>CM059437.1:4956526-5556526 GCA_030390025.1 Squalus acanthias | reverse complement strand
CCAGGAGCAGCACCAGGCGTACCTAAAAATGAGGTGCCAACCTGGGGAAGCTGCAACACAGGACTACATGCATGCTAAAAAGCAGAAGCAGCATGCTATAGACAGGGCTAAGCGATCCCACAATCAATGGATCGGATCAAAGCTCGGCAGTCCTGCCACATCCAGTCGTGATGGTGGTGGACCATTAAACAACTGACAGGAGGAGGAGGCTCCATGAATATCCCCATGCTCAATGATGGTGGAGCCCAGCATGCGAGTGCAAAAGACAAGGCTGAAGCGTTTGCAACCATCTTCAGCCAGAAGTGCTGAGTGGATGATCCATATCGGCCTACTCCCGAGGTCCCCACCATCACAGAAGCCAGTCTTCAGCCAATTCAATTCACTCCACGTGATATCAAGAAACGGCTGAGCGCACTGGATACAGCAAAGGCTATGGGCCCCGATAACATCCCGGCTATCGTGCTGAAGACTTGTGCTCCAGAACTAGCCACGCCTCTAGCCAAGCTGTTCCAGTACAGCTACAACACTAGCATCTATCCGACAATGTGGAAAACTGCCCAGGTATGTCCTGTCCACAAAAAGCAGGACAAATCCAACCTGGCCTATTACTGCCCCATCAGTCTACTTTCAATCATCAGCAAAGTGATGGAAGGTGTCATCGACAGTACTATCAAGTGGCACTTACTCACCAATAACCTGCTCACTGATGCCCAGTTTGGGTTCCGCCAAGACCACTCGGCTCCCAACCTTATTACAGCCTTCGTCCAAACGTGGACAAAGGAGCTGAATTCCAGAGGTGAAGGGAGAGTGACTGCCCTTGACATCAAGGCAGCATTTGACCGAGTGTGGCATCAAGGAGCCCTAGTACAACTGAAGTCAATGGGAATCAGGGGGAAAATGCTCCACTGGCTGGAGTCATACCTAGCACAAAGGAAGATTGTTGTGGTGGTTGAAGGTCAATCATCACAGCCCTAGGACATCGTTGCAGGAGTTCCTCAGGGCAGTGTCCTAGGCCCAACCATCTTCAGCTGCTTCACCAATGACCTTCCCTCCAACATAAGGTCAGAAATGGGGATGTTCGCTAATGACTGCACATTGTTCAGCGCCATTCACAACTACTCAATGAAGCAGTCCATGCCCGCATGCAACAAGACCTGGACGACATTCAGGCTTGGGCTGATAAGTGGCAGGTAACATTCGCGCCACAGAAGTGCCAGGCAATGACTATCTCCAACAAGCGAGAGTCTAACCACCTCCCCTTGACATTCAATGGCATTACCATCGCCGAATCCCCCACCATCAACATTCTGGGGCTCACCATTGACCAGAAACTGAACTGGACCAGCCACATAAATATTGTGGCAACAAGAGCAGGTCAGAGGCTAGGTATTCTGCGGTGAGTGTCTCACCTCCTGACTCCCCAAAGCCTTTCCACCATCTACAAGGCACAAGTAAGGAGTGTGATGGAATACTCTCCACTTGCCTGGATGAGTGCAGCTCCAACAACACTCAAGAAGCTCGACACCATCCAGGAAAAAGCAGCCCGTTTGATTGGCACCCCATCCACCACCTTAAACATTCACTCCCTCCACCACCGGCGTACCGTGGCTGCAGTGTGTACCATCTACAAGATGCACTGCAGCAACTCGCCAAGGCTTCTTCGGCAGCACCTCCCAACCCCGCAACCTCTTCCACCTAGAAGGACAAGGGCAGCAGGCGCATGGGAACACCACCACCTCCAAGTTCCCCTCCAAGTCACACACCATCCCGGCTTAGAAGTATATCACCGATCCTTCATCGTCGCTGGGTCAAAATCCTGGAACTCCCTCCCTAACAGCACTATGGGAGCACTTTCACCACACGGACTGCAGCGGTTCAAGAAGGCGGCTCACCACCACCTTCTCGAGGGCAATTAGGGATGGGCAATAAATGCTGGCCTTGCCAGCGATGCCCACATCCCATAAGCGAATTAAAAAAAAAATTTCTATAGCGCCTTTCATAACCTCAGAATTTCCCAAAGCGTTTACAGCCCATGAGGTACTTTTGAAGTGTCGTCTCTCTTGTAATGTAGGAAACACGGCAGCCAATTTGCGCACAGCAAGGTCCCACAAACAGCAATGTGATAATGACCAGATAATCTGTTTTTTTTTTAAATGGTGCTGGTCGAGGGAAAAATATTGACCAGGACACCGGGGAGAACTCCCCTGCTCATCTTCGAAATAGTGCCGTGGAATCTTTGACATCTACATGAGGTGGTTTAAAGTCTCATCCGAATGACGGCACCTCCGACGGTGCAGCACTGCACTGCGAGTGTCGGCCTAGATTTTGTGCTCGAGTCTTTGGAGTGCGTGTTTGAACCCACAACCCTTCTGACTCAGAGGCGAGAGCGCTACCCACTGAGCCACGGCTGACCCCATTGGACGAGAGGTAGGTCCACCAGCATTCCATTAACCTATGAACCGAGTAAGAGGTCTGCAACAGGTCACATCGCACCCAGAGCAGCCTCCAAGCCAGGTGATGTTATGAGGGGCCCTCGGATTTCACTATAATCAATAAAGGTCACTGCAATTCCCATGCTGGGTTGCTACACTAATAAATAATAATAATAATAATAATAATAATAATAGGTGTAATTACGATTCAGGCCAGTAAGTGAAAACTCAAAAATGATCTGATTTCTGAAGCTAAAAATTGCAGTGCTTCAAGGAAATCCTGAGGCATTTCCTTAAGTAATTTCCTCGAGAGAATGCTATTTTGTTGAACAGTAGAGAAACAGAACCTTTTAAATGTCTTCAAACATTTCTAATCAATCTGCGACACCACTCGTAGAACCATTATGGATTCTGGAGACACGAGGTGGTCATTTTGGAGTCTGTAATCAACAGAATCACACACGGGTTCTTCTGGTTATTCTCCCTTTACCTGCCCATAGCCAATTTTTTTTTTTTTTTTTAAACTTCAATATGTTAGGAATGTGTTGGGCACTCCGAGATTGCAGACTCGGAGCCTCAAAATCGACCCTTGGCGCAATCGTCAGCCCTTTCAGACCTCGCAGCTGAATTCAGCTAAAATAAATAAAGTAAGCAAGCAAGCAATCCAAGGAAAACCCCAGGGTGGGTTTTTGTAACCGTGTTTAAAGCAGTTAGATTTACAACCGCTCCAAGCCCCAGTCCAGGCCAGACATTGCTCCCTGCAAATGTAACCTTATTACAAAGCTGCTTGCTGATTCGTTCTGACAGCAAAGTGCGACACTGGCAACAGACTGGCACAAGGAAAGAGCCTTTAACTCTTTCATTGCTGAACTTTATCATCTTTCCGACGCACCCAATTCTCAAAGATTTTAGCAACAGCTGTGACCAGCTCCCTGTGGCACATTACTGACCCGAGTTAGGGACTGACAAAGGTTTCAATATCAACTGGGTAAAAGAAAGAAAGACTTGCATTTCTACAGCATCTTTCACGACCTCAGGACGTCCCAAAGCGCTTTACAGCCAATGAATTACTTTCTGAAGTGTGGTCACTTTTGTAGGAAACGCAGCAGCCAATTTGCGCACAGCAAGCTCCCACAAACAGCAATGTGATAATGACCAAATAATCAGTTTTAGTGATGTTGATTGAGGGATAAATATTGGCCAGGACACCGGGGAGAACTCCCCTGCTCTTCGAAATAGTGCCATGGGATCTTTTACGCCCACCCGAGAGAGCAGACAACCCTTCCGACAGTGCGGCGCTCCCTCAGTACCGCCCCTCCGACAGTGCGGCACTCCCTCAGTACCGCCCCTCCGACAGTGCGGCACTCCCTCAGTACCGCCCCTCCGACAGTGCGGCACTCCCTCAGTACCGCCCCTCCGACAGTGCGGCACTCCCTCAGCACCGCCCCTCCGACAGTGCGGCACTCCCTCAGTACCGCCCCTCCGACAGTGCGGCGCTCCCTCAGTACTGCATTAAGGGCGTCAACCTAGATTTTCTGCTCAAGTCTCTGGAGTGGGGACTTGACCCCACAACCTTCTGACTCAGGAGGTGAGGGTGCCACCACTATGCCATGTCGTGTCCTTTTGCTATGCCATCAGGAATCACATGAAATAACTTCCACGGTAACCTGACCATGTAGCTCAGCCTGCAGTGTGCAGAAAGCGAGGTGACTGGCCTGGGTGAGTGCAGTTTCCTGCAAAACCAGAAACGGCCCGCAATTACCAGCAAGCATTCCAAGCTGGGCCAGTCTCATAAGGAGCCCCCTCTTCTTAGTACAAGGGCGACATAACTGCTTCCTCCCCCGCAACCCCCCCCAAAATCACCACTTTTTAGGATAGAGATGCTAGTTGGGAGAGGCAGCCCTACAACTCTCCGAGATCTCTGCGCTCCTCCAATTCTGGCCTCTCGCGCATCCCCGATTTCCTTCGCTCCACCATTGGTGGTCGTGCCTTCAGCTGCCTCGGCACTAAGCTCTGGAATTCCCTCCTTAAACCTCTGCGCCTCTCTCTCCCCTCCCCCCCGAGGCTCCTTAAAACCTACCTCTTAAACCAAGCTTTTGGTCACCTGTCCCAATGTCTCCTTATGAGGCTCGGGGTCAAATTTTGGTTGATTACAATTTTGTGAAGCGCCTTGGGACTTTTTACTCTCAATGCAAGTTGTTGTTGTGGGAAGAGGCAGAACATTGCTCCATCAGCTGTGTCCAAGAATTTAGTCTCGATAATTGCCTTGCTGGGAACAGAATAAGGGGTGAGCAAATACCAGAAGAAGTCGCGCAAAGCGTCTGCTTGGCTCAGTGGCAGTAACCTTGCCTCTGAGTCAGAAGATTGAGAGGTTAAATTCCACTCTAGGACATATTCCCAGCTGACACTTCAGAGCAATACTGAGGAAGCATTGAACTGTTGGAAGTGTCGTCTTTTGGATGAGATGTTAAAAGGCCACATCTGTCTGTTCAGCTGGCTGTAAAAGATCCCATGACACTATTGCAAAAAGCAGCAGACGAATTCTCTCGGAGTCTTGGCCAATATTTATCCCTCAACCAACACCACCAAAAAACAGATTCACTTGTCATTTATGTAATTGTTTTGTTTTTTATTCATTCATGGGATGTGGGCGTCGCTGGTAAGGCCAGCATTTATTGCCCATCCCTAGTTGCCCTCGAGAAGGTGGTGGTGGGCTGCCTTCTTGAACCGCTGCAGTCCGTGTGGTGAAGGTACTCCCACAGTGCTGTTAGGGAGGGAGTTCCAGGATTTTGACCCAGCGACGATGAAGGAACGGTCGATATACTTCTAAGTCAGGATGGTGTGTGACTTGGAGGGGAACTTGGAGGTGGTGGTGTCCCATGCGCCTGCTGCCCTTGTCCTTCTAGGTGGCAGAGGTCACGGGTTTGGGAGGTGCTGTCGAAGGAGCCTTGGCGAGTTGCTGCAGTGCAGCTTGTAGATGGTACACACTGCAGCCACGGTACGCCAGTGGTGGAGGGAGTGAATGTTTAAAGTGGCGGATGGGGTGCCAATCAAGTCGGCTGCTTTGTCCTGGATGGTGTCGAGCTTCTTGAGTGTTGTTGGTGCTTCACTCATCCAGGCAAGTGGAGAGTATTCCATCACACTCCTGACTTGTGCTTTGTAGATGGTGGAAAGGCTTTGGGGAGTCAAGAGGTGAGATACTCGCCACAGAATACCTACTTTGCTGTTTGTGGGATCTTGCTGTGCGCAATCTGGGTCCTACTTTTTTTTTTCTACAGAATGGTGACTCCACAAAAACATTACATAAATGGAAGTTCTTTCTTTCTTAAAGGGGACTGGATCACACAATGGGTTCGGCACGTCTCTTTTCACCTCTCGGACCTGGGTTCAAATCTATCCCGGACTGATGGGTTGAAATATTAACCAGGACACTCGGGAGAGCTCCCCTGCTCTTCTTAATATAGTGCCGTGGAATCTTTTATGTCCACCTGAGAGGGTAGACGGGGCCTCAGTTTAACCGCACCTCCGACAGTGCAGCACTCCCTCAGCACTGCACTGAAATGTCAGCCTAGATTTTATGCTCAAGTCTCTGGAGTGGGACTTAAACCCACAACCTTCTGACTCGGAGGCGAGAGAGTGAGCCACGCGAACACACTGTACGTCAATAAATATAAGTACCGCGATCAGCCAAATTTACCACAACAGTCTTCACCGCTCCTGTAGACTCCTTTGTTTCTATGTAAACTTTCGAAGGACAGATAGGTGCCACTCTGAACAAGACGAAAGCCACGATGGCGGCACTTTCGTGTCTGGACACTAGGGTTCCCAACTCTGGTTGGACATATTCCTGGAGGTTTCATCGCACGACCTCCCGCCCCCAACCGCCCCGCCCCCACTCTCCTGCCATTGGTTGCCTGACACGTCAATCCTCGCGGCCCACAGCCAATTGGAAAGCGACTCATTATTACCTAATTGGATTATTCTTGACTAGCAGTCAGTCAGTCATTCAGCCTTTCTTCCCATATCCATAATATTTTTATAACTAATAAACAGAAATGTTTAAAGAAAATGAAAAAAATAATTTTTTCCTGGTGCCCGATGATTTTTCTCCCGGATTGCTCGCAGCCATGTCCGGGAGATTAATCGCCAATTCCTGGAGACTCCAGGACAATCCTGGCAGGTCGGCTACTCCTACTGGACACCCCTGATAGACTGGCCTGGACCAATGCACACACACAACACCGTCCAATCACCGTCTAATTACAGAGGAGGTTTTGTTAAGGAGGTCTCCGGTGCGGGGGGCAGGGGGGGGGGGGGGGAGGTTATTTTAAGCACGCAACAGGGGGAAAAAGATATTTGATCGGCTTCACACACTCTTCCCATCGGTCAAGAATCCACATTGAAGGAAACACTCCTAGTTGGAGCTTTGAATGCAACAGAACAGGATTCGCTGTGGCGTTTTCAATGCCTCTCCCCCTTACTGCAAGAGGGGAAAGAGGGACACCTTTTAAAAATGAATTGTCTCCCTTCCTCTTCCGAAGGCAGTGACTGGTGCTGGGGGCACAGATCCACAGGTACAGGCAGCCCCCGCTTCAGGTACGAGCCTGCACAGTGACCGTCGGGGCTGTGGAGGCCATCACACCTCCTGGCAGAGATGACTGGCTGGTGATCGGTGACGGGAGCCCCTGCTGACTGAGCTCCTGGAGGGCGAGTGGGTTCAGTGGAACTGTACCCGAGAAAGAGCCAGCACCGTTAGGAAAGGTGGGAACTGGGGCGGGGAAAAGGCTGTAATCTTCCAATAACACACACACAGTAGACTGGCATTGGACTATACTGAGAGAGTCACTCACACACATGCGCATACACACACACACACTCACTAACACACACACGCATTTATTCCCACACACACTCACACACAGTAGGCACTGGCCTCTACTGAGAAAGACTCATTCACATACGACACACTCACTAACACACATACACAAATATGTTATTATGCAGTAGCCCTGGAGATCACACACTGTGTTGCGACGATGGAGAGGTGTTTGCAAACACATTTCCCTCTAGACCCCCCACCCATGCACCCACACCGCACCCCCACCCATGCACCCACGCCGCACCCACCTCCCCCCCACCCATGCACCCACACCGTACCCCCCACCTCATTCTCTCCAGCAGTGAATACCGTTTCTCACAGAAACATTCCCAGCCGTCCGGAGCCAAGTGCTGCACCATGTGATGAAATTCCACACCGGAACAAACGAGTCTTCTCCGGAGAGCGAGACAAACACTGCACTTTCCTTTCCCCGAGTACAGGGGACACATTCAGAACCCCGCACTTAGAATTCCCAACACACCACAGCCCCTGAACGAGGAACAGAAAAGGCTGCGAACACACGGCAAGTCCGTCAGCGTCCGAGAGAGAACAGGACAGGTTTGGGTGGATACACCTGGGGTGCAGGAGCCGGTTTTGTTGGAGTAAATAAGGAGAAACTGATTCCACTGACAGGAGGGTCGGTAACCAGAGGACACGGATTTAAGATAATTGGCAAAAAAGCCAGGGGGAGACGAGGAGAATTTTTTTTTAAACTCAGCGAGTTACGATGATCTGGAATGCATTGTAAAGGGAAGGGGCCAATAAAGTACTTTTTGAAGTGTAGTCACTGTTGTAATGTAGGAAACGCGGCAGCCAATTTGCGCACAGCAAGCTCCCACAAACAGCAATGTGATAATGACCAGATCATTTGTTTTTGTTATGTTGGTTGAGGGATAAATATTGGCCCCAGGACACCAGGGGAGAACTCCCCTGCTCTTCTTCAAAATAGTGCCATGGCATCTTTTACAATCGACCTGAGAGCGCAGACGGGGCCTCGGTTTAACATCTCATCCGAAAGACAGATAGAGGTTTATAACATTATGAAGGGGTTTGATAGGGTAGATGTAGAGAAGATGTTTCCACTTGTGGGGAAGTCCAAAACTAGGGGCAAAAAATATAAGATAGTCACTAATCAATCCAATAAGGGATTCAGGAGAAACTTCCTTACCCAGAGAGTGCTGAGAATGTGGAACTTCCTACCACATGGAGTAGTTGAGGTGAATAGCATAGCATGCTCACAATTTACATTAACAATTTAGACTTTGGAAACAAAAACGTAATTTCTAAATTTACGGATGACACCAAATTGGGGGGGATAGTCAATACTGAGGAGGACTGCAACAAGTTACAGGAGGACATTAATAAACTTGCAGAATGGGCATATAATTGGCAAATGAATGTGAGGTATTACATTTTGGTAGGAAGAATAGGGAGGTCACTTATCACTTGGAGGGTGCGAGTCTAGGTGGGGTAGAGGAACAAAGGGAGTATAAATACACAAATCACTAAAAGTAGAGACACAGGTTAACAAGGCCATTAATAAAAATCAAACCAAGCACTAGGGTTTATTTCTAGAGGGATAGAACTGAAAAGTAGGGAAGTAATGCTAAACCTGTATCGAACCTTGGTTAGACCACACTTGGAGTACTGTGTACAGTTCTGGTCGCCATGTTATAAAAAGGATATGGAGGCACTGGAGAGGGTGCAGAGAAGATTTACAAGGATGGTACCAGAAATGCGAGGGTATACATATCAGGAAAGGATGAACAGGCTGGATCTCTTTTCTCTTGAAAAGAGGAGGCTGAGGGGTGACCTAATAGAGGTCTTTAAAATCATGAAAGGTTTTGATAGAGTGGATAGAGAGAGAATGTTTCCACTTGTGGGGAAGAGCATAACTAGAGGCCATCAATATAAGATAGTCACCAAGAAATCCAGTCGGGAATTCAGCAGAAACTTCTTTACCCAAAGAGTGGTGAGAATGTGGAACTCGCTGCCACAGGGAGTGGTTGAAGCGAATAGTATATTTGCATTTAAGGGGAGGCTAGATAAGCATATGAGGGAGAATGGAATAGAGGGTTATGCTGATAGATTTAGATGAGGAAAGACAGGAGGAGGCTCGAGTGGAGCATAAACGCCGGCATGGACTGGTTGGGCCCAATGCCCTGTTTCTGTGCCGTATATCCTGTGTAAAGATTACAACTAATGTGCGTCTTCTTCACGTGCTGAGACCCGTTATCACACGTCCACCGCCACTCCAACTGAGATTCACCAACTCAGCACTAACCTGCGATCTTCCTGATCTGTCTGGCTTTAGTGACTCACTGCCTTAACTGGAGACACTTGGGGAAGCCAAACCTTTTTCTTAAATTATACGCATTAATCCTTCATCCACTTACTGCAGAGTAATGGGGACTGGAAAATTGGAGCATTTTGTAGAGAAGAACTGACCCTTACTCTCGCCTTGGAGTCAGAAGGTTGTGGGTTCAAGTCCCATTCAAGAGACTTGAGCACAAAATCAAAGCTAACACTCCAGCGCAGTGCTGAGGGAGTGCTGCACTGTCGGAGGTGCCACTTTTCAGATGAGACGTTAAACCGAGGCCCCGCTTGCCCTCTTGGGTGGGTGTAAAAGATCCCACGGCGCTATTTCGAAGCAGAGCTGGGGAATTCTCCCCGGTGTCCTGGGCCAATATTGATCACTCAACCAACATCTAAAAAACAGATTATCTGGCCATTATCACATTGCTGTTTGTGGGAGCTTGCTGTGCGCAAATTGGCTGCCGCGTTTCTTACATTACAACAGTGGCTACACTTCAAAAATACTTCATTGGCTGTAAAGCGCTTTGTGAAGTCCGGTAGTCGTGAAAGGCGCTGTAGAAATGCAAGCCTTTCAAGTCTTTCTTTTTTACCCCATCACTCTTTACAGTGCATTCCAGATCATCATAACTCACCGAGTTAAAAAAAAGTCTTTCTTTTCCTTTTTTTTCTCTGCTGGAAAGCATGAATGGGCATTGGTCGAGCGCAGGATAGGGCGAGTCTGGGGTGGCCCCTATAGGTGAATAGCCGGATGATGGTAGGCTCACCGAGCAAGAATGGCCAATTGGGAGAAGTACTGCAGACTGTACACATCCCTGGAATTGTAGCCCAGCAACATGCAATACAGAGAAAATTGGGAAAGGGAAAAATAAAAGGCTAATATTGGAAAATAAAACATTGCTATGCGACTGGGTTGATTCTTTGCTCAACTCTAACTCTAAGATATTGTGTCAATAAAGTTCCCCCGAGACAGGTACTGCAAGGCATACACTTGTCCCAATTAAATTTTACCTATCCCAGTAGCAACTCAAATGTCAAATGCAGAGAGAGAGACTCTGCAGATATTTACAATTAGCTCCATGCCTGCTTTCTGAAATCTCTAAACAAGCTCTCGCCACAGCAGGCAGCTGTCGTTAGTGTAGCTGTGTCATCTGCAGTTGATCACGTTTCCCTCAGGTACATGGCCCATATATTTCAGGCTGCATATAGCGACACCACTATTCCTGGCCAGAAGGGAGATGATGGGGAAATTTCCCCCGTCAATCACGCCCGGAGACCGCACTGCTGGAAGTGACTGGGATTGATTTTACGCACATCATTTGTATTGTGTGACTATCCTCCACTCACTGCACTTTGCAGGGGGAAATCTCCCTGCTTTTAATCGGGAGACTTTGCTGTAGTTTCAGTCATGAGTTCTCTTTGCTGTAGTTCGCAGAGACATAGAAACATAGAAAAGTAGGAGCAGGAGTAGGCCAGTCAGCCCTTCCGAGCCTGCTCCGCCATTCAATATGATCATGGCTGATCCTCTCTCTCAATACCATCTTCCCACTCTCTCCCCATACCCCTTGATGCCTTTTGTGTCTAGAAATCTATCTATCTCCTTCTTAAATATATTCAGTGA
The DNA here is from genome assembly GCA_030390025.1 of Squalus acanthias. Classification (NCBI taxonomy): domain Eukaryota; kingdom Metazoa; phylum Chordata; class Chondrichthyes; order Squaliformes; family Squalidae; genus Squalus; species Squalus acanthias. The sequence continues at coordinate 5,545,281 of CM059437.1, read as the reverse complement.
CTTGGCCTCCACAGCCTTCTGTGGTAGAGAATTCCACAGGTTCACCACGCTCTGAGTGAAGAAATTTCTCCTCATCTCAGTCCTAAATGTCCTACCCCGTATCCTGAGACTGTGACCCCTCGTTCTAGACCCCCCCAGCCAGGGGAAACATCCTCCCTGCATCCAATCTGTTTAGCCCTGTCAGAATTTTATACGTTTCAATGAGATCCCCTCTCATTCTTCTAAACTCTCGTGAATACAGGCCTAGTCGACCCAATCTCTCCTCATACGACAGTTCTGCCATCCCAGGAATCAGTCTGGTGAACCTGCGTTGCACTCCCTCTATGGCAAGTATATCCTTTCTTAGGTAAGGAGACCAAAACTGCACACAGTACTCCAGGTGTGGTCTCACCAAGGCTCTGTGTAACTGTAGTAAGACATCCTTGCTCCTGTACTCAAATCCTCTTGCAATGAAGGCCAACATACCGTTTGCCTTCCTAACTGCTTGCTGCACCTGCATGTTTGCTTTCAGTGACTGGTGTACAAGGACACCCAGGTCCCTTTGTACATCAACATTTCCCAATCTATCACCATTTAAATGATACTCTGCCTTTCTGTTTTTCCTCCCGAAGTGGATAACTTCACATTTATCCACGTTATACTGCATCTGCCATGTATTTGCCCATTCACTCAACTTGTCTAAATCGCCTTGAAGCCTCTTTGCATCCTCCTCACAACTCACAATCCCACTTAGTTTCATGTCGTCAGCAAACTTGGAAATATCACATTTGGTTCCCTCATCCAAATCATTGATATATATTGCGAATAGCTGGGGCCCAAGCACTGATCCCTGCGGTACCCCACTAGTCACCGCCTGCTACCCTGAAAAAGACTCTTTTATTCCTGCTCTGTTTCCTGTCTGTTAACCAATTTTCAACCCATGCCAGTATATTACCCCCAATCCCAAGTACTCTTTTTAAATAGACTCTGTAGACTGTTTGCTGTAGTGCGCTGTCTAAATAGACTCTGTTTGCTGAGCAAATTGACTGCTGTAAAATAGATTGTTTGCTGTAAGTCTCGCTCTGCCTCCAACTCATTGGCTGACACAGTTGTGTCAATAGGCACTCTGTATATATATTAAGCAAGGAAGTTATTCCTAAACCTTTATAAATCACTGGTTAGGTCTCAGCTGGAGTAGTGTGTCCAATTCTGGGCACCGCACTTTAGGAAGGATGTCAAGGCCTTGGAGAGGGTGCAGGGGAGATTTACGAGAATGGTGCCAGGGATGAAGGACTTCAGTGATGTGGGGAGACTGGAGAAGCTGGGGTTGTTCTCCTGAGAGCAGAGAAGGTTATGCAGAGATTTAATAGAGGTGTTCAAAATCATGAGGGGTTTTGATAGAGTAAATAAGGAGAAACTGTTTCCACTGGCAGGAGGGTCGGTAACCAGAGGACACAGATTTAAGATAATTGGCAAAAAAAGTGGGGAGAAGTTGTTATGATCTGGAATGCACTGCCTGAAAGAGCGATGGAAGCAGATTCAATCGTAACTTTCAAGAGGGAATTGGATAAATACTTGAAAAGGAAAAATTCACAGGGCTATGGGGAAAGAGCAGGGGGGAGTGGGACTAATTGGAGAGCTCGTTCAAAGAGCCGGCACAGGCACGATGGGCAGAACGGCCTCCTTCTGTGCTGTGAGATTCTGTAATATTCCGAGGCTCCTGGAGTAGGATCTCTGCTTCACGTTACCAAATACACGGTTTTCAGGATAAAAATAGAAAAAGCTGGAAGTACACAGCAAGTCAGTCCGTGTGAGTGAAGCGAAAAGAGAAGGGCAAAATTTTCAGGTGTCTTCCTTTCATCAGAGCTGGTTATGAAGTTCCAGCTACGCGCCCCAAAATGTGAACTCATCTTCTCTCTTTACAGGCGCCGACTGGCCTGTTGTGCATTTCCAGCATTTGCTGCTTTTTTCTTTTTATTACCTGGTTTTCAAAACTCGCTTTAAAGAGAACGCAAAGGAGAGCAACACAGACTTTACCACACACAATATTCCAATTCACCAGTTCCCCTCTCTCCGAAAGTAGAGGATCCAAGCATCGATCTAAGTGCCTTTATCCCCGTTCAATTTTATAAACAGTACTGGGACATATCAGACGCATATACAACATAACCAGGTATATTATCAGGGCATTAAACTCTTACTGTATATTACATCTATGAGAAGCAGGGTGGATTACCTTGTAGTCAATCCTGCGATCCGACATTAAGGGGGAAAAATGTGGTTGTTTTGCGCCTCCCGTTAGCGTTCTCTTGGGCACTAACGGGGTGCAAAGCAACTAGCGCCCGGGCGCGGTGCCACCAACGCCTCCCACGAAATTCAGCTGGAGGTTAGCGGTGGCGCTAACCGTTAGTGCCCCACGGCGCTGCGCCGCTGGCAATGACGCCATTGCCGTGCGCAGCGCCCCGCTCGCGATCTTCGGTAGCGCCCCCTGACTTACTGCCGGACACTATGTCCGACGGGGTCAGGGGGGCCTACCTGCGGCCGGGGCGGCGCTATTTAAAGGCGAGGTGCCGAGCGGCCATTTTTGTTGCTGGCTGCCTGCCAGCACTTGCCTCCGCTCCCGTCCCCAGCCTCCTTACCCGCCCCCCCCCCGCGGAGTGCCGGCTGTACTCCATGAGCCCGGCACTTCTCGAGTGCCGGGCTCTTTTGCCGGCACTCCCGATCCCCAGGGGCCCAGCTGGGCACCGGGTCGCGCTGCGCAAGGCCCCTCCCCTTTAAGAAGGGGAGGAAGGCCTGCAATATTCCCTCGCAGTGCCCCAAGAGGGAGGCGGGGCGCTTCCAGTAGTGCCCCGCTTCCCTCTTGGGGCACTACCACTCAATTTCGGTCGCGGGGGCACTAATTTTTCCGAGGCGCTAAAAGTAGCGCCCTGCCGAAGTTAGCGCCCCAAAGGGAGCGCGACTCAATTTGTCGCCCTAAATCTTTACTGGGAAACCTCAAGCAATGGCTGCGGCCCGTAATGGAAGGCACTATCAAGTTCGAAAAGGGCAAAGAGAAGACCAAATAATTTGTGTCAGCCCTCGCCTCAGAGTCAGAAGGTTGTGGGTTCGAGGCCCACACCAGAGACTTGAGCACAAAAATCCAGGCTGACGCTCCCAGTGCAGTACTGAGGGAGCGCTGCACTGTCAGAGGTGCCATCTTTAGGATGAGATGTTAAACCAATGCCCTCTCGTAGGTGCAGAAGATCACACGGCGCACTTCAAAGAGGAGCAGGCCAACATTTATCCCTCAACCAATCGCCCTACAAACAGATTATCTGGTCACGTATTTCATTGCTGTCTGTGGGATCTTTCTGTGTGCAGTTTGGTTGCTGCATTTCCTACAACAGCGACTACACTTCAACAGGACTTCATTGGCTGTAAAGCACTTTGGGATGTCTTGGGATCGTGAAAGGTGCTGTAGTCACTAATAAATCCAAGAGGGAACTCAAGAGAAATTTCTTTACCCAGAGAGTGGTGAGAATGTGGAACTGGCTACCACAGGGAGTGGTTGAGGCAAATAGCAGAGATGCATTTAAGAGGAGGCTGGACAAGCACGAGGGAGAAAGGAGTAGAAGGTTATTCTGATTAGAGTGAGATGAAGAGGGGTGGGAGGAGGCTCGTGTGGAGCAGAAACACCGGCACGGACCAGTTGGGCCGAACGGCCTGTTTCTGTACATGACATGCTATGTAATTCGATGCAAGATAAATGGGAGCTCTTTCCTTACCCCTTCACCCAAGTTTCTTAGTAAGAATTGCCATGATGTTGAAATGGCACCCTTCCTTCCCCAGTCATGTGATGATGAACATCTTTCTTTCAGAGGCACCGGTTTTAGGAGCACACGGGACTGTTTCCATTTGGCTTGTTCCTTTTTATTTAAATCTGTGATGGTGTCTTACAGCCAAGTGCAGCGATTCCCGGCCGCAGAGTGTTGCAAAAAACCAGCAGCTGTACGGGCGTTAGTAATGGGCGACACAAGCTCCTAACTGTGACTCTCTGCCGAGAAAGATCTGAAAGGGTAAGCGTTACTGCGCCGTGTGTATCAGTAACATACGGCAGTGGACGCTGATCACTGAATTCCTTCAAGCGAGAGCTGGACCTCTTTCTGACTGGGGCGAAGACCACCTCTTACAGACGGTCGGTCGTGCAAGGAATTACCAGGGCCAGAGTGATCGCCTGGACTAGTTTCGATCGCCCGGGGGGGGGGGGGGGGGGGGGGGCCCAGAGAGGAAGTTCCCAGACTTTCCCCCCCCCCCCCCAAATTGGCCTGTTTTTTTTTTTAAATCAGGTTTTTCGCCTCTCCCAGGAGATCACATGGTTTGGGGTGGGGTGGGGAGTGTGTATATTCTGATACACAAAGTATCACAAATTGTGGGGCCAGGCTAGGTGGAGCAGAGGGTCTTTTCCTGTCCGTCATTGCGAATGTGAATTTGTAAATTCTTGCTGACTGCATGTAATCCTCGCCGTAATCAACTCGGTTTGACCCAGACCGAGCTCCTGTGTGATTACATAGGAGAGGTTTGCACCATTTCACTCAACTTTACCCTGGATTAACTGATAATAAGCTGCAATAAATAAACGTCTGACGCCACTGCCTCCTCTCCAATTAATTTTCTCTGACAGGCCCAGTAGGCTCAGGGAGCAGAGTTTATTATTTTTGCAAAAGAACAAATCGCTGCCAATTTAGAAATGCTCGTGGTCAAATTCAGCCTTTAGAAGCTGTATTAGAGGCAGAGACTGGTACAGCACAAAAGGAGGCCATTCGGCCCATCGTGCCGGCTCTTTGAAAGAGCTCTCCAATTAGTCCCACACTTGCTGCTCTTTCCCCACAGCCCTGCAAACTTTTCCCCTTCAAGTGTTTATCCAATTCCATTTTGAAAGTCACGATTGAGGATAAGCTTCCACCGCCCTTTCGGGCTCATTCCAGATCACGACAACTCGCTGCGTAAAAAAATGCTCCGCATCTCGCCCCCCCCCTGGTTCTTTTGCCAATTATCTTATCCAAGGAAAGTGCCTGCTGGCTCTGCCTCCTTTATTCCAATTCACACTTTCACATTGCAGCAACTTTATAACCTGCAGAGGCACATCTGTAATAACAGTAATCAATTAGCTGCCATCATGCTGAGGTGTTAGTTGGATGCGGCAACCACTAGTTTGGCTTTAAAAGCAAAAAAAACAACCAGAAAATGCACAGCAGGTCAGCAAGTCTCTGAAAGAGAAAAGACAGATCAACAAGTTGGGTGGGTCCCTTCATCAGAAAGGTTGAAGGTTCTCGCCCAAATCCTCAGCCTATCTTTCCGATTTCAGACACCGTCTGCGCTGCTCAGCGTTTCCAGTTGTATTTCCTTTCCACTTAGCTCCGCCCGATTCCCGATTCCCTTTCCTGCAACACTCTGCAGCCGGGAATTGCTGCACTTGGCTGTAAGACGCCATCACAGATTTAAATAAAAAGGAACAAGCCAAATGGGAACAGTCCCGTGTGCTCCGAAAACCGGTGCCTCCGAAAGAAAAGAACTTGCATTTCTACAGCGCCTTTCACGACCTCCGGACGCCCCGAAGCACTTCACAGCCACTGAAGCACTTTTTGAAGTGTAGTCACTGTCGCAATGTAGGAAACGCAGCAGCCAATTTTCGCACAGCAAGGTCCCATAAATAGAGATGCAGCACTGACCAGATGGGATGTTTTACTACGTTGAAGGTGCTATAGAAAGGCAAGTTGTTGTGGTTGTTGTTAATAAACAATGTCAAAGTAACATAGCAATGCTTTGTGAAGTAGATCACCATTGGTCCATCTAGCCCACCCTTCTAAACCTCCCATCCAAAAAGTGTTGCCGAAATTTTCTATTCATCTTTGACACCCTTAACCTGTCACTGAGTTCTTGAATCCTGTGGCTAACAGAGAACAACAACTTGCATTTACATAGCACCTTTAATGTAGTAAAACATCCCAAGGCGCTTCAGAGGAGTGTAATCAGACAAAAATTGACACTGAGCCAAAGAACATTAGGGTAGGTGACCAAATGCTTGGTCAAAGAGGTAGGTTTTAAGCAGAGTCCTAAAGGACAAGAGAGAGGCAAAAAGGTTTGGGGAAGGTCTTCCAGAGCTTCGGGCCGAGATGGCTGAAGGCACGGCCACCAATGGTGGAGCGAAGGAAGTGGGGGACGCTCAAGAGGCCGGAGTCACTCTTTTCTCGGAGGGTTGTCGGGCTGCAGGAGGCTACAGAGATAGGGAAGGGTGAGGCCATGGAGGGATTTCAACATGACGACGAGAATTTTAAATTCGAGGCCTTGCTGGACCAGGAGCCAATGTAGATCAGCGAGTGCAGGAGTTATGGGTGAACGGGACTTGGTGCGAATTAGGATACGGGTTTTGGATGAGTTCAAGTTTATGGTGGATTGAAGATAGGATCAAAATTTTCCTCACTGTGAAATGCTTGAAAATCTCTTATCGAGTCTCACTCCTCATCGTCCTCCCCCATTCCACAAAGTGCCAATGTGGACAATCATTCTACATAACTCAGCCCCGTGAGACCTCCTCTGGACTCCCTCTACTAACCTGATATCCCTTCTGTAATACAAGGACAAAACGGAACACAATGCTCCAGATACAGCCTTACCAAAGCCTGATAATAAATTCAAAGTCAAATCACCTCCCTTGATCTATAATTCACACCCCTAGCGATACATTTTTTCCTCGATTGCCTATGAACATGGAACCAATGGGTTTAATGACATTACCAACAAAATGCCCAGCTCCCTTTGCTATCCTGCTAGCTGAAGCTCATCCCCATTTAATATCTACTCCAAATATATCACTCTTTCGCCTAATCTCGTGACTTTACAATTGTCCCCGTTGAACGCCATCTGCCCAGATCCCGTCGGATTATTGCATACTGATCATTGGCCACTGCACCCAATTTAGTGACATCTGGAAAGGTAGGCTCCTTGGACAACATCAATATCTGCAACGCTAACTTTCGTGCCATCTCAGTACTTTATGAACCATTCACCTCCTCTCCTGACTCTTGCTGTGGTGCAGTTCCACAATTGCTGACTGTCTACCTGTAGCTCGCCCTACAGCTATGCTTCATATGTGAGACTGCATAGTGAATGCTGGCAGGTTACCGTTTGTGTCAGGTTTGAGAGTCTGTCATGTCACATCAGCAATGAGGAAGTTTGTCCCTTCCAAATTATTTTGGTATGGCTTATGTCCCCTCTTCTCCTACCCTCTCTGAAGCCTAGAATTGCCCTGAATGTCCGCCACCCACCATCTGCTCTCCCAGGTGGATGTAAAGGATCCCATGGCACAATTTCGAATAAGAGCAGGGGAGTTATCCCTGGTGTCCTGCCCAATATTCATCTCTCAACCAACAGAACAAAAAACAGATTATCTGGTCATTATCACATTGCTGTTTGTGGGATCTTGCTGTGCGCAAATTGGCTGCCGCGTTTCGTACATTACAACAGTGACTACACTTCAAAAGCACTTCGACAAAAGCAAAATACTGCGGATGCTGTTTCTCTCTCCACAGATGCTGCCTGACCTGCTGAGTATTTCCAGCATTTTCTGTTTCTATTTCAAAAAGTACTTCGTTGGCTGTGAAGCGCTTTGGGACGTTCTGTGGTCGTGAAAGGCGCTACAGAAATGCAAGTCTTTCTCTCTTTTCTTGCTGCTTGATTTCACCTCTGCACCACAATAATCATTGTCCAAGCAGAACAAGCACCCCGCACTACTGAAAATCCCAAACTTCAAATCATTGCCTACATCTTCAAAGTCATACAGCACAGAAGGAGACGTCCTTAACTATGAATCACCTCCTGCAGATGAAGTTCACACAGGTCTCGGAGTTCTGTCGTGCTTTCCAATACTCAGCGGTCACGTTGGATGCTGCCTCCCACAGTTAATTTGCATTAGAACGTTGTTAAACAGAACGGCTGGGGAGGGAAAGAGCAGACAGGGTGGACAGAATTCTGCAAGGCAGCTCTTCGAAGAAGTAAGGACAACTGAACGTCTTTGAACAGAGCCTCGGACAGTTTATCACCGTGGGGCCACACAGAATCTTAGCAATGTCACCTCCCTCTCTGTCGCAATCTCTCTCAACTTTATATCTACATCGATACCGCTATGATCAATGCTTTCCCTTCTTATTCTTCCCAAACTCCGAATATAGCATCCTACACACTCCCTCCCACCCCTCTACAAATCCTCACTGTGCCGAACTCATCACATCACCTCCTACTCTTAACTGGTTCTTTCCCAGAATCTCAAAATGTCGACCTCATTACTTCACTCCCTCCTTCATCCCACAGGTATTTTTTAAATGCAAGCTTGATGTCACTAACTAGCAAGGATTATCTTTTCATCTCTCCTATTCTTTTTGCGATCTTGGCGGTGCCCCTGCTCCATGGGCCTTGACCCTTCACCTCGGCTTCTCAAATTCCCCCCCCCGCCCCAAAAAAAAATACAAGACTGAGTGACTGGTTCGTACCTCATTGAAAGCAAGCAGCGACTCTGAAGTTTCCCTTTTCAAAAATAAGCATCTGTCTGCAACATATTAAAAATCTTGCATATAACATGTACTTCCTGTAATTGTCACATGTACTTCCTGTAACACTTTTCCCATCACACTTTGTCGATAACGCCTCTATTATTTTAAAACAGTGTATCCTCCTGCTCACTGTAAGCAATAGCCCTGGTAATATATTCAAAATATAGGTCACCATTCCAGACATCACACACTGTCTAATTTCTGTATCACACTTAATAATGAAGCCAGAATATCTACAGCTTCTTAAGTTGATTTTCCCACAAACAAAGCCAAGGTTCTGATCTACAGCTTGACCTGTAACTGACCCAACCTTTCACTTTAAAAGAGTGCAGAGCAATTTCACCTTGTAGCCTTAAAAAGGATACACAACTGCACCTTTGCAGCATTATGTTAATATGGTGTAATGTTCCTGCCCTTAAAAAACTAGCGCACCCTCCGATTTACTGCGGGGACGACCATGCACTTTTATTCTTTTAAAAGTCCTATATAATGCAGCTGCAGACACTTCTCAACTCTTTCGCTGTATTTAAACAGATGTTCCATGACTACCAGTGTAATACAACTCATGGGCCGACCAAATATAACGCAACATTCTCGTTAAGCTGTGCGGTTACGCAGTGGTCTAGAGGTCCTGTGCAGCCGGCTCTTAAATCGAAAAGCCGCGCACGCGCAGATATTTGAATAGGCCACGCAACCCGTTAAAGGGGCCACGCACCCGAAAAAAAATTAGATAGAGGGGATATTGAACACATCTGTGATATTTCCTTGTGTTATACGATTGTTGCATCAATATTGCATCACACCCCACATTACCCTCTAAGGAACAACATATGACAATAGTTACATTATTACAGTCAGTTTCGATACTCGCCGTTGAGGTTGGCCCCTCTCAGGAATGATGGCAGTATTAGGTGCTACAATTGGTCTGAGTATCCCTAGACCGAGGAACAGGAAAGTCAGCCAGTGACCCCCCCTGCTGTGAAGCGGAGGTGTGTAGGCGCGATCGGGCTTGACTGCAATTTGCCCAGTTGTTCAACCATTAAATGGCAGCACAGCCCTCACCATGCAGGTAAAATACAGCCAGCTCAATGAGCGCAGAGGGCTGCCATCATCCAGAGGATCATACCACTGGGCACAGTAGCCTAGTAGTTACGGTACTGGACAAGCAACCCAGCAACTGATAGTTCAAATCCTACCTGAGCAACTTTTTTAAAAAAATGAATTCTCGGGATGTGGGAGTCACGGGCAAGGCCAGCAGTTATTGCCTATCCCTACCTGCCCTTGAGAAGGTGATGGTCTTTGCAGCAGTTTGATACAACTGAGTGGCTTGCTAGGCTACTGCAGAGGTCAGTTAAGGGTCAAACACATTGGTGTCGGACTGGAGCCACATATAGGCCCAGACCAGGTAAGGTATGGCAGGTTTCGTTCCCTAAAGAACACTTGGAATTTTCACAACAAAAAATCGACAACCTCATGGTCACTTTTACTGATACCAGTTCTTAAAAAAAAACTGGTGATATCTCATTTTTAAAATTGAATTTAATAAATCCTACTCTGGCAAATTATGAAATTGAACTCCATGAACCTGCTCCTTTGTGAGCAGGCACTACAAGAAGTGAGCATGGAAGCTGATGTAAAAATTCCAGCAGTGTTCACCAATGTCCTTCAGGAAAGAGAACCAGGCTACCTCTGCTACTCTATGCGCGACACCAAGTCCCACACCATGTGGTGTGACTCTCTAACTCGGGATGGGAAATAAATGCTGTCTTGCCAACATCGCCCACGTCTGGAAAACAAAACAATATCACAGCGTGAGTCACTGCTTTCAGGAGAAAATTGGCGGCGTGGGGCAGGGTGGCGGGGTCTCTAATTATATTTTTTTCTGCACTACTAATGAAATAGGCTGGGAAAGATGTTGAGAAGATTGAGAATGGATCCATTTCATATCAGAATCTCTTTCACTCGCTCCCCTCCAAAAATAATTAATGTTACAGTTCTATTATCACAGCTGAGCTACTGCAAGGGCTTTCAAGGGCTAGTATATAAAAGCAGCTGAATTAAATCGGAGATATTCATAAGATTCTGTGGCATTCCTGCCCATGAACTAGGAGACAGATTTGTTTGGTGAGAAGACGGCACACAACACCAATAGCCACCATTACTACACTGCTGTGCCACTGGGCTTATCATAGAATCATAGAATGATACAGCACAGAAGGAGGCCATTCGGCCCATCGTGCCTGTGCCGGCTCTTTGGTAGAGCTCTCTAATTAATCCTACTCCCCCCTGCTCTTTCCCTCCCACCCCACCCCCCCCCGCCCCCCATAGCCCTATAAATTTTTACCCTTCAAGTATTTATCCAATTCTCTTTTGAATGAATCTGCTTCCACTGCCCTATCAAGAAACACATTCCAGGTCACAACAACTCGCTGTGTAAAAAAATGTTTCATGTCGCCTCTGGTTCTTTTGCCAATCACCTTAAATTTGTCTCCTCTGGTTAGCAACCCTCCTGCCAGTGGAAACAGTTTCTCCTTATTTACGCTATCAAAACCCTTCATAATTTTGAACAGATTTAGGGCATTGTTACAATTACACTGCAGGAAAAAAATCAGGACGATAAGACAATACAATTTGATGTTGTGACATACCCTCTTTTTTTTGGTGATATTTTAATTCATGACCTCAAATTATCCCCACCACCACTACCAGTGATGGACCGGTAACCAGTGAAACTTCAACCTAGAGTTAGATAGCTCAAAGGGCTCTGTCCATAAACAACCCAAGTTTGGAAGGACTAAAACCCATAATTGTACTGCTTGGTGTTTCTCACCTGGGCACAATCACACCCATTGGTACATTTTATGAAAATTATACAATGGTATGTTCTGGTTTACCAGGTGTAACATTATAACTTTAAACAGTCTTTCTTGTAAAACAGAGAAAACATAAAATGAGGACTGATACCTTCTCATGTCATAACCCTCTTGCAATTTCGACATCTCCACTAAGCATCCAGCCGAGGTCTCCAAGTCCATCGAATGTCGTTTAGCTCCAGGGTCACTTGCCCCGTTGCAGCTTTTAGTTCGAAAGAGCTTACTGAGCCGGATTTTCAGCGAACTCTTGCGGGACTTGTTGGGCAGGCGCCAGGGTAGCTTGTCCTCCTCGCCCTCCCTGAAGGAGGTGCTGGGCGAGCTGGAGCACCTGGCCACCCTCACCTTGGGCAGCTCCAGGGTGTCCCTGTCCTCTGTCTGCTGGGGGGAGCTGCTGAAATCCAAGCAGGGCTGAGTGCCGGGAGCGGCAGGAGGCAGGTCAGGTGGAGTGGAGCTTCCATGGGTGCACAGCCTGCTGCTTGCCCCTGGGCTGGGGTCGTGGTTGTCCTGGGCAGGGGCAAGGTGCAAGCCCAGTGCCTGTTGGTGGATCGGACAGTCTGCACTCAGCCGCTGCTCCTCCTCCTCCTCGCCGGTCTCTAAGCAAGTGTTGATGTCCAGGTCCCCGATGCCAGCATCTCCAGGCTCGATGCCTTCCAGCACTAGCACCGCATCGCTGGTTTCCTCGGCCAGGCGGCGGGGGCTGTGGGAAGAGGAGGAGGAGGCTCCCGGCCCCGAGCACTGGCAGCCTGGCTCCCCTGGCCACTCTCCCAGCCTGAAGTCTCCGAAGTCCCGGGCCAGCTGGAAGACCTCCTCCTCCTCCTCCTCCTCCCAGCCGGCGCGGGGTGGCCGGGGGGCCCGGTAAGAGCAGCAGCAGTCCTGGTGCCGGGGGCACAAGCCCGGGGGCAGCCGGTCCCCCCCTGCGCCTCCTCCTGCCCCGGTGCCCGGGCTGCCCTCCTCTCTCTCGGCTGCCGGTGGTGGCCCCAGCCCGTTCAGCTTGCGGAAGACCATCAGCTGCGGCCGAGCTCCTTTTGTTGCGGGGAAGTCCAAGTGTTGCAATTTCCAGCTGGCATCTTGCAACAATGTGGCCGGCCGGCGGCTCCCATCAAAGGGCAGCGGCTTGCCCCCCACCCCGGCTCCCGGAGCAGTCCCGGACTCCCTCTCCTCCAGACCCGGAGCCACAACATGCAGCAGGACAAAATCCGACGCAGCCTGCCGATTCATCATTGCCAAGACCGCCGCACGTTGGGTGTGTGTGTGTGTGTGTTTTCTGCAGCTGAATTATTCTTGCATTAACTATTTATCCGCCACTTGCAACTGTAGCACCTTTTTCGGATCCCTCTGCCATCCAGCTACCACTTTGCAACAATTCGCCTCCACGCTGCTTGTTCCAGGGCTGCCGTTCCTTCCTTCAATCGGCTGCTCCCGGAATCGAGCATTTTGCAACAACACACGCGAAGGCAAAAAAAAAATCTTCATAGAATAGATCAGGTTGTGTGTGTGTTTCTTGAAGCCACACCCGCTGATACTTCCGCAAATTCAATGCAATCCCCTCCCCATCTCTGCGCTGACGTTCTGTGCATTGCAAAGGTCAACAGCGCCCGGCTCATTATAAAAACATCACTGGCAAATTCCCAAACCACAAGCTTCTGAAATAAATATTTATATTTTAAACAAAATTGCAAACACACGCGTATATATAAATTAAATGCCTGCTCCAAAAGATATTAGGTGCTCCCAACGAACATGAAACGGATTTCCGGCTGAGATGAAAGGTCATATTTAAAACTGTTCTACATTTTGTCTACAGTGCAGACTGGCACAGGGTTTTAACTCCTTTGCAGCTTTGTTAGAAATCAGGCAGGGAATGGTTCCCTTGAAACATACAACATACAACTTGTATTTATACAGAGCTTGAACATAGTAACACGTCTCAGGGCGCTTCGCAGGAGTGTTACCAAACAAAATATGGCGCCGAGCCACATTAGGGGATACTAGGACAAGTGACCAAAAGTTTGGTCTAAGAGGTAGGTTTTAAGGAGCGACTTAAAGGAGGAAAGAGAGGTTTAGGGAGGGAATTCCAGAGCTTAGGGCCTCGGAAGCTGAAGGCACGGCCGCCAGTGGCGGAGCGATGGAAATCGGGGATGCGCAAGAGGCCAGAATTGGAGGAGCGCAGAGATCTCGGGGGGGCTGTGGGGCTGGAGGAGATTGCAGAGATAGGGAGGGGCGAGGCCATGGAGGGATTTGAAAACAAGGATGAGATTTTTAAAATCAAGGCGTTGCTTAACCGGGAGCCAATGGAGGTCAGTGAGCACAGGGGTGATGGGTGAACGGGACTTGGTGTGAGTTACGACACGTCTAACTAAGATGAATGAGAGATACAATTGAGCATCCTGGGTATTGTACATAAATAGTTGTACACCTTTTTTAATATTCTCTTTATATGTTACATGAAATTTTGTTTGTATATTTAGAAGGAAATAACCTATTTGATATTTTAATTTTTACACATTACTGGGAATTAAAAAAAAACATGTTATGAATGGCACTGGTGATTACAGGCAAGCCAGTCACCTCTGGGACTTGAATTTGAATCCAGCACAGTGATGGGAGGGGAATCGCAGCCTGCTGGCTATTCGGAGACCCCTTTAAAATGGCTTCAGCCAGTCAAAGTCCAATACTTACCCAGCGGTCAGGGGACCAGGGTATAAAACGGGCACTACGTTGGCTGATTTCTTCGGGAAGGCTGCAGTGGGGAATGGTGCAGTAGAGGGTGCTCGACTGACATTGGAGCTAAGGCGCATTCTGAGACAGAGTAGCGGGAGCTTTACTCTGCAGGTAAACAACATCAAACTTGCTTTTATATAGCGTCTTTGTGTAGTAGAACCTCCCAAGGTGTGTTATCAAACAAAATTTGGCACTGAGCCACATGAGGAGATAGTGGGACAGGTGCCAAAAACCTTGGTCAAAGAGGTAGGTTTTTAAGGAGCGTCATAAACAAGGAGAGAGAGGTGAAGAGGTTTAGGGAGGGAATTCCAGAGCTTAGGGCCTCGGCAGCTAAAGGCACGGCTGCCAATGGTGGAGCAACGAAAATCAGGGATGTACAAGAGGCCAGAATTGGAGGAGCGCAGAGATCTGGGGGGGGGGGGGCGAGGCCATGGAGGGATTTGAAAACAAGGATGACAATTTTAAAATCCAGGCGTTGCTAGACGAGGAGCCAATGTAGGTCAGCGAGCACAGGGGGTGAAGGGTGAACAGGACTTGGTGCGAGTTAGGATACGGGCAGCAGAGTTTGGATGAAGTCAGGTTTGCGTAATCCTGCTCTACCTGCCCTGGGAAGGCGTTACACTGACACCGAGGTGCCTCACAACTTGAGCCTTCTCGGGGAAATGCCCTCCGTGCCTTTTCATTCTGCATGGAGGGGTTTCCTGTACGGGCTGCTCCTGCACACTCTCCACTCTCTTCGATTGCCATCCGGACACGCCTTGGCGCACCATCTTGCCGTCCGGCGGAGGTCCCCAATGGAGGGCTCTCTACGAGGGAGACCTCCCTTTATCTATTGGGGACTTGGCCTGGAGGATGTTGCATGGAGCAGTCCCATGCAATAAAGTTTTAAGTAGGTTCACGGACTCCCAAGCCGCTTGCCTTTTCTGCGGCCTGGAGGAGTCTGTGTTCCACGTTTATACCGAATGTGAGAGGTTGCGGCCCCTCTTCCATTATTTGAAGGGGCTGCTCCTCGATTTTTGGTTGCACTTCAGTCCCACGCTCCTGATCTTTGGTCACCCGGTGCGGAGGGGAGCGGGCAGATCGGAGGACCTCCTCGTTAGACTGCTCCTGGGCCTGGCCAAAGTGGCCATTAACTGGTCCAGGCAGCGGGCAGGTCGAGGGGGTCGTTCGGCCCGACTGCCTGCCTCTCTTCCGCGGCCACGTTCGCACCCGGGTGGCCCTGGAGATGGAGCACGCGGTGTCCACCGGCACGCTCGAGGCCTTCCGCGACCGGTGGGCGCCGCGAGGACTGGAGTGCCTCATCACCCCGGCCAACAAAATTTTAATTTAATTTGTTGAAGTTTTATTTAAAGTTATTTTAGTTACAGTCCATTTGTTTAATCACCCCATCAGAAAGAGTACACTGACACTGAGTGCTCAAAATGGAAAAAAGGTTCCCATTTCCCAGGAATAAGATATCGTCTCCTTGACAACGCAAAAACTGGGAGAAAGTAGGAGAGGAAGAAAATAAAACGTAAGGCAGGTGATTTAGATAAAAACTCTGGCTTAATTGGCTTGATATTTTTTATTTGTTCACGGGATGTGGGTGTCACTGGCAAGCCCAGCATTTATTGCCCATCCCGAATTGCCTTTCTAGGCCATTTCAGAGGGCTGTTAAGAGTCAACCACATTCCCCACAGCAATGTTTATTATATATAGACCTTACCTGGCCAGACCAGGTAAGGACAGCAGATTTCCTTCCCTAAAGGACAGTAGTGAACCAGCTGGGTTTTTAGAACAATCCAGTAGTTTCATGATCACCATTACTGATACTAGCTTTTTTATTCCAGATTTATTTAATTAACTGAATTTAAATTCCCCAGCTGCCTGTGGTGGGATTTGAATTCTTGCCTCCATGATTATTAGTCTAGGCTTCTAGGATTACTAATCCAGTAACATTACCTCTATGCTACCGTTCCGATTGAGAGGTGAGAGTAAAATGATTGGACAAAAACGCACGAGCTGCTCGTGCCCAATTGTACGGTCAGGGTTCCTGCCCCACTGAGCACCTACGCCCCGGTGCTGAAGAGGAATATCTAACCTTCACTGTCTAAGTGCACACAAGAAGAATGGGCACTTGGGCGAGGTACATGAAGGTGGCAGTTGCCAACAGAACCGTACCCAATGTGAGCTGAAGGTGAGGAGAGAGGAGTGGAGAGGGTAGAGGAGAAGAGAGGGGAGAGGAGAGGAGAGGAGGGGATAGGAGAGGTTAGAGGAGAAGAGAGTGTAGAGGAGAGGAGAAGCGAGGGGAGAGGAGGATAGGGGATGGGATGGGAGGGGAGAAGAAGAGAGGAAATGCGGAGGAGAGGAGAAATTTCAGGAGCAAGAATATATCTGGCTTGAACAAAATCAAGTTCTGTAGTAGGAGGAGACTTAAGAGACATGACCAGAGGCTGCCGACAGCACCAACCTCATGTTTAGGGTTAATATGAAATTTAAAAATTCTCAAAATAGATGGCGTTATTTTCATTAAATTCACATCGATGGAGTTTGACATTTCTAATATTTTTTGGTTGTTGCAAAGTAATAAACTGAAATGAGAAATGTTGTCTTTTCAGTAACTCACAGCGGGCTGAAAATGCATAAGCTGCAATGTGAAAAGCTGGACATAAGCCCACAAAAACAAAATACAGAGCCGCAGATAACACAATAAAAGCTACTGTGCACAGGAAATTATGTCACAATCAATACTCAACCCAGGAGGCAAAAACTCAACAGCTCACTATCGCCACTTTATATCACAGGATCCTTTATGAAAGTCGAAAGTAAGCAGAAAAATACACCTCAAAAGCAGAATCACTTTGTCTCACTTAGACTGTAATGAAAAAATACTCCTTATTTTCTTCCCTCCCCTGAAAGTGCAAAGTCATGCTGGGATGTGGCTCCCAGGGTTGTGAATCTTTGGAATTCTCTACCCCAGAGAGCTGTGGATGCTCAGTCGTTGAGTATATTCAAGACAGAGGTCAATAAATTTGGGAGAATTAAGGGATATGGGGATAGTGCGGGAAGGTGGAGTTGAGGTAGAAGATCAGCCATGATCTTGTTGAATGGCGGAGCAGGCTCGAAGGGCCAAATGGCCGACTCCTGCTCCTATTTCTTATGTTCTCTAGGAGGCACTGCCCCTCCAGCACTCACTCAAGACCATTCATCGTGTGTGATTCTGGATCACAGACGGTCACGGCTGAATCCAATCCTCTTCTCATCTGACCTCCGCACACTTTTAAAATATGGATTAATGGATAGTGATTCCCTCCGAGAGCTCTGTGTTCCTCCAACTCTGGCCTCTTGCGCATCCCCCACTTCCTTTGTCCCACCATTGGTGGCCGTGCCTTTAGCCATGTTGGCCATAAGCTCTGCAATTCCCTCCTTAAATCTCTCCTCCTTTAAGATGCCCCTTGGAACTTACCTCTTTGACCAAGCATTTGGTCACCTATCCTAATGTCTCCTCCTTTGGCCTGGTATCAAATTTTGTCTGATTGCACTGCTGTGAAGCCACTTGGGCTATGTTAAAGGTGCTATATAAATGCAATTTATTTTAGTAATTTGCTTTTTTAATTCACTTTTTTCTCACCAATTTTCTCCCCTCCTCTCCTGAAGGTGCTGACACCCTCCTTAGATACAGTTCCATGGGTGCAGGTCAACCTCACTCTCCGTACCTCACCCAAGTGGACGCTATTCACAGGTGAGCTATGGCAATGAGGGTCAGTCGGCTATTTGGACAGTCGAGCCGAGCATGGTCCTGGCCTCACCTGATTACCAGACACGCACACCTGGATCAGGAAGTCATACAAAAATGGCGGACAGGTAAAGACCAGCTGGTCCATCGAGCCTGTCCCATACTGTCAGGGTGCAACTTAACTCCATGACCCCCATCACTCTTCCTCCCCGCCCCACAGCACTCTATCTTATTAAATAGCCTGTTATGTAGCACATTCTCAAAAGGTTTTTGAAAATCCAGCTGTACAATGTCAACCGAGCTACCTACATCCACCAACCTAGTAATTTCCTCAGAAAATTCAACCAGGTTGGCGAGACATCACCTTTCTTTTTCAGAAGCCATGTCGAGAGTCTCTTAAAACCCCTTTCTCTGTCGAGGTGGTCGTACAGAATATCTCAAATGACCCACTTCCAGCAACCTGCCTATAACCGAAGTCAAGCTAAAAGGCTTGCAATTTCCTAGTTCTGACTCGTTGCCCTTTTTGAATACTGGCACCACATGGCCCTCCCTCCAGTCCATGGGAGAATCCCTGACCCCAGTGTGCTGTTAAATATATGAGCAAGGGGCTCGCACAGAAAGACCCCATTTCTTTCAGCGTGCTCAGGAGAAGGCCGTCAGGTCCCGCAGCCCGATCTGTTCTGAGATGCTTTATTCCATGCAGGACTACATCCACATCCACTTTTGATACCTTGAAATTTACAGTCAACTGTACAATGTATTATTGGTAACTTAGCAATGTCTTCTGCATTGAAGACTGATGCAAATTAACTGTTTGAAACTTCTGACATATCCTGGGACTCTACCTGAATCTATTATCCACTATTTTCTTCTCCAATGACGTTTGGCTACTCC
Organism: Squalus acanthias; assembly: GCA_030390025.1. NCBI lineage: Eukaryota > Metazoa > Chordata > Chondrichthyes > Squaliformes > Squalidae > Squalus > Squalus acanthias. The sequence continues at coordinate 5,526,514 of CM059437.1, read as the reverse complement.
AACAGTAGCTTTTTTAGCCTTCAGCTAAGCTTGCTATCTCTCCCTGTTCTCCTGAAAACTATTTTCTTTTATCTTTAAAAGTATTTTTGATCGAGTCTGATTTGTCCTCACACATAATTCATTAGCTACTTTGGCTTTGCTTTACCTTGTGCCTTTCGTTCAACTCTAGGAACGTGCACATCTTCCTTTTGCATTATGGCCATTTCAAATGTTACATAGAGTTACGTAGAGTCTACAGCCATTCGAGCCAACTGGTCTGTGCCGGCGTTCATGCTCCACACGAGCCTCCTCCCACCCCTCTTCATCTCACCCTATCAGCATATCCTTCTATTCTCATCTCCCTCATGTGTTTATCGAGCTTCCCCTTAAATGCATCTATACTATTCGCCTCAACCACTCCCTGTGGTAGCGAGTTTCACATTCTCACCACCCTCTGGGTAAAGAAGTTTTTTCCTGTATTTCTTACTGGACTTATTGGAGACTATCTTATATTTATGGCCTCTAGTTTTGGATTCCCCACAAGTGGAAACATCTTCTCTATGTCTACCCTATCAAAACCTTTCATAATTTTATCGATCAGGTCACCCCTCAACCTTCCCTTTTCCAGAGAAATGAGCCCCAGCTGTTCAGCCTTTCCTGATAAGCAAATCGTCAGCTGGTGGAGCTCGAGCGCCGGGTTTCGGAGCTTGAGCAGCAGCTGGCGTCACTGCGGTGCATCCGTGAGGCTGAGAGCTTCGTGGATAGCACGTTTCAGGAGGTGGTCACCCCGCAGATAAAGAATGTGCAGGCAGAAAGGGAATGGGTGACCACCAAACAGAAGAGGAGGACCAGGAAGGTAGTGCAGGAGTCCCCTGAGTGCATCTCGCTCTCCAACCCGTATTCGGTTCTGAGTACTGGTGAGGGCGATGGTTCCTCTGGGGAGTACAGCCAGGGCCAAGTCCGCGGCACCATGGGTGGCTCAGCTGTACAGGGGGGGAGGAGGAAGCTGGGAAAGCAGTACTGGCAGGGGATTCGATAGTTAGGGGAGCAGACAGGTGTTTCTGCGGCCACAGACATGACTCCAGGATGGTATGTTGCCTCCCTGGTGCCAGGGTCAAGGATGTCACTGAGCGGCTGCAGAGCATTCTGGGGGGAGAGGGTGAACAGCCAGAGGTCGTGGTCCATATCGGTACCAACGACATAGGTAGAAAGAGGGATGAGGTCCTGCAGGCAGATTTTAGGGAGCTACAAAAGAGATTAAAAAGCAGGACCTCAAAGGTAGTAATCTCCGGATTACTCCTGGTGCCACGCACAGTGAGTATAGAAATAGGAGGATAGAGCAGATGAATGCGTGGCTGGAGAGATGGTGCAGGAGGGAGGGCTTTAGATTTCTGGGGCATTGGGACTGGTTCTGGGGGAAGTGGGACCTGTACAGGCCGGACGGGTTGCACCTCAACAGGGCCGGAACCAATATCCTCGCGGGGAGGTTTGCTAGTGCTGTTGGGGAGGGTTTAAACTAATTTGGCAGGGGGAAGGGCACCAGGATGTAATATTAGAATGGGGAAATAAAGTGCTCAAAGGATTGGGAGAGTCAGAGAGCACTAAGGTAAGAAATAGTAAGGTATTAGGTGGGGTCAAACTAAGAGAGAATACAGGATGGTCTAGAATGGGTTTACAGTGTATGTATGAGAACGCACGAAGCGTAGTAAACAAGGTAAGTGAGCTGCAGGCACAAATAGCCACATGGGAATATGATGTTGTGGCAATAACTGAGACCTGGCTCAAAAAAGGGCAGGATTGGGTATTAATATTCCTGATTATAAAGTGTTCAGGAAAGATAGGGAAGGAAAGATAGGAGGTGGTGTGGCAGTATTGGTCAAGGAGAATGTTACAGTGCTGGAGAGGGAGGATGTCCTGGAGGGGTCAAGGACAGAATCTATATGGCTAGAGTTAAGAAATAATAGAGGTGCCATTACACTACTAGGTGTATTCTATAGACCACCAAATAGTGGGAAAGATATGGAGGAGCAAATTTGCAGAGAAATTACAGAGAGTTGCAAGAACTATAGAGTAGTAATAATGGAGGACTTCAACGATCCTAATATAGACTGGGATCGTAATAGTGTAAAGGGCAGAGAAGGGGAAGAATTTCTGAAGTGTGTTCAGGAGAACTTTCTTGATCAGTATGTTTCTGGCCCGACGAGGGAGGAGGCATTGCTGGCTCTGGTTCTGGGGAATGAGGTAGGTCAAGTGGAGCAAGTGTCAGTAGGTGAACATTTCGGAAACAGTGATCATAATATCATAAGGTTTAGATTAGCTATGGAAAAGGACAGGGAGCAATCTAGAGTAAGAATGTTTAACTGGGGGAAGGCCAATTTCAGAGGGATGAGAACGGACCTGGCCCGGGTAAACTGGAATCAAAGATTGGCAGGCAAAACTGTAATGGAACATTGGGCTGCCTTTAAAGAGGAAATAGTTCAGCTACAGCTGAGGTACATTCCCACTAGGGGGAAAGGCAGGGCAACTAAAGTCAGGGCTCCCTGGATGATGAAAGAGATAGAGAATATGATGAAGCAGAAAAAGAGCACGTATACAGATGCCAGGTTGCAAATACATCTGAGAATCAGGCTATATATAGAAAGGTCAGAGGAGAAGTGAAAAAGAAGAGGGGCAAAGAGAGGGTATGAGAATAGAATGGCAGCCAACATAAAAGGTAATCCAAAAGTCTTCTGTAAGCATATAAATAGTAAAAGGGTAGTAAGAGGAGGGTGGGGCCGATTAGGGACTAAAAAGGAGACCTATGCATGGAGGCAGAGGGTATGGCTGAGGTACTAAACGAGTACTTTGCATCTGTCTTCACCAAGGAAGAGGATGCTGCCATAGACATAGTGAAGGAGGAGGTAGTGGAGATACTTGATAGGATGAAAATTGATAAAGAGGAGGTATTAGAAAGGCTGGCTGTACTTAAAGTAGATAAATCACCAGGTGCGGATGGGATGCATCCTAGGATGCTGAGGGAATTGAGGGAGGAAATCGCGGAGGTACTGGCCATAATATTCCAATCCTCCATAGATACGGGGGTGGTGCCAGAGGACTGGAGAATTGCAAATGTTACACCATTGTTCAAAAAAAGATGTAAAGATAAAACCAGCAACTACAGGCCAGTCAGTTTGACCTCGGTAGTGGGGAAGCTTTTAGAAACAGTAATCAGGGACAAAATTAACAGTCACTTGGACAAGTGTGGATTAATTAAGGAAAACCAGCACGGATTTGTTAAAGGCAAATCATGTTTAACTAACTTGATTGAGTTTTTTGATGAGGTAACAGAATGGGTTGATGAGGGTAATGTGGTTGACATGATGTACATGGATTTCCAAAAGGCGTTCGACAAAGTGCCACATAATAGGCTTGCCAGCAAAGTTGAAGCCCATGGAATAAAAGGGACAGTGGCAGCATGGATATGGTATTGGCTAAGTGACAGGAAACAGAGAGTAGTGGTGAACGGTTGTTTTTTGGACTGGAGGATGGTATACAGTGGTGTTCCCCAGGGGTCGGTTCTAGGACCACTGCTTTTCTTGATATATATTAATGACTTGGACGTGGGTGTACAGGGCACAATTCCAAAATTTGCAGATGACACAAAACTTGGAAGTATAGTGAACAGTGAGGAGGAGAGTGATAGACTTCAGGAAGAAATAGACAGGCTGATGAAATGGGTGGACACATGGCAGATGAAATTTAACGCAGAAAAGTGTGAAGTGATACATTTTGGTAGAAAGAATGAGGAGAGGACATATAAACTAAATGGTACAATCCTAAAGGGGGTGCACGAATAGGGAGACCTGTGAGTATGTGTGCACAAATCGTTGAAGGTGGCAGAGCAGGTTGAGAAAGCGGTTAAAAAGGCTTACGGGATCCTGGGCTTCATAAATAGAGGTGTAGAGTACAAAAGTGTGGAAATTATGATGAACCTGTATAAAACACTGGTTTGGCCCCAACTGGAGTACTGTGTCCAATTCTGGGCACCACACTTTAGGAGGGAAGTGAAGGCCTTAGAGAGGGTGCAGAAAAGATTTACGAGAATGATTCCAGGATGAGGGACTTCAGTTACGTTGATAGACTGGAGAAGCTGGGGTTGTTCTCCTTGGAGCAGAGAAGGTTGAGAGGAGATTTGATAGAGGTGTTCAAAATCATGAGGGGTCTGGACAGAGTAGACAGAGGAAAACTGTTCCCATTAGCAGAAGGGTCGAGAACCAGAGGACACAGATTTAAGGTGATTGGCAAATGAACCAAAGGCGACGTAAGAAAAAACTTTTTTACGCAGCGAGTGGTTATGATCTGGAATGCACTGCCTGAAAGGGTGGTGGAGGCAGATTCAATCACGGCTTTCAAAAGGGAGTTGGATAAGTACCTGAAGGAAAGAAATTTGCAGGGCTACGGGGAAAGGGCGGGAGAGTGGGACTAGCTGAAGTGCTCTTGCAGAGAGCTGGCACAGGCTCGACGGGCCGAATGGCCCACTTCCGTGCTGTAACCATTCTATGATTCTTTCTTCTCAATTCATTTATCATGCTTGTGAAATCTTTTTTTACACCTTCTCCAGTGCCTCTATATCCTTTTTGTAATATGGAGACCAGAACTGTGCACTGTACTCCCAGTGTGGTCCAACCAAGCTTCTATACAAGGTTAACATAATTTCTCTGCTTTTCAGTTCTGTGTTGGTAATGTCCTCGCCTTGTAGGGCTGCTCAGTCAACCTGATCCAATTCTTCTGTCAGCTATACAAATTTGGTCCTCTTGAAGACTGGTACTAGCATTAAGTTTTTGGCAACTTTGCTCTGGCTAATTTAGTTGAATCTAATAATATTATGGTGGAACGATGAAAAATTGAGGATGGGCAAGAGGCCAGAATTGAAGGAGCGCCGAGATGTCGGAGGGTTGTGGGGCTGGAGGAGATTACAGAGATAGGGAAGAGTGAGGCCATGGAGGGATTTGAAAACAAGGATGATAATTTTGAAATCGAGTTGTTGCTGGACCTGTGTCTGTACTACAGTATCTGAGCACTAATACTGGTCCTTGTCAGAGGAGCTTTATTGCCATCATATTATTTATTTGAGTGTCCTGGCGTGTGAGCTGAATACAAACAAAATCCAATCAGCCCATTGATACTGGAGGTTTCCTGGACCTGTCAGCAGCCCAGGGGTTCAAATAAGAGGCAATTCCAGTTGTTGATTTGACTCTAAATTAAAAATAGCTGCAGCCCTTAATAATAGCATACTTTCACCAAAATCCAATACTGAAGCGTGGATTACAGAGGAGTTTGGGACGTGTTCGAAGGTTGTCACACACCCAAGGGCTTCAGATAGCATCCTACACTGAGGGAGTGAAACTCAAGTAGGTTATGGATGTCAACAGGACCCCTGGAGACCACTACAGTTTGTTTACAAAACAACAGTGACTACACTTCGAAGATAATTAATTGTCAGTGAAGCCCTTTGGGATGTCCTGAGGTTTGTGAAGGACACTACATCAATGCAAATTCATTCTTTCTCTCTCTCTTTCTCTCTCTCTTTCTCTTTCTCTTTCCATTCCACTTTCGTTTCTTATAATATTTAAAATCTGATTTTATTTCTTTCTATCCAAGAACTCTTGTGTTACAGTTCTTCCTTTTTAGGAGGGGGCAGGAGGTGCGCCTGTATCTTTATTTGGCTTTTTTTTAATGGTTCTGATCAATAAAGAGACTGAGGAATTATTGGGGAAAATCATCAGCACAGTGATTGACTACAGTAAACAAGCAGAGTGCTTATCGAAAGAGATTGTGTTGTTGCTTCACGACACTGGTTAGAACCCACATGGAGTACTGTATACATTCCCTGTCACTTAATTATAGGAAGATTATGCTACATTCAAGAATTTAAGTTAAGAAGAAACGTATCGGAAGCATGGTTTGTTTTCTTCAGAAAAGAGACTTCAATGTGTCTTCATTGAAGTTTTCGAGATTATGAAGGGAACTGGGACAAAGTTGCTTCAGGCTTCTATAGTGAAGGGTTCAAAAAACAGGGGCACAAGTTCAAAATGAGGAACTTAAGAGTAAGAATGGAAGCCAGGCAGAGGTAACCCAAAAGTAATAGAGTTGTGGAATAAGTTCTTGGGGGAGGTCTAAAGGTAACGAGATACATTCAGGATATAGAAGAGACTAAGGGGTCTGGGCAAAGGTGAGTAGGTGGGGTTGAGATTTATGAAAAAAGGGACAGTTAATTAAGCTCAGCAATTACTTTTCCTTTTCCTAAAAATTCTTATGCGTGGATTACCTTGAGTTTTCTCACCGTACAGGTCTCACTCGGCCACATACCTCCTAAGGCTGGGGCCAGTTAAGCCTGCTGTTCCCAAAACTTAGCCAATACCAGGAGGAGGATGTGTTTGAAGGGAGTGAGGCTCAGAGATGAGGCTAAAACGCCGATTTTCCAACCTTTCGAGCATGGCTCATTGCTGGGAGTGCCAGATCACTGAACGTATCCTTATATTGGATGGATCCACTTGTGATGGTGGATTTCACAAATGCGCACCCCCAGTGGGGAGCCTCATCCACTGGGAGCAGATATCAGGAAAATCACAGGCACGCTCGCCATTATTTTGTATTCATTAAAATGAATGACAGAAAATCCTCTCTAACAACCGTGCTTCAATGCAGAACTTTTAATTACATTCATTAAAATGCTTTGTAAACAAGAAAGATCCCAGAACTGGTTCTTATAGTAGCCTGTGGTCAAAACCTGGCCAATTAGGATGGCCGTCACCTCCACCCTTTGTTTCCTGTTATTTACCCAATGTAGTAACAAATTTACTTCTTCCTCACATTTTAGTCACAAATCTCTTGTGACAGATCTTATCAAATGTATCCTGAGAATCAGAAATCTAATATCCACAACATTATATGCATCCAATTCTATTACATCCTCAAAAGGATTCCATTCAATTTGTTAGACAGCGACCTGCTTTTCATAAGCTTATGTCGACTTGGAATTATTACCTTGACTATTGTTATGTTTTCTTATTTCCTTTATATAAATCTCAAGTTTATTTCCTGTTATAGATGTCGAGATAATGGACTGATAATTGCCAGGATTATATTACTGGCCTTTTTAAAAATTGGAATACTTTTCTAATAATTTAGAACTACCTCATGTGTTTAATGAACAACAGAAAGTTTAAGCAGCTCCCCCACTCTACTCTCATTTCATTACGTATTCCTGGATGCATTCCATCTAGTCCCATTGCCTTATGAATATTCAATGATTTCACTTTTTAATGACCATTTCATTACTAAACACCATTTCTTTCACAAACTCAGATGGAATTCCTTCTTCTCCAATACCACAAAGGATATGCCACTTTTAACTTCCTCTCTCATTATCTTGTTCTCTTCCCTGTAAAGGGACCCTCTTATTCTTTAAAAATAAGCTCCTTCTGCAGCTCTAGAAAGTGGGTACAATCACTGGGGTGAGGGGAATGTTTCCCCCACCGCCCCCCGCCCCCCAACCACCCACAAGCCAAATATTTTTGGTATGGGTTATTTCTCCCTTAGCTGTCAGCCGTGGCTCAGTGTATAGCATTCTCATCTCTGAGTCAGAAGGTTGTAGGTTGAAGTCTTACTCCAGAGTACATAATCCAGGCTGACACTCCAGTGCAGTGCTGAGGGAGCACGGCACTGTCGGGGGTGCCGTGTTTCGGTTGAGATGTTAAACCGAGTCTGCTCTCTCAGGTGGACATAAAAGATCCCATGGCACTATTTCGAAGAAAAGCAGGGGAGTTCTCCCCGGTGTCCTAACCAATATTTATCCGTCAACCAACATCACTCAAATGACCTTGGGACGTCCCAAAGCACTTTACATCTAATGAAGTAGTTTTGAAGCGTGGTTACTTGTAATGTTGGAAACGCGGCAGCCAATCTGCGCACAGCAAGGTCCCTCAAGCAGCAAAGTGATAATGACCAGATCATCTATTTTTAGGTGTTAGAATTCCCCAGCCCTTCTTCGAATCGTGCCATAGGATCTTTTACAGCCACAAGAACAACAACTTGTATTTATATTGAGCCTTTAATGTAATAAAACATCCCAAGGGGCTTCACGGGAGCGTTATCAGGCAAAATCGTCATATGCATTATAATAGTATTATTTGTGTAACATCCAATCAGGTTGAAACATCTCAAAATGCTTCACGTAATGAATTACATGTTGAAGTGCAGTGACGGTTGATACGTTAGCGGCCATTCTGAACCCACGCCGTCCCTCAAACTGCAACGGGACGTCAATTCATTGGGTTTTCTTTGGTGAGGGAAAGAGTGTTGGCCAGGAAATAACAACAGAAAACGCTGGAAAAACTCAGCAGGCCAGGCAGCATCCGTGGAGAGAGAAACAGAGTTAATGTTTCAGGTCGAAGACCTTTCGTCAGAACTGGAAAAAGCAGGAAATGAAATAGATTTAAAGCAAGGATAAAGCTGGGAAAAGGGGGAGGGGATGAAAGAACAAAAGGAGAGATTAAGAGACATTGAGAGACATTAAGAGATGATCAAGGCAAGAGGAGGTGTTAATGTGACAGGTCGAGGCTAAAAGAAGTGTGAAATGCACTGGCAGAATGAAGGACAGCTGCCAGCTTCTAGGAGGAAAAACAACCTCCTGCTCTTCTTTGAATAGTGCCATGGGACCTTTGACATTCAGCTGGATCAGCAGAAAGAAGCAAAAGGGGACCTCAGTGTAACGCTTCACCCGCATAGGTCCAAGACTCCCGCAGGACTGCGCGGGAGTGTCAGCCTAGCTCAGACTGTGCTATCAGGCTTGGAACATTCAACAACGTTCTGACCCAGAAGTGCGATTGCTGAGCTTCCACAGGGGTCTACGAAACAGTTGAGAAATATGCCGGCATACTTATTAGTCATCACCAGCTCTTTAAATGGTACTTAAAATGAAAGTCAGGATGTTTGAGGGTTCCCAGTACGACAGGGGGTAAACTCTCTGCCTCCCAAACAGATGGTTGTAAGTTCAAGTGCTGGGCCTGCGCAACACTCAAGATCACCTGCCAGTGTTGCTTGTGAATTTGTGAATCTCAGGAAACTGCGACATAAAATGGTCAAACGTGTTTTCTCCCTTTCCTCTCTTGTTCTATCTAAGCTCCAAATATGCCATCTTACACGCTACTCCTTCTCCCTACATCCTCACTCTCATGAAATCAAGGCTCATTGAACCATCTCCGACTCTATCTCCCCCTCCCCCCCCCCCTCCACATGATCTCAACACTGTGGAACTCCTCATCTTTCTCAGTCTTCCCTTTCTCTTCTAATCTACAGGCTACCTAAAACCCAAGCTTGACTTCACCCAGCCACTATTTCTTGCTCTATCCTGTCTTCTACTCCTTTCATAAGAACTAGGAGCAGGAGTCGGCCATACGGCCCCTTGAGCCTGCTCCGCTATTCTATAAGATCATGGCTGACCGTCTACTTTCAACCAAGGTGGTGTCCTGCACGATAGGCCTTGGTGCTTTGCCAGGTTTTCTGAAAGAAAGACTTGCATTTATATAGCGCCTTTCATGACCACCGGACGTCTCAAAGTGTTTTACAGCCAATGAAGTACTTTTGAAGTGGAGTCACTGTTGTAGTATAGGAAACGCGGCAGCCAATTTGCGCACAGCAAGCTCCCACAAACAGCAATGTGATAATGACCGGATAATCTGTTTTTAGTAATGTTGGTTGAGGGATAAATATTGGCCCCAGGACACCGGGGAGAACTCCCCTGCGCTTCTTCAAAATAGTGCCATGAGATCTTTTACATCCCCCTGAGAGAGCAGACGGGGCCTCGGTTTAACATCTCATCCAAAAGACAGCACCTCCGACAGTGCAGCACTCCCTCAGTATTGCACCAGGAGTGTCAGCCTGGATTTTTGTGCTCAGGTCCCTGGAGTGGATCTTAAGCCCACAACCTTCTGACTCTGAGGAGAGGGTACTACCAACTGAGCCAAGGCTGACAGTCTATACTATATTAAAACCCCTCAGTTGCACCCCCAGTACATTGAAATCAATGGGGAACTCTGTAATAGTAACGGTAACACCTGCTATTCTTAAGGTGGCTCAGTGGGTAGCACTCTCATCTCTGAGTCAGAAGGTTGTCAATTCAAACCTCAGTTAGTGACTTGAGCACAAGATCTAGGCAGATACTCAAGTGCAGTTGGATGAGATGTTAAACCAAGGCCTCATCTGCTCTCTCGGGTAGATGTAAAAGATCCCGCTGACACTACTTTGAAGAAAAGCGATAAAGTTCTCCCAGTGTCCTGGGCCAATATTTATCCTTCAACCAACATCACTGAAAGGCAGATTATCCAGTCATTATCACATTGCTGCTTTGTGGGATCTTGCTGTGTACAAATGGCTCAGTGGGTAGCACCCTTGTCTCTGAGTCAGAAGGTTGTGGGCTCACAGTCCCACTCCAGAGACTTGAGCACAAAAATCTCAGCTGACACTCCCAGTGCAGTAACTGATGGAGTGCTGCACTGTCGGAGGGGCCGTCTTTTGGATGAGACCTTAAACCGAGGCCTCGTCTGCTCTCTCAGGTGGACGCAAAAGAACTCGTGGCACTATTTCGAAGAAGAGCAGGGGAGTTCTCCCCGGTGTCCTGGCCAATATTTACCAACATCACTAAAACAGATTATCTGGTCATCATTTCATTGCTGTTTGTGGGAGCTTGCTGTGCGCAAATTGGCTGCCGCGTTTCCCACATTACAACAGTGACGACACTTCGAAAAGTACTTCGCTGGCTGTAAAGCGCTTTGAGTCCTGAGGCCGTGAAAGGCGCTATATAAACGCAAGTTCTTTCTTTCCTTCTACTTCCCAGCCGGGCAGATTATTACAAACATTTATCACTCTTCAGGTAAAAGCGTTTATCCCCGATATCTGGTTTAAATTTACACTTTACGTTGGATAAGATTTCTGTGCCCCCGGGTTGCAATCTGTACCTGACTGCTGCTACAGTTCGGTGTTAGTGGCTGGGCTTGCCTGAATACAGCAGGGAATGGTTTGACAGAAGGCCCTTCATTTCAGTGCTGACGCTGCACCATTGTCTGCTCAAACGAAGCAGAGCTCTCTGCGTGTGCCTGAGCTTCCCTCAAGACACTGACTTCATTTCTAACTTTAGTAAAGAGCCAATTGCTCCGTCAGCTTTTTCCGAACACAAAGTGAAGCGGTGTACTGGCTGCAATTGTCCCTCTATCTGAAGGGACTCCACTCTGCCCCACTTCATGTGGCAGCAGCTCTGTTCGTTTTCTTTCATTCATTTTAAATTTGTTTAATTTCCTCTAATTTTCCTTTCACTTGCTGTGCTCCGCAGCATTCCTTATGGTCCCAGATTGATCCTTAGGAATATCTTGATATTTGATATATAAATGTATGTTCCTTAGGAACAGATGTGAGAAGTCGCACAACACCAGGTTATAGTCCAACAGCTTTTTTGAAATCACAAGCTTTTGGAGCGCTGCTCCTTCGTCAGGTGAACATTTATCACTCTTCGGATAAAAGCGTTTATCCCCAATATCTGGTTTAAGTTCCTCATTCTCGCCACACCTTTGGTTTTCTCGTATTTCTGGGAGGTTTTTTGTGTCTTCCTCCGTGAAGACAGAAACAAAGTATTTATTTAATTTCTCTGCCATTTCCTCATTACCCAGCGCTCCGAAAGCTTGTGATTTCAAATAAAGCTGTTGGACTATAACCTGGTGTTGTGCGACTTCTCACATTTGTCCACCCCAGTCCAACACCGGCATCTCCACACCTTAGGAACAGGAGGAGGCCATTCAGCCCCTCGAGCGTGTCCCGCCATCCAATTAGATCATGGCTGATCTGTATCTTAACTCCATCTTCCCACCTTTGCTCCGTAACCCTCAATACTCTTGCCGAACAAAAATCTATCAATCTAGTTTTTGAAATTTTCAATTGACCCCCCCAGCCTCAACAGCTTTTTTTGGGGAAGAGAGTTCCAGATTTCCACTACCCTTGTGTGAAGAAGTGCTTCCTGACATCACCCCTGAACGGCTTGGCTCTAATTTTAAGGTTATGCTCCCCTTGCTCTGGACTCCCTCCCACCAGAGAAATAGTTTCTCTCTATTTACCCGATCAACTCCTTCAATCATCTTAAACACCTCCATTAGATCACCTCCTAATCTTCCATACTCGAGCAATTAAATACAAGCCTCGTCTATGCAACCTGTCCTCATAATATAACCCTTGACTCCTTGCTGCTAGAAACATATATTCCTCGAGGGCATAAAAACCCAAAAGGAAAAGTGATCCAACCATGGCTAACAAAAGAAATTAAAGCTAGTATTAAGTCAAAGGAGGAAGCTTATAAAGTTGCCAGAAAAAGCGGTCAGCCTGAGGATTGGGATCTTTTTAGAAATCAGCAAAGGGGGACCAAGAAATTGATAAAGAAAGGGAAAATGGAATATGAGCACAAACTAGCGAAAAATATAAAAACGGATTGTAAAAGCTTCTATAGGTATGTGAAAAGGAAAAGACTGGCGAAGGTAAATGTAGGTCCTTTACAGTCAGAGACGGGAGAATTTATAATGGGTAATGAGGAAATGGCAGAGAAATTAAATAAATACTTTATTTCTGTCTTCACGGAGGAAGACACAAAAAACCTCCCAGAAATACGAGAAAACCAAGGGCGTGGCGAGAATGAGGAACTTAAAGAAATTATTATTAGTAAAAAAACAGTACTAGCAAAATTAATGGGACTAAAAGTCGATGAATCCCAAGGACCGGATGACCTACATCCTAGGGTTTTGAAAGAGGTGGCCATTGGGATAGTGGACGCATTGGTTGTCATCTTCCAAAATTCTATAGATTCTGGAACGGTTCCTGCAGATTGGAGGATAGCAAATGTAACCCCGCTATTTAAGAAAGAAGGGAGAGAGAAAATGGGGAACTACAGACCTGTTAGCCTCACATCAGTAGTTGGGAAAATGCTGGAATCTATTATAAAGGATGCAATAACTGGGCACTTAGAAACTAATAGTAAGATTGGGCAGAGTCAACGTGGATTTATGAAAGGGAAATCCTGTTTAACAAACTTATTGGAGTTCTTTGAGGATGTAACTAGTGGAGTAGACAAAGGGGAACTGGTAGATGTGGTGTATTTGGATTTTCAGAAGGTCTTCGATAAGGTCCCACACAAGAGGTTGGTGAACAAAATTAGGGCACATGGAATTGGGGGTAATATACTAGCATGGATTGAGAATTGGTTAACAGACAGAAAACAAAGAGTAGGGATAAACGGGTCTTTTTCAGGATGGCAGGCTGTGACTAGTGGGGTTACGCAAGGATCGGTGCTTGGGCCCCAGCTATTCACAATCTATATCAATGATTTGGATGAGGGGACTAAATGTAACATTTCCAAATTTGCTGATGATACAAAGCTAGGTGGCAGTGTCAGTTGAGAAGAGGATGTGAAGAGGCTTCAAGGGGATCTCGACAGGCTCAGTGAGTGGGCGAGAACATGGCAGATGGAATATAATGTGGATAAATGTGAAGTTATCCACTTTGGTAGAAAAAGCAGAAAGGCAGAGTATTTCCTAAATGGTGAAAAATTGGGGAATGCAGATGCTCAAAGGGACCTGGGTGTCCTTGTACATGAGTCACTGAAAGTGAATGTGCAGGTGCAGCAAGCCATTAGGAAGGCAAATGGTATGCTGGCCTTCATTACAAGAGGATTTGAGTACAGGAGTAAAGTAGTCTTACTCCAATTATATAGGGCCTTGGTGAGACCATACCTGGAGTACTGTGTACAATTTTGGTCTCCTTACCTAAGGAAGGATATACTTGCCATAGAGGGAGTGCAACGAAGGTTCACGAGATTGATTCCTGGGATGGTGGGACTGTCGGATGAGAAGAGATTGAGTAAACTAGGCCTGTATTCTCTTGAATTCAGAAGAATGAGAGAGGATCTCATTGAAGCATACAAAATTATTACAGGGCTTGATAGGGTGGATGCTGGGAGAATGTTTCCCTTGGCTGGGGAGTCCAGACCCAGGGGCCACAGCCTCAGGATAAAGGGTAGGCCATTCAGGATTGAGATGAGAAGAAATTTCTTCACACAGAGGGTGGTGAATCTTTGGAATTCTCTACCCCAGAGGGTTGTGGAGGCTCAGTCATTGGGTATATTCAAAACAGAAGTCGATAGATTTCTGACTAGTAAAGGCATCAAGGGATATGGCGATTGGGCCGGTGAATGGAGTTGAGGCAGAAGATCAGCCATGATCTCATTGAATGGCGGAGCAGGCTCGAAGGGCCGAATGTCCTGCTCCTGCTCCTATTTCTTATGTTCTTAGTTTGAAGCACCTTGGAACTTCTTTCTATGTTAAAGGCGCTATATAAATGTATGTTGTTGCTGTTATAGATTCTATTGTTTTCCTGTTCGGTATTTCAGTGCTGCACTGTCGGAGGTGCCATCTTTCGGATGAGACATTAAACCGAGGCCCCGTCTGCTCTCTCAAGTGGACGTAAAAGATCCCATGGCACTATTTCGAAGAAGAATAGGGGAGTTATCCCCGGTGTCCTGGCCAATATTTATCCCTCAAATCAACATAACAGAAACAGATTATCTGGTCATCATCACATTGCTGTTTGTGGGATCTTGCTGTGCACAAATTGGCTGCCGCGTTTCCCACATTACAACAGTGACTCCACTTCAAAAGTACTTCATTGGCTGTAAAGCACTTTGAGACGTCCGGTGGTCGTGAAAGGCGCTATAGAAATGCAAGTCTTTCTTTCTAAGTTTATTGGTACCTTTTTGACACTGATAGTTAATTGCGACTTGACTTCTGAAAAACTTATATTCACAGTTAAAATAAAATGCAAAGGCCATTCAGACCACCTGAGAACTTTTCAAAGTTTACATATATGGTTGAAAAAGTGACTTTGCAGCGAGTGTCAGTTATAGTCCTTGAGGTGGTCTCACACTCCTGCTCCCTGCCAGAATTCAGTGACCCCTCTTGTTGGCTTCATTAATCTGTGCTTAAACAGCAAGTCATTGAGAAAATTCTGGGAGTGTTGGTCCTTCAGCCATCTCGTTCTCCGCCTTCTGGAACTTTCTCCCTCAGCATGTCCATCTTGCCACCTCTCCCCGCCTTCAAAAATCTTCTTTAAGACCCTACTCGTTGACTGGGCTGTTGCCCCTTCCTGACCATCTTTTGCCCCACACTTCGGGTTGCCAATGCTCCCGGAATTGAAGATTAATCTCCCGGGCACTGCTACGGGCAACACCCGGGAGAAAAATCATACGGTAGTTGGAACACATTCATTTATTAATTATCAATATATTGGAGATGGAGGCAAAAAGGCTGTTTGACCAGGCGGTCATGTGATGAAACCTCCAGGCATAGAGTACCCACACTCCATGCCCATACTGCCGTCTAAACTGCTCCGAGATGTCTATTTGCACCCAACAAGTGCTTCAGAAATGGAAATTATCGTCTAATTTGATTTACAGCGTTTGAAAGGAATTCAACAAGACTTACATTTCTACAGCACCTTTCACGACCACCAGACGTCTCAAAGCGCTTTCCAGCCAATGAAGTACTTTTTTGGAGTGTAGTCACTGTTGCAATGTGGGAAACGCGGCAGCCAATTTGCGCACAGCAAGCTGATAATGATCAGATAATCTGTTTCTGTGATGTTGGTTGAGGGATAAATATCGGCCAGGACACCGGGGAGAACTCCCCCCTGCTCTTCTTCGAGATAGTGCCATGGGATCTTTTATGTCCACCTGAAAGGGCAGATGGGGCCTCGGTTTAACGTCTCATCCAAAAGACGGCACCTCCGACAGTGCAGCGCTCCCCTGGAGTGTCAGCCTAGATTTTTTGTACTCAAGTCCCTGGAGTGGGACTTGAACCCACAACCTTCAATGACACAGAGGTGAGGGTGCTACCCACTGAGCCACAGCTGACACAACTAGAATTCAGTCATACTTGGTGAATTGTTTCAATGTTTTTTTTTGTAAAAATGTACTTTTTTTTTTTCCGGACTGTTTCATTCGAGTCTTTTCAGATTTTTTTCCTTCAAAATACATGTTTCCAAATGTAGCCTGTTATTAACGTCCCGGAACACGAGGCTCCGGGAAATGTTCAGCAATAATAAGCAGCAGCTGGAATGAAGATGGAGAGCTTGGAGGTGATGCTGCCGGAAAAATCGCAAATTCGAGGGATTGTTGACAATGATTTCCAGACCGTGTCCCCTTAAAATTACCCCTCTGTCTGGCTCAATTTCCAATATCTGCACCAAAAGCTGTGAAATACGGACCTCGTCCTAAAAATACAGTTCACGCTCGTTTTAGTTTCAGTTTTATCTCTAATTTTAGTTTTAGATTTGAAAAGATATTTAGTCCTGATTTTTAATTTAGTGATCAGGTAAAATCATTTAAATTTTTAGCTGATTATTTACACCAAAACTACAATATAAAGAAACTAATTATTCAACCCCTTCAGTAAATATTTATGGCTTTGACACTTAGGGAGTTTGGATAGCAAAGCTTTTCTTTTTAAATCATCCTAAATGCTAACTAAGACTATTTTATCCAGATTAAATCCTGAAAACCCAGAGGAACTTGTTCAGTGGAATGCAGCCCAGCTCTTTCCCACACTGGAAATCCAGTCTTGGCTCTATGGCACCTCTGCTGGCCCAAACTGTAAATACAACCCACCTAGAATCAATCTACTGTAATCTTAACACAAATTAATATGTTTTAAAATACATTCTTTTCCCCTCATTTAACTCAGAAAAAAATATTTCATTAGCTGGAAGCTTATAGAGAACAGCAAAAACAATTTGCCCAGTAGTAAAACGTCCCAAGGCGCTTCACAGAAGCTTTATCGAACAAGATTTAACACCAAACCACACAAACAGATATTAGGATAGGTGAGCAAAAACTTGGTCAAAGAGGTAGGTTTTAAGGAGCGTCTCAAAGGAGGAGAGAGACGTAGAGAGGCGGAGAGGTTTAGGCAGGGAATTCCAGAGCTTAGGATCTCGGCAGCCAATGGTGGAGTGAAGAAAAGCGGGGATATACAAGAGGCCGGAACTGGAGGAGTGCAGAGATCTTGGAAGGTTGTAGGGCTGGAGGAGGTTACAGAGATAGGGAGAGGCGAGACCTTGGAGGGATTTGAAAACAACGTTGAGAATTTTAAAATCCGAGGCGTTGCCGGACCGGGAGCCAATGTAGGTCAGCAAGCACAGCGGGTGATGGGTGAACGGAACTTGGTGCGAGTTAGGACACAGGCAGCAGGGTTTTGGATGAGCTCAAGTTTACGGAGGGTACATGGTGGGAGGCCAACCAGGAGAGCGTTGGAATAGTTGAGTTTAGAAGTAGCCAAGCCATGGATGAAGGCATCAGCAGCAGATGAGCCAAGGCAGCGGTGGAGAGGGGCGATGTTACGGAGGTGGAAGTAGCCTTCCCAGTGGTTCACTCAGCTTATTCAGGTTTGATTCTCGGTCTGGGTTGAGTTCGCTGATCTCAGTCTCGTGCTACAGCTGGACTGAGCGCAGCTGGGTGAGGAAAGGGAAAATTGACCAGGATTCCCGATCCCGATCCTTAACCAGAAACCTCTGCCGGACCATGGACACTGGGTGAGGACAAGATCAGGCATGACTGTAATGGCCCCACTGGTCGAACAGTCTGTCCACGTTCACCCGGCTCACGCACGATGAACGGCCTGTTGGGCAAGGAACTGGCAGGCACTACAGGAAGAGTCAACATCTTCAGGACAGCAGGAAAAGGATGAAGGGGGCAAGATTCCGCTTCGGGCGCAAGCTGCGCTGGTTAGGTCACAGTTCAAGTTTCCGCTAAAATTCATTGGCATAATCACAAACATAAAATCTTCCACGAACCAGCGCAATCGGTCAGCGTAATAGAACGTAATCGTTTACTTATTTTTCTTTTATATGACAAAATATTCATCGATGTATTTAAGATTAATACAGCTGAAAATGGGTTTATCACAAAAAAATAAGCATTTTTAATGAGAGTGTCCAGTCCTCCACCTGTGAGTACTGATTTTAAATCACTGAAAATGACTTTATAAACTATACAGAACCATTTATTAGTTTCATTGGTCAGTTTCTTAGTAAATTAAATATTTTTTAATATATAAAAACTTTTCAAGCGTGCCGACTAGTGCCTGTCCGCTTAAGAAATGGAGCTCAATTTGTAGCGCCTCCTTGAACGGTCGCAAACGGCGGAAACTCACCATCCTCATTATTTGGATCTGGGGGTCGGGCCAGTTTTGTGGGGCGGATTCGGGCGAAATGATTTTTAAACCAGCGTTAAAGATCGCAGATAATAACAGCAGAAAATGCTGGAAACACTCAGCAGGTCAGGCAGTATCGAGGAGAGAGAAACAGAGTCAACGTTTCGGATCGAGGACCCTTCGTCAGAACACGAAGGGTCCTCGATCCAAAACGTTAACGCTGTTTCTCTCTCCTCGATGCTGCCTGACCTGCTGAGTGTTTCCAGCATTTTCTGTTGTTATTTCAGATTTCCAGCATCCACAGTGTTTTGCTAAAGCATAGCATAGAAACATAGAAGATAGGAGCAGGAGTAGGCCATTCGGCTCCTCGAGCCTGTTCTGCCATTTAATGAGATCATGGCTGATCATCCAAATTCAGTATCCTGTCCCTGCTTTCTCCCCATATCCCTTGATCCCTTTAGCCTTAAGAAATATATCTATCTCCTTCTTGAATATATTTAATGAATTGGCCTCAACTGCCTTCTGTGGTAGAGAATTCCACAGGTTCACCACTCTCTGGGTGAAGAAATTCCTCCTCATCTCAGTCCTAAATGGCTTACCCCTTATCCTTAGACTGTGACATCTGGTTCTGGACTCCCCCGCCATCGGGAACATCCTTCCTGCATCTAGTCTGTCTAGTCCTGTTAGAATTTTATAAGTTTCAATGAGATCCCCTCTCATTCTTCTAAACTCTAGCGAATATAAGCCTAATCGACCCAATCTCTCTTCATGCGTCATTCCTGCCATCCTAGGTATCAGTCTGGTAAATCTTCACTGCACTCCCTCCATGGCAAGAACATCCTTCCTCAGATAAGGTGACCAAAACTGCACACAATACTCAAGGTGTGGTCTCACCAAGGCCTTGTACAACTGCAGCAAGACATCCTTGCTCCTGTACTCGAATCCTCTTGCTATGAAGGCCAACATACCATTTGCCTTCTTAACCGCCTGCTGCACCTGCATGCTTACCTTCAGCGACTGGTGCACAAGGACACCCAGGTCTCGTTGCACTTCCCCTTCTCCCAATCTATTGCCGTTCAGATAATAATCTGCCTTCCTGTTTTTGACACCACAGTGGATAACCTCGCATTTATCCACATTATACTGCATCTGCCATGCATCTGCCCAATCACCCAACCTGTCCAAATCATACTGGAGTTTCTCTGCATCCTCCTCACAGCACACACGCCCACCCAGCTTTGTGTCGTCTGCAAACTTAGAGATATTACATCTAGTTCCCTCGTCTCGATCATTAATATATATTGTGAATAGCCGGGGTCCAAGGACCGATCCCTGCGGTAACCCACTAGTCACTGTCTGCCACTGGGAAAAAGACACGGAAAAGGTCGCGGAAACTCGATTTGCACTTGAAGTAACTTAGGTTTCAAAATTTCCCGATCTTTTGCGTGGTTCGGCCGATTTCAGCCGGATTGCGCTGATAAAACTAACGCCAACTAGCGGAAACTCTACCCTGAAATGTTTAAATAAAAATTATAAAGTTATAAAGAGGCTTATAAATAGATGATGAAAAGCTCGCACTGCACATAAAAGAAGTGATCTACCTATGAACGGAGCATGAGGCTTAAGCAGTTAAATCGTATCATTGCTTATTTTACTGCCTTTAAATCAGACTTTGGGAGGTTTTCACTGTTCATTTTTAGACTGAGTTTGTTCTGTTTTGGGGAGTTTGCTGGCAACACACTGCCTGAAAGGCTGGTGGAAGCACTTTCAATAATAACTCTTGAAAGGGATTTGGATAAATACTTGAACTGGAAAATTTTGCAGGTCTATGGGGAAAGAGCAGGGGGGGAGTGGGACTAATTGGAGAGCTCTTTCAAAGAGTCGGCACAGGCACGATGGGCCGAATGGCCTCCACCTGTGCCGTATGTTTCTATCTAGATTCTGCTTAAAAGCAACAGTTTTTATGTTAAATCAAAATTACAAATGTATAAGCACAACTCAAACTTTACCAATGTACTTCAGCTTGCCTGTTCAAAACCAGGCTCGTTGTGATAAGGGCTCTTGGTCATAAGGGACTGAATGGCCATGAGTACAAAAGAAATGCTCTGGGCTGGGCTATAAGCTCCCCAAAAACAATAAAACCATGTATTTCTCCTGCACAAGTT
The DNA here is from genome assembly GCA_030390025.1 of Squalus acanthias. NCBI lineage: Eukaryota > Metazoa > Chordata > Chondrichthyes > Squaliformes > Squalidae > Squalus > Squalus acanthias. The sequence continues at coordinate 5,506,098 of CM059437.1, read as the reverse complement.
CTTGACACAAACTAGATCCCTGGAACATGGAAACTCAACACAACATTACCACGGAGCCTCCGAACAGCTTCAAAACCCTTCAGACTGACTGAGAGAACGTCAGCCACGGAGATGCCATTCTAAATCCATTGAAGCTATCTCAGAACAAAGGAACATAAACATAACTACATTAAGGGGGGGCGCCAATTACATAGGCTGTTTCTCCATAAAATACAGCTGCCTTTTACAGTACAGTTCAAAGCCATCTCTCATCTATTTGTCTGTACCTCCAGGCAATGTTTGTCTATTCCTCTATAATCTCACCCCTCCCTATCTCTGTAACCTTCTCCAGCCGTACAGCCCTCTGAGATCTCTGCGCTCCTCCGATTCTGGCCTCTCGCGCTTCCCCGATTTTCATCGCTCCACCATTGGCGGCCGTGCCTTCAGCTGCCTGGGCCCCAAGCTCTGGAATTCCCTCCCTAAACCTCTCCGCCTCTCCACCTTTCTCTCCTCCTTTTAACGCGCTCCTTAAAACCCACCTCTTTGACCAAGCTTTTGGTCACCTGCCCTAATATCTCCTTAGGTGGCTCGGTGTCAAATTTTCTTCGATAACGCTCCTCTGTCGCGCCTTGGGACGTTTTACTACATCAAAGGGGCTGTATAAATGCAAGTTGTTGTTGCTGTACCTGACTGAAATGTTAAGCTGACCAAATTAAATCAAACGACTCCTGAGCAGAAAGAGGTCAAGAAATGCTTCTGAAGAACAATGCCTCAGAAACTAAGCTTTGGCATCTCAGACTGTCACGTAAATTCCCTGCAACTTGCAGAAACAGCTAACAGTAACTGACCTTAATCCTGTGTGTGCTGGGGTCAGCACAAAAAGATCCGATAACTAACCTTGCGTGAGCAACAAATACTTCACTTTTGTCACAATCGTATTGTAGTGTACTGCACAAATCCTTTAAAAAAAAGATACTCTTTTCATTATATTACTTAGGAAAGGTACTCATCAGTTACTAACGATGCTCTCAGAGGCTCCAGCACAATCCTGGTAGACTTCCTCGCACCACTAGACCGCGTAAAGTGCTGAGCAAAGGTAGCACATTCCAGACCTTTGCCTTGTTGCTGCATGTCCTGTGAGATTGTTCCTGCGTTTGTTGAGCAGGCAGCCCAGCCTCTGTGAAGACAAGCACAATTACCGGGTGTTACAACGACGGAAAATATATGCAAATACTATTCCAGCACTCCAAGATCGTGTTCAGATTTTATTTTCCTGTATTACTGTGTTTTTCGTGATGCTTCCTTGAAGCTTGTCAGCTTTGCTCAATTAGTAGCACTCTCGCCTCTGAGTCAGAGGGCTGAAGCTTCAAGCCCCACTCCAGGAACCTGAGCACATAATCTCGGCTGACACTTCAGTGCTGTATTGAGGGAGTGCTGCATTGTCAGAAGTGCGATCCTTCAGATGAAACGTCTGTTCCGGTGGTTCAAATGGGCATCAAAGATCCCAAGGCACGATGAGTATCCTGGCCAACATTCTTCCTTCATCCAGTACCACCAAAATAAGTGGCAGGACAGGTTGCCCAACACTGATGGCCTCAAGTGCCACAAGGCCATGATCAAAAAGGTGCAGTTGTGTTGGTCTGGACCTGTCGTTCGCATGGCTGATTATGGAATTCCCAAATCAGTCTTCTACGGTGAGTCGCAGTCCAGATATCGCAACAAAGGTGGGCAGAGAGAACGTTCTAAAGACACACTAAAGGCCACCTTGAAATCTTTCAAAGCTTTCCTAATTCAGGAATTGTGCCGTTCCATTTGAAATGTCACTCCATTATTTAAGAAGGTTGAGAGAGAGAGAGAGAGAGAGACAAGGTAACTATAGGCCTGTCAGTTTAACGTCAGTTGAGTGCTACTAGAATCTGTCATTAGGGATAGAGTGACTGAGCATTTGAACAAATATGAGCTGATCAGAGAGATCCAACATGGCTTTGTTAAGGGTAAGTCCTGTCTGACTAATCCAGTTGAATTTTTTGAGGAGGTCACTAACGGGGCAGATAAGAGTGTGTCTATAGATGTTGTCTATATAGACTTCCAGAAGGAATTCGATAAGGTTCCACACAAGAGATTGTTAGCAAAAATAAAGACAGAATGTACCGCTTTAAAATGGAGCCTGTATTACGTCTGCACGCCTGGTCCAATTACCCCCCCAGCCTCTAACTTTGCTTCACCTGAAGACTTGACTCCCCCCATGTGAAGCACATGGGAAATTGACCAGTTTATTTATAAAGGAGTATTGACTGGGAGCATAAAAATTCAGCAAATATGATAAAAACAACATATCTTAGCATACATGCAATGTAAAAATCCATAATGCGTTAATTACCCTTCAGAGGAAACATGAAATTCTCGTGCTTCAAAAGAACATGTCTTCAATTGGTTTTGCATTCTTGTAATCTTTCTACTATCACCATAAATGTGTCAAAACATATCATCACGCAAAGCTGGGAGCAAAACACACCATTCTAGCTAATCACATACCAAAAAAGCAAAAGATGTCCTGAACTGAAGCGACTTGCAGCTTCTAACCTCTCAGGTTCTCAAATTGCCCCTTCTTTTTGATTCAACAACGATGGAGCTACCATTAAATAATATCCTACTAGCAGAAGCTGAGGTAAAAATAAAGACTTGCATTTCTATCGCACCTTACACGACCACTGGACGTCTCAAAGCGCTTTACAGCCAATGAAGTACTTTTCTGAAGTGTAGTCACTGTTGCAACGTAGGAAACGCGGCAGCCAATTTGCGCACAGCAAGCTCCCACAAACAGCAATGTGATAATGACCAGATAATCTGTTTTTGTTATGTTGATTGAGGGATAAATATTGGCCCCAGGACACCAGGGATAACTCCCCTGCTCTGCTTCGAAATAGTGGCCTTGGGATCTTTTACGTCCACCTGAGAGAGCAGACGGGGCCTCGGTTTAACGTCTCATCTGAAAAATGGCACCTCTGACAGTGCAGCAAAAGACGGCACCTCTGACAGTGCAGCACTCCCTCAGTACTACATTGGGAGTGTCAGCGTAGATTTATGTGCTTAAGTCCCTGGAGTGGGACTTAAACCCACAACCTTCTGATTTAAGAGGGACGAGTGTGCTACCCACTGAGCCACGGCTGACACTAACCTCAGGCCTGCAGATGGAGTCTGAAGTTCACAGAACTGACTGCTTTCAGCAGGAGATGAATTTCAGTGGCGAGATGCTTCCCTTTGAGTATTATATGTGGTTGTCCTCATTTTTAATAGCTCAAAAATTCACTCCTTTTAGAGTTTTTCAGATGAATTTATAAGAACATAAGAAATAGGAGCAGGAGTCGGCCATACGGCCCCTTGAGCCTGCTCCGCCATTCAATAAGATCATGGCTGATCTTCTACCTCATCTCCACTTTCCTGCACTATCCCCATATCCCTTGATTCCCTTAATATCCAAAAATCTATCGATCTCTGTCTTGAATATACTCAACGACTGAGCCTCCACAGCCCTCTGGGGTAGAGAATTCCAAAGATTCACCACCCTCTGAGTGAAGAAATTCCTCCGCATCTCAGTCCCAAATGGCCGACCCCTTAATCTGAGACTGTGACCCCTAGTTCTAGATTTTTTTAGATTTTTATTAAATTAAAATTTAACAATATTGCAACTAACAACAGATAAACAGATGACACAGAATAATGGCGCATGTTGTAGGGAATAAGAATATAAGAACATAAGAACATAAGAAATAGGAGCAGGAGTAGGCCAATCGGCCCCTCGAGCCTGCTCCGCCATTCAATAAGATCATGGCTGATCTGATCCTAACCGCCAATATACTATCTACTATCACAGAACCATCTCCTGCATCTAACAGAATTGCACACACGAAATAGGAGCAGAATCAGGCTACACGGTCCCTGGGCCCGCTCCACTACCCACAGGGCCATGACCGATCCGAACCTAGACTCATGTCCAAATTCCTGCCCGCTCCCCGTAACCCTTAATGCCCTTTACTTCTAAAACTGTCTATTTCTGTTTTAAATTTATTTAATCTCATTATTGTTTATAAAGCAATATGAAGCAATACAATTGAATGAACAAGTTCTTTTACATCTAGGCAACATTGCTATTAATAACTTCAAGGCAACAAACCTATTTGATCTTTTGATCAGTAGCCAAAGTCTGGACTTGAGTACCAGAAACCAGCAAACCACACAAACGGTGCAACGCTGATTAACCCACGGGTGCCAATTTGGCAGTAGACTCTGCGTATTGGGAATGTAATGGCCTGATGACTCCTGGTTACATTCCCAAGGAAGATGCACAGATCTTGCCTGTTTCAGTTTTGGTCTCCTTACCTAAGGAAGGATATACTTGCCATAGAGGGAGTGCAACGAAGGTTCACCAGACTGGTTCCTGGGATGGGGGGATTGTCCTATGAGGAGAGATTGAGTAGACTAGGCCTATATTCTCTAGAGTTTAGAAGAATGAGAGGTGATCTCATTGAAACATACAAAATTCTTACAGGGCTTGACAGGGTCGATGCAGGGAGGATGTTTCCCCTGGCTGGGGAGTCTAGAACCAGGGGTCACAGTCTCAGAATAAGGGGTCAGCCATTTAGCACTGAGATTAGGAGAAATTTCTTCACTCAGAGGGTGGTGAACCTTTGGAATTCTCTACCCCAGAGGGCTGTGGAGGCTCAGTCGTTGAGTATATTCAAGACAGAGATTGATAGATTTTTGGATATTAAGGGAATCAAGGGAAATGGGGATAGTGCAGGAAAGTGGAGATGAGGTAGAAGATCAGCCATGATCTTATTGAATGGCGGAGCAGGCTCGAAGGGCCAAATGGCCGACTCCTGCTCCTATTTCTTATGTTCTTATGTTCACACACCTTGAGGGCAGTAACATTTCACAAAAATTCGATTTAAAGGGCCAGTAAAACCAAGTAGGGCCTCGGCATCGGGACTACTTTAAAAATTAATTAGTTACATAGAAGATTTGCTTATGTTGATAACTCCTTGGTTGCAAATTACTTCATTAATTAATTCCAATGGTGTCACGGGAGAAACTGACCCAGAGGTGGTACTGAATCCCATGGTGGGGTTGAAATGATTTTTTTTTCACCGATGTCTGTTAATTCAGTTCCCTCAAAGCGGGAACGGTAACGTAGTGGTTATGTTACTGGGCTAATAATCCAGGGACCTACATTAATGATCCGGAGTACATGAGTTCAGATCCCACCACAGGCAGCTGGGCAATAAATCTGGAATGAAAAGCTAATGTCAGTAATGGTGACCATGAAACTACTGGATTGTTGTAAAAAAAAAAATCTGGTTCACTCATGTTCTTTAGGGAAGGAAATCTGCAGTCCTTACCTGGTCTGGCCTATATGAGACTCCAGACCCACAGCAATGTGCTTGACTCTTAACTGCCCTCTGAAATGGCCCAGCAAGCCACTCAGTTGCCAAGAAGGCAGCTCACCGCCACCTTTTCAAGGGCAATTAGGGATGGGCAATAAATGCTGGCCTGTGCCAGCGACGCCACATCCCATGCATGAATTTTTTTAAAATGCCAGATTCTCTGTCTATTTATTTGTCGCAACTTATTATATATTTACAGCTCTATCCCTATCTCTGGAACCTCCTCCAGCCCCACAACCCTCTGAAATCTCTGCGCTCCTCCAATTCTGGCCTCTTGCGCATCCCTGATTTCCATTGCTCCACCAGTGGTGGCCGTGCCTTCAGCTGCCTGAGCCCTAAGCAGTGGAATTCCCTCCCTAAACCTCTCGGTCTCTCTCTCTTTCTTTAAGACGCTCCTTAAAACCTACCTGTAGGGATGCTGTTGCAAGGGAAAAGGGGGCAATAATGAGACAAGAGACAAAAGATGGGTCAAGAGGAGGTGTAAATGGTGACAACAGAATAACAGAGGGGGAGGGAAGCGTGGAAAATCTGGCAAAGCGGAGAAGCTTGGCATGGCCCAGGAATGTGCCGCAGAAAGGTGGGGAGATCCCAGGGACCCCACCAGCCGTGTACCTATAGAATCATAGAATAGGACAGCACAGAAGGAGGCCATTCGGCCCATCGAGTCTGCACCGGCTCTTTCGAAGAGCAAGCCCGTTAGTTCCACTCCCCCGCTCTTTCCCCACATCCCTGCAATTTTTTCTCCTTCAAATATTTATCCAATTCCCTTTTGAAAGCTACTATTGACTCTGTATCCACCACAGTATCAGGCAGTGCATGCTGGATAAGGATAAGGAAGGAAATATCCAACAGTATGCACGACTGAAATAACAACAGAAAAATGCTGGAAACACTCAGCAGGTCAGGCAGCATCCGTGGAGACAGAAACAGAGTTAACGTTTCAGGTCTGGGACCCTGTGTTCTGACGCAGGGTCATCGACCTGAAACATTGACTCTGTTTCTCTCTCCACAGATGCTGCCTGGCCTGCTGAGTGTTTCCAGCATTTTCTGTTGTTATTTCAGATTTCCAGCATCCGCAGTATTTTGCTTTTGTATTAGTGTGCACGACTGCTCTTGGTTAGACTTATAGTCAAAGGAGGTTGTGGGTTCCAGCTCCACTCCAGGGACTTCAGCACAGAAATCCAGGCTGGCACTCCCAGTGCAGTGCTGAGGGAGTGCTGCACTGTCAGAGGTGCCGTCTTTCAGATGAGATGTTAAACCGAGGTCCGGTCTGTGCTCTCTCTCAGATGGAGGTAAAAAAATCCCACAGCACTATTTCGAAGAAGAGCAGGGGAATTCTCCCCGGTGCCCAGGCCAATCCCGTACAAAGTTGGCAGAGTACATAAGCCGACTCAGCCAAGACAAGGCAAGAGGCGCACACACCACACACGCAACCAGCACTGGTTGCACGAGTTGCTTCGCCTCTTCAGCCCTTACCTTCCAGCAAACGCCAGTCAGAGGCGATCTGCAGGGACCTGTCAGCAGCGCTGTTGCACATGTCCCCGGTTTGCATTTTCTGGTTTTATTTTGCACATTAACGACAGATAAATGTGCGGAAGTTATTTGGCTGAACACGCACCGATTTTTTAAAAAAAGCTGCGAACTAGGTTCATTGGGCGCGTGGGGTTCCATCTGGATTCAGGCTCGAATATGGAGAGGACAACCAGGGGATCTCTCTGTAAGACTTGCTGCTCTCAAACAGTCAAATGTACGGAAAAAGACAATTAACTTTACCGCAATAATGTACCTTAAGCGTGAGGGGAATAAATTCTAGTTTCTTGAATCAGCAGTCAGACAATTGCAAGGTCAGAGATTGGGATTGAGACGGGAGACAAGATACGGTTGCTCCGAATGCACAATGAAAGGCTGTTCCAGGGTTGGACTGAGATGCTTTTTCTGACAGATCAGCCCGAGAGGAGACTCGACCTGGTAAATGTCAATCTCCCAGCCCCCGGCTGCTCAAGAATGGATCATGCATGTTGATTTCATGTCTCCCGTTGTCATGGTGAGCGATTTGCTTTCATCATCGAGAATGCACTATTTGAGAATGAAAAATATCGAGATTTTTTTTCCTTTCCAAAAAAAAAATGCCCCTGTTGAAATGGTCTTTCCCACTTTTTATGCCTGGGCTATTTTTAACATTCTCTCCTGTAATGTGCTTCGATTAAAAGGCATGACATTAGGAGATGTGATGTTAAAAGGCGGAGAGCTTCAGCTGTCCTGATCTGATAGCTCGCTCCGGTCCAAAGCTGGGGAAATGGAGGCAAAGGGAGGCAGGAGATAGGTTCCAGCAACACGTCCACATCAGATCGCCCATGGGTTCCTGTTGGACTGGAATAAGACGCTCAAGGCTAGCATGACTCGCACACCCCACCAGCAAGACCCGAGGTCTCTATGACTTGGGACCACAATGAACTGCAACCGCATGAGTTTCATCAAAAGCCAACGAGACAACTTGGGCGGTTGGTTGAGGTGTGCCCAGCCCCGCCATGCTCAGCAACAAGCCTTTTGAATGCCACTTGCTATCGGTGCGTCGATTGCCAGTTTGGGAGACTGGACTGTAACCTGACCGGGAAGGAGTCACACGCTCCGCCATCTGGCCATGTCTATGCTGCGCGTGATTCTCTATGTCCACATTGGGGTGTTTGGTGGGTTCGGGGGGCTTCAGAACCACAAGACCAACCCCCAGCCTGGGCTGCACAGGGACTGGAATGTATCGCAGATCCCTGTGCTGGTCATGTCTCCAGAAGGCAACTTGGACAGACCAGACCCGGAGACATCCGAGGCTGCCACCTATTTCCTCTACTCTGGAGACGCCGCCAAGCTATTGCAGGTGAACTGCACCAGACGGGTCGAGATCAGAGGCATGAAAGGCGAGCCAGCCGTGAGCCTTCACTCTTTGGTGCACGGGGCGATAGACACCATGATCCATGCCACCAACTTCCTCAACTTGGTCTTTCAGACCAATGACATTCGGGAGTCCAGTGTCAAGGATGACATCGAGTGGTACCAAGCCTTAGTGAGGAGCATCGTTGAAGGAGATCCCAAAATCTACAGGGCGATGCTGCATCTCGACGTAGCGACCATACCTTCCAAATCTCACCTGGTGCTGCAGGCAACCAAGTATCAGAATGGGATCTTCCTGCAGGAACTGTCCTCCGCCTCGGACTACCTGGAGAACCAGACTTCGGAGAGCGAGTGGTTCAATGGGCTGAAATACCAAAGGACGCCTTATCTCAACAAGCGGATCTTAAACAACGATCTTAAAACCCTGGACACCCCCAAATGGAGCCAAGGAGACAGCTACCTGATCGACAAAAGCCACGTCAAGTGGTCCAGCCCGTTCTTAGACTGTGAAGATTATAAATTAGTCCCCAGATGGATGATGACTATGTCCTCTTCATTCTACGGACTGAAACCCGACCTCAGTCCCGAGTTTAAGTAAGTTTAACAAGATTTTTTTTTTAATTCTGTGTTACTCGTTCAGTGAAAGCGATGTTACCCATCGCCGCGCAGAGAAATGGAACAATCTCACCCAGGTTAACATAAAAGATTTCGTTAGAAATTCTGATCAGGCGAGCTTGAAGCGTTCAGCTGGATTTAAAACGTTTTTAATTCGAGTTTTACCTAATCTTTCGCTTCAGTTATTTTGACTCTCGTCTCTTAAACTTTCTTCCTACATCCCTTTTCTCCCTCCTTCCATCTTCATCTTCCTTCTGCTTTTTATTTGTATAAGATGATTTAAAAATATATATATATTATTGTTACTCCCGGTGCAAACAGCAAATCCCTTCATGCAGCTGCAAGAGTGTACCCGGACTGGACATGCAACAGCATTCTAAAAGGCAGGACTGGACTAGGTGGCAAATTGTAGTTTCAAGTCGATTTCATCTGGTGATTTATATACCGCGAAATGGAAGCGCCTCCACGTTCCTCTTGACATCTCTCAGTAAAGGCAGATATTAGGCTGTCACAAAAGCTAATTGTTGCACTCTCAAATCTGGACTGTACACGTTGCTCACCTATTTAATCATATATATCCATGTTCATGCCAAAGGTGTTCTCTACTTTGGAAAAAAAAACAACAGCGTGACTGGTTTCCTGTTATCTTTAACCTGCCTCATCCTGCACATTTATTAAACATTGAGAAGGCAGACGATCCATCTCCCTGCTTCCTCCAAGCAGGGAGCCACACAGAATGCATTGTCTGGGTTTTTTTTTAATTAAAGAGACACTGTCTCCACGAACAAGTGTTTGACAGACCTTTGTGTTAATTGCTTGCAAAGCCTACAATGAGATGACGCACATTGCATTGATGTGCATCATAGAAACATAGAAGATAGGAGCAGGAGTAGGCCATTCGGCCCCTCGAGCCTGCTCCACCATTTAATGAGATCATGGCTGATCATCCAAATTCAGTACCCTGTCCCTGCCTTCTCCCCACATCCCTTGATCCCCTTAGCCTTAAGAAATATATCTAACTCCTTCTTGAATATATTTAATGAATTGGCCTCAACTGCCTTCTGTGGTAGAGAATTCCACAGGTTCACCACTCTCTGGGTGAAGAAATTCCTCCTCATCTCAGTCCTAAATGGCTTACCCCTTATCCTTAAACTGTGACCTCTGGTTCTGGACTCCCCCGCCATCGGGAGCATCATGATGTCCCTCTTACATGACATCACCATGAGGAAGATTATACAGGTCCCTTCCTCTCGCCCCACCCAAAAATAAAGTTTTCCTTTTTAAAAAAAAAGCTAAATAATGCATAGCATTAGGAACAGGAGGAGGCCTTTCAGCCCCTTGAGTCTGCTCCCTCATTCAATTAGATCATGGCTGATCTGTACCTCAAATCCATTTTGATCCACATCCCTTGACACCCTTACCTCACAAAAATCTGTCCATCACAGTTCTGAACATTTCAATTGAATGCCCAGCATCCACTGCCTTTTGGGGGAAGAGAAAATTCCAAATTTCTACCATCCTTTGTGTGAAAAGTGCTTTCCGATTTCACTCCTGACTGGCCTGGCTCTAATGTTAAGGTGATGTCCCCTTGTTCCTGATCCTCCTCACCAGAGGAAATCGTTTCTCTGTATCTACCCTGTCGAATCCTTGTAACATTTTAAACACCTTAATTCGATCACCCATCAACCTCTTCAATTCAAGGGAACACAAGCCAAGTTTATACAAGCTGGCCTCACAATTTAACCCTTTAAGCCCCAAAAGGCACAGACCCTGGAAATCAGAAATAAAACAGAGAATGCCAGAAACACGCAGGAGGAAGTGTCACCGACCTGAAACATTAACTCTACCTTCCACAGATGCTGCCTGACCTGCTGAGTGTTGCCAGCATTTTCTGTTTTTAATCTTTATTTTATTTTTTAAATCTACATGATACAAAAATAAATGGCAAGTTCTCAAACCCCTAAAAGCAGACAGAAAAACAAGAATTTAACAAGATGAGAATTAAATTTAAATGATATATTCACTCGGTTTCATTCAAAGCTATCGGAGAGGGTTGGTGCAGGTTCAGTCCTGCATGCATTGAGGAACACCACCACCTCCAAGTTCCCCTCCAAATCACACACCATCCTGACTTGGAAATATATCGCCAATCCTTCATCGTCGCTGGGTCAAAATCCTGGAACTCCCTCCCTAACAGCACTGTGGGAGTACCTTCACCACACGGACTGCAGCGGTTCAAGAAGGCGGCTCACCACCACCTTCACAAGGGCAACTAGGGATGGGCAATAAATGCTGGCCTTGCCAGCGACGCCCACATCCCATAAGCAAATTTTTAAAAAAGTGGACGGTAGCATAATGGTTACGTTACTAGACTAGTAATCCAGTGCCCTGGACTAATGATCCAGAGATGTGAGTTCAAATCCCACCATGACAGTTGGGGAATTTAAATTCAGTTAATTAAATAAATCTGGAATAAAAAGCTACCATCAGTAGTGGTGACCATGTAACTACTGGATTGTCATTTTTTTTAAAAAATCTGGAAATCTGCTGTCCTTACCTGGTCTGGCCTATATGTGACTCCAGACCCACAGCAATGTGGTTGACTCTTAACTGCCCTCTGAAATGGCCCAGCAAGCCACTCAGTTAAGGGCAATAAATGTTGGTCTTGCCAGCGATGCCCATAAATGAATTTTTAAAAAATCTGGTAAGGCTGTTCTATCCCATCATCGACAGAATGGTAAAAACTGCGTGTGGGTGTGATGCTGAACTGTCACTCCAGGCATCAACCTATCTATAGACAGATGAATCATCCACTCTCACATCAAAGTAATTTTTATATTTAATTAACGCAGCTGCTCTAATTGCTGTCAAGTTCATTGTTCGTTTTCAGAGGTGAAATTAATAATTGTTCAGTGATACTAGCAGGCAACGCTATTCCCTAAGGTAGTAATTCTGCTATTTTCCTGTGTGTGGGGGAGGAGAATGGGGGGTCAGCTCCGAGGGGGAAATATATTTACATATTCAATTTCATTTTAAATCTTGTGGTTAACATCCAAGGGTCCTTTAACATTTCACACAGTTTACTAGTGGAACTCTGGTAGTCTAGTCATTTTGAAAACCTTCCTCCCATCTCCAATTTCCCCCACATTTCTTTGCTCCAAGGATTTGCCTTCTCAACTGATTAGCTTGCTAGGTCACCTCAGAGGGCATTAAGAGTCAACTACAGGCACGTGTTGGCCAGACCAAGTAGAGGTGACAGGTCCCATTCCCTGAAGAATATCTGTGAACCAATTCAGTGTCACCATTTGTCATGGTGAGATTTGAACTCATGACCTATCTGGGTTGCTAGTCCAGTACCATAATCACTATGTCACCATACCTGTAAGATGGTGGCTGTTGCAGGGTGATGGTTCCATAAGCACTGGCAGCCCACTGATACCTTGCCCAAGGCTGGGGTTTATGTGTGAGCCTTTAGCAGAGTGTGCAGGCAGACTGTTCACCATTGGGGGGGGATCATCACAGCTGAGCCCAACCTTGTCCTCACCTGACATCCACACATGCATGTTCCAGCAGAGGTCACTGGATAGCCATCAGCAGTGGCAATCCTGGCTGACTTTTTCCTCCAATTGTAATAACCCACTGCCACAGTGTCAGCCAGTGGCTCAGTGGGCAGCACCCTCACCTCTGAGTCAGAAGGTTGTGGGTTCAAGCCCACTCCAGGGACTTGAGCACAAAAAATCTAGGCTGACACACCCAGTGCAGTGCTGAGGGAGTGCTATACTGTCGGAGGTGCCATCTTTCAGATGAGACGTTAAACCGAGGCTCCGTCTGCTCTTTCAGGTGGATGTAAACGATCCCATGACACTATTTAGAAGAAGAGCAGGGGAGTTAAGAACCAATATTTACTCCTCAATCAACATCACTGAAACAGATTATCTGGTCACTATTCCATTGCTGTGTGCAAATTGACTGCTGTGTTCCCTACATTACAAAAGAAATTACACTTCAAAATAATACTTCATTGGCTGTAAAGTGCTTTGGGACATCCGGTGGTTGTGAAAAACGCTATATAAATGCAAGTCTTCCTTTCATTCTGACTGAGATAGGAAGATAGGAATTGCTAGACGCAATAAGACCAAGGTCCATCTGGTTCCCCTTCTACCATCCGTGATACATCCATAATGGAGTTCTTGACTAATCATGGCAATCAATCTCTATCAATTAGTCTACAACAGACCCAGACATGAGGCAAGGAAAAAACCCCAGTGGTGGAGAGTTTTGGGAACCAGAGGTCCAAAGTCACCTGTTCCTCCCGAGCTCGCTACACTCACCACAGGTCCGGTCTCAAATTACTCATAGACTGTGTCCCAAAATGTTAGCCAACTCAGCACAGACCAGTGATGGAACATGGGAGTTTGCAGGTTGCGGGAAAGCTAGGTAAGTACATGAGGGAGAAAGGAATAGATGGCTATGTTGACAAGGTGAGATGAAGTAAGGTGTGAGGAGGGTGCTGTGGAGCAGAGACTAGTTGGGCCGAATGGCCTGTTTCTGTGCCATAAAATTCTGTGTAATTCTATGTAACCACGTATGGCAAGGAGAGGCCTAAGCTGGTAACTCATCCTCTGATTTTCCTTCGATCCCTGTCAAGGCGGAGAGGAGGGGAAGGGAGATGGGGGTCTTGATCTCTGCCCAGCATTGCCACCTGATGGTACAGCCAACAGTAGAGGCTCACCAAGTGAAGATTTGACACAAACTCACATCCTGCTAGTCTCTGGTACCACAGCGACACAAAATCATTAATTTAAACTTCCATAACCTTCTGTACAGGTCTAGCACTTGCTCTCTCTGTTTTGAAATGCTCTTGTAAAGAGCTGGCACAGACACGCTGGGCCAAATGCTCTCCTCCTGCGCTGCAAATGTCTACAATTCTAACCATCAGTGGATTGCACGGAATAGCAGAAACAGACTTATTTATATATCAGAGAGATGTGAGTCAACAGGAGCATTCAGGCAGAATCTGTCCACTGTGCAGTCACTAATAATGTTATCCCACCATTATCAATCTGACATTAATTTTAACTGTTAAGATAAATATAGATTTTAAAATCAGAGTAGTCCTACTCCCAGGGCTGGACTCAACCATGGCTGGGCTGTGGCCTCACCTTGTTTTTGAATTAATTCTGCCCCACCATTGGCGGCCGTGCCTTCCACCGTCTAGACCCTAATCTCTGGAATTCCCTCCCAAAACCTCTCCACCCCTCTCTCATCCTTTAAGACGTTCCTGAAAACCTACCTCACCTGTCCTAATGTCTCCTTCTTTGGCTCAGTGTCAATTTTTGTCTGATTATGCTCCTGTGAAGCGCCTTGGGATGTTTTACTGCGTTAAAGGCGCTATATAAATGCAAGTTGTTATTGTTGCAATGCTCACATGCAGGAAATAAGCTGATTTGAAGGAAGTGGCTGAGTGGGTCAATGGATTAGATCCTAGCTTTCAAATCTTGTCCAGATTGAAGGGATGGAATTCTCTTTTTTCCCACTAGCTGTAAGGACCTGGCATGAAATGTTTTTTGGTGTCGCAATCGGGTTCCTAACACCCAAAGCACAGAACTGCCCATAGTTGGGCAATTGCCAAATACATTCTGGTGTGGGAAATTGAAACAATGGTGCAGTGGGGGACACTGTTCTGAGGCTGGAGCTGAGGCATAACATTGGCAGAGTAGAGGGAGCTTTACTCTGCATCAAACTGTGCTATTCCTGACCTGGGAGTGCTTGATGTGGACACTGGGGATCTGAGATGGAAGCTCTTCTATCCATCACCTTGATGAGCACAAAAAAAACCCTTAAAAGAAATAAATTAACATGAAATACCTTCGGCTTAAATGAAAGTGACTTGTGTCAAGGGAAGTATATTCCATTATATTCAATCCATATTACACAATATTCAATCCATATTCCATTATATTCAATCCAAACTCCATTATATTCAATCCATATTCCATTATATTCAATCCATATTCCATTATATTCAATGCATATTACATTATATTCAATCCATATTCCACTATATTCAATCCATATTCCATTATATTCAATCCATATTCCATTATATTCAATCCATATTCCATTATATTCAATGCATATTACATTATATTCAATCCATATTCCACTATATTCAATCCATATTCCATTATATTCAATCCATATTCCATTATATTCAATCCATATTACACTATATTCAACCCATATTCAATTATATTCAATCCATATTACATTATATTCAATCCATATTCCACTATATTCAATCCATATTCCATTATATTCAATCCATATTCCATCATATTCAATCCATATTCCATTATATTCAATCCATATTCCATTATATTCAATCCATATTACATCATATTCAATCTATATTCCATTATATTCAATCCATATTTCACCATATTCAATCCATATTACATCATATTCAATCCATATTACATTATATTCAATCCATATTACATCATATTCAATCCATATTCCATTATATTCAATCCATATTACACTATATTCAATCCATATTCCACTATATTCAATCCATATTCCACTATATTCAATCCATATTCCATTATATTCAATCCATATTACATCATATTCAATCCATATTCCATTATATTCAATTCATATTCCATTATAATCAATCCATATTACATCATATTCAATCTATATTCCATTATATTCAATCCATATTTCACCATATTCAATCCATATTACATCATATTCAATCCATATTCCATTATATTCAATCCATTTTACACCATATTCAATCCATATTCCATTATATTCAATCCATATTACATCATATTCAAATCATATTACATTATATTCAATCCATGTTACATTATATTCAATCCATATTACATTATATTCAATCCATATTATATCATATTCAAATAATATTCCATTTTATTCAAATCATATTGCATTATATTCAATCCATAGAAGCATAGAAACATAGAAGATAGAAGCAGGAGTAGGCCATTCGGCCCCTCGAGCCTGCTCCACCATTTAATGAGATCATGGCTGATCATCCAAATTCAGTACCCTGTCCCTACTTTCTCCCCATATCCCTTGATCACTTTAGCCTTAAGAAATATATCTATCTCCTTCTTGAATATATTTAATGAATTGGCCTCAACTGCCTTCTGTGGTAGAGAATTCCACAGGTTCACCACTCTCTGGGTGAAGAAATTCCTCCTCATCTCAGTCCTAAATGGCCTACACCTTATCCTTAGACTGTGACCTCTGGTTCTGGACCTCCCCGCCATCGGGAACATCTTTCCTGCATCTAGTCTGTC
Organism: Squalus acanthias; assembly: GCA_030390025.1. Lineage (NCBI taxonomy): Eukaryota > Metazoa > Chordata > Chondrichthyes > Squaliformes > Squalidae > Squalus > Squalus acanthias. The sequence goes on along the minus strand of CM059437.1, from coordinate 5,489,837 downwards.
TAGTCCTGTTAGAATTTTATAAGTTTCAATGAGATCCCCTCTCATTCTTCTAAACTCTAGCGAATATAAGCCTAATCGACCCAATCTCTCTTCATACGTCATTCCTGCCTTCCCAGGTATCAGTCTGGTATATCTTCGTTGCACTCCCTCCATGGCAAAAACATCCTTCCTCAGATAAGGCGACCACAACTGCACACAATACTCAAGGTGTGGTCTCACCAAGGCCTTGTACAACTGCAGCAAGACATCCTTGCTCCTGTACTCGAATCCTCTTGCTATGAAGGCCAACATACCGTTTGCCTTCTTAACCGCCTGCTGCACCTGCATGATACCTTCAGTGACTGGTGCACAAGGATTCCCAGATCTCGTTGCACTTCCCCTTTTCCCAATCTATTGCTGTTCAGATAATAATCTGTCTTCCTGATTTTGCCACCAAAGTGGATAACCTCGCATTTATCCACATTATACTGCATCTGCCATGCATCTGCCCAATCACCCAACCTGTCCAAATCATATTACATTATATTCAATCCATTTTCCATTATATTCAATCCATATTACATCATATTCAATCCATATTACATTATATTCAATCCATATTAGATTATATTCAATCCATATTACATTATATTCAATCCATATTCCATTATACTCAATCCATATTTCATTATATTCAATCCATATTACATTATATTAATACCATATTCCATTATATTCAATCCATATTCAATTAGATTCAATCCATATTCCATTATATTCAATCCATATTTCATTATATTCAATCCATATTCCATTATATTCAATCCATATTACATCATATCCAATCCATATTCCATTATATTCAATCCATATTACATTATATTCAATCCATAATCAATTATATTCAATCGATATTCCATTATATTCAATCGATACTCCATTATATTCAATCCATATTCGATCATATTCAATCCATAATCAATTATATTCAATCGATATTCCATTATATTCAATCCATATTATATTATATTCAATCCATATTCCATTATACTCAATCCATATTTCATTATATTCAATCCATATTACATTATATTAATACCATATTCCATTATATTCAACCCATATTCAATTAGATTCAATCCATATTCCATTATATTCAATCCATATTTCATTATATTCAATCCATATTCCATTATATTCAATCCATATTACATCATATCCAATCCATATTCCATTATATTCAATCCATATTACATTATATTCAATCCATAATCAATTATATTCAATCGATATTCCATTATATTCAATCGATACTCCATTATATTCAATCCATATTCGATCATATTCAATCCATAATCAATTATATTCAATCGATATTCCATTATATTCAATCCATATTATATTATATTCAATCCATATTCGATCATATTCAATCCATAATCAATTATATTCAATCGATATTCCATTATATTCAATCCATATTACATCATATTCAATCCATATTACATTATATTCAATTCATATTAGATTATATTCAATCCATATTCCATTATATTCAATCCATATTCAATTAGATTCAATCCATATTCCATTATATTCAATCCATATTTCATTATATTCAATCCATATTCCATTATATTCAATCCATATTACATCATATCCAATCCATATTCCATTATATTCAATCCATATTACATTATATTCAATCCATAATCAATTATATTCAATCGATATTCCATTATATTCAATCGATACTCCATTATATTCAATCCATATTCCATTATATTCAATCCATATTCAATCATATTCAATCCATAATCAATTATATTCAATCGATATTCCATTATATTCAATCCATATTATATTATATTCAATCCATATTCGATCATATTCAATCCATAATCAATTATATTCAATCAATATTCCATTATATTCAATCCATATTCCATTATATTCAATCCATATTACATTATATTCAAATCATATTCCATTATATGCAATCAATATTACGTCCTATTCAATCCATATTACATCATATTCAAATCATATTACATCATATTCAAATCATATTCCATTTTATTCAATCCATATTCCATTAAATTCAATCCATATTACATCATATTCAATGTATATTCCATCATATTGAATCCATATTACATCATATTAAATGTATATTACATTATATTCAATCTATATCACACCATATGTAATCCATATTCCATCATATTCAATCCATATTACATTATAATCAACCCATATTACACTATGTTCAATCCATATTCCATCATATTCAATCCATATTACATCATATTCAATCTATATCACGCCATATGCAATCCATATTCCACTATATTCAATCCATATTCCATTATATTCAATCCATATTCCATTATATTCAATCCAAAGCACATTATATTCAATCCATATTTCATTATATTCAATCCATATTCCATTATATTCAATCCAAATCACGTTATATTCAATCCATATTCCATCATATTCAATCCATATTACATCATATTCAATCTATATTACACCATATTCAATCCATATTCCATCATATTCAATTCATATTACATTATAACCAATCCATATTACATTATATTCAATCCATATTCCATTGTATTCAATCCATATTACATTGTATTCAATCCATATTACATTATATTCAATCCATATTAAATTATATTCAATCCAAATCACGTTATATTCAATCCATATTCCATCATATTCAATCCATATTACATCATATTCAATCTATATTACACCATATTCAATTAATATTACATTATAACCAATCCATATTATATTATATTCAATCCATATTATATTATATTCAATCCATATTACATTATATTCAATCCATATTAAATTATATTCAATCCAAATCACATTATATTCAATCCATATTCCATCATATTCAATCCATATTACATCATTTTCAATCTATATTACACCATATTCAATTAATATTACATTATAACCAATCCATATTATATTATATTCAATCCATATTCCATCATATTCAATCTATATTCCATCATATTCAATTCATATTACATTATAACCAATCCATATTACATTATATTCAATCCATATTCCATTATATTCAATCCATATTCCATCATATTCAATTCATATTCCATCATATTCAATTCATATTACACCATATTCAATCCATATTACATCATATTCAGTCTATATTCCATTATATTCAATCCATATTCCATCATATTCAATCCATATTTCACCATATTCAATTCATATTGCATTATATTCAATCCATATTACAGCATATTTATTCCATATTCCCTTATATTCAATAGATATTACATCATATTTATTCCATATTCCATTGTATTCAATCCATATTAAAGAATATTCAATCCATATTCCATTATATTCAATCCATATTACATTATATTCAATCCATATTACGTTACATTCAATCCATATTCCGTTACATTCAATCCATATTCCATTATATTCAATCCATATTCCATTATATTCAATAGATATTACATTATATTCAATCTATATTACACCATATTCAATCCATATTACATCATATTCAATCCATATTCTATTATATTCAATCCCTATTACATCAGATTCAATCCATATCCCATTATATTCAATCTATATTACATTTTATTCAATCCATATTCCATTATATTCAATCCATATTATATTATATTCAATAGATATTACATTATATTCAAACCATATTCCATTATATTCAATCCATATTATATTATATTCAACAGATATTACATTATATTCAATCCATATTCCATTATATTTATTCCATCTTCCATTATATTCAATCCATATTCCATTATATTGAATCCATATTACACCATATTCAATCCATATTCGATTATATTCAATCCATATTACACCATATTCAATCCATATTCCATTATATTCAATCCATATTATATTATATTCAATAGATATTACATTATATTCAATCCATATTCCATTATATTCAATCCATATTAAAATATATTCAATCCATATTCCATTATATTCAATAGATATTACATTATATTCAATCCATATTACATTATATTTATTCCATCTTCCATTATATTCAATCCATATTCCATTATATTCAATCCATATTACACCATATTCAATCCATATTATATTATATTCAATAGATATTACATTATATTCAATCCATATTCCATTATATTCAATCCATATTAAAATATATTCAATCCATATTCCATTATATTCAATAGATATTACATTATATTCAATCCATATTACATTATATTTATTCCATCTTCCATTATATTCAATCCATATTCCATTATATTCAATCCATATTACACCATATTCAATCCATATTATATTATATTCAATAGATATTACATTATATTCAATCCATATTCCATTATATTCAATCCATATTAAAATATATTCAATCCATATTCCATTATATTCAATAGATATTCCATTATATTCAATCCATATTACATTATATTTATTCCATCTTCCATTATATTCAATCCATATTCCATTATATTCAATCCATATTACACCATATTCAATCCATATTCGATTATATTCAATCCATATTCCATTATATTCAATCCAAATTACACCATATTCAATCCATATTCCATCATATTCAATCCATAATATATTATATTCACTCCATATTCCATTATATTCAATCCATATTCCATTATATTCAATCCATATTTCATTATATTCAATCCATATTACATCATATTCAATCCCTATTACATCATATTCAATCTATATTACACCATATTCAATCCATATTACATCATATTCAATCCATAATATATTATATTCAATCCATATTCCATTATATTCAATCCATATTCCATTATATTCAAATATAAATTAATCATATTCAATCCCCATTACATCATATTCAATCCCTATTACATCATATTCAATCCATATTCCATTATATTTAATCCAAATTATACCATAATCAATCCATATTACATTATATTCAAATCATATTCCAATATATTCAATCCATATTCCATTATATTCAATCCCTATTACATCATATTCAATCCCTATTACATCATATTCAATCCATATTCCATTATATTCAATCCATATTACATTATATTCAATCCATATTACACTATATTCAATCCCTATTACATCATATTCAATCCCTATTACATCATATCCAATCCATATTCCATTATATTCAATATTCTTCTTCTTCTTAGGCAGTCCCTCCGAACCGAGGATGACTTGCTTCCACATTAAAAATGAGTTCTCAGGTGACTGATGAGTCCAACGCGGGACCTACAGTCTCTGTCACAGGTGGGGCAGACGGTGGTTGAAGGGATGGGTGGGTGGGGTGCTTGGGTTGACATGCGCTCCTTGCGCTGCTTGCACTTGGCTTCCGCTTGCTCCCAGCGAATAGACTCGAGGTGTTCAATCCATATTCCATTATATTCAATCCATATTCCATTATATTCAATCCATATTACATTATATTCAATCCATATTCCATTATATTCAATCCATATTCCATTATATTCAATCCATATTACATTATATTCAATCCATATTCCATTATATTCAATCCATATTACATTATATTCAATCTATATACCATTATATTCAATCCATATTACACTATATTCAATCCATATTCCATTATATTCAATCCATATTACATTATATTCAATCCATATTACACTATATTCAATCCATATTACACTATATTCAATCCATATTCTATTATATTCAATCCATATTACATTATATTCAATCCATATTACACTATATTCGATCCATATTACACTATATTCAATCCATATTCCATTATATTCAATCCATATTCCATTATATTCAATCTATATTCCATTATATTCAATCCATATTACATTATATTCAATCCATATTCCTTTATATTCAATCCACATTCCATTATATTCAATCCATATTACATTATATTCAATCCATATTACATTATATTCAATCTATATTCCATTATATTCAATCCATATTCCATTATATTCAATCCATATTCCATTATATTCAATCCATATTACACTATATTCAATCCATATTCCATTATATTCAATCCATATTCCATTATATTGAATCTATATTCCATTATATTCAATCCATATTCCATTATATTCAATCCATATTCCATTACAGTAAATCCATATTACATTATATTCAATCCATATTACACTATATTCAATCCATATTCCATTATATTCAATCTATATTCCATTATATTCAATACATATTACACCATATTCAATCTATGAAGATAATTTGTTAATTACTAGAGGTTTATTTATTTCTGTCTTTAAACTTGACCAACCTGTTTTTGTAGAATTTGAGTGGACTATTGCATTTTGTCTGTGTGTGACACATATACAACTGCTGAAACGTTAATCTGATGCACGTGGAAATGGGAAGCCATCTTGGATTTTCAGTTGACTAATCCATGACGTGTTAATCTATACCGCTTGTTGGAGCTGGAACTCACAGTTATCTTATAGCAGCCCCGTGTAGAATCATCGCAGCACACAGCATAGAAGGAGGCCATTCAGCCAATCGTGTCTGTACCGGCTTTTTGAAAGATCTATCCAATTCGTCCCAAGCAATGTTCCCTTTAATTTTTTTTTGGGTGCGCGGCCCCTTTAAGGGGCTGTGCGGCTCATTCAAAATAAGGCACATGCGCGTTTTTCCCTATTTTAAAGCCGGTGAGCCGGCTGCGCGGGAGCTGCAGAGTTCGGCCGTGCAGCTTAAAGGAAACATTGGTTCCAAGCCCCTGCTCTTTCCCACTAGCTCTGCAAATTTATCCTTTCAAGTATATGTCCAGTTCCCTTTTAAAAGTTACTATTGAATCTGCTTTCACCGCCCTTTCAGGCAACGCATTCCAGATCATAATAACTTGCTATGTAAAAATAATTGTCCTCATCTCCCCTCTGGTTCTTTTGCCAATTATTTTAAATCTGTGCCCTCTGGTTACTGACCAGAGGAAACAGTTTCTCCCTGTTTACTCTATCAAAACCCCATATGTTTGAAAAGCTATTAAATCTCCCCTTAACCATCTCTGTTCTAAGGAGAACAATCCCAGCTTCTCCAGTCTCTCCACATAACTGAAGTCACTCATCCCTGGTACCATTCCAGTAAATCTCCTCCACACCCTCTCCAAGGCCTTGACAGTGCCAACAGGTCTAGTTGTGCCTATTTACTTGGTCCACTTCAATGGCCCTTCCTGATAACTCATTCCACAAGTCTATGACCAAAGTTAGCGAAACAACAACCACTCAGTATCCCTGCGCCCCCGCCCCCCCTCCCCAACCCCACCCCGCCAAATCCAATATCTATGATTCCAGGCTTGGATGTGGCAAGGGATATACCCACATGTCTTACTCACATCCATTGACAACTTCACACCGTCATTGTTTAGAGTCTAATCATGGCTTCCTAATCTGGATGGAGCATCCATTTACAGAACTTAATGTGTTAGTCGAGGCTCAGTGGGTAGAACTCTCGCCTCTGAGATCTAGAAGGTTGTGGGTTCAAATCCCGCTCCATGAGATTTGAACTACATCCTCAAAGCTGACACTCCACTCCAGTGCAGTGCTGAGGGAGCGCTGCACTGTCAGGTGTCCTGTCTTACAGATGAGATGTTAAACTGAGGCTCTCTCAGGTGGACGTAAAAGATCCCAAGGCACTGTTTTGAAGAAGAGCAGGAGAGTTCTCCCCGGTGTCCTGGCCAATATTTATCCCTCAACCAACAACAGTAAACAATCTTGAACCGCTGCAGTCCGTGTGGTCATTATTACATTGCTGTTTGTGGGAGCTTGCTGTGCGCAAATTGGCTGCCACGTTTCCTACATTACAACAGTGACTACACTTCAAAATGTACTTCATTGGCTGTAGAGCACTTTGGGATGTCCTGAGGTCATGAAAGGTGCTATATAAATGCAAGTCTTTCTTTTAATCCATTCCTTGTTCTTGCCTTTCTGTTGGAGTTCGTGTGTGTAATTACATTAGCGAGCAGCTGGCTTTTAGAGTAATTGGGTGTATCCAGTAAATAGCTGTTTAATCAAGTCAGCCAGCGTAAAAGGTGCTCCTGATCACATTAATACTTTGTGATATGAAGGTTATTTATCCTCAGAATACCTTTTTAAAAAGTAAAGAAAAACTTGTACTTATACACCTGTGTTAGCTGTGGCTCAGTGGTTGCACTCTCGCCTCTGTGTCAGAAGGTTGTGGGACCAAATCCCACTCCAGAGACTTGAGCCCATAATCTAGGCTGACACTCCCAGTGCAGTGCTGAGGGAGCGCTGCACTGTCGGAGGAGCCATCTTTTGGATGAGACATTAAACTGAGGCCCCGTCTGCTCTCTCAGGTGGATGTAAAAAATCCCATGGTACTATTTCGAAGAACAGCAGGGGGAGTTCTCCCCGGTGTCCTGGGGCCAATATTTATCCCTCAATCAACATCACTAAAACAGATTATCCAGTCATTATCACATTGCTGTTTGTGGGAGCTTGCTGTGCGCAAATTGGCTGCCGCGTTTCCTACATTACAACAGTGATGTAAAGCGCTTTGGGATGTCTGGTGGTCATGAAAGGTGCTTCAAAAATCCAAGTCTTTCTTTCATCTGCTTATTGCATCTCTGAGTGATGAATCCAGGATCTTCACATCGATTCATTTCGGAGTGTAGTCACTGTCGTTATGCAGGAAACACGACAGCCAGTTTTGCACACAGCAAAATCCCACAAAACAACAGTGAGATGAATAACCAGTCGATCTGTTGGATGTTGTTTGAGGGATGAATGGTGACCGGGGCACCGGGGAGCTCCCTGCTCTTCTTCAATTAGTTTTTTTTATTCATTCACGGGATGTGGGCGTCGCTGCCAAGGCCAGCAATTATTGCCCATCCCTAATTGTCCTTGAGAAGGTGGTGGTGAGCCGCCTTCTTGAACCGCTGCAGTCCGTGTGGTGAAGGTGGTCCCACAGTGCTGTTAGGGAGGGAGTTCCAGGATTTTGTCCCGGTAACAATGAAGGAACGGTGATGTATTTCCAAGTGAGGATGGTGTGTGACTTGGAGGGGAACTTGGAGGTGGTGGTGTTCCCATACGCCTGCTACCCTTGTCCTTCTAGGTGGTAGAGGTCGCAGGTTTGGGTGGTGCTGCCGAAGAAGCCTTGGCGAGTTGCTGCAGTGTATCTTGTAGATAGTACCATGGGATCTTTAATATCTACATGAATAGGAGAGGCAGGGCACAGGGTGATATCAGAATGGATTGGCTAAAATGCTGATTTCAAATCTCTTTTCATTCTCAAATAATTCTTTGAGTTCTATTGATGACAATCGGTCAAGCTTTCATGGCCATTTTTTCTGGTGCCAGCCACAAATGACCAGATTTATTGAATTTAATTTCAACATAGTGAAATTTGAACTCTCAACCTCTAGGTTGTTTGTCCAGTATCATAATCATGACCTCATCTGAAGACTCATTCTCCTCGTGTGAGCCTTGATTATGAGCATAGCAGCTATTTGGAAGAAAGGAAGACTTGCATTTCTATAGCACCTTTCACGACCTCAGGACGTCCCAAAGCACTTTACAGACAATCAAATACTATTGAAGTGTAGTCACTGTTGTAATGTAGGAAACCCGGCAGCCAATTTGCACACAGCAAGCTCCCACGAACAGAAATTAGGTCATGACCAGATAACCTGTTTTATTGAGGTTGGTTGAGGAATAAATATTGGCCAGGACACCGGGGAGAACTCCCCTGCTCTTCTTCAAAATAGTGGCCGTGGGATCTTTTACCTGAGAGGGCAGGCGGGGCCTCGGTTTAACATCTCATCCGAAAGACGGCACGTCTGACAGCGCAGAATTGAAGCGTCAGCCTGGATTTTGGGCTCAATTCATTGGAGTGGGACTCTGAACCCACGACCTTCTGACTCAGAGGTGAGAGTGCTACCCACAGAGCTACGGCTAACTTTAGCTGTCATTTGACTGTGGTGAGCATCACAGTGGAGCCCTATACTGCACTCACCTGATATTCAGGTGTGCCCCTCACAACATAGGTCTCTGGATAGTCATTAGCCGGCCAAATGTTTTTGTCCCCCACACTATTCGCGCCACAATGCCATCCTAGCCCAGCCCAGGGAGGCTTAGGCCATTTGTAGCTGCCTCAGATGAGGTCGGCTAATCATTTTCCTATTTCTCTTCTCATAAGGGCGCCCATGAGGTTGCTGGCTGGAGTGAGAATGAATGCATTGCTGTTTCATTAATCGTGACTCGAGGGCCTGTAATATCTTGCTGGCCAGTTATTGAGAAAATGCTGACAGCTCTCGGTGAGATTAATGTTTCAGGATTATGTTGCTGACAAGTCACAGCTGAGCCACATCACACAGAGAGAGCGATTCTACATGTTGTGCGGTGGGGCAGAGTGTCTCATAGATGTCGTCAAAAGTAACGCTCGTCCAGCATCAACCAGGACCCTCGTCCATGACACAGTCTGGATAGCGGGGTGTCTGAGAGAGTCATCTCCATTTTATCAAAAGGAAAAAGATTACTGGACTCTGCTTTTAAAAAAAGAAAGAATTTGCGCCTTTCACGACCTCAGGACGTCCCAAAGCGCTTTACAGCCAATGAAGTACTTTTTGAAATATAGTCACTGTTGTAATGTGGGAAACGTGGCAGCCAATTTGTGCACAGCAAGCTCCCACAAATAGAGATGTGATAATGACCAGATAATCTGTTTTTTAGTGATGTTGGTTGAGGGATAAATCTTGGCCAGTACACCGGGAAGAACTCCCTTGCTCCCCTGGGCCTCCATTTAACGTCGCATCTATAAGGAAAGGAACCTGGACGTTAACAGGAGGCTGGTCAATGTTCATACAATATGGCAAAACAAACAGAATCCTGGAGTCATCTAACTAGAACAGTAGGCTACAGCTCTCGGAAACAATGCTGAGGCCGTGTAATACACAGGTCAGACCACACGGAGCACTGTGTTCAGTTCTGGTGCAAAAGTGCATCCATGCAGCGGAGAGGGGAGCAACAGGTGTAACGGGAGTGAGCTGTGACTCTGCAATTCCTTGCCTAAGTGTCTCTCCCTCTCTCTTCTCCTTTAAGACTGTCTTTAAAACCTATCTCTTTGACTAAGCTTTTCCTGCCCTAATATCTCCTTATGTGGCTCGGTGTCAAATTTTCTTTGCTAACCGCTCCTGTGAAGCGCCGTGGGACCAACGTTCCCTTTAATTTTTTTTTGGCACGTGCGGCCCCTTTAACAGGCTGCACGGCCCATTCAAAATTCCGCACAAGCGCGCTTTTTCTGTTTAACCGGCTGCGCAGGAGCTCCAGAGCGCTGCACAGCCGCGCAGCTTAAAGGGAACATTGTTTGGGGCATTTTGCTACGATAAAAGCGCTACATAAATGCAAGTAGCTGTTGTGAGGGAGGAGGAGACAGGGAGAGTTAAAGGAGGAATTTATTGAGGAATATATAATGTAAAACCCAGACTATTATTTCAAAGTAGGCCAAGATGGTGGGAGCAGAGGAGATGGTTTTAAATTAATTAAAAGTAAGTTTCAAAACAAGTTAAAGGAAGCACTTCTTTACTCAAGTGGAAGCAGAAACATTCGGGACATTTCAAATGCAACATGTTCAAATGGGGGAGTCAGCGCTACGAGAGTGATGTGGATCGACATCCCAGTGGCTTTTCCTCATGTTATTATTAGTTCTTATGGATTGAATACTTCTTGCTTTCACAGTTACTGTAACAATATGGTAGGTTGGTATTGACTTCTAATTACTAGCTTCACAATCATTACACCACACACCCATAGCTCGCTACATCTAATTAATCTAGGTGTTAAATTGCCCCATTCCTCCAGAAGCAAACTTATTTTCTGTTTAATCCTTCTTTTTTTATTTCGTTCATGGGATGTGGGCGTCGCTGGCAAGGCCGGCATTTATTGCCCATTCCTAGCTGCCCTTGAGAAGGTGGTGGTGAGCCGCCTTCTTGAACCGCGGAGGGCAGTTAAGAGTCGACCACATTGCTGTGGGTCTGGAGTCACGTATAGGCCCAGACCAGGTAAGGACGGCAGATTTCCTTCCCTAAAGGACATTAGTGAACCAGATGGGTTTTTAACGACAATCTGGTAGTGTCACCATTACTGATACTAGCTTTTTATTCCAGATTTATTTCATTAACTGAATGTAAATTCCCCAACTGCTCTGGTGGGATTTGAACTCACGTCTCCGGATCATTAGTCTAGGCCTCTGAATTACTAGTCCAGTAACATAAACACGATGCTACCGTACCCTTTTATTTGAAGCATTGATCAAAGAATGTGCTCAATTCACAGCAATTCAGACAGTATTTCCTCTGTATTTTGTGTGGATAAATAATAGATCATGTCTGATCAGCACCTCAACTCCATTTACCTGCCTTGGTTCCATTTCCCTCGATACCCTTACGCAACAAAAATCTAAGGAGCTCAACCTTGAAAATTTAAATTGACCCCCAGCATCCACAGCCTTTCCAGATTTCCACTATCCTTTACATGAGAAAGTAATTCCCGATTTCACTCCTAAATGGCCTACTCTAATTATAAGATTGCACCCGCTTGTTCTGGATTGCCTACATTTGAACTATATAAAAGCTTTGAAATACGCCTGCCACACTTCATAGGAGCAAATTTCTGTGCAAATTTCTGTGTCACACTTTAAGAAGAGGTATGAAGAAAGACAGCTAGCTTGACCTCTAATAAACCCGAAGATCTGCCTAAGACCAATTAGTCTCTAGATGACCTTAAGAAGGCACAATAATTAAACCTAGTAACGACAACAACAACTTGCATTTATATAGCACCTTGAACGTCGTAAAACCTCCCAAAGCGCTTCACAGGAGCGATTATCAAACAAAATTTGACACCGAGCCACATAAGGAGATACTAGGAATGAGAGGTAGGTGTGAAGGAGTGTCTTAAAAGGAGGAAAGAAAGGCAGAGAGACGGAGAGGTTTAGGGAGGGAATTCCAGAGCTTAGGGTCCAGGCAGCTGAAGGCACGGCCTCCAATGGTGGAGCGATTAAAATCGGGGATGCGCAAGAGGCCAGATTTGGAGCAGCGCGGAGATCTCGGAGGGTTGTGGGGCTGGAGGAGGTTACAGAGATAGGGAGGGGGGCGAGGCCATGGAGAGATTTGAACACAAGGATGAGAATTTTAAAATCGAGGTGTTGCCGGACCGGGAGTCAATGTAGGTCAGCGAGCACAGGGATGATGGGTGAACGGAACTTGGTGCGAGTTAGGACACGGGCAGCAAAGTTTTGGATGAGCTCAAGTTTATGCAGGGTGGAAGGTGGGAGGCCGGCCAAGCAAGTGACCTGAAAGGTTCTCACCAGCTTACATACTGCTGCACCTCAATGCGTTATATGCCATAAAGCTCCCGTCCTTTACAAAGCAAGGTATCCTTCGACCTACTATAGGACATCCGCTGGTGTTCGAAAAACAGTTGAGACAGACAGAGCACGTACGCCAAGGACACGGTTTGAATCTAGTATGACTGGGTGACACTGGGCCAACAGACTCCAGTTATACCGCAGGAACTTTGTCACTTCTATCCAGGGGAGATGGCCCCCTGCACTGCCAAACACCAGGTAAATTTTAATTTTGACAAAGAGCTGACAGGGCAGCCTAGGTACCTTGCTAACAATTTTTTAAAAATTGGACATTTTAAATTTAGCAAGTTCTCGGGGGAAGTTATTGGGCTTCGCAAACTGGTACAGCATGGCAGCTGCATCAGAGTAGATCCTGGGGCAGGTCTTACACGAAATGAAAAAGCAAATAGAACAGTGAGATAATAAGGCAGAAAAATAAAGTGCAAGGCTCCAGAGGTTGTGCTGAGGTTTGTAATTTACTGGTCCGAACAAACTTGGTGTACTGTGTTTTTTTAAATTCATTCTTGGGGTGTGGGCGTCGCTGGCAAGGCCAGCATTTATTGCCCATCCCTAGTTGCCCTTGAGAAGGTGGTGGTGAGCCACCTTCTTGAACCGCTGCAGTCCGTGTGGTGAAGGTACTCCCATGGAGCTGTGCGGGAGGGAGCTTCAGGATTTTGACCCAGCGACGATGAAGGAACGGTGATATATTTCCAAGTCAGGATGGTGTGTGACTTGGAGGTGGTGGTGTTCCCGTGAGCCTGCTGCCCTTGTCCTTCTAGGTGGTGGAGGTCGCGGGTTTGGGAGGTGCTGCCGAAGAAGCCTTGGCGAGTTGCTGCAGTGCCTCTTGTAGATGGTACACACTGCAGCCACGTTACGCCAGTGGTGGAGGGAGTGAATGTTTAAGGTGGTGGATGGGATGCCAATCAAGCGGGCTGCTTTGTCCTGGATGGTGTTGAGCTTCTTGAGTGTTTTTGGAGCTGCACTCATCCAGGCAAGTGGAGAGTATTCCATCACACTCCTGACTTGTGCCTTGTAGATGGTGGAAAGGCTTTGGGGAGTCAGGAGGTGAGCCATTCACCGCAGAATACCCAGCCAATTACCATGCCACAAAACCACATACTGCACTGTAGAGAGCGCAGAGACGATCAACAGGACTGATTAGTGTAAACAGAATGAGTTATGTTAGTTCAAATGTTGCACAGGAAACTGGTGATATTTAATTAACAAAACAGAAAGTCCGTACAATTCGATCCCCGGCTCCTGCCGCTGTGGGGAATGCACTGAGCCGAGGTCAGGTGCTTCCCCACAGTGATAGATAGGGGTTGCCAACCCTCCAGGATTGGCTCTGGAGTCTCCAGGAATTGAAGGTTAATCTCCAGGATGCTGCAGTGAGCAAACACCCAGGAGTAAAACCAGACAGCATTAAACAAAATTGTGTTTTTTTCCCTTTTCTTTGAACGCTTTTATTTATTAGTTGTAAAAGTATTGGATTATCTGGTCATTATCACATTGCTGTGTGCGTTTCCTACATTGCAACAGTGACTACACTACAAAATAGTACTTAATTGGCTGTAAAGCGCTTTGGGACGTCCGGAGGTCGTGAAAGCGGCTATATAAATGCAAGTTCTTTCTTAATTTCAATACCTCTGAGTGGGTGAGGGGAGAGGAATAGTCAGACAAGATTCGTAATGGAGAAAGACCACAGAATGTGGCGGTACAGAGGGATCTGGGGGTCCTCGTACATGAAACACAAAAGCTAACATGCAGGTACAGCAAGTAATTAGGAAGGCAAATGGAATGTTGGCCTTTATTTCAAGGGGGATAGAGTATAAAAGTAGGGAAGTCCTGCTACAACTGTACAGGGCGCTGGTGAGACCACACCTGGAGTACTGCGTACAGTTTTGGTCCCCTTATTTAAGGAGGGATATACTTGCATTGGAGGAAGTTCAGAGAAGGTTCACGAGGTTGATTCCTGCGATGGAAGGGTTGTCTTATGAGGAAAAGTTGAGCAGGTTGGGCCTATACCCTTTGGAGGTTAGAAGAATGAGAGGTGATCTTATTGAAACATAAGATTCTGAGGGGGTTGGACAGGGTAGATGCTGAGAGGATGTTTCCCCTCGTGGGGGAATCTAGAACGAGGGGGCATAGTTTCAGAATAAGGGGTCGCCCATTTAAGACGGAGATGAGGAGGAATTTCTTCTCTCAGAGGGTCGTGAATCTTTGGAATTCTCTACTCCAGAGAGCTGTGGAAGCTGAGTCATTGAATATATTCAAGGCTGAGATAGACAGATATTTGAGCTACAGGGGGGTCAAGGGTTATGGGGATCGGGCGGGAAAGTGGAGTTGAGGTCGATGATCAGCCATGATCTTATTGAATGGCGGAGCAGGCCTACTCCTGCTCCTATTTCTTATGTTCTTAAGTACTCCTCACCTCTATACACTGAGCCCTGCTCGGAGGTGCATGTGTGAGGACACCGGGGGAGGACAGGACAGTTCTGGGCTCAGCTGTGATGCCCCATATCGTCAAATAGCTTGCCGACACTCACCGCCTAGTGTCTCACATGTTTCCAGGAGTCTTGTCAATGCCCATTTAATTGTACCCCGAGAAGAGTGAACGCTTCCAGCACAGAAAGGGGAGAGATTTGCCAAAAAAGTTTTTCTTTAAAAAAAGCACATGAAGAAAAATAAACACTTTGGGGAAAAGCAGAAAATAGTGTGAGGGAATTGTGGTTCTGGAGATATATGCAGAGCATTGAGTCCTCTGCCAAAAGTGTTAATTTGTCTTCGGTGTAATTAGTACATTATTAGATTCACATTAATTATATAAACCACATTCGAGATGACAACTTTTGTAACACGCAGTAAAATTTGTAAACAAGTTGCGATGCTGGTTTCCTAATTAACAGTGTAATTAAAATTCCATTTTTAATTAAAGGCGGCAGAATGTCTGGGTTGCAATTCTTTCATAAAAGACAGTGTGAGTAGCTCTTGTGAATAGGGGGGGAAATTGCGTCCAAGTTGCGGCCAAAAGCACCAATTTCACGGTGTTATGTCCCGCGTCCAAACTGCGCCTGAGGTACGTCAGACTCCTTATTGGTTCAGGCGATATTTAGGAGTCCCTGGAGGCCGCCTGATACAGGCATTGGAGCTCTTTCATCTGCTAGCAAGAGGTAGGGGTTGCCAACCCTCCAGGATTGCCCTGGAGTCTCCAGGAATTAAGGATTAATCTCCAGGGCGCTGCTACCAGCAACACCCGGGAGACAAATCATTGGGGCATTAAAGAAAAAATTGAGGTTTTTTTTCATTTTCGTTGAACGCATGTTTATTAGTTATTAAAATATTAACTGCAGGGGGAGAAAAGAGACCGGGCGGGGCGGTTGGAGGCAGGAGACCATGTGATGAAACCTCCAGGAATACCTCCAGCCAGGGTTGGCAACCTAACGAGGAGCCTCGTGCCTGTACCATGACCCTGCAGAACGGAGCAGTGTATGCTCCAACAAAGCCCCACCTAGCTTTTCAGGTTCTACCGCAGTCTAGCCAACGGTTTGTAAAGGGACCGCTGGAGGCCGCCAACCAAATGGCAAGCATTTAGGGGGCTAAATTCGGTTGACTTGCGCCTCCCGTTAGCGCCATAAGAGGGGCTCACGGGGCGCAAATCAACTAGCGCCTGGGCGCGGCGCCGCTAACGCCTCCCGCGAAATTCAGCGGGAGGTTAGCGGCGGCGCTAACCGTTAGCGCCGCGCGGCGCTGCATCGCCGGCGAGGACGTCATCGCCGTGCGCAGCGCCCCGCTCGCACCCTGGCTGTAATATTTGGTGGTGCCCCCCCCCCCCCCGACTTACCGCCGGACGCTATGGCCGGCGGGGTCAGGGGGGCCTACCTGCGGCCAGGGCAGCGCTAGTTAAAGGGGAGGTGGCGGGCGGCCATTTTTGTTGCTGGCCGCCTGCCAGCACCTGCCCCCATTGCTGTCCCCGGCCCCCCTGAAGCCCCCCCCCCCGCGGGGTGCCGGCTGCTCTCCGTGAGCCCGGCACTCCTCTCCTCGGCCGCGGGGGCGCTACCTTTTTCGATTAGCGCCCCGGTGAAGGTAGCGCCCCCTTTAATTTTTACCCCTAGTCTTTAAACTCAGCTTGACGTTGGAGCTAGGAGGAGCAGGAGTGCTCCCTCCCAAATGCCCGTCAGCCTCCCAGGACCTACCCAAGGGCCTTGGCCAGCGTCCCAACCAGCCCAACTTGTGGGAGTTCGGTTTGAGATCCGAGGAAACGATGAGGCCAAAAATGCTGATAGATGAGGGTAGGACCAATCGTGAAGATATCGAAGAAACAGGGACGATTTTAACCCTACTCGCTCAACAGAAACCTGGTGGCTGGGCAGTTAAAATCGCCCTGGCACTTACCTGTCCGAAAACCGCCATGATCACAACATCTGAAATTTTAACCCGCTCTCCTGGGCCGGCAGCAAGGACAAGCACCCGGAGACAACAGGGTCCTTCTTTACATAAATAAAAACAGAAAATGCTGGAAATGCTCAGCAAGTCAGGCAGCATCTGTGGAGAGAGAAACAGAGTTAAATGATTTACTTCCACTGTTTCACTAAATACTTACAGAAAAGTTAACTAATACTTTTGCGAATATTGCATTTTAACAAAAAAACACACACAAGCTTAAAGTAATACAAGGCCAAACTTAATGCTTCTTCTGAATGGACCAACAGTGCTTTTATTCAACTCATTTGATTTTTCACCAACTTTCGTCGGAACTTCTTTACATATGCATGTAGTGGCCCGATGACATCATTGAGACCCGACGGTAGTTTTAACTCAGGCCTGAGCAGGGAATCCACCTGGAGTTAAAATCGGGACCCTTAAGGAGGTGGTAACTGCTGGTAGGAATTACAAGAGACTACGGTAATCTATCTTTGAAGAATTGAAGAGATACCAGGGCAGAATGGCTGTTGGCTACAACTGGTCCATGTGCACCAGAGTAAAATATTCATCATGATCCATTTCACTCTTCATTAGTTTTCGCCGCACAGTCCTGTCAGTCTTTCTATTCCCATCCATGTACTTATCCATCACGCCTGTCAGCAGCTCTGCAACATTAACTCCAGGCAATTCAAATTCCTTTGCAGTCTCAAATATGTTTACATTGCCCATCACATTAAAAGTCCCATGAAAATCAATAATTGCTTTTTAAGAGGAGCTCGCCTCCAATATTGGTTCATTTTATGCTCCAGGTAAAAGTCTCTTGTTAATCTGTGATGTGAAGATTTCTTTGCTCCCTTCCCTTTACCACTCTTCCCCCGCCCCCCCTCCCCCCTCCGCCCCCCCACCCCTCTTGCTGTGCACAGATTGTCTGCCGCGTTTCCTACATTACAACAGTGACGACACTTCAAAAAGTACCTCATTGGCTGTAAAGCACTTTGGGACGTCCTGAGGTCGTGAAAGGTGTTATAGAAATGCGAGTCTTTCTTTCTATTTTCTGGCCAATGCTGGGGGGAGGGGGCCAGAAGGTGTGCAAGGGTGGTATGGACGGGGGGAGGAGGGGTGGGCGCCAGGGGCATATCCTCCCATTTCAGTAACTGAGTTTGGGAGTTCACAATATGAAGATTCATGGTGAAAGCAAGGCTGCCTTCCGATGCATTGTACGGAGATGGGATACACTACTACAGCACAGCATCGTGTACCCCACACCCACTAGTTTCTATGGGGGTAATTTTAACTTTGGGCAAGAGTGTATAATGGGCGATATCGAATTGTCCACCAATGTAGGCACCACCTGATTTTTCCCTCCACTTACTTCAATGGAAAGGAGCATCGGTTGCTGTGTATAACAGGCGACCAATTCGATATCGGCCATTTTGCACCATCACCCAGTTAAAATCAGCCCCACTCAGAGCTGGGATCAAATCTCAATACTGAGCAGGGAGTGGGGGCAGATCATACAGCGCTGTAGGGACCTCAGTTACATGGATAGACTGGAGAAGCTGAGGTCGTTCTCCTTGGAGCAGAGAAGGTTGAGAGGAGATTTGATCGAGGTGTTGAAAATCATGAGGGGTCTAGACCGAGTAGATAGCGAGAAACTGTTCCCATTGGTGGAAGGTGGAGAACCAGAGGACACAGATTCAAGGTGATTGGCAAAAGAACCAAAGACAACATGAAGAAAAACTTTTTTACGCAGCGAGTGGTTAAGATCTGGAATGCACTGCCTGAAAGGGTGGTGGAGGCAGACTCAATCACAGCTTTCAAAAGGGAGTTGGATAAGTACCTGAAGGAAAAAAAATTTGCAGGGCTACGGGGAAAGGGCGGGGGAGTGGGACTAGCTGAAGTGCTCCTGCAGAGAGCCGGCACGGGCTCGACGGGCCGAATGGAATCCTTCTGTGCTGTAACCATTCTATGATTCTATGACTTATTTTGGTGCTTAACTTTGTGCTGTGAACCGAAACCCACTAGTCACGTCTGCCTCAACTCATTCTGTGCATACTACAATCCACGGAGATAAACTTTCAGTCCCAGTCTCAGCAGCATCCAAATCCAGACCTCAGAGATGAAAACGCCACAGAGTCCCCTGAAGACGTAGGGCTGGATTTTGATACTGGGGCGGGTTGGGGTCGTGTCATCCACTTTTCGTGTTATCCACCCGAGTGCAATTGGATGTGGGAGATTGATGCGATTTTCACCTAATTGGGCAATTGAGTTCCAGCATGTGGGAACCCATGACCCAATTAGTGTTTTCAGTCTGAAAGTCGCCTCTGATGATGTCATCATTGCTGCTGCATTGAAGGTCTTCAAACACTGCCTGGCCTTTGCTGTGAGAGGACCTGCAAAATGAGCAGCAGCAGCACTAAGTCTGCGCCCAGTTATTTTTACACCACCACTCCCAGATATGTCTCCTCTCCATCCATATATGCATCCCCACAGCCAGCCAGCGTCAACTATCCATATCCAAATGTGCTCCCGCCAGGTTTCACATTCGTGGTTCAGAACAGGCGTGCTTCACGTATAACAAGGGTTAAAATCACAAAGGCCTTTCAAAATGGCATTATAGAGCCAATTTAGTGCTTGTTAAGGGCCTTAACAACCTATCCCGCTCTTAAAGGCGGGACGGAGTCGAGACCAGCAGACACGATTTAATGAAAATTGCGTGGAGGCAGTTTTTGCAATTTTAACCCCCCACACACCTCCAAACCCGCCTCCACGGGTCAATGAAAATCCAGCCCGTAATCTTTACAAAGAGGGTCAGACTCTTTTCTTCAAAGTGCTCTGTGATGATGAGACTCCCTCTTTAAAAAGGGGTCCTGATGGGGAGACTTCCTCTTTGACAACAGCGGATGTTTTTATTGGTCTTGTGATCTGCCAGGAATTGAAACCTTTGCCTTTAAATAGATGCTTTTTATTTCTGTTTCAGGGGAGTGATCCGGATTGACGTCAATCTGCAGAGCGTGGATATTGACCAGTGCTCCACTGGAGACGGCTGGTTTGCAGATTCCCATCAGTGTGACGTAAACAGCACAGAGGTAGGGATGGTTGGTGGAGAGCTGGGATTGGAGCCCTGATGGGCTTTATGGCGGTCCAGAGGGAGGCTTGAAAGACTGACTATTTGGTTAAAGTAAAAATCTGCACTGTGAAAGCAGTAGATTTACCACATCGTTTAACCTGAACTGATTTTAAAGGTAATGCTATCTTAAGGGTTCCTCCTAATGCTTACTTGGTAAATGCACTGCCCTCGGTAGAACACAGCTCTGCCAACCTGGGTTCAATCTCCTGTTGGTGCCACGTTGTCAGATTTCAGCCAGGGCAGTAATGGGGTATGTACAGGGCCTTGGTGAGACCACACCTTGAGTACTGTGTGCAGTTTTGGTCGCCTTATCTGAGGAAGGATGTTCTTGCCATGGAGGGAGTTCAGCGAAGTTCACAAGGCTGATACCTGGGATGGCAGGAATGACATATGAGGAGAGATTGGGTCGATTGGGCTTATACTCGCTGGAGTATAGAAGAATGAGAGGGGATCTCATTGAAACATATAAAATTCTGACAGGTCTGGACAAACTAGATGCAGGAAGAATGTTCCCGATGGTCGGAGAGTCCAGAACCAGGGGTCATAATCTAAGGATAACGGGTAAGCCATTTAGGACAGAAATGAGGAAGAATTTCTTCACCCAGAGAGTGGTGAACCTGTGGAACTCTCTACCACAGAAGGTAGTTGAGGCCAAGTCATTAAATATATTCAAGAATGAGTTAGATATATTTCTTAAAGCTAAAGGTATCAAGGGATATGGGGAGAAGGCAGGTACAGGGTACTGAGTTTGGATGATCAGCCATGATCTCATCGAATGGTGGAGCAGGCTCGAGGGGCCGAATGGCCTACTCCTGCTCCTATCTTCTATGTTTCTATGTTTCAGTATCTCGGGGCTAGGAATGGGGAAAAAAAAGAATCAGCCAGGACTCTTGTTCCTGGTCACTGGTCACCTCTGTGGGAAAATGGTGTGTAGAGATGTACTTGTGAAGCACCCCATGATGAAATAGCCTTGTCGAGCCTCACCCGGGTGACTAAAACTTTGGTCAAAGAAGTAGATTTTAAAGGAGCATCTTAAAAAGGAGGAGAGAGAGGTAGAGAGGCGGAGAGGTTTAGGGAGGGAATTCCAGAGCCTGGGGTCCAGGCGGCTGAAGGCACGGCCGCCAATGGCAGAGCGATGAAAATCGGGGATGCGCAAGAGGCCAGAATTGGAGGAGCGCAGAGATCTGGGAGGGTTGCAGAGCTGGAGGAGGTTACAGAGATAGGGAGGAGTGAGGCCATGGAGGGATTTGAAAACGAGGATGAGAATTTTAAAATTGAGGCCAGAGGAATGATCTTTTTTGGGGGTTATTGGATGGGGAGGAATGCTGGGAAAATTCCAAATTCTTTGAAGAGTGCTGTGGAACTTTAACGTCTGCCTGAAGTTTGCCACGGGGCAGAAGGCTCAACCAAAAGTCTGCTTCCCCGTATCCTAACTCGCACCAAGTCCCGTTCAACCATCACCCCTGTGCTCGCTGACCTACATTGGCTCCCGGTCCAGCAACACCTCATTTTTAAAATTCTCATCCTTTTGTTCACATCCCCCTCCATGGCCTCGCCTCCCTCCCTATCTCTGTAACTTCCTCCAGCCCTACAACCCTCCGAGATCTCTGCGCTCCTCCAATTCTGGCCTCTTGCCCATCCCCGACTGCTTTCACCCCACTATTGGCGGCCGTGCCGTCAGCTGCCTGGGCCCTAAGCTCTGGAATTCCCTCCCTAAACTTCTCCGCCTCTCGCTCCTCCTTTCAGACCCTCTTTGTAACTTACTTCCTTGACCAAGCTTTTTGCTCACCTGTCCTGGTATCTCCTTATGTGACTCGGTGTCAAATTTTGTCCGATAACACTCCTGTGAAGCGCCTTGGGACGTTTTACTACCTTGAAGGCGCTATATAAATGCAAGTTGTTGTTGCTCACAGTGAGAGCCCTTGTGCCACCGAGAGAAGACACTGAGGGGAGGTTTGATATTACCCAACAGGGAGGGAGCAAGCAGGGCTCCCAAATAGCACAGGGATTCATGCCTGTGAACAAAACAAAACGCTGCTTAAAATTGGCTCTGTAATGTTTTATTTTAAATGTCAAAGACAATTTTTCGAAGAATATTTCTTTTCTCAATAAAGCAGTTTTGAACCAAAAGATCACCCCCCCAGACTTGCCTTTCCCTTTGACTAACATAATAAACTCCTTCCATAAATAGAAATTATTCACAAACTCAACATCCCAGCTCCTGAGCAAATTAACATAATTTGCAATTTCAACCTTATCTATTCACCATTATTCATCTCATTACAATAATATTGCAGTCAGCACCTGTTGAAAACGAGACTGGGAATATTCTGGAAGCTTCCAGAAACATTGCCTCAAAAGTATAGGATCTGAGTGGGTCAGGGCTATTTTGCGGATGATGTCATAGAGTCATAGAGTCATATGGCATAGAAGGAGGCCATTTGGCCCATCGAGTCCGTGCCTGCTCTCTGTAGAGCAATCCAGTCAGTCCCATTCCCCCGCTCTATCCCCGTAGCCCTGCAAGTTTATTTCCCTCAAGTGCCTATCCAGTCTCCTCTTGAAAACATTGAGTGTCTCCGCTTCCACCACTTCCGTCGGCAGCGAATTCCAGGCCCTCACCACTCGCTGCGTAAAAAAGTTTTTCCTCACATTCCCCCTGTATCTCTTGCCCAAAACCTTAAATCTGTGTCCCCTAGTCCTTGTACCATCAACTAATGGGAACAGCCTTTCCCCGTCTAGCCTATCCAAACCCGTCATAATCTTGTACACCTCTATCAAATCACCCCGCAACCTCCTTTGCTCTAATGAAAACAAATCCAGCTTCTCCAACCTGTTCTTGTAGCCAAGATCCACCATCCCCGGAACCATTCTGGTAAATCTCCTCTGCACCCTCTCAAGGGCCTTCACATCCTTCCAGTATCATGTGATACTGATTTGTGCTGAGATTTATAGGGGTCGACCAATAAACCCCTTGGGTACTGGTCATCATTGGCTATCTCTTATTCAGATCGACTTTGTTCCAATTTTCTTGGCCTCCTTTGCAGAAGGCTCTGTGTCAGCAGGCTATTCAACCGCAGGGGCATCACATGCCAGGCCCTCACTCAATGCCTACACGCGTGCGTACCATAGGAACAGGAGGAGGCCATTCAGCCCCTCGAGCCTGTTCCGCCGTTCAATGAGATCATGGCTGATCTGCGACCTAACTCCATATATCCACCTTTGCTCCATATCCCTTAATACCTTTGGTTAACAAAAATCTATCAATCTCAGATTTAAAATTAACAATTGACCCAGCATCAATTTCCGTTTGCAGAAGAGAGTTCCAAACTTCTACCACCCTTTGTGTGTAGAAGTGTTTCCTAACTTCACTCCTGAAAGGTCTGGCTCTAATTTTCAGACTGTGCCCCCGAGTCCTAGAATCCCCAACCAGCGAAAATAATTTCTCTCTATCTATTCTATCAGGTCCCCTTAATATCTTGGAATCTTCGATCAAGTCAACCCTTAACCTTCTAAATTCCAGAGAATACAACCTTAGGGATCATTTGGATAATGATCATCACCTGGAGCCCTGAATGTCCTGGGGCACTGCGCCAATCTACGGATGCAGCACTTGCACATCGAGAACATCAAGGTGGCTTGTACTTTCAAGCTGCCCAATGCAGGTCTGGTATACAGCTGATGACGGAACTCTGAGACTGGATCAGCTACTGGATGGCACTGGCTGGAGGCTGGGTCCGAGAATAGCGCTCATGAATCCAGGGCTCGATACCCACCATGAGTTGAGTTGCAGAAAGGCAAGTTGAAGCTCTGCACCCCCATTATCAACAACACCTTGCATTGTCTGCTGTGGCTCAGTGGGTAACACTCTCACATTCTGTTAACCCGAAGGTTGTGGGTTCAAGTCCCACTCCAGAGACTTGAGCATATAATTTAGGCGGATACTCCAGTGCAGGGGTGCTGCAATGTCAGAGGTGCTGTCTTTTGGATGAGACATTAAACCCTGTCTTGCCCAATCAGATGGACATGAAAGATTCCATCGCACTATTTTGAAGAAGAGCAGGACAGTTCTCTCCGGTGTCCTGGGCCAATATATACACCTCACCCATAGACTCATATAGAATGGTACAGCACAGAAGGAAGTCATTCGGCCCATCGTGCCTGTGCCGGCTCTTTGAACGAGCTCTCCAATTCGTCCCACTCCCCCCTGCTCTTTCCCCACAGCCCTGCAAATTTCTCCTTTTCAAGTATTTATCCAATTCCCTTTTGAAAGTTACCATTGAATCTACTTCCACTGTCCTTTCAGGCAGCGCATTCCAGATCACAACAACTCGCTGTGTAAATTTTTTTTTCCTCATCTTGCCTCTGGTTCTTTTACCAATTACCTTAAATCTGTGCCCTCTGGTTATCAACCCTTCAGCCACTGGAATCAGTTTCTCCTTCTTTACTCTATCAAAACCCCTCATGATTTTGAACACCTCTGCCAATGGGAACAGTTTCTCTCTATCTACTCTGTCCAGACCCCTCATGATTTTGAACACCTCGATCAAATCTCCTCTCAACCTTCTCTGCTCCAAAGGAGAATGACCCAGCTTCTCCAGTCTCTCCACATAACTGAAGTCCCTCATCCTGGCACCATTCTAGTATATCTCCTCTGCACCCTCTCTAAAGCCTTGACATCACTAAAACAGATTATCGGGTCATCATTTCATTGCTGTTTGTGGGAGCTTGCTGTGCGCAAATTGGCTGCCACGTTTCCTACATTACCACAGTGACTACACTTCAAAAAAGTACTTCATTGGCTATAAAGCGTTTTGGGACGTTCTGAGAGCGTTAACGGCGCTACAGAAATGCAAGTCTTCCTTTCTTTCATTATTTTGCATCCTCAACTAGAAAATGTCCCAAGGTGCTTTAAAGAGTGGAGAAAAAATATAAATAAAAGGGTCTTCGGGGGAAAGATTAGAAGAGGTGATTAAAAATGCCTCTGCTGTTCTCCTCCGAGCAGGTAGGGGCCGTACAAGAGCACGCTGAGGGTCTCTTCTATTGCTTCCCACCTTTGCTGAAGGGAAGCTCTTGGCCTCCAATGATTGCTCCTCCTCCAACAGCATGCGTGAGATCAGGAATTCACGCGGAGAGATTTTCCGCTCCCGCGATATTCCCCACACTAATTTTAATGGCCAGGAAGTCACGGAGCTTCCCTCGAGCAATTTTCCAATGAGCAGCCTCAGCGCATGCCAGGAACACGGAGGGAAAATCCCCGGTCCCCTCCCCCGCTACTGTCCTACTGCTCAGCGGGGCTTCAACTCGGGTTGCCAACTCTGGTCAGGCGTATTCCTGGAGATTTCATCACATGACCCCCGCCTCGAACCGCCCCGCCCCCACACTCCCGCCATTGGTCCATCCTCCAGATGGGCACGACCTTCCCACGGCCAATAGGAAAGGGAACAGGCCCTTTGTTACCCCATTGGGTTAATCTGGACTGTTAGTGAAACAGCTTTCCCTCCATCTCCAATATTTTTATAACGCATAAATTAAAGTGTTCAAAGAAAATGAAAAAAAACCACCATCTTGTTTATTGCCCCTTTGATTTTTCTCCTGGGTGTTGCTCCCAGCAGTGTCCTGGAGATTAACCCTCAATTGCTGGAGGCTCCAGGGCAATCCTGGAGGGTTGGCAACCCTAGCTTCAACACACTCTGGCACTACAGGAAATGAAGAGGGTGGCGGGGGGCGGAGAATAAACTAAGTGGATAAACAGAATTCCTTGCTTCAGCAATGACATAGTGGTTAAAGGCTCCTCCCACTGCAGCACCGACTCCACAGACCCAGTCTGTGCTGCGAGCTGGTCTCAGGTGTTCAGCCGTAGGTGCACCTTAATTGGCCTCACCCGTCCCCCCCCACCAGGGCTCGGAACAGGGAGAAACAAGAATCAGCCAGGGTTCCTGCTCCTGCTCACTATCCACCGAGCCCTCCTCGCAAGAATGTGCGTGTCGCCACTGGCTGAGAGATAGGATGGGGCTCGGCTATGACGCCGTTCAGTCAGCTCACCGGCCGACACTCACCGTTATCGACTGACACATGACGATCAGCCACCTGGGAGGGCAGTCGCATCCCAGCGAGAGCCAGCGCCTTGAGAAAAAAGGAGGAGAACTTGGCGGGGAAGCAAAAAAAAATTTTTTTTAGTAATAGAACGGACGGGTCTTAAATTCTTCAAGTACTTGTAATTAAAAGAAACACAAGTTGTCAGACACTAGTTTCAAAATGCAGAATATAAGTGGGGAGGGAATGCGAGAGGCAGGACAGATGCCAAGGAATTCATTAATAGCAACATGACGACGATGACAGCGTGATACATCACCGGATCCTCGGCCAAAGAGGAAGCGAATTAGGATGAGGCAGACAATTGCATCATGAGTTCTAATACTGTAATCTCCCCCGTTTGGGTACAGTGCAGCTGCCAGCCAGACACCAACTTGACTGACGCAGCCAAAGGGGCGATTGCGTTATGATAACGAAATAAGAAAATAATATGAAATCTGGGCCAGCTTTTCGGTTTATTCCTGGAGGAGATCAGCTCCCAGACAGACTCTGGCTCCTTGATGCTTGTGGCCCATCAGTATTTGAAAGTGACACAGAGTTTTTCCAAATGTACTCGAATCGCAGTCTTGTGGTCTGTTTCATGTTTCAAATGGTGAGGCTCAAATTCCAACTCTTGATGCAGTGAAACTCAAATAGCGTTGAACTCAAGAAAGAAAGATTTGCATTTCTATTGCGCTTTTCACGACCACCGGACCTCCCACAGCTCTTTACAGCCAATGAAGTACTTTTGAAGTGCAGTCACTGTTGTAATGTAGGAAACACGGCAGCCAATTTGTGCACAGCAAGGATCAGCGCTTGGGCCCCAGCTATTCACAATCTATATCAATGATTTGGATGAGGGGACTAAATGTAACATTTCAAATTTGCTGATGATACAAAGCTAGGTGGCAGTGTCAGTTGTGAAGAGGATGTGAAGAGACTTCAAGGGGATCTCAACAGGCTCAGTGAGTGGGCGAGAACATGGCAGATGGAATATAATGTGGATAAATGTGATGTTATCCACTTTGGTAGAAAAAACAGAAAGGCAGAGTATTTCCTAAATGGTGAAAGATTGGGGAATGCAGATGCTCAAAGGGACCTGGGTGTCCTTGTACATGAGTCACTGAAAGTGAATGTGCAGGTGCAGCAAGCCATTAAGAAGGCAAATGGTATGCTGGCCTTCATTACAAGAGAATTTGAGTACAGGAGTAAAGAAGTCTTACTCCAATTATATAGGGCCTTGGTGAGACCACACCTGGAGTACTGTGTACAATTTTGATCTCCTTACCTAAGGAAGGATATACTTGCCATAGAGGGAGTGCAACGAAGGTTCACGAGATTGATTCCTGGGATGGCGGGACTGTCGTATGAGAAGTGATTAAGTAAACTAGGCCTGTATTCTCTTGAATTCAGAAGAATGAGAGGGGATCTCATTGAAGCATACAAAATTATTACAGGGCTTGATAGGGTGAATGCTGGGAGAATGTTTCCCTTGGCTGGGGAGTCTAGAACCAGGGGCCACAGCCTTAGGATAAAGGGTAGGCCATTCAGGACTGAGATGAGAAGAAATTTCTTCACACAGAGGGTGGTGAATCTTTGGAATTCTCTACCCCAGAGGGCAGTGGAGGCTCAGTCATTGGGTATATTCAAAACAGAAGCCGATAGATTTCTGACTAGTAAGGGCATCAAGGGATATGGCGATAGGGCCGGTAAATGGCGTTGAGACAGAAGATCAGCCATGATCTCATTGAATGGCGGAGCAGGCTCAAAGGGCCGAATGGCCGACTCCTGCTCCTATTTCTTATGTTCTTATGTTCTCCCACAAACAGCAATGTGACAATGACCAGATAATCTGTTTTAGTGATGTTGGTTGAGGGATAAATATTGGGCCCAGGACACTGGGGATAACTCCCCTGCTCTTCTTCAAAATAGTGCCGTGGGATCCTTTACGTCCGTCTTTTACGGGGCCTCGGTTTAACGTCTCATCCAAAAGACGGCACCTCCGATAGTGCAGCACTGGAGTGCCAGCCTAGAATTTGGTGCTCAAGTCTCTGGAGTGGGACTTGAACCCGCAACCTTCTAACTCAGAGGCGAGGGTGCAACCTACTTTTTAAAAATATATTATTTATTGAACATTAAAAACATTTACAACATCGTGATCATTCCATTGTATCATTCAAATCCATTCCGCCGCTCTGCACAGCCATTCCTCCACCACATATTAACATCTAAACCTGAAGTTTAATTTGGCTCCCATAACATATATTAATCTATTGTACTTTAAAAATTGATCAGTAATCATGGCTCCGAATAAGGAACGTGTGCCTGATAATCCCCCCATCATTTAATCTCCGGTCCTTCCCTCCTCTCATGCTCCTTCCCAACTTTTCGGCCAGCTGTTGCTTTCTCCTGCAGCCTCGGGCTCTTTTTCACCTCCTGTTTGAATCTTCCCTGCAGTTTCAGCCTCTGCCTTACATTAGGTTTGGGCCGAGGAGCTGCCCCTTCTCCCTCCTTCTGCCCCTCACTAACCTTTCCCTTTCCACACGATGCCACCCCACCCCCCACTTCCATGTCTCTGTCCCCCTCTGACTCTTCACTCTCAAGCTCTTCTGTAACCTCCCGTCCCTGCTCCCCGTCAGATACATAATCTCCCTTAGAGAGTCTTCCTGCTATCACGGTTTCTCCAATAGTGCCTTCGGCCTCATCTCCACCGCTGAACCTTGCTCCCCGTTTCTTCTCTCTCTGGGACAATGGCGCATTTGCACCTATCTTGCTCCCTTCTGGCGTCTTTGTCTTCCCGCTCCCATCCTGCTGCCCCTTTAAGGCTCCTGCCTCTTGCACCCTCTCCTTGACTTGCCCCCTCCTGCTCCCTGAGAAGTCCGACTCACCGTCTTTCTTTGGAGTACTTACACTTACCCCGCACCCCGCTCCCGCCTCCTCTCCCCCCGCGGACACCAGATTCTTTAGGGATTGCCGAGCTGTATTATGGCTTGACTCTGCCCTCAACCGGTGCTGCCCACTGCTGCCTTTGTCCTTTTCCACTGTACTTGGTGTGTTTTCCACCATCTCCATCCTGTTTTCTGCTCCGCAATTTTCTGCCTCTTCCTGCGCTCTTTTCTCCTTCCATTCACCAGCGGTGTCCTCCAGCCGCTCCACTCACACCTCCTGCTCCTCCTTCTCCCATCTCATCACTCAAGGGGCTTCCTTCTGCCGCACACTCACAGCAGGTGGGGCCTTTGTAACACACCCCACAGCTCTCCGCCTTGCAGCTCCGAGCGATGTGTCCAGACTCGCCACAGTTATAACAGTACAAGTCTGGACAGCTTCTTACAAGATGGTCGTGTCCAAGACAATAATAACAAAACTTCATCTGGTTATCATGCAGTACCCGGAAGTACTGCTCTCCTTCCATTGTCTCGAATTTCATGCTTTACAGCAATGACTTCACCCCCTCTGGGAACCGTACCTTTACGTAACGGGTTCTATCTGCTACCCGCGCTCCTGGATAGTATCTCCTCTTTATTGCCGAGCAAATTTTAATGTCCCATGACTCCAACTTTTTTATTAGCACATCGTCCTCAATATAAACCGGCAGGTTTAAGAATGAGACTGCCTACTCTTCAGAATATAGCAGAGATACCTCCAAGAACTTATCTCCAACCTTCAAACTCAGTAAAAGTCTTTCCACCTCCTCTCGGCCACTGACCGTCACCTCGAACCCAACATTCGGCTTTGGTCGGCAGGCAAAGCAGCTTCCCTCGCCCCAGTCCTCATGTACCGCCTGGATAATATCCCAAGCTCGTATCTCCTTATCCTCACTCTTAACAACCACCATGTTTTCTTTTCCAAACCTCCCGGGGTCCTGGCCCAAATCATTGGGCCTTTTTTTCTCCCTTCCCCCAATATTTTCCTCTGCTGATTAAATTCATCCAGGGAACATTGTCCTCCGAAGGGCCCTGCACTCTGGGCCCCTCAGCAGCCACCTGGCTGCTGTTTAAGGACCAAAAAGGCCCTAAAACCTGAAGAAGAAAAAACCACCACCAACTTTTTACAAACTCACTCCAACTCCCTACGGTAATCAAGCACCCAGCAGCACCTGCTCACTCCTAGCCCCTCCCACCTAGAGAGTGCTGCCCACTGAGCCACAACTGGCACACGTTACAAATACAGTGAAACTCCTCTTACAGTGAAAATAATTCAAAGTTCCAATGCACTTACTGTGTCAAAGACTGCTTAACATTCCTGTTGTGGTGAAACTATTGCCCATTTATGGTGAATATCTGAGCAAGAGGTTCATAAGTATCAGTAGGATTGTACATTTAACACATTATTGAAAACAGCTGGCCCCAGTTATAACTGACTCCATTCACTAATTTTAGCACAAGGTACAAAGCAGGTTTCTGAACTCATCCTCACACAACAAATGTTTTTTGCTTAAAATTAGACAACAGGAAAACACTGAGCCTTTGAATGATGCTCCATAGAACCAATCATTCCAGTCCAGCTACAGCAAAAGGGGAGTCCTGCAATTGGAATGTTTGTACAGAGGGTGGAATAAATTCCTCGTCAGTCTCGTAGCCTCCAGAAATGCCAAGAATGCAGCATTATTGCTTTTGAACCGGAGAAACTCAGCGTAAATATTTTAATTAATGTTCAGACTTAACCTGACACTTTGAATGTCAGCGATGGTTTAGAATAATAAAACCACTAACTGTATTGCTGAGTATGTAATTTAGAGATGTTCCCTTAACAATTAGTATGTGGCACTGTATCAAATAGTTGCCCGGTTAAATCCAGACTGCAGACGCCAGGACTCCGCAAGATGGTGTTTGTAAATGGAACCTGTTGTGCAAAATTATTATAAACCTTAATAAAGTTCCTTTTTTCTTTCAACAACAACTTGCATTAAGAAAGTGCTTTTAGCAGAGAAAAGCATTGGACTGGAATCTTGGATTACAATGAACCCTAAACCAAGTTGAAGTGAGGACTTTACAAGAAGAAGGAAGGGTCTGAGGGTCAGCTTATATTCCGTATAAGGGACAAGGGAACTAGATGTAATATCTCCAAGTTTGCAGACGACACAAAACTGGGTGGGCGTGTGTGCTGCGAGGAGGATGCCGAGAAACTCCAGGATGATTTGGACAGGTTGGGTGATTGGGCAGAAGCGTGGCAGATGCAATATAACGTGGATAAATGCGAGGTTATCCACTTTGGTGTCAAAAACAGAAAGGCAGATTATTATCTGAACGGCAATAGATTGGGAGAAGGGGAAGTGCAATGAGACCTGGGTGTCCTTGTGCACCAGTCGCTGAAGGTAAGCATACAGGTGCAGCAGGCGGTTAAGAAGGCAAATGGTATGTTGGCCTTCATAGCGAGAGGGTTTGAGTACAGGAACAAGGATGTCTTGCTGCAGTTGTACAGGGCCTTGGTGAGACCACACCTTGAGTACTGTGTGCACTTTTGGTCGCCTTATCTGAGGAAGGATGTTCTTGCCATGGAAGGAGTTCAGTGAAGATTCACAAGGCTGATACCTGGGATGGCAGGAATGACGTATGAAGAGAGATTGGGTCGATTGGGCTTATACTCGCTGGAGTTTAGAAGAATGAGAGGGGATCTCATTGAAACTTATAAAATTCTGACAGGACAGGACAAACTAGATGCAGGAAGGATGTTCCGATGGTCGGGGAGTCCAGAACCAGGGGTCACAGTCTAAGGATAAGGGGTAAGCCATTTAGGACAGAAATGAGGAGGAATTTCTTCACCCAGAGAGTGGTGAACCTGTGGAATTCTCTACCACAGAAGGCAGTAGAGGCCAATTCATTAAATAGATTCAAGAAGGAGTTGGATATATTTCTTAAGGCTAAAGGGATCAAGGGATATGGGGAGAAAGCAGGGACAGGGTACTGAATTTGGATGATCAGCCATGATCGCATTGAATGGCGGAGCAGGCTAGAGGGGCCGAATGGCCTACTCCTGCTCCTATCTTCTATGATTCTATGATTCTATAAGAGAGGAATTGATCAATTTATTTAAAAATTGACGACTGAACCTTTCGATACAGAGGGAGAATCTCTGAAATCAGAAACAAGTACAACTTACTGGCCAATTGTAACCTCTTGAGTATCCCCAACTTCCTTCGCCCCGCCATTGGCGGCCATGCCTTCAGCTATCTTGACCCTAAGCTTTGGAATTCCCTCCCTAAACCTCTCCACCTCTCTACCTGTCTCTCCTCCATTAACACCCTCCTTAAAACCAACCTTTTTAACCAAGCTTTTGGCAACCTGTCCTAATGTCTCCTTCTTTGGCTCAGTGTCAATTTGTCTTTGATAATCGCTCCTGTGCAGCATCTTGGGCTATTTTACTACGTTAGAGGTGCCATATGAATGCAAGCTCTTGTTGTTGTTGTTTGTGGTAGGGAGCAGATAATATTCACACATATTCAGTCCAAAAGCCTCACTCGCCAGGCTCACGCCTAGACTGGGTACAGGGGGCGGGGGCTGCCCAGGTCCCATGAAGTCATAGCCCAGCGAAAGTCAGCATCTTCGAGAGAGGAGGGGAGATAAATGACATGAGGTGGAGGCTTATTGAAGACCACTTCACTGGAGCCATATTTTAGTGACTCAAACATCTGGAACGCGCTGCCTGAAAGGGCGGTGGAAGCAGATTCAATGATAACTTTCAAAAGGGAACTGGATAAATGCTTGAAGAGGAAAAATTTGCAGGGCAATGGGGAAAAGAGTGGGACTAATCGGATAAATCCTTTGAAAGAGCCGGCACAGGCACGATGGGCCTAATGGCCTCCTTCTGCACTGTATCGTTCTATTCTATCCTCATTGCTGCCGTTTGCCGTACTGAAGCGAACAAACACCTGATTGCGACATATTGCAGTGATTAATTTCTCTTAATTGCTTCCTGATTATGAATTATGACAACAGGACCTGCCTTTCAATTAAAATCTTCCCGAGCGCAGCGAAGCAGTTTAATATGAACACCATTAAAAATGAATTAGTGCAGACGGAGAGTTTTGCTAAATTATACATGAAAAAAATAACATCAGTTCCTTTATTGCTGGAGAATCAACACTGGGGTTAGTGTTTTACCCCTGCCTCCTGTCAGTGAGGCGTTGATCAAACACTGGTTGCATTTCATTCAAGGCCCAGTTTTGACATATATTACGAGTAAGGGGATTGGACCGAATTTCCGAGTCGCTGTTAAGGGTTGTGCCAAGTATCTTGCCCCCTCAATCAGCATGCCATTTGCCCCATGCCGATGTGTGCATTCTATTTCAATGGCCTGACCGTGTGAATTTGAGTCAGGGCAGCATCAGACCCCGCTCCCCCGCCCGCACCCCCCCCCCGCCATCTCATATCACCGCAAATTCGCTGGCCCAAATTCTCCTGCGGCGCTGACATCGGCGTAAATTTCACCCTCTAATGCACTGATAAGTTCCTCCCTATAAGTTTCAGCCGTGGCTCAGTGGGCAGCACCCTCGCCTGAGTCAGAAGGTCACGGGTTCAAGCCCCGCTCCAGACACTGGAGCACATAAATCTAGGCTGACACTCCCAGTGCAGTGCTGGGGGAGTGCTGCACTGTCGGAGGGTGCCGTCTTTCAGATGAGACGTTAAACCGAGGCCCCCGTCTGCTCCTCTCAGGTGGACGTAAAGGATCCCACT
This sequence comes from Squalus acanthias, assembly GCA_030390025.1. NCBI lineage: Eukaryota > Metazoa > Chordata > Chondrichthyes > Squaliformes > Squalidae > Squalus > Squalus acanthias. The sequence continues at coordinate 5,455,118 of CM059437.1, read as the reverse complement.
GCCACTATTTTGAAGAAGAGTGTTCTTCCCCGGTGTCCTGGTTAATATTTATCCCTTAACCAACATCACTAAAACAGATGATCAGGTCATTATCACATTGCTGTTTGTGGGAGCTTGCTGTGCGCAAATCGGCCGCCAGGTCTGAATTATTGTGCTTGAGAGGGGGGGGACGTCAGTTCTGTGGGGAATGAGAACATTTCCAGTTTTTGAAACCAAACGTCAGCATCAGGAATTTGCAGTGAGGCACAGCACGGACTGGACAACAGCTCCTTGTGATCTTATTGTTGTGTTTGTATTTCAAACCAACTTTAAAACATTATTAATGTTTAGCAACAGGCACGACCAGCGTCACTAGCTGGATCGTTCCGACACTTGGCCCTTCACTGCAGAAAAGGACAGTTAACTGCCTTGTAACCATGACAACATCCCTTGAAGCTCCGGTTGCCAGTGCAGCCGTGATTTGCTGCAAACAGCATCGCTTATAAATAGTTTCTGCATTCGCTCCGTTCTGGGTGTATGTCATGTTGACAAGAGTTCAGTAAAATTGCACATTCCTAAAGGTTTGTGTGATCTCTCTCTTCAATCCCTCCAACAGATGAGTCACTTGGTGACAATAGCCTCGCCAGCGCTTGGAAAAATAACTAAAGCTCACGCTTTAGCCCTCTAATCTCAAGCTTTTACAGATATCGCAATAATTTAGGGATTCTGAAATAATTTCCCCATCCGCAAAGGATAAGAACTCTGTGTTCCAATCAGTTTTCGGAATGACTGTCTGTCAGATGATGCAGTGTTTGATTATATATTTTTTTTAAATGTATTCCTCATTTACCTCTTTCACTGTTGCAACTCACTTCATAGTGAGGCCGTCCTGCTTGTGCCGGCTCTTTGAAAGAGCGATCCAATTAGTCCCACTGCCCTGCCCTTTCCCCGTAGCCCCGCAAATTTTTCATTTTCAAGTAAATATCCAATTCTCCTTTTGAAAGTTACTATTGAATCTGCTTCCACCACCCTTTCAGGCAGTGCATTCCAGATCACAACAATTTGTTGCATAAAAAAATTGTCCTCATCTCCAATGTTCCCTCTAATTTTTTTTTGGCGCCGCACGGCCCCTTTAAGGGGCTGCGCGGGTAATTCAAAATACCGCACATGCGCGGTTTTTGCATTGAAAAGCCGACAAGCCGACTACGCGGGGTCCCTGGAACACCGTGTGGCCACACGGCCACAAAGCTTAAAGGGAATGTTGCTCATCGCCCCTCTGTTTCTTTTGCCAATTATCTTAAATCGGTGTCCTCTGGTTACCGACCTTCCTGCCAGTGGAAACAGTTTCTCCTTATTTACTCTGTCAAACACCTCTATTAAATTTAAAAACATTTTTTTTAATTCGTTTATGGGATGTGGGCATCACTGGCAAGGCCAATATTTATTGCCCATCTCTAGTTGCCCTTGAGAAGGTGGTGGTGAGCCGCCTTCTTGAACCACTGCAGTCCGTGTGGTGAAGGTACTCCCACAGTGCTGTTAGGGAGGGAGTTCCAGGATTTTGACCCAGCGACGATGAAGGATCGGCCGATATATTTCTAAGTCAGGATGGTGTGTGACTTGGAGGGGAACTTCGAGGTGGTGGTGTTCCCATGCATCTGCTGCCCTTGTCCTTCTAGATGGAAGAGTTCGCGGGTTTGGGAGGTGCTGCCGAAGAAGCCTTGGCGAGTTGCTGCAGTGCATCTTGTAGTTGGTACACACTGCAGCCACGGTACGCCGGTGGTGGAGGGAGTGAATGTTTAAGGTGGTGGATGGGGTGCCACTCAAGCGGGCTGCTTTGTCCTGGATGGTGTCGAGCTTCTTGAGCGTTGTTGGAGCTGCACTCATCCAGGCAATTAATTGGGTGAGGGCACTATCCAGAATTGTGCAGGGTCATAGAGTTCGATCCCTGGGGTAAAATGAATCATAGTGAAATCAGCAGCCCCCTGTAACACCGAGCCCGATTTCATTGACTGGCGTAGTCCATTTTCACCCCCCTCGTTTCTACTGTAGTGAGCTGATAGCAGTGGGGACAAGTAGTAAGGGTGCTACCCATGGCCACCGTACCCCTGGGCTCGTGAGAGGGGCGGAGCGGCAGCAGCGAGGATTCCCGAAGTACCTTTAAAGTGTAGTCACGGTCATAATGTTGGGAAAGTGTAATGGGATTTGATTACTCCATCAGTGCGGGTGAGAGCGAGCTGTGCAGATTGGCGTGTAAATGTAACACTGGCTGGAGAGCTATTACCGAGGGCTGATCCCGGACAGAGGCACTGCGGATTTATTGGAGTGGATATTTCGCTTTGTTAGCATTATGGCCCATTTAGGTTTTAAGGAGGATTTTCCATGTTTAACCTTGATTTTCTAATGCCTGCGTCTTTTATCCTGGGATTTCAATAATCTCTTTAGGTGCTAATACCTTTTGAAGTTCAACATTGCAACAACAAAAAATCTTCCATGCACCAATTGACATAAAATAAAATATTTCTCTCCCCTACGGCTCAGCTGATTGGTGTGGTGCTGAACTATACAACAACAACTTGCATTTATATAGCACACTTAACGTAGTAAAACATCCCAAGGCGCTTCACAAGAGCAATAACAAAACATTTTTTGACACCGAGCCACATCAGGCGATATTAGGACAGATGACCAAAAGCTTGATCAAAGAGGTAGGTTTTAAGGAGCATCTTAAAAGAGGAAAGAGAGGTAGCGAGGCGGAGAGGTTTAGGGAGGGAATTCCAGAGTTTAGGTCCTCGGCAGCTGAAGGCACAGCCGCCAATGGTGGAGCGATTAAAATCGGAGATATGCAAGAGGCCAGAAGGAGCGCAGAGATCTGTGGGGGGGTTGTAGGGCTGGAGGAGGTTACAGAGATAGGGAGGGCGAGGCCATGGAGGGATTTGAAAACCAGGATGAGGATTTTTAAATTAATGCTTTGTCGGACTGGGAGTCAATGTGGGTCAGCGAGCACAGGGGTGATGGGTGAACGGGACTTGGTGCGAGTCAGGACACGGGCAGCACAGTTTCGGATGAGCTCAGGTTTATGGAGGGTGGAAGATGGGAGGCCGGCCAGGAAAGCATTGGAATCGTTGAGTCTAGAGGTAATAAAGGCATGGATGAGGGTTTCAGCAGCAGATGAGCTGAGACAAATCTACATCGACCGACACACTCATTGGCTCAACCCCTTGGCTCTGCCAAGTTAGCTCATCTCAACCAGGCCACTTACAATTTACCTCAGCACTCCTGAGCCTAGGAGGAAAATCAATTAGTCATGGTCGCTGCTTTTGATCACTAGCCAGAGTCCGTGTAAACATTCCACTCCCTCCACCACCGGCGTACTGTGGCTGCAGTGTGTACCATCTACAAGATGCACTGCAGCAACTCGCCAAGGCTTCTTCGGCAGCACCTCCCAAACCCGCGACCTCCACCACCTAGAAGGACAAGGGCAGCAGGAACATGGGAATACCACCACCTCCAAGTTCCCCTCCAAGTCACACACCATCCCGACTTGGAAATATATCGGCCGTTCCTTCATCGTCGCTGGGTCAAAAACCTGGAACTCCCTCCCTGACAGCACTGTGGGTGTACCTTCACCACACGGACTGCAGCGGCTCAAGAAAAACATAGATGCCGGGCGAGGACTGCCTCAGCTGTGATGCCTTCCACAGATGAGTAGCCACAAAGCCCACACTGGGGGTGGGTGGTGGTGGAGGGCGGGGGGAGAAAGTACCAGATGTTGGCAGTGGGAATGATACTCCAGCAAGGAGTCCACACCTTCAAGAGGAGAGGGAAGTAAATTGTAGGGAAGGGTGTAAAAAACAAAACAAACTAAAGTTTGGAGAAATTTTAAAAAAAAAATATAAACTGTTCGAACAGTGCAACAGGTTGCACGTACAGCACTGTACTGCCTGAAAGGTGGCAACTTGTCAACATGTGGCCAACAGATTAATGACAAGTGTTTGTGCTTGTGGCAAACCATCATCCAATCAAGGTTAATTAATCATGAGTTGATTAACAGACCGTGGCTTTTTTCTCCTCTAAATACAATGCAACCTTTCAAACTATTTCTAAATCAACGAGAGTTTGTCTGCAAAGCAGAATCATATGGGCTGACCTCCCGGCCCATCGCCCAAGGTAGCACACTCCTGAAACACTCTATGAATCAACCCTTGGATGACATTCTCAGCTGCTTAATATTTATGCATTAACCTTTCTGCTGTGATCGCTCCAGGGTTGCTGACAGAATTTTAGTTGATATTTCCGAGGGCGGTGGTTGTCATATCTGCTAAAAATGACGTGTTTTAACTCATCTGTCTACATTCCTGTAAGAAATCGTCTTCCGGTCGCTTATATTTCAGATTGTGCAGTGGGTAAATATACTGCCCAGCGCAGATATTCAGAGAAACAGACCAGGGAGCCACAGGTACAATCCCCAGGTTGTATTGAATTAGCGGATCTCCGTTGTGACAGTGGAAAGGTCACCACAATTGGCCGCAGTACCCCGAGTTATAAAGGGGCAGGGGGGGAAAGTTACCCAACCTTCCCATTTTTGATTGGTATCCAATAGCCCCACTGGGTGCATGTGTACATAACATAATTAACAATAGTAATAGGACTTGCATTTCTATAATGCCTTTCATGATGTCCCAAAATGCTATACAGCCAATTAAGTGATTGTAATTTGCGCACAGCAAGGTCCCACAAAACAGCAATGAGATAAATGACCTGATAATCTGTTTTAGTGATGTTGGTTGAGGGATAAATATTGACCAGGACACCGGGGAGAACTCCCCTGCTCTTCTATTGAATAGTGGCTGTGGGATTATGTCCACCTGAGAGGGCAGACGGGGCCTCAGTTTAACACCTCACCTGAAAGACGGCACCTCCGACAGTGCAGCACTCCCTCAGCACTGCACTGGAGTGTTGGTCAAGGTTTTGTCCTCAAATCTCTGGAATGGGGCTTGTACCCACCACCTTCTGACTCGGAGGCGAGAGTGCGAGCCAGTGAGCCAAGGCTGACAGAGCCAAGGTGAAGAGGATCAGGCACAGCACACCCATTATCATAAAAATCACAGAATCATACAGCACAGAAGGAGGCCATTCGGCCCATCGTGCCTGTGCCAGCTCTTTGGTAGAGCTATCCAATTAACCCCAGTAAAACACGAACCCACGACCCTGAGATTAAGAGTCTCATGCTCATTATGGTCAAGTCGCCTGATCATCTGAGTTCACACGTGAAGGCGCGCCACTTGGGCAAGTACCTGAAGGTACCTTTGGGACTCTGCCTCGCTGCAAGTCAGGGACTTTGGGAGAGGAGGCTGCAATTTGTGCGAAAAAAAATGTAAATGCTTACATAAAATTTAGAGATTTGCTTCGTTTACAAACAGGGAATGGCGTGAATCAATACAGACACGCAAAACTACTGCAACTAGTCCCAGCTGCATTGAGATCAAAGGATAAATAACAAATCACTTGATGTCTCTTTCAATTCCAGTGTACTCCACTCAAAGGACAAGGGTTTCAACTGGGAGCCTATCAGTGCGTCTGTAAGGAAGGATACTACAACCCTAATCTTATTCCAACCAACAGCTTCAGTAGTAAGTATCCAATCCTCCTTTGAAAACTGATACGCAAGAATATAGGAAAACCAGAACTCAAGTCGACCTATGGACCATGCATAATCTGCCCTCGACCCCACTCATTTAATCTTTTGAGGGAACATTTCTGCAAAGCTTCTCCCCAATCCCCAAAGGTAAATCAAGTAGGCCCAAGATAATGTAACCTTACCTCACACGCCCTTGACCAATTGCCTTGCTTCACATCTCCACGATCCCTGCAGCTAAGGAACCTTCGTGCTCCTCACACCATTCCATCCGCAGCATTATCCTTTTAGCCTCAATCCTATCCCTAACTAGGTAATCATCCAGCTTTAAAAATGCTATCCGGCACAGCATTAACCAACACTGCATTCCACATTATCCGCTATTCTATAGAGGGGAAAAACCCTTCTAACCTCTAGTCCTGGTTAAGTCTTGTCAACTTTATAGTCTTGACCTCTAAGCTTGAGTGGTAATTTGGACCCATTAAGCAGATGGGCTATTGATTTTAGCACAGATACATGTAAGGCAGTTGATATTGAATATAGATTGTGGCCTCAATTTAAGTCATCAGGGAGGGGGTGAAATCTCAGTGGGTGGGGCAGATTGGCGCATGGTTGCAGGGAGTGGTGGTTTTTTTTATTCGTTCATGGGATGTAGGCATCGCTGGCCTTGAGAAGGTGGTGGTGAGCCACCTTCTTGAACCACTGCAGTCCGTGAGGTGAAGGTACTCCCACAGCGCTGTTCTTATTATCGTTTTTCGTAGCGGTTTGTTACAACTAGAGGGGCAGTTAAGAGTCAACCACATTGCTGTGGGTCTGGAGTTACATATAGGCCCAGACCGGGCAAGGACATGAGTGAACCAGGTGGGTTTTTTTCCAACAATCCAGCAGTTTCATGGTCACCGTTACTGATACTAGCTTTTTATTCCAAATTTAATTAATTAACTGAATTTAAATTCCCCCGCTGCTGTGGTGGGATTTGAACACATCTCCAGATCATTCGGTTCCTGTCTAACTGGATTACTAGTCCAGTTACATAACCACTATGCTACCGTACCCAATATGTGTGGGGGGAACGGAGTTGTGTGTTTAACTGCCCCCCCCCACCCCACCTCCGGCCTGGCTTCCTTCAGTTGGGGTGAGGAGGATTAAAATCAATTAAAGGATGTCCATTAGAAAGTTATTTGCTGATATTCTATATTTTCTAGATTTGTGAATCGTATGCAGTCCAATTTTACCCTGCCCATCGCACCATGGGCTGTCAGTAAGTCAGGATTTGCTGACTGTACTTTGCTGCTCACACGACACCCAAAGTCCCTCGGTTCTGAGCCTCTCCTTTTGTGATAATTGCAGGGCAAGAAGATAAGCACATGTCCTACTTCAGTCGGTATGCTGTTGGGGAGCCCAGGAGACTGTTTCAGTGTCTGCCGTGCAGGGATGGTTGTGCCTCGTGTGTCAGTGATGCTTCGTGTCTCACCCAGGAGGACAGGCACTTACGATTGGCCGTCCTGTCCTTCCAAGCTTTTTGCATGTTGTTAGTGTTCATCAGTATGCTGGTGGTCTATCGCTTCAGAAAGAACAAGGTAAGTCAGCTCGTGGTCTGAGTGTGCACATGTGTGTGTGTGTGTGTGTGTGTGTTTGTTTGTGTGTGTGTGTTCGTGTGTGTGTGCGTGTGTGTATGCGTGTGTGTGTGCGTGTGTGTGTGCGTGTGTGTGTTCGTGTGTGCGTGCGCGTGTGCGTGTGTGTGTGTGCGTGTGTGTGTGCGTGCGCGTGTGCTCCACAACATCATCAGGATGAACTTTTTTTTATTCGTTTATGGGATGTGGGCGTCGCTAGCAAGGCCAGCATTTATTGCCCATCCCTAATTGCCCTCGAGAAGGTGGTGGTGAGTCGCCTTCTTGAACGGCTGCAGTCCGTGTGGTGAAGGTACTCCCACAGTGCTGTTAGGGAGGGAGTTCTCGGATTTTGACCCAGCGATGATGGAGGATCGGCGATATACTTCTAAGTCAGGATGGTGTGTGATTTGGAGGGGAACTTGGAGGTGGTGATGTTCCCATGCACCTGCTGCCCTTGTCCTTCTAGGTGGAAGAGGTCGCAAGTTTGGGAGGTGCTGCCGAAGAAGCCTTGGTGAGTTGCTGCAGTGCATCTTGTAGATGGTACACACTGCAGCCACGGTACACCGGTGGTGGAGGGAGTGAATGTTTAAGGTGGTGGATGGGGTGCCAATCAAGCGGGCTGCTTTGTCCTGGATGGTGTCGAGCTTCTTGAGTGTTGTTGGAGCTGCACTCATCCAGGCAAGTGGAGAGTATTCCATCACACTCCTGACTTGTGCCTTGTAGATGGTAGAAAGGCTTTGGGGAGTCAGGAGGTGAGACACTCGCCGCAGAATACCCAGCCTCTGACCTGCTCTTGTTGCCACAGTATTTATGTGGCTGGTCCAGTTAAGTTTCTGGTTAATGGTGACCCCCAGGATGTTGATGGTGGGGGATTCGGCGATGGTAATACCGTTGAATGTCAAGGGGCGGTGGTTAGGCTCTCGCTTGTTGGGGATAGTCATTGCCTGGCACTTCTGTGGCGCAAATGTTACCTGCCACTTATCAGCCCAAAACAAAGCACAAAACAAAGCAACTTGCATATAAATAGCATCTTTAACGTAGAGAAAACATCCTAAGGCACTTCACAGAGGTGTAATAAAAATAAATGAATGTTGAATCAAAGGAGATATTAGGAAGAGTGAGCAAGCATTTTAACAACAGCAACAACAACTTGTATTTATATAGCGCCTTTAACTTAGTAAAACATTCCAAGACGCTTCACAGGAGCGTAATCAAACAAAATTTGACACCAAGGAGATATTCGAACAGATAGAGGTAGGTTTTAAGGAGCGTCTTAAAGGAGGAAAGAGAGGCGGAGAGGTTTAGGGAGGGAATTCCAGAGCTTACGACCTTGGCAGCTGAAGGCACGGCCGCCAATGGTGGAGTGATTATAATCAGGGATGTGCAAGCTGCCAGAATTGGAGGAGCGCAGAGATCTCGGAGGGTTGTCAGGTTGGAGGAGGATCTTAGAGGCTCTTAGAGGAGGAGAAGGAGGTGGAGCCAAGCGGTTTAGGGAGGGAATTCCAGACCTTGGGGCCTAGGTGGCTGAAGGCACGGCCGCCAATAGTGAGGAAAAGGGAGGACGGAATGGACAATAGGCTGAGTCAAAGAAAGGAAATGTTTGGGGAGCGTGGGAGGATTATAGGGTTGGAGGAGGTTACGGAGATAGGGAGGGGAAAGACTGTGATGGGATTTAAACACAAGTATGAGAATCTTCAACTGGAAGATGTTGGTGATGAACAGCCTTTAAGCAGAGCCCGGGAGAGGGGTGGGGGGGCAGGCAAAGAACAGAAGAGGAGAGGTCTGTGATAGTGTAAAGGGTGTCTCCTCCACGAAGTATCATGATCAACCAAGGCCAAAGCCAACACCCGAACAGTGTCAAATTATTTCTTCAACAAGCCCCTCGGAACTGAGTCTTTGCCCTCTGCACTAATCCAGGTTCTGCGCTGCTCATTAAATTCTTTGTTCTGGCAACAATGTTTGGGATAAAAGGGGCCTCTGTCACTGATTAGCAAGGAGCATAGACTTGCACCTATTGTAGATTCATAGAATCACAGACTGATACAGCGCAGAAGGAGGCCATTCGGCCCATCGTGCCTGTGCCCTTCAAGTATTTTTCCAGATCCCTTTTGAAAGTTACTATCGAATCTGCTTCCACCGCCCTTTCAGGCAGCGCATTCCAGATTGCTGCGTTACATAACTCGTTGCGTAAAAATAGAATTTTACGCTCAAATGCTGGAGTAGGGCTCGAAATCGCAGCCTTCTGACTTGAAAGCAAGAGTTCTAGCTACTGAGGGGCAAGCTGACAGCTGTCACCCCTTCTCCTCACTAACCCCTGCCGGCGAAGGTCAGGCCACTGTATAACCTGCCGCTTTCGATCCCCAGCACTTTTGAAAGTCCACCCTCAGCAGGCGAACATAAAAGGAACGCCGCTCGTTGGAAAGGCAAAAACACCATCCCCGCCCCCTCTGCTTATAGATCAATACGCTTCAACAAAAGGCCCAACAACAGTGAGATCATCAGACATCAGGCACACAGCCACTCCTGATCAATAATTCCTGTCTGTTGGCAAATCGCCAGCAGGTGGGCACAGATGATAAAGTGGCAGGACTCAGCATCGAGTGCTGATCGATAGAGGAGAAAGACGTCTTCTTCACCTCTGCCAAAGATTTAATCTTTGCAGCGGATATCAGTGTTTGAACTCTTATGCCTTAAAACCCCCAAGAGAGAGTTTATTTTTGTCCAAATATATTCTCCGTGTGTTTTGCCGCAAAAACAAAATCTCATTAAAGTAATGTTGTCATCCTGGATTGTTGTTCCACTGTCAGATTACGTGCACTGGGAGATGCCACATTCAAGGTGTTACTTTTCAGGTTTTGTAATCAATCTCTCTCCTCCGCTCCCTCACCCCCTAAACTTATACAGCGTGACCTCAGTCCCAAGACCCTTGACAAAGACAACATCCTTTTTCTCACCTCGTCCCTGCTCAAAGCTACCCGGTCGCAAAAATGCACATATTCGGAATATTAAAAAAAACGGACTTCCATTTGTATAGCGCCTTATTGTCCTAAGGACGTCCCAAAATGCTTTATAGCCAATGAAGTACCTTTGAAATGTAGTCAGTGTTGTATTGTAGGGAAACGTGACAACCAATTCGTGCACAGCAAGATTACACAAACAGCAATGAGGTAATGACCAGATCATCTATTTTTTAATGATGCTGTTTGAGGGATAAATATTGGCTAGGACACCAGGGAGAACTCTCCTGCTCCTCTTCGAATAGTGTTATGGGATCTTTTATGTACACCTGAGAGGGCAGACGGGGCCTTGGTTTCTCCTCTGAAAGACGGCACCTCCGACAGTGCAGCGCTCCCTCACCACTGCATTGGAGTGTCAGCCTGGATTATACGCTCAAATCTCTGGAGTGGGATTGAACCCACGACTGGCTCAGAGGCGAGAAGCGCTGCCCACTGAGCCATGGCTGACACAAGCAGTGATATATATTGAAGAGTCCAGATAAGGTTATTAATCACAGAGTGATGCCGCAGTGCTTTGTGTTGTCTGAACCCCAATACGTGTAACAGCCTTTGAAAATGTAGCAAAGCATTTAGATTAGAGACAAGTTCTGAGCTTCACAGACCAGGACCAATCCCCTGCTCTGTGTTGAATTAGATTATCTCAGTTGTGGAGGCAGCAGGCCTTAGTTGTACTACAATTGGCCTCAGTGGGAGAGAATCAGTCGGAGTTTTTGCTTCTGATCCAATCCAGTGACTCCTACTGGAGATGGTAAGTGTGCGGACTTAGGCTGACAACATAATCAATCTTGTCTGTGATGAACTCTCGGCACCCTCCCCTCGCCACTCCCCTGTAGTCAAGTAACCTGCTGATATTTACTGACTAGACGTGGGCCACTGGAAGCAGGTGCTGGAGGGTAGTCAGCCTGTGGAGTCCAAGGAGTTGGAAGAAGAGGAAGAACTGAAGCAGAGGAACTGAGCAACAGGGGCGGGCTTAGCATTAGAGTGTAGAAGCTGATGGGATGTCCCTTTAACTGAAGCGTTAACATATAGCGCTTGAATGGGTTACCGTCATCCGAACACTTGTCTGGTGTCAGATTAGTGGCACTCAACCACCACCTTCTCAAGGGGCAATTAGGGATGGGCAATAAATGCTGGCCTTGCCAGTGACGCCCACATCCCATGAACGAATTAAAAAAAAACTAGTCAAAGAAGAGTAAGGAGTTCTCCCGGCGCCCTGGCCAGCTCTCATCCCTCAAACAACATCCAACAGATCAACTGGTCATTCATCTCACTGCTGTTTTTGTGGGATCTTGCAGTGTGCAAAACTGGCTGTCGTGTTTCCTGCAACCACCGCCTTCGCAGGGGCAATTAGGGATGGGCGATAAATGCTGGCCTTGCCAGCGACGGCCGCGTCCCGTGAATGAATGAAAAAAGAAACTCTCAACTCCGGGTCAGGAAGTTGTGGGCTTGAGCCCCAGAATAGGATTTCAGCTGATACGATGGTGCAGGATTGAGGGAGTGCTGCATTGTCAGAGGTGCCAACTGACGTCAAACTGACCTCTTGTCTGACTATCCTGCTTCAGGTGGATGGAATCTAATCAAGATTTTCTTGTTGTTCATATTAAAATAATGAACAGCAGGAAGTGAGTTACAGGCTGGAATCGAATGGAGGAATTTTGGATTGTTTACATATAGAGTAATGAATACCTGGAGGTGCGTTACAGGCTGTGATCTGATTGAATGGTTCGGGTAGTTTCTATATATAGAATACTAGTGAATACCTAAGAGTATGTTGCAGGCTATAATCAAATTAAGATATTTTGGATGGTTTTATATATAGAATAATGGATACCTCGGGGTGCATTACAGGCTGCGATCTAATTAAGAAGTTTGGCTGGTTCACATATAGAATAATGGATAAGCAGGATGAGTTAGAGGCTGGAATCTAATTGAGCAGCCCAGATGGTTTAAATATAGAATAATTAAGGATACCTGGGTGTGAGTTGCAAGCCGGAATCTAAATCGAGAGTTATGGATGGTTTATATACGTCGCTGTGTTATAGTCTCACTTGCCAAACTTTTATAAAGTCATTTGTAGGTCTGTTGGTAGCTAGGGTTCAAGTCCCACTCCGGAGACTTGAGCTCATAATCCAGGCTGACACTCCCAGTGCCAGTACTGAGGGAGCGCTGCACTGTCGGAGGGGCTGTACTGAGGGAGGGCTGCACTGTCGGAGGGGCTGTACTGAGGGAGCGCTGCACTGTCGGAAGGGCTGTACTGAGGGAGCAGCTGCACTGTCGGAGGGGCAGTACTGAGGGAGCGCTGCACTGTCGGAGGGGCTGTACTGAGGGAGAGCTGCACTGTCGGAGGGGCTGTACTGAGGGAGGGCTGCACTGTCGGAGGGTCAGTACTGAGGGAGCGCAACTCTGTTGATGGGGCAGTACTGAGGGATCGCTGCACTGTCGGAGGTGCCGTCTTTCAGATGAGACGTTAAACCGAGGTCCCGTCTGCTCTCTCAGGTGGATGTGAAAGATCCCTTGTCACTATTTCGAAGAAGAGCAGGGGAGTTCTCCCCGGTGTCCTGGCCAATATTTATCCCTCAATCAACATCACTAAAACAGATTATCTGGTCATTATCACATTGCTGTTTGTGGGAGCTTGCTGTGCGCAAATTGGCTGCCACGTTTCCTACATTACAACAGTGACTACACTTTAAAAGTACTTCATTGGCTGTAAAACACTTTGGGACATCCTGAGGTTGTGAAAGATGCTATATAAATGCAAGCCTTTGCATTCTTTATATGTATAACGGTACCGGATTGAAAGAATGACAGCTCAGCTTGTAACTGCTCAACCAGTGTCGGGGGGGGGGGGGAGTCTGGGACAGGTGCTGGCCAGTGTCAGGGGGAGGGAGGTGGGTGGGAGTCTGGGACAGGTGCTGCCCAGTGTCGGGGGGGGGGGGAGTCTGGGACAGGTGCTGCCCAGTGTCGGGGTGGGAGTCTGGGACAGGTGTTGCCCAGTGTCGGGGGGGGGGGGGGGAGTCTGGGACAGGTGTTGCCCTGTGTCGGGGGGGGGGGGGGGGTGGGAGTCTGGGACAGGTGCTGCCCAGTGTCGGGGGGGGGGGGGGGGGGAGTCTGGGACAGGTGCTGCCCAGTGTCGGGGGGGGGGGGGGGGGAGAGTCTGGGACAGGTGCTGCCCAGTGTCGGGAGGGGGGGGGGGGTGGGTGGAAGTCTGGGACAGGTGTTGCCCAGTGTCGGGGGCGGGGGGGGGGCGGGGGGAGTCTGGGACAGGTGCTGCCCAGTGTCGGGGGGGGGGGGGGGTGGGAGTCTGGGACAGGTGCTGCCCAGTGTCGGGAGGGGGGGGGGGGGGGGGTGGGTGGAAGTCTGGGACAGGTGTTGCCCAGTGTCGGGGGCGGGGGGGGGCGGGGGGAGTCTGGGACAGGTGTTGCCCAGTGTCGGGGGGGGGGGAGGTGGGAGTCTGGGACAGGTGCTGCCCAGTGTCGGGGGGTGGGGGGAGTCTGGGACAGGTGTTGCCCTGTGTCGGGGGGGGGGGGGGGTGGGAGTCTGGGACAGGTGCTGCCCAGTGTCGGGGGGGGGGGGGGGAGTCTGGGACAGGTGCTGCCCAGTGTCGGGGGGGGGGGGGAGTCTGGGACAGGTGCTGTCCAGTGTCGGGAGGGGGGGGGGGGTGGGTGGAAGTCTGGGACAGGTGTTGCCCAGTGTCGGGGGCGGGGGGGGGGGGGCGGGGGGAGTCTGGGACAGGTGTTGCCCAGTGTCGGGGGGGGGGGGGGGGTGGGAGTCTGGGACAGGTGCTGCCCAGTGTCGGGGGGTGGGGGGAGTCTGGGACAGGTGTTGCCCTGTGTCGGGGGGGGGGGGGGGTGGGAATCTGGGACAGGTGCTGCCCAGTGTCGGGGGGGGGGGGGAGTCTGGGACAGGTGCTGCCCAGTGTCGGGGGGGGGGGGGGAGTCTGGGACAGGTGCTGTCCAGTGTCGGGGGCGGGGGGGGGGGGGGAGTCTGGGACAGGTGCTGTCCAGTGTCGGGGCGAGGGGGGGCGGGGGAGTCTGGGACAGGTGTTGCCCAGTGTCGGGGGCGGGGGGGGGGGGGGGGAGTCTGGGACAGGTGTTGCCCAGTGTCGGGGGGGGGGGAGGGGGGGGGGAGAGTCTGGGACAGGTGTTGCCCAGTGTCGGGGTGGTGGGGGGGGAGTCTGGGACAGGTGTTGCCCAGTGTCGGGGTGGGGGGGGGGAGTCTGGGACAGGTGTTGCCCAGTGTCGGGGGGGGGGGGGAGTCTGGGACAGGTGTTGCCCAGTGTCGGGCGGGGGGGGGGGGTGGGGAGTCTGGGACAGGTGTTGCCCAGTGTCGGGGGGGGGGGAGTCTGGGACAGGTGTTGCCCAGTGTCGGGGTGGGGGGGGGGAGTCTGGGACAGGTGTTGCCCAGTGTCGGGGTGGGGGGGGGGAGTCTGGGACAGGTGTTGCCCAGTGTCGGGGGCAGGAGGGGGTGGGGAGTCTGGGACAGGTGTTGCCCAGTGTCGGGGGTGGGGGGGGGGGGAGTCTGGGACAGGTGTTGCCCAGTGTCGGGGTGGGGGGGGGGGAGTCTGGGACAGGTGTTGCCCAGTGTCGGGGTGGGGGGGGGGTGGGGAGTCTGGGACAGGTGTTGCCCAGTGTCGGGGGGGGGTGGGGGGGAGTCTGGGACAGGTGTTGCCCAGTGTCGGGGTGGGGGGGGGGGGAGTCTGGGACAGGTGTTGCCCAGTGTCGGGGGGGGGGGGGGGGGGAGTCTGGGACAGGTGTTGCCCAGTGTCGGGGTAGGGGGGGGGTAGTCTGGGACAGGTGTTGCCCAGTGTCGGGGGGGGGGGGGAGTCTGGGACAGGTGTTGCCCAGTGTCGGGGGGGGGGGGAGTCTGGGACAGGTGCTGCCCAGTGTCGGGGGGAGTCTGGGACAGGTGTTGCCCAGTGTCGGGGGGGGGGGGGGGGGAGTCTGGGACAGGTGTTGCCCAGTGTCGGGGTAGGGGGGGGTAGTCTGGGACAGGTGTTGCCCAGTGTCGGGGGGGGGGGGGGGAGTCTGGGACAGGTGTTGCCCAGTGTCGGGGTGGGGGGGGGGAGTCTGGGACAGGTGTTGCCCAGTGTCGGGGCGGGGGGGTGGGAGTCTGGGACAGGTGTTGCCCAGTGTCGGGGGCAGGAGGGGGTGGGAGTCTGGGACAGGTGTTGCCCAGTGTCGGGGGCAGGAGGGGGTGGGGAGTCTGGGACAGGTGTTGCCCAGTGTCGGGGTGGGGGGGGGAGTCTGGGACAGGTGTTGCCCAGTGTCGGGGGAACTTTTCAATGAAAAGTGCGCAATTCCTAAACGTGAAGCCAGTTGTTGATATAAATTAAACTCTCGGACCCAGAGATTCTGTGAGTGGTGCTTCACAGAACGCTGTCTATAGGGATGGAGTACGCACTGGCTAAACGTCGAACTGGTTATTCATTTTGTAACTAAGCCTGAAAAGCGGTGGAATATTTTAACTGCATTGTTTATGCAAATTAAGTTCCACATCCATCGCCTTGTGGCACTTTCCTAAGCTTGGGCCTCTTTTGTTGCAGATTCACATGTTTTGTGAACTGGACCTACATTGATGATCTTTTGCTGAGGGAATGAGGAGGGGGGTGTTGGGAGAGAGCACAACTGCTGTTTGAAGAGTGAGAATCGCATGTCAATATCACTTCGCTCTAGAAACACCATCTGGTCAGAAAATTTAACAGTTTCCTTTCCTTCCCTTCCCTCACAGAGAATCAGAGCATCAGGACTGCTCCTGTTGGAGACCATACTTGGAGGATCCATCCTGCTGTATTTCCCAGTAAGTACTGAAGTAGCTGCTTCAACAGGAAGGCAGAACCTTCAGAATCAACCCCACCCAGGTACTCAGAGATACCCCCCGACACGGGGCAGCTCCCGTCCCAGATACCCACTCTCCCCCAATACTGGGCAGCTCCTGTCCCAGACTCCCCCGCCCCCCCTCGACACTGGGCAGCACCTGTCCCAGATACCCCCTCGCCCCTGACACTGGACAGCTCCTGTCCCAGATACCCCCTCGCTCCCGACACAGGGCAGCTCCTGTCCCAGATACCCCCTCTCCCCCCCGACACTGGACAGCTCCTGTCCCAGATACCCCCTCGCTCCCGACACAGGGCAGCTCCTGTCCCAGATACCCCCTCTCCCCCGACACTGGACAGCTCCTGTCCCAGATACCCCCTCGCCCCCGACACTGGGCAGCTCCTGTCCCAGATACCCCCTCGCCCCCGACACTGGGCAGCTCCTGTCCCAGATACCCCCTCGCCCCCGACACTGGACAGCTCCTGTCCCAGATACCCCCTCTCCCCTCGACACTGGGGCAGCTTCCTGTCCCAGATACCCCCTCTCCCTCGACACTGGGCAGCTCCTGTCCCAGTACCCCCTCGACACTGGGCAGCACCTGTCCCAGATACCCCCTCTCCCTCGACACTGGGCAGCTCCTGTCCCAGATACCCCCTCTCCCTCGACACTGGGCAGCTCCTGTCCCAGATACCCCCTCGACACTGGGCAGCACCTGTTCCAGATACCCCCTCGACACTGGGCAGCACCTGTCCCAGATACCCCCTCTCCCCCGACATGGGGCCGCTCCTGTCCCAGATACCCCCTCTCCCCTCGACACTGGGCAGCTCCTGTCCCAGATACCCCCCCCCCCTCCACCCCTTGACACTGGGCAGCACCTGTCCCAGACTCCACCCCCCCCCCCCCCCCCCCCCGCCTCCCCCGACACTGGGCAGCACCTGTCCCAGATACCCCCTCGACACTGAGCTGATGCTCGGTTCCGGGCATCTCGTCTCCACTCAACCTTTGGAGAATGGATTCCACTGCACATGAACACCGATTTTAATCATAGAATCATACAGCACAGAGGAGGCCATTCGGCCCATCGTGCCTGTGCCGGCTCTTTGTAAAAGCTATCTAATTCGTTCCACTCCCCTGCTCTTTCCCCATAGCCCTGCAAATTTTCAAGTATATATCCAATTCCCATGGTCTGCACATACACTACAAAACTCTGTAAGAAAGCAGGGATACAAGCATAATAAATTCAACTGCTGCCTTCTCTGCCTACATTACGGTAGCATAGTGGTTATGTTACTGGTACTAATAATCCCGCAGACCTTGACTAATTTGTGAGATGTGAGTTCAAATCCCACCACAGTTGCTGTGGAATTTAAATTCAGTTAATTAAATAAATCTGGAATAAAAAGCTAGTATCAGTAATAGTGACCATGAAATTACCGGATTGTCATAAAAACCCATCTGGTTCACTAATGTTCTTAAGGGAAGGAAATCTGCCGTCCTTACCCGGTCTGGCCGATATGTGACTCCAGACCCACAGCAATGTGATTGACTCTTAACTGCCCTCTGAAATGGCCCAGCAAGACACTCAGTTGTACCAAAACTGCTACAAGGATCACCACACGGACTGCAGCAGTTCAAGAAGGCGGGCTCATCACCATCCTTCTCAGGGGGAAATTAGGGATGGGCAATAAATGCTGCCCACATCCCATGAATGAAAATGTTTTTTTTTAAAAACAGTGACTACACTTCAAAAGTACTTCATTGGCTGTGAAGTGCTTTGTGACATCATGAGTCCGTGAAAGGCGCTATATAAATGCTAGTCTTTCTTTTCTTATTCATCCAGCTAACAGGATGGGCAACACAGTGGCATAGTGGTTAGCACTGTTGCCTCACAGCGCCAGGGACCCGGGTTCGAATCCAGCCCCGGGTGACTGTCTGTGTGGAGTTTGCACATTCTCCCCGTGTCTGCGTGGGTTTCCTCCGGGTGCTCCGGTTTCCTCCCACAGTCCAAAGATGTGTGGGTTAGGTTGATTTGGCTATGATAAATTGACCCTTAGTGTTAGGGGGATTAAATACGTGGGGTTACGGGGATAGGCTGGGATATGTGTCGGTATGGGCCGAAATGGCCTCTATCTGCACTGTGGGGATTCTGTGATTCTGTGAACAGCCACTCTTCAGCTGAAGCTGTGAACGACCCTGGTCCGCGCTGTTACTGACCAGCGCTTGATCCTCAAACATAGGCAGGTCTCATTGGGAGGGTAATAGTGCAGAAAGCAGTTATTCCGCTGGTGAATCAGGACCTCCAGTCAGAGCTTTTCTTTGTCGATGGTTGACAGATGGCTCAGTCTAAATTTGGAAAGTGAATTTACATGTTTGACGCATCTAATGATAATTGCTCACTTTTTGGCATCTCATTTCTGATCGAGGATTAGTCAGTTTTATTTTTAACGGCTAAAGCTGTAATTCCAACAGCTCACGTTGAACTTGCCTCGGGTTAAATTGATGTCAGGACGGGCTGATTGGTAATTGCCTCTTTCCCTCTCCTTCCAGTTCATTTGCTCTTTTTCACCGAGCTGTGCTCTTCAAGTTATGATTGGGATGAGTCATCGTGAAGCATTCTCAGGTCAGGTGGAGCACGGACTCGACACAGAGTCAACCACCGTCCCAATAATGGAGCACATATTTTCAACCTTTTAATAGGTTTAAGCAAAAAAGTAAATATAAAGCAAGGGTTTCCCCTTTTGTACCTGTGCCTCTCACTAAATGTATCAAATGACAGAAAATATACCTCAATTTACCCTCGACACCATCGTTC
The DNA here is from genome assembly GCA_030390025.1 of Squalus acanthias. NCBI lineage: Eukaryota > Metazoa > Chordata > Chondrichthyes > Squaliformes > Squalidae > Squalus > Squalus acanthias. The sequence goes on along the minus strand of CM059437.1, from coordinate 5,436,246 downwards.
GAACAGCGCCTCGTACTGCTCCACTGTGACATTTCAGTTTTTTTCAAGTCAGTCACCTTTGTGGCCTCTGATTGGGGTTGCCTACTTGTCAAGGCGAGGGCAGTTTTGTGTTGTAGGCCCACCAGGTTCTGGGCTGGGGATGTCAAACTCGTTACATGCGAAACCCAGCAGAGGGAGGAGAGTTTAACCCTATCGTTCTGGGATTTGGATCCCAAGAAAGAAGAAAGAAAATAAATTGCATTTCTACAGCGCCTTCCAGAAGCTCACAACGTCCCAAAGCACTTTTGAAGTGTAGTCGCTGTTGTGATGTAGGAAACGCGGCAGCCAATTTGCGCACAGCAAGCTCCCACAAACAGCAATGTGATAACGACCAGATAATCTGTTTTAGTGATGTTGGTTGAGGGATAAATATTGGTCAGGACACCGGGGAGAACTCCCCTGTTCTATCAAAATAGTGGCCGTGGGATCTATTTACATCCACCTGAGAGAGCAGACGGGGCCTCAGTTTAATGTCTCATCTGAAAGACGGCACCTCCGACAGTGCAGCACTCCCTCAGCACAGCACTGGAGTGTCAGTCCTGGATTTTGTGCTCAAGTTTCATGGAGTGGGATTTGAACCCACGCCCTATCTGACTCAGAAGTGAGAGTGCTGCCCCACTGAGCCACAGCACCTCAAACCAGAAACATTTACTCACTACTGTACAAATTCAGAAGCCACTTCCATTTTAACAAAAGGAAGCGGAACAGGATTTAAAATAAATCAAAAGTGAAAATAATCCCAGCGTTTTTGGATAATTAGAAGTAAGCTTTTTAATTTGACTTTTCATTAATAATTGGAATGTTTGCTGTTATTGTGCCACCCTTTCAGGGTGTGTTGAGGTTCCTGCACGCTCATTGGGCACACGGTGCCCTGATGTTTCCGTCTCCCCTCCGGAAGCTGATGTTACTGCACTGGAGAGGGTACAGAGGGGATTTACGAGGATGTTGCCTGGACTGGAGAATTTTAGCTGTGAGGAAAGATTGGATAGGCTGGGATTGTTTTCTTTAGAACAGAGGAGGCTGAGGGGAGACTTAATTGAGATGTATAAAATTATGAGAGGCCGAGATAGAGTGGACAGGAAGGACCAGGGGGCATAGATTTAAAGTAATTGGTAGACGGATTAGAGGGGATTTGATGAGAACTTCTTTCACCCAGAGGTTGGTGGGGGTCTGGAACGCACTGACTGAAAGGGTGGTAGAGGCAGAAACCCTCATCGCATTTAAAATGTCCTTGGATATGCACTTGAAGTGCCGTAACCTACAGGGCTACGGACCAGGAGCTGAAAGTGGGATTAGGCTGGATAGCTCTTTATCAGCCGGCGCAGACACGATGGGCCGAACGGCCTCCTTCTGTGCCATAAATTTCTCTGATTCTATGATTCTACGGTGCTGATTTATACACGGTGCAGTTCCAGCTGTCCTCCAGTACTTCACCCAAGTGTTGATGGGCCGAGTCGACTGTGGGGGTTTCACAGGCAAGCCCAATCCTATCCTCACCCAACATCAACATGAATAGCAATGAGCCCTAGAAACCATGGCGATGAGCCCCATCCCTAGCCCTAGCTACGCTGCTGACTCAACACCGACCTACGAGACCTTCCCGGTCTGTGCATCCCCCTCAGTGGTGCGCTTCCCAATTAAACCAAGGAGGGGAAGGGATAACGCCTGAGGTTTAACGGCATTGAGTCGGCAGCATCTGGGCACGGTACCGCGAACGGCACAGCTTGTGTTTCTGCTCTCAATAGCATACAACGAAACAGGTGGCCTCGGGTACGTGGAGGGGGTATAGCTCAGTGGTAAAGTATCTGACTGTAGATCCAGAGAGGTTCCTGGTTCAAATCCAACGGTACCCCCTTATTAAGTCCAATTTCTTCACTCAGAGGGTGGTGAACCTGTGGAATTCTCTACCACAGAAGGCTGTGGAGGCCAAGTCACTGAATATATTTAAGAAGGAGATAGATAGATTTCTAGACGCAAAAGGCGTCAAGGGGTATGGGGAGAGAGCGGGAATATGGTACTGAGATAGAGGATCAGCCATGATCACATTGAATGGCGGAGCAGGGCCGAATGGCCTACTCCTGCTCCTATTTTTCTATGTAGGATTGGAGAGCAAGCAATCTGCATCACAGTGAAATGCAATGTCAGTGCACCTCCCCCCCACCCCCTCCAGCGCCCCCCACCCCCCCCCTCCCTCGCACAAGTCCAGTGGAACAGGATCTGGGCATTTGATGAATGCTTTAACAGCAACTCCTTAGCCTGCGGTTAATACCAGATCACTGAATCTTTCGCACATTGTTTGCTCCATGATAAAGTATGCCTCTGCTTGTGTTCCCCCATCAGGTGTTTATCCTATATTTCCAGCCCAGTGTTTTCCGATGTGTTCTCCTGCGATGGGTGCGGATGCTGGGCTTTGCCATCATCTATGGAACCATAACATTGAAGATTTACAGGTACCAGTGCACTGAGCGACTGAGGGTCACCAGGTTAAATGTTCTCCATCAGAGTTCTGATGCACCTCCCTTTTACTGGTCCAGTTTCACCACCTCATGATCAGGTCATCGGATGAACATTGCGTCTGTTGGGTGGATCTAGGTGCGCTCTGTATATACTGGTGTTAAATGAGCCTGTGTACGCGGCGGGGGCGGGGGAGGTAGCACATTATCTGAGGAAGTTATCTTTTATTGGTGGACATCGGTTGGATGAATTAATCAACCATAAATCTATTAATATTATGGCTGCACACAGTTCCCATCAACTTTTCCCATTATAAATTCCTATGTCCAGACTAATCACACCCTCCTGCCAGTGAAGGCACTGCAGCGCCACCAGTGGTGGGAGGGTGTAATTACAGCGTGACAAGTTTACATAGACAATTGCCATTATAAATATGAACATAGGAATTTATAATGGAAATATAAAAATAAGGACAGATCATTTAGGGCAACACGGTGGCATAGTGGTTAGCACTGTTGCCTCATAGCGCCAGGGACCCAGGTTCGAATCCGGCCTCGGGTGACTGTCTGTGTGGAGTTTGCACATTCTCCCTGTGTCTGCATGGGTTTCCTCCGGGTGCTCCGGTTTCCTCCCACAGTCCAAAGATGTGCGGGTTAGGTTGATTTGGCTATGATAAATTGACCCTTAGTGTTAGGGGGGATTAAATACGTGGGGTTACGGGGATAGGGTGGGATATGTGTCGGTGCAGGCTCGATGGGCCGAAATGGCCTCTATCTGCACTGTGGGGATTCTGTGATAAAATCTCAGTATAGAATGGGGGCTGTATTATGTCTGCGTGCCCTGGTCTAATTATTCCCCCGCCCTCTAACCCTGATTCACCTGTAGACCATACTTGGTTCAGGCTCCCTCTGCGCCACGTCATGTGAGATTAGCTGGTATTTCCTAATTATAGACCTGTTTAGCCGTAGGTTATAGCTGAATCTTTTGAACGTGTTATCTCTGAAATCTGTATTTCTGCAAGGATCGGGAAAGACTGGTTATCAGGAACTGTCCCTTTAAGGTGAAAAAGCAACAAAAGAATTGAAATTGGAAAAAGTACCATGCAGAAATGAGAATAGAATGCAGTGTTGTGGTTCCTCGGTTGGTGCTGTTTAATTATTGATACAATGAAAGGCTTTAAACCCTGGCCTTCTATATGTGGTTTGAAAAGAGCACAGGTTCAGTTAGATCATTTTAACAGTACTGGGCCTCTATCATCCTGTGAGGTACATTTGTAAATAATTGTGATCCACGTAACCTCTAGCCCGTCTCTCTGGAACCAACTACTAGCTGCCTTGTCTGAACAGCCAGGCTGCCTGCTGTGTAAACACTGTCACCCATGGTCCCTCGTGATCTGTTTCAATGCTAAGCCATCACATTCTCCCTGTCTTTCTGCTAGGAACAGGAGGAGGCCATTCAGCCCATCGAGCCGATTCTGCCATTCAATCAGATCACGGCTGATCTGTATCTGAACTCCATCTACCCGCCTTGGTTCCATGTCCCTTAATATTCTTACCTAACAAAAATCTACCAACCTCGGTCTTGATATTTCCAATTGACCCCCCAGCCTCAACAGCTTTTTGGGGGAGAGAGTTCCAGATTTCCACTCCCCTTTGTGTGAAGAAGGGCTTCCTGACATCACCCCTGAACGGCCTGGCTCTAATTTTAAGGTTATGCCCCCTTGTTCTGGACTCCCCCCATCAGAGGAAATAGTTTCTCTCTCTCTACCCGATCAAATCTTTTAACCATCTTAAACACCTCAATTAGATCACCCCTTAATCTTCCATACTCGAGGGAATACAAGCCAAGTCTATGCAACCTGTCCTCGTAATTTAACCCTGTAAGCCCCGGTATCATTCTGGTGAATCTGCGCTGCTCCCTCTCCAAGGCCAATATATCCTTCCTGAGGTGCGGGGCCCAGAACTGAACTGCTCACACAAAGGCGTCAGTGACTTATTTTAGAAGCTGTAAACTGGCCCAATTCTTTTAACAAGTCTTTATCTAAACTTTGTTGAGGGGGTGGGTGCGGGGGCGGTGCATGAAGGCCCTTGATCTTTTCTTCCTCCCTACACCCGCCTAAAATGGCTCAGGGTTAAAGACATAGAGACCAGGATCCCTGGCTGTGCTGAGTTAGCTGATCGCGGCCAAATCAGCAGTAGGGGTGTCACAGTTGGCCGTAGCGTCCCCTTGGTTAGGGAAGGGAGCATCATCCAGGGTTCCCACTTCTAACCACTCCAAGTGCACATGAGTGCACTGTGCTGTCTTCCCCAATCAGATAGCCCACTGACACTCTCTGCCGAGGCACACACATGACCAATGACCGTTTGGGCAAAGTGCGGTTGGGTTACATAATTGTACATTTTCTGCTAATTCTCCTATTGTACTCCCTATCCTGGCAATATCTGTCCACCTCCTAGAGGGCCAAGGCCAAGGGGCTGGGACCAGATCAATATTCCCTAGAAAAGAGAAGACTGAGGGGTGACCTGATGGAGGTCTTTAAGATTATGAAAAGGTTTGATAGGGTAGACGTAGAGATGTTTCCACTTGTGGAGGGTCCAAGACTAGGGGCCATAAATATAAGATAGTCACTAATAAATCCAATCGGGAATTCAGGAGAAACTTCTTTACCCAGAGAGTGGTGAGAATGTGGAACTCGCTACCACAGGGAGTAGTTGAGGCAAATAGCACAGATACATTTAAGGGGAAGCTCAATAAACACGAGGGAGAAGGGGATAGCAGGATATGCTGATGGGGTGAGATGAAGTGGGGTGGGAGGAGGCTCGTGCTGGAGCAGAAACACCGGCACAGACCAGACTGGCCTGTTTCTGTGCTGTAAATTCTATATAAGTCTATTGAGGCCACTGTTAATCTATAGTTCTACATATGGAACAAGATTCACCTGAAATTCTAATGACATGAGGTGTGTCTGGGCGAGTCCGTACATTCCAACATCCGTGTTGCCATTTTAATGGACTGCAAAAACCACAGTGCAACATTCTGAAAGTTAATGAGTTCTCCATTGGACCAGAAATGGAATTGAAACTTGAAGATAAATTTAGGCACAGATGATTACATAGTTAGCTGAAGTAGCAATATCTGCCATGTTATTCAGCGTGTGGCAATCTTATCTCGGGGACGTTCACAGTTTTAGCTTCTTGTTAATTTAACCGTGTTCAATCACCTCCCACAGGAAATTGAGATAAGTTAAGAAGCATAACAATGCAAATTGTACACGGTCCATTGGAGGTTATGGACTGAATGGCATTTCCCCACTCCACATGTTATGTTCCTATCGCACTCTCTCTTTCTATCCTTAACTTATTAACTAATTAACTTTCAGAATCTTGCTCCTGTGAAGCACCTTGGGAGGTTTTCCTATGTTAAAGGCGCTATATAAATGCAAGTTGTTGTTTATTCTTCTTTTCCTCGCCACACATTTCTTTTTCACACACCTCCTTTTATGTCTCTTCCCCCTTCCCTTCCATCTCTCCTCTTTTTTTTTCTCTATCTCTTTTTCCTCTCTCTTTCTTTTCGCCCTCCCATTCTTCCCCCTCAATTTTTTATCTCTCATTCTTTTCTCACCAGAGTGCTGAAGGTGTTCCTATCCCGCACTGCCCAGCGGGTGCCCTACATGACTTGCTGCAGGGTGCTGAAGATGTTGGGTGTCATCGTGCTGATGGTCTGTTGGTTCCTCGTTGCTTGGACGGTGGCTGCCTGGGAGAACATGGACAGGAAGATCCCACTGGTCATCCAGTCACAAACTCCCGAAGGACAGACATTTAACATGTGCCAGCTCGATCGATGGGACTACATGATGGCCGCTGGTAACAATTATTGGTTTTATTGTCTTGTGTTTTCAGCAAATTGTAGGCTGTACATTTAAAGAGGAACATTTATGTTCAACACGCTCTCCAATGGCCATGTTAAAAATCATTGGCAAAGTATCGATTGATATATTTAAAACTCTAATGGCACAGAATTTGCTGGGAAAGTAACGGCCAGTTTAATGGCGCTCACTGTTATAAATGTGTAACTTGTCCAGCAATATATGGCGAGGAAGAGATAGGCCGTGAGTTGCAAATTGCTACAAATTCCTGGACAATTTTCGCCACTCCGCCGTTAGCCTCGCGAAAACGGCAGCTCGCCCTCAACCTCCCCGTGAGTTTCAAGAAATTGCTGCATTTGCACTGTGAAAACGAGTCGCCAGAAAGTTAGGGCTGGTGCTCAACAGCGTAAGGACCCTTTTAATGAGGAGATTTATGTTCCTGCACTGCCACTCAACCTCTCCGGCCCAGAAAGGGAACAATTGAAACTGTGATGTCTCATTCCTGCGGGTAGTAAATTGTTCTTAGAGATTTTAAATGTTAAATTTTTTTTAAAAATTCTTAACTCTTCCTTTCTGTCTCCTTTTTCTCTCTCTCTTAATCCAATCTTTCCCTCTCTTTATTTCTCTTTCTTTATCTAATTTGACTCTAATTCACCCTATTTCCTTCTCCGTAGCCATAGATTCTTACAGCACAGGAGGAGGCCATTCGGCCCGTCACACCTGTGCTGGCTCTTTGAAAGAGCTCTCCAATTTAGTCCCACACCTCAGCTTTTTCCCCATAGCCCTGTAAATTAGTCCTCTTCAAGTACATGCCTGATTGCCCTTTGAAGGTTCCTATGGAATCTGATTCCACCCCCCTTTCAGGTCGTGCGTTCCAGATCTTAACAACCCTCTGTGTGAAGAAATTTCTCCTCATTTCCCCTCTAGTTCTTTTGCCAATTATTTTAAATCTGTGAGCTCTGGGTATCAACTCGCATGCCAGAAGAAATAGTTTCTCCCTAACTTGCTCTATCAAAGCTCCTCATCATTTTATTAGGTCTCCCCTTAACAATCCCAGCTTCTCCAATCTCTCCACATAACTGAACTTCCTCATCCCTAGAATCATCCTGGTAAACCTCCTCTGCTGCCCTCTCCAGGGTCTAGAATGTTGATTTTTTTTTTCTGCCCTAATTAAGAATTGCCATTTCCGGTCTCCTTTCCTCCAAGACCACTCCAGTGGCGTCACTGACTGGGCGTGACCGCCTGTGTCCCCGAGCTGTCCCACTTCAATGAGGGCTGTAACTTCAGATCTGGCAGTCCCGAGGAAGACGGCTGGGTCCTGCTCCACACGGGACAGGGAGTTATTGAAGATAAAAACGTTAATGATATCTAAGATGGGTTTAGCGAGTTTCAAGTCAGTTGCTTGTAGGCATGGACTCACACCACCAAACTGCCCCAAACACGGCAATAATCGGCAATCTCACCAGTAGAAGCCAAAGGATGGCAGCTGTTAAAGATGGGGAAGTGTTGCCCTGGTGCAGTAAGGGTGCGTTTCTGAGGTTAGGGGTTCAGACATGTTGTTCAGACAATGTAGAGGAACCTTTACTCTACATCTAATGCTGCTGCACTTAGGTGTCAGCTGTGGCTCAGTGCTCGCTCTCTCATTTCTAGAGTCAGAAGGTTGTGGGTTCAAACCTCACACCAGAGACTTGAGCCCATAATCCAGGCTGACACTTTAAGTACAGTACTGAGGGAGTGCTGCACTGTTGGAGGTGCTGACCTTCGGATGAGACGTTAAACTGAGGTCCCGCCTGCTCTCTCAGATGGATGTAAAAGATCCCATGGTGCTAATTGAAGAAGAGATGGGGAGTTCTCCCCGGGGTCCTGGGCCAATATTTATCCCTCAACCAACATAACAAAAACAGATTATCTGGTCATTAGCGCATTACTGTTTGTGGGATCTTGCTGTGCACAGCTTGGCTGCCACTTTTCCTACATTACAACAGTGACTACACTTCAAAAAAGTACTTTATTGGCCTTAAAGCGCTTTGGGAAGTCTTGAGGTTGTGAAAGGCGCTGTATAAATGCAAATCTTTCTTTTTTTCTTTTATTCATATTCCAACATGTTTAGCCACGGTTCGATGCGGCCGTATTGCTTGTCAGTAAGTTGTTTAAAATCTTCTTTATTTCCCATTCTCATTTTACGACATCACTCAGCTGCCTGTTGTGATGTTTCCCACTGTGAACTCTCTATTTCAAAGCAGTAAAATGGCTTTCACCTTTGACAGCTGGGTTCAAATCCTGTCAGCCTCCTCTCTCTCATGGCTGTAAGTGGGGCATCACTCCAGTTCCCAGTACGCACGGACCACAAATTTGGCCATTTCACTCAGATAGGTCACAAGAAGAGCTCTCACCGATCAAGTGTCATATTGGTGCTCTTCTGAGCTTGGGGTTGAGGCAGTTGTTAGGGCAGAGTAGCGGGAGCTTTACGATGTGTCCAACCGTGCTTTATCTGACCTGATGCTGACACTGAGTGCCTGCAATGGTCCATCTCCCAGCAGTGACAACCCTAACCATGGTAAGTAAAAAAAAAAAAATTCAGACAAAATAAAACCAGCTCACAATCTGGTCTAATGGTGCTTGCGTTGAAATCAGATGCAAGCACGTTAGTGACATTCAGGTTGTACTCTGGGGAGAAGGAAGCGCAGAAACTGTCTGTAAATCTCTTAAATAGTTTCGACATTCGCCTTCCCTTCATCAGACAGCTGGTAACGAATAATGTGGGACCAGATTTGATGACAAAAGCTATAAGATATGATGAATTGATCCTTTTGCAGCCAAAGTCATTGCAAACTGCCTGGAGCCCTTCTGTCTGTCTCCAAGTGCTCAGCATTGCCCCTTTTGGACCAATGATGTGGAACGATGTATGCCAGCAGGGAATGCTGGGCAAACAGATCAACCATCCCTCATTAAAGCCGGCAGCTTGGTCTCAACGGTTCTGTGCTTTGTTTGTGATAGCGCCTGAATCCAAGCCACTCGCTTTAATGAGAGAGGCTTGCTTAGCAACAGAAAGGAAATCAAGGACATTGCATGTGTTACAGTGAGAAGGAGCCTCAAACACATCCCAGTTTGAGTGGAGCATTCACTACAAGGCATGGAGAATGGGTTGCCAACCCTCCAGAATTGTCCTGGAGTCTCCAGCAGTTGAAGATTAACGCTATGAGCAATCCTGGGGAAAAAATCTTAGGGGTATTACAAAAATTGTGAGGTTTTGTCCATTTTCTTTGAACACTTTCGTTTAATAGTTATAAAAATATTGGAGCCGAGGCGGGGAACGTTGGGACAGGGCAGTCCGATGGTGAATCCTCCAGGAATACGTCCAACCAGAGTTGGCAACCCCAGGATGGAGGGACTCGGAACTGATGGTTTGAAGGAAGAAACTAGGCTGATGTGATCAGCCCATTCATCCGTTAATCTCTGTTCACAAGGTTGTAAAGCTTGTCGTCATAGTGACCAAGGTGACCACATAGAAAGAAAGACTTGCATTTATATGGCGCCTTTCACGATCTCAGGACGTCCCAAAGCGCTTTTCAGCCAATGAAGGCTCACCCTGGGATACATTCCCACAAACTCACACTGGGATACATTCCCACAAACTCACACTGGGATACATTCCCACAGAATTACACTGGGATACAATCCCACAGACTCACACTGGGATACATTCCCTCAGACTCACACTGGGATACATTCCCGCAGACTCACACTGGGATACATTCCCACAGAATTACACTGGGATACATTCCCACAGATTCACACTGGGATACATTCCCGCAGACTCACACTGGGATACATTCCCGCAGACTCACACTGGGATACATTCCCGCAGACACACACTGGGATACATTCCCGCAGACTCACACTGGGATACATTCCCACAGAATTACACTGGGATACATTCCCACAGATTCACACTGGGATACATTCCCACAGAATTACACTGGGATACATTCCCGCAGACTCACACTGGGATACATTCCCACAGAATTACACTGGGATACATTCCCACAGATTCACGCTGGGATACATTCCCACAGAATTACACTGGGATACATTCCCACAGATTCACACTGGGATACATTCCCACAGATTCACACAGGGATACATTCCCACAGAATTACACTGGGATACATTCCCACAGACTCACACTGGGATACATTCCCACAGAATTACACTGGAATACATTCCCACAGAATTACACTGGGATACATTCCCACAGAATTACACTGGGATACAATCCCACAAAATTACACTGGGATACATTCCCACAGACTCACACTGGGATACATTCCCACAGAATTACACTGGGATACAATCCCACAGAATTACACTGGGATACATTCCCACAGACTCACGCTGGGATACATTCCCACAGACTCACACTGGGATACATTCCCACAGAATTACACTGGGATACATTCCCACAGAATTACACTGGGATACAATCCCACAAAATTACACTGGGATACATTCCCACAGACTCACACTGGGATACATTCCCACAGAATTACACTGGGATACATTCCCACAGATTCACACTGGGATACAATCCCACAGATTCACACTGGGATACATTCCCACAGAATTACACTGGGATACATTCCCACAGAATTACACTGGGATACATTCCCACAGAATTACACTGGGATACATTCCCACAGAATTACACTGGGATACAATCCCACAGATTCACACTGGGATACATTCCCACAGATTCACACTGGGATACATTCCCACAGAATTACACTGGGATACATTCCCACAGACTCACACTGGGATACATTCCCACAGAATTACACTGGAATACATTCCCACAGAATTACACTGGGATACATTCCCACAGAATTACACTGGGATACAATCCCACAAAATTACACTGGGATACATTCCCACAGACTCACACTGGGATACATTCCCACAGAATTACACTGGGATACATTCCCACAGAATTACACTGGGATACAATCCCACAGAATTACACTGGGATACATTCCCACAGACTCACAATGGGATACATTCTCACAGAATTACACTGGGATACAATCCCACAGAATTACACTGGGTTACAATCCCACAGAATTACACTGGGATACATTCCCAGAGAATTACACTGGGATACAATCCCACAGAATTACACTGGGATACAATCCCACAGAATTACACTGGGATAAAATCCCACAGAATTACACTGGGATACATTCTCACAGAATTACACTGGGATACATTCTCACAGAAATACACTGGGATACATTCCCACAGAATTACACTGGGATAATTTCCCACAGAATTACACTGGGATACAATCCCACAGAATTACACTGGGATACAATCCCACAGAATTACACTGGGATACATTCCCACAGAATTACACTGGGATACAATCCCACAGAATTACACTGGGATACAATCCCACAGAATTACACTGGGCTAAAATCCCACAGAATTACACTGGGATACATTCTCACAGAATTACATTGGGATACAATCCCACAGAATTACACTGGGATACAATCACACAGAATTACACTGGGATACAATCCCACAGATTCACACTGGAATACATTCTCACAGAATTACACTGGGATACAATCCCACAAATTCACACTGGGATACATTCTCACAGAATTACACTGGGATACATTCTCACAGAATTACACTGGGATACAATCCCACAGAATTACACTGGGATACAATCCCACAGAATTACACTGGGATACATTCTCACAGAAATACACTGGGATACATTCCCACAGAATTACACTGGGATACAATCCCACAGAATTACACTGGGATACATTCCCACAGAATTACACTGGGATAAAATCCCACAGAATTACACTGGGATACATTCTCACAGAATTACACTGGGATACATTCTCACAGAAATACACTGGGATACAATCCCACAGATTCACACTGGGATACATTCCCACAGAATTACACTGGGATACAATCCCACAGAATTACACTGGGATACAATCCCACAGAATTACACTGGGATACATTCCCACAGAATTACACTGGGATACATTCCCACAGATTCACACTGGGATACATTCCCACAGACTCACACTGGGATACATTCCCACAGATTCACACTGGGATACAAACCCATGGATTCACACTGGGATACATTGCCACAGATTCACACTGGGATACATTCCCACAGACTCACACTGGGATACATTCCCACAGACTCACACTGGGATACATTCCCACAGATTCACAATGGGATACATTCTCACAGAAATACACTGAGATACATTCCCACAGAATTACACTGAGATACATTCCCGCAGAATCACACTGGGATACATTCCCACAGATTCACACTGGAATACATTCCCACAGACTCACACTGGGATACATTCCCACAGATTCACAATGGGATACATTCTCACAGAAATACACTGGGATACATTCCCACAGATTCACACTGGGATACATTCTCACAGAATTACACTGGGATACAATCCCACAGACTCACACTGGGATACATTCTCACAGAATTACACTGGGATACATTCCCACAGAATTACACTGGGACACAATCCCACAAACTCACACTGGGATACAATCCCACAGATTCACACTGGGATACATTCCCACAGATTCACACTGGGATACATTCCCACAGAATTACACTGGGATACAATCCCACAGATTCACACTGGGATCAAATCCCACAGAATTACACTGGGATATATTCTCACAGAAATACACTGGGATACATTCCCACAGAATTACACTGGGATACATTCCCACAGAATTACACTGGGATACAATCCCACAGATTCACACTGGGATACATTCCCGCAGAATTACACTGGGATACAATCCCACAGAATTACACTGGGATACAATCCCACAGAATTACACTGGGATACATTCCCACAGAATTACACTGGGATACAATCCCACAGAATTACACTGGGATACAATCCCACAGAATTACACTGGGATACATTCCCACAGATTCACACTGGGATACATTCCCACAGAATTACACTGGGATACAGCCCCACAGACTCACACTGGGATACATTCCCACAGAATTACACTGGAATACATTCCCACAGATTCACACTGGGATACATTCCCACAGACTCACACTGGGATACATTCCCACAGATTCACACTGGGATACAATCCCACAGATTCACACTGGGATACATTCCCACAGATTCACACTGGGATACATTCCCACAGACTCACACTGGGATACATTCCCACAGACTCACACTGGGATACATTCCCACAGATTCACACTGGGATACATTCCCACAGATTCACACTGGGATACATTCCCACAGACTCACACTGGGATACATTCCCACAGATTCACACTGGAATACATTCCCACAGATTCACACTGGGATACATTCCCACAGACTCACACTGGGATACATTCCCACAGACTCACACTGGGATACATTCCCACAGACTCACAATGGGATACATTCTCACAGAAATACACTGGGATACATTCCCACAGACTCACACTGGGATACAATCCCACAGATTCACACTGGGATACATTCCCACAGATTCACACTGGGATACATTCCCACAGAATTACACTGGGATACATTCCCACAGAATTACACTGGGATACAATCCCACAAAATTACACTGGGATATATTCCCACAGATTCACACTGGGATACATTCCCACAGAATTACACTGGGATACATTCCCACAGAATTACACTGGGATACAATCCCACAGAATTACACTGGGATACAATCCCATAGACTCACACTGGGAAACAATCCCACAGAATTACACTGGGATACAATCCCACAGATTCACACTGGGATACATTCCCACAGAATTACACTGGGATACAATCCCACAGAATTACACTGGGATACAATCCCACAGATTCACACTGGGATACATTCCCACAGAATTACACTGGGATAGAATCCCACAGAATTACACTGGGATACATTCCCACCAATTAACACTGGGATACAATCCCACAGATTCACAAGGGGATACATTCCCACAGAATTACACTGGGATACATTCTCACAGAATTACACTGGGATACATTCCCACAGATTCACACTGGGATACATTCCCACAGAATTACACTGGGATACATTCCCACAGACTCACACTGGGATACATTCCCACAGATTCATACTGGGATACAATCCCACAGATTCACACTGGGATACATTCCCACCGACTCACACTGGGATACATTCCCACAGATTCACACTGGGATACATTCCCACAGATTCACACTGGGATACATTCTCACAGAATTACACTGGGATACAATCCCACAGATTCACACTGGGATACAATCCCACAGATTCACACTGGGATACATTCCCACAGAATTACACTGGGAAACATTCCCACAGATTCACACTGGGATACATTCCCACAGAATTACACTGGGATACAATCCCACAGACTCACACTGGGATACATTCCCACAGAATTACACTGAGATACATTCCCGCAGATTCACACTGGGATACATTCCCACAGACTCACAGTGGGATACATTCCCACAGATTCACACTGGGATACATTCCCAAAGACTCACACTGGGATACATTCCCACAGATTCACAATGGGATACATTCTCACAGAAATACACTGGGATACATTCCCACAGATTCACACTGGGATACATTCTCACAGAATTACACTGGGATACAATCCCACAGACTCACACTGGGATACATTCTCACAGAATTACACTGGGATACATTCCCACAGAATTACACTGGGACACAATCCCACAGACTCACACTGGGATACAATCCCACAGATTCACACTGGGATACATTCCCACAGATTCACACTGGATACATTCCCACAGAATTACACTGGGATACAATCCCACAGATTCACACTGGGATAAAATCCCGCAGAATTACACTGGGATATATTCTCACAGAATCACACTGGGATACATTCCCACAGAATTACACTGGGATACATTCCCACAGAATTACACTGGGATACAATCCCACAGATTCACACTGGGATACATTCCCGCAGAATTACACTGGGATACAATCCCACAGAATTACACTGGGATACAATCCCACAGAATTACACTGGGATACATTCCCACAGAATTACACTGGATACATTCCCACAGATTCACACTGGGATACATTCCCACAGAATTACACTGGGATACAATCCCACAGAATTACACTGGGATACATTCCCACAGATTCACACTGGGATACATTCCCACAGACTCACACTGGGATACATTCCCACAGATTCACACTGGGATACAATCCCACAGATTCACACTGGGATACATTCCCACAGATTCACACTGGGATACATTCCCACAGACTCACACTGGGATACATTCCCACAGACTCACACTGGGATACATTCCCACAGATTCACACTGTGATACATTCCCACAGATTCACACTGGGATACATTCCCACAGACTCACACTGGGATACATTCCCACAGATTCACACTGGGATACATTCCCACAGATTCACACTGGGATACATTCCCACAGACTCACACTGGGATACATTGCCACAGATTCACACTGGGATACATTCCCACAGACTCACACTGGGATACATTCCCACAGACTCACACTGGGATACATTCCCACAGACTCACACTGGGATACATTCCCACAGACTCACACTGGGATACATTCTCACAGAAATACACTGGGATACATTCCCACAGACTCACACTGGGATACAATCCCACAGATTCACACTGGGATACATTCCCACAGATTCACACTGGGATACATTCCCACAGAATTACACTGGGATACATTCCCACAGAATTACACTGGGATACAATCCCACAGAATTACACTGGGATACAATCCCACAGAATTACACTGGGATACATTCCCACAGATTCACACTGGGATACATTCCCACAGAATTACACTGGGATACATTCCCACAGAATTACACTGGGATACAATCCCACAGACTCACACTGGGAAACAATCCCACAGAATTACACTGGGATACAATCCCACAGATTCACACTGGGATACATTCCCACAGAATTACACTGGGATACAATCCCACAGAATTACACTGGGATACATTCCCACAAAATTACACTGGGATACAATCCCACAGATTCACACTGGGATACATTCCCACAGAATTACACTGGGATACATTCTCACAGAATTACACTGGGATACATTCCCACAGATTCACACTGGGATACATTCCCACAGAATTACACTGGGATACATTCCCACAGACTCACACTGGGATACATTCCCACAGATTCATACTGGGATACAATCCCACAGATTCACACTGGGATACATTCCCACAGATTCACACTGGGATACATTCCCACAGACTCACACTGGGATACATTCCCACAGATTCACACTGGGATACATTCCCACAGATTCACACTGGGATACATTCTCACAGAATTACACTGGGATACAATCCCACAGATTCACACTGGGATACAATCCCACAGATTCACACTGGGATACATTCCCACAGAATTACACTGGGATACAATCCCACAGATTCACGCTGGGATACATTCCCACAGATTCACAATGGGATACAATCCCACAGATTCACACTGGGATACATTCCCACAGATTCACACTGGGATACATTCCCACAGAATTACACTGGGATACAATCCCACAGATTCACACTGGGATACATTCTCACAGAATTACACTGGGAAACATTCCCACAGATTCACACTGGGATACATTCCCACAGAATTACACTGGGATACAATCCCACAGACTCACACTGGGATACATTCCCACAGAATTACACTGAGATACATTCCCGCAGATTCACACTGGGATACATTCCCACAGACTCACACTGGGATACATTCCCACAAATTCACACTGGGATACATTCCCACAGACTCACACTGGGATACATTCCCACAGATTCACAATGGGATACATTCTCACAGAAATACACTGGGATACATTCCCACAGATTCACACTGGGATACATTCTCACAGAATTACACTGGGATACATTCCCACAGAATTACACTGGGACACAATCCCACAGACTCACACTGGGATACAATCCCACAGATTCACACTGGGATACATTCCCACAGATTCACACTGGATACATTCCCACAGAATTACACTGGGATACAATCCCACAGATTCACACTGGGATAAAATCCCACAGAATTACACTGGGATACATTCTCACAGAAATACACTGGGATACATTCCCACAGAATTACACTGGGATACATTCCCACAGAATTACACTGGGATACAATCCCACAGATTCACACTGGGATACATTCCCGCAGAATTACACTGGGATACAATCCCACAGAATTACACTGGGATACAATCCCACAGAATTACACTGGGATACATTCCCACAGAATTACACTGGGATACAATCCCACAGAATTACACTGGGATACATTCCCACAGATTCACACTGGGATACATTCCCACAGAATTACACTGGGATACAACCCCACAGACTCACACTGGGATACATTCCCACAGAATTACACTGGGATACATTCCCACAGATTCACACTGGGATACATTCCCACAGACTCACACTGGGATACATTCCCACAGATTCACACTGGGATACAATCCCACAGATTCACACTGGGATACATTCCCACAGATTCACACTGGGATACATTCCCACAGACTCACACTGGGATACATTCCCACAGACTCACACTGGGATACATTCCCACAGATTCACACTGTGATACATTCCCACAGATTCACACTGGGATACATTCCCACAGACTCACACTGGGATACATTCCCACAGATTCACACTGGGATACATTCCCACAGATTCACACTGGGATACATTCCCACAGACTCACACTGGGATACATTGCCACAGATTCACACTGGGATACATTCCCACAGACTCACACTGGGATACATTCCCACAGACTCACACTGGGATACATTCCCACAGACTCACAATGGGATACATTCTCACAGAATTACACTGGGATACATTCCACAGAATTACACTGGGATACATTCCCATAGACTACACTGGGAAACAATCCCACAGACTCACACTGGGAATACAATCCCACAGATTACACTGGGATACAATCCCAAGAATTACACTGGGATACATTCCCACAGAATTACACTGGGATACATTCCACAGAAATACACTGGGATACCAATCCCACAGATTCACACTGGGATACATTCCCACAGAATTACACTGCGGATACATTCCACAGAATCACACTGGGATACATTCCCACAGAATTTACACTGGGATACATTCCCACAGAATTACACTGGGATACAATTCCCACAGATTACACTGGGATACAAATCCCACAGATTCACACTGGGGATACATTCCCACAGAATTACACTGGGATACATTCTCCACAGAATACACTGGGATAATTCCCACAGATTCACACTGGGATACATTCACACGAATCACACTGGGATACATTCTCACAGAATTACACTGGGATACAATCCCACAGATTCACACTGGGATACAATCCCACAGATTCACACTGGGATACATTCCCACAGAATTACACTGGGATACAATCCCACAGAATCACACTGGGATACATTCCCACAGACTCACACTGGGATACAATCCCACAGATTCACACTGGGATACATTCCCACAGATTCACACTGGGATACATTCCCACAGAATTACACTGGGATACAATCCCACAGATTCACACTGGGATACATTCCACAGAATTCACACTGGGATACATTCCCACAGATTCACACTGGGATACATTCCCACAGAATTACACTGGGATACCATTCCCACAGAATTACACTGGGATACAATCCCACAGAATTCACACTGGGATACATTCCCACAGATTCACACTGGGATACATTCCCACAGACTCACACTGGGATACATTCCACAGAATTCACACTGGGATACATTCCCACAGAATACACTGGGATACATTCCCACAGATTACACTGGGATACATTCCCACAGAATTACACTGGGATACAATCCCACAGACTCACACTGGGATACATTCTCACAGAATTACACTGGGATACATTCCCACAGAATTACACTGGGATACAATCCCACAGAATTACACTGGGATACATTCCCACAGAATTACACTGGATACAATCCCACAGATTACACTGGGATACAATCCCACAGAATTACACTGGGATACATTCCCACAGAATTACACTGGGATACATTCCACAGATTACACTGGGATACATTCCCACAGATTCACACTGGGATACATTCCACAGACTCACACTGGGATACATTCCCACAGATTCACACTGGGATACATTCCCACAGATTCACACTGGGATACATTCCACAGACTCACACTGGGATACATTCCCACAGACTCACACTGGGATACATTCCCACAGATTCACACTGTGATACATTCCCACAGATTCACACTGGGATACATTCCCACAGACTCACACTGGGATACATTCCCACAGATTCACACTGGGATACATTCCCACAGATTCACACTGGGATACATTCCCACAGACTCACACTGGGATACATTGCCACAGATTCACACTGGGATACATTCCCCAGACTCACACTGGGATACATTCCCACAGAATCACACTGGGATACATTCCCACAGACTCACACTGGGATACATTCCCACAGAATTACACTGGGATACATTCCCACAGACTCACACTGGGATACATTCCCACAGATTCACACTGGGATACATTCCCACAGAATCACACTGGGGATACATTCCCACAGAATTACACTGGGATACATCCCACAGAATTACACTGGGATACAATCCCACAGAATTACACTGGGATACAATCCCACAGATTCCAAGGTACATTCCACAGAATTACACTGGGATACATTCCCACAGAATTACACTGGGATACATTCCCACAGAACTACACTGGGATACAATCCCACAGAATTACACTGGGATACATTCCCACAGATTACACTGGGATACATTCCCACAGACTTACACTGGGATACATTCCCACAGAATTACACTGGGATACATTCCCACAGAATTACACTGGGATACAATCCCACAGATTCACACTGGGATACATTCCCACAGATTCACACTGGGATACATTCCCACAGAATTCACACTGGGATACATTCCCACAGAATTACACTGGGATACATTCCCACAGAATTACACTGGGATACATTCCCACAGATTCACACTGGGATACATTCCCACAGAATTACACTGGGATACATTCCCACAGAATTACACTGGGATACATTCCCACAGAATTACACTGGGATACATTCCCACAGAATCACACTGGGATACATTCCCACAGATTCACACTGGGATACATTCCCACAGATTCACACTGGGATACATTCCCACAGATTCACACTGGGATACATTCCCACAGATTCACACTGGGATACATTCCACAGACTCACACTGGGATACATTCCCACAGATTCACACTGGGATACATTCCACAGAATTACACTGGGATACAATCCCACAGATTCACACTGGGATACAATCCCACAGATTCACACTGGGATACATTCCCACAGAATTACACTGGGATACAATCCCACAGATTCACACTGGGATACATTCCCACAGATTCACACTGGGATACATTCCCACAGATTCACACTGGGATACATTCCCACAGATTACACTGGGATACATTCCCACAGAATCACACTGGGATACATTCCCACAGATTCACACTGGGATACATTCCCACAGAATTACACTGGGATACATTCCCACAGATTCACACTGGGATACATTCCCACAGAATTACACTGGGATACATTCCCACAGAATCACACTGGGATACATTCCCACAGAATTCACACTGGGATACATTCCCACAGATTCACACTGGGATACATTCCCACAGACTCACACTGGGATACATTCCCACAGAATTACACTGGGATACATCCCACAGACTCACACTGGGATACATTCCCACAGATTCACACTGGGATACATTCCCACAGATTCACACTGGGATACATTCCCACAGAATTACACTGGGATACATTCCCACAGATTCACACTGGGATACAATCCCACAGATTCACTGGGATACATTCCCACAGAATTACACTGGGATACAATCCCACAGATTCACACTGGGATACATTCCCACAGAATTACACTGGGATACAATCCCACAGAATTACACTGGGATACAATCCCACAGAATTACACTGGGATACATTCCACAGAATCACACTGGGATACATCCCACAGATTACACTGGGATACATTCCCACAGAATTACACTGGGATACAATTCCCACAGAATTACACTGGATACAATCCCACAGAATTACACTGGGATACATTCCACAGAATCACACTGGGATACATTCCCACAGAATTACACTGGGATACATTCCCACAGAATTCACACTGGGATACATTCCCACAGAATTCACACTGGGATACATTCCCACAGATTACACTGGGATACAATCCCACAGACTCACACTGGGATAAATTCCCACAGATTCACACTGGGATACATTCCCACAGAATTACACTGGGATACATTCCCACAGAATTACACTGGGATACAATCCCACAGAATTACACTGGGATACATTCCCACAGATTCACACTGGGATACAATCCCACAGAATTACACTGGGATACATTCCCACAGACTCACACTGGGATACATTCCCACAGAATTACACTGGGATACATTCCCACAGATTCACACTGGGATACATTCCCACAGACTCACACTGGGATACATTCCCACAGAATTACACTGGGATACATTCCCACAGACTCACACTGGGATACATTCCCACAGAATCACACTGGGATACATTCCCACAGATTCACACTGGGATACATTCCCACAGATTCACACTGGGATACATTCCCACAGAATTCACACTGGGATACATTCCCACAGATTCACACTGGGATACATTCCCACAGAATCACACTGGGATACATTCCCACAGACTCACACTGGGATACATTCCCACAGATTCACACTGGGATACATTCCCACAGATTCACACTGGGATACATTCCCACAGACTTCACACTGGGATACATTCCCACAGAATCACACTGGGATACATTCCCACAGACTCACACTGGGATACATTCCCACAGAATCACACTGGGATACATTCCCACAGAATTCACACTGGGATACATTCTCACAGAATTACACTGGGATACATTCCCACAGAATTACACTGGGATACAATCCCACAGAATTACACTGGGATACAATCCCACAGAATTCACACTGGGATACATTCCACAGAATTACACTGGGATACATTCCCACAGAATTACACTGGGGATACAATCACACAGAATTACACTGGGATACAATCCCACAGA
This sequence comes from Squalus acanthias, assembly GCA_030390025.1. NCBI lineage: Eukaryota > Metazoa > Chordata > Chondrichthyes > Squaliformes > Squalidae > Squalus > Squalus acanthias. Next base: position 5,413,456 of record CM059437.1, on the reverse strand, counting down.
ATTACACAGGGATACAATCCCACAGATTCACACTGGGATACATTCCCACAGAATTACACTGGGATACAATCCCACAGAATTACACTGGGATACATTCCCACTAGATTCACACTGGGATACATTCCACAGAATTACACTGGGATACAATCCCACAGATTACACTGGGATACAATCCCACAGAATTAACACTGGGATACAATCCCACAGAATTACACTGGGATACATTCCACACGAATCACACTGGGATACATTCCCACAGATTCACACTGGGATACATTCCCACAGAATTACACTGGGATACATCCCACAGAATTACCACTGGGATACATTCCCACAGATTCACACTGGGATACATTCCACAGAATTACACTGGGATACATTCCCACAGAATTCACACTGGGATACAATCCCACAGAATTACTACTGGGATACATTCCCCCACAGACTCACCACTGGGATACATTCCCACAGAATTACACTGGGATACAATCCCACAGACTCACACTGGGATACATTCCCACAGACTCACACTGGGATACATTCCCACAGATTCACACTGGGATACATTCCCACAGATTCACACTGGGATACATTCCCACAGACTCACACTGGGATACATTCCCACAGATTCACACTGGGATACATTCCCACAGAATTACACTGGGATACATTCCCACAGAATTACACTGGGATACAATCCCACAGAATTACACTGGGATACATTCCCACAGATTCACACTGGGATACAATCCCACAGAATTACACTGGGATACATTCCCACAGACTCACACTGGGATACATTCCAACAGAATTACACTGGGATACATTCCCACAGATTCACACTGGGATACATTCCCACAGACTCACACTGGGATACATTCCACAGATTTACACTGGGATACATTCCCACAGACTCACACTGGGATACATTCCCACAGATTCACACTGGGATACATTCCCACAGAATTACACTGGGATACATTCCCACAGAATTACACTGGGATACAATCCCACAGAATTACACTGGGATACAATCCCACAGAATTACACTGGGATACATTCCCACAGAATTACACTGGGATACAATCCCACAGAATTACACTGGGATACATTCCCACAGAATTACACTGGGATACAATCCCACAGAATTACACTGGGATACATTCCCACAGAATTACACTGGGATACATTCCCACAGAATTACACTGGGATACATTCCCACAGAATTACACTGGGATACAATCCCACAGATTCACACTGGGATACATTCCCACAGAATTACACTGGGATACAATCCCACAAATTCACACTGGGATACATTCCCACAGAATTACACTGGGATACATTCCCACAGAATTACACTGGGATACATTCTCACAGAATTACACTGGGATACATTCCCACAGAATTACACTGGGATACAATCCCACAGAATTACACTGGGATACATTCCCACAGAATTACACTGGGATACATTCCCACAGAATTACACTGGGATACAATCCCACAGAATTACACTGGGATACAATCCCACAGAATTACACTGGGATACAATCCCACAGAATTACACTGGGATACATTCCCACAGAATTACACTGGGATACATTCCCACAGAAATACACTGGGATACAATCCCACAGATTCACACTGGGATACATTCCCACAGAATTACACTGGGATACAATCCCACAGAATTACACTGGGATACATTCCCACAGATTCACACTGGGATACATTCCCACAGAATTACACTGGGATACATTCCACAGAATTACACTGGGATACATTCCCACAGAATTACACTGGGATACAATCCCACAGAATTACACTGGGATACATTCCCACAGATTCACACTGGGATACATTCCCACAGATTCACACTGGGATACATTCCCACAGAATTACACTGGGATACATTCCCACAGAATTACACTGGGATACAATCCCACAGAATTACACTGGGATACATTCCCACAGATTCACACTGGGATACAATCCCACAGAATTACACTGGGATACATTCCCACAGACTCACACTGGGATACATTCCCACAGAATTACACTGGGATACATTCCCACAGATTCACACTGGGATACATTCCCACAGACTCACACTGGGATACATTCCCACAGATTCACACTGGGATACATTCCCACAGACTCACACTGGGATAAATTCCCACAGATTCACACTGGGATACATTCCCACAGAATTACACTGGGATACATTCCCACAGAATTACACTGGGATACATCCCACAGAATTACACTGGGATACATTCCCACAGATTCACACTGGGATACAATCCCACAGAATTACACTGGGATACATTCCCACAGACTCACACTGGGATACATTCCCACAGAATTACACTGGGATACATTCCCACAGATTCACACTGGGATACATTCCCACAGAATCACACTGGGATACATTCCCACAGATTTACACTGGGATACATTCCCACAGACTCACACTGGGATACATTCCCACAGATTCACACTGGGATACATTCCCACAGAATTACACTGGGATACATTCCCACAGAATTACACTGGGATACAATCCCACAGAATTACACTGGGATAACAATCCCACAGAATCACCTGGGATACATTCCCCACAGAATTACACTGGGATCATTCCCCACAGAATTACACTGGGATACAATCCCACAGAAATTACACTGGGATACAATCCCACAGAATTACACTGGGATACATTCCCACAGATCTCACCACTGGGATACATTCCCACAGAATTACACTGGGATACAATTCCCACAGAATTACACTGGGATACATTCCCACAGATTACACTGGGATACATTCCCACGAATTACACTGGGATACAATCCCAAGATTCACACTGGGATACATTCCCACAGACTTCACACTGGATACATTCCCACAGAATCACACTGGGATACATTCCCACAGACTCACACTGGGATACATTCCCACAGAACTCACACTGGGATACATTCCCACAGATTCACACTGGGATACATTCTCACAGAAATACACTGGGATACATTCCCACAGATTCACACTGGGTACAATCCCACAGAATTACACTGGGATACAATCCCACAGAATTACACTGGGATAAAATCCCACAGAATTACACTGGGATACATTCTCACAGAATTACACTGGGATACATTCTCACAGAAATACACTGGGATACAATCCCACAGATTCACACTGGGATACATTCCCACAGAATTACACTGGGATACAATCCCACAGAATTACACTGGGATACAATCCCACAGAATTACACTGGGATACATTCCCACAGAATCACACTGGGATACAATCCCACAGAATTACACTGGGATACATTCCCACAGAATTACACTGGGATACATTCCCACAGAATTACACTGGGATACAATCACACAGAATTACACTGGGATACAATCCCACAGATTCACACTGGGATACATTCCCACAGAATTACACTGGGATACATTCCCACAGAATTACACTGGGATACAATCCCACAGAATTACACTGGGATACAATCCCACAGAATTATACTGGGAAACATTCCCACAGATTCACACTGGGATACATTCCCACAGAATTACACTGGGATACAATCCCACAGACTCACACTGGGATACATTCCCACAGAATTACACTGGGATACATTCCCACAGATTCACACTGGGATACATTCCCACAGACTCACACTGGGATACATTCCCACAGATTCACACTGGGATACATTCCCACAGACTCACACTGGGATACATTCCCACAGATTCACAATGGGATACATTCTCACAGAAATACACTGGGATACATTCCCACAGATTCACACTGGCATACATTCTCACAGAATTACACTGGGATACAATCCCACAGACTCACACTGGGATACATTCTCACAGAATTACACTGGGATACAATCCCACAGAATTACACTGGGATATAATCCCACAGACTCACACTGGGATACAATCCCACAGATTCACACTGGGATACATTCCCACAGATTCACACTGGGATACATTCCCACAGAATTACACAGGGATACAATCCCACAGATTCACACTGGGATAAAATCCCACAGAATTACACTGGGATACATTCTCACAGAAATACACTGGGATACATTCCCACAGAATTGCACTGGGATACATTCCCACAGAATTACACTGGGATACAATCCAACAGATTCACACTGGGATACATTCCCACAGAATTACACTGGGATACAATCCCACAGAATTACACTGGGATACAATCCCACAGAATTACACTGGGATACATTCCCACAGAATTACACTGGGATACAATCCCACAGAATTACACTGGGATACAATCCCACAGAATTACACTGGGATACATTCCCACAGATTCACACTGGGATACATTCCCACAGAATTACAATGGGATACAACCCCACAGACTCACACTGGGATACATTCCCACAGAATTACTCTGGGATACATTCCCACAGATTCACACTGGATCATTCCCACAGACTCACATGGGATACATTCCCACAGAATCACACTGGATACATTCCCACAGATTCACTCTGGGATACATTCCCACAGATTCACACTGGGATACATTCCCACAGATCACACTGGGATACATTCCCACAGAATTATACTGGGAAACATTCCCACAGATTCACACTGGGATACATTCCCACAGAATTACACTGGGATACAATCCCACAGACTCACACTGGGATACATTCCCACAGAATTACACTGGGATACATTCCCACAGATTCACACTGGGATACATTCCCACAGACTCACACTGGGATACATTCCCACAGATTCACACTGGGATACATTCCCACAGACTCACACTGGGATACATTCCCACAGATTCACAATGGGATACATTCTCACAGAAATACACTGGGATACATTCCCACAGATTCACACTGGCATACATTCTCACAGAATTACACTGGGATACAATCCCACAGACTCACACTGGGATACATTCTCACAGAATTACACTGGGATACAATCCCACAGAATTACACTGGGATATAATCCCACAGACTCACACTGGGATACAATCCCACAGATTCACACTGGGATACATTCCCACAGATTCACACTGGGATACATTCCCACAGAATTACACTGGGATACAATCCCACAGATTCACACTGGGATAAAATCCCACAGAATTACACTGGGATACATTCTCACAGAAATACACTGGGATACATTCCCACAGAATTACACTGGGATACATTCCCACAGAATTACACTGGGATACAATCCCACAGATTCACACTGGGATACATTCCCACAGAATTACACTGGGATACAATCCCACAGAATTACACTGGGATACAATCCCACAGAATTACACTGGGATACATTCCCACAGAATTACACTGGGATACAATCCCACAGAATTACACTGGGATACAATCCCACACAATTACACTGGGATACATTCCCACAGATTCACACTGGGATACATTCCCACAGAATTACACTGGGATACAACCCCACAGACTCACACTGGGATACATTCCCACAGAATTACTCTGGGATACATTCCCACAGATTCACACTGGGATACATTCCCACAGACTCACCCTGGGATACATTCCCACAGATTCACACTGGGATACAATCCCACTGATTCACCCTGGGATACATTCCAACAGATTCACATTGGGATACATTCCCACAGACTCACACTGGGATACATTCCCACAGACTCACACTGGGATACAGTCCCACAGATTTACACTGGGATACATTCCCACAGATTCACACTGGGATACATTCCCACAGACTCACACTGGGATACATTCCCACAGATTCACACTGGGATACATTCCCACAGATTTACACTGGGATACATTCCCACAGACTCACACTGGGATACATTGCCACAGATTCACACTGGGATACATTCCCACAGACTCACACTGGGATACATTCCCACAGACTCACACTGGGATACATTCCCACAGACTCACAATGGGATACATTCTCACAGAAATACACTGGGATACATTCCCACAGACTCACACTGGGATACAATCCCACAGATTCTCACTGGGATACATTCCCACAGATTCACACTGGGATACATTCCCACAGAATTACACTGGGATACATTCCCACAGAATTACACTGGGATACAATCACACAGAATTACACTGGGATACAATCCCACAGAATTACACTGGGATACATTCCCACAGATTCACACTGGGATACATTCCCACAGAATTACACTGGGATACATTCCCACAGAATTACACTGGGATACAATCCCACAGACTCACACTGGGAAACAATCCCACAGAATTACACTGGGATACAATCCCACAGAATTACACTGGGATACAATCCCACAGAATTACACTGGGATACATTCCCACAGACTCACACTGGGATAAATTCCCACAGATTCACACTGGGATACATTCCCACAGAATTACACTGGGATACATTCCCTCAGAATTACACTGGGATACATTCCCACAGAATTACACTGGGATACAATCCCACAGAATTATACTGGGATACATTACCACAGATTCACACTGGGATACAATCCCACAGAATTACACTGGGATACATTCCCACAGACTCACACTGGGATACATTCCCACAGAATTACACTGGGATACATTCCCACAGATTCACACTGGGATACATTCCCACAGACTCACACTGGGATACATTCCCACAGATTCACACTGGGATACATTCCCACAGACTCACACTGGGATAAATTCCCACAGATTCACACTGGGATACATTCCCACAGAATTACACTGGGATACATTCCCACAGAATTATACTGGGATACATTCCCACAGATTCACACTGGGATACAATCCCACAGATTCACACTGGGATACAATCCCACAGAATTACACTGGGATACATTCCACAGAATTACACTGGGATACATTCTCACAGAACTACACTGGGATACAATCCCACAGATTCACACTGGGATACATTCCCACAGATTACACTGGGATACATTCCCACAGAATTACACTGGGATACATTCCCACAGATTCACACTGGGATACATTCCCACAGACTCACACTGGGATACAATCCACAGAATTACACTGGGATACATTCCCACAGATTCACACTGGGATACATTCCCACAGAATTACACTGGGTTACATTCCACAGAATTACACTGGGATACAATCCCACAGAATTACACTGGGATACAATCCCACAGATTCACACTGGGATACAATCCCACAGAATTACACTGGGATACATTCCCACAGAATTACACTGGGATACATTCCACAGAATTACACTGGGATACAATCCCACAGAATTACACTGGGATACATTCCACAGATTCACACTGGGATACAATCCCACAGAATTACACTGGGATACATTCCCACAGACTCACACTGGGATACATTCCCACAGAATTACACTGGGATACATTCCCACAGATTCACACTGGGATACATTCCCACAGACTCACACTGGGATACATTCCCACAGATTCACACTGGGATACATTCCCACAGACTCACACTGGGATAAATTCCCACAGATTCACACTGGGATACATTCTCACAGAATTACACTGGGGTACATTCCCACAGAATTACACTGGGATACAATCCCACGGAATTATACTGGGATACATTCCCACAGATTCACACTGGGATACAATCCCACAGAATTACACTGGGATACATTCCCACAGACTCACACTGGGATACAATCCCACTAGAATTACACTGGGATACATTCCCACAGACTCACACTGGGATACATTCCCACAGAATTACACTGGGATACAATCCCACAGATTCACACTGGGATACATTCCCACAGAATTACACTGGGATACATTCTCACAGAATTACACTGGGATACATTCCCACAGAATTACACTGGGATACAATCCCACAGAATTACACTGGGATACATTCCCACAGATTCACACTGGGATACATTCCCACAGAATTACACTGGGATACAATCCCACAGAATTACACTGGGATACATTCCCACAGATTCACACTGGGATACATTCCCACAGAATTACACTGGGATACATTCCCACAGAATTACACTGGGATACATTCTCACAGAATTACACTGGGATACATTCCCACAGACTCACACTGGGATACATTCCCACAGATTCACACTGGGATACATTCCCACAGATTCACACTGGGATACATTCCCACAGATTCACACTGGGATACATTCCCACAGATTCACACTGGGATACATTCCCACAGATTCACACTGGGATACATTCCCACAGAATTACACTGGGATACAATCCCACAGAATTACACTGGGATACATTCCCACAGATTCACACTGGGATACATTCCCACAGAATTACACTGGGATACATTCCCACAGAATCACACTGGGAAACATTCCCCAGAATTACACTGGGATACAATCCACAGATTCACACTGGGATACATTCCCACAGATTACACTGGGATACATTCCCACAGAATTACACTGGGATACATTCCCACAGATTACACTGGGATCATTCTCCACAGACTTCACACTGGGATACAATCCCACAGATTACACTGGGATACATTCCCACCAGAATTCACACTGGGATACAATCCCACAGAATTACACTGGATACATTCCCACAGAATTACACTGGGATACATTCCCACAGATTCACACTGGGATAATTCCCACAGAATTACACTGGGATACATTCCACAGATTCACACTGGGATACATTCCCACAGATAACACTGGATACCTTCCCCACAGATATACACTGGGATACATTCCCACAGATTCACACTGGGATACATCGCACAGATTCACACTGGGATACATTCCCACAGATTCACACTGGGATACATTCCCACAGAATCACACTGGGAACATTCCCACAGACTCACACTGGGATACATTCCCACAGACTAACACTGGATACATTCCCACAGACTCACACTGGGATACATTCCCACAGATTCACACTGGGATACATTCCCACAGACTCACACTGGATACATTCCCACAGACTCACACTGGGATACATTCCCACAGACTCACACTGGGATACATTCCCACAGATTCACACTGGAATACATTCCCACAGAATCACACTGGGATACATTCACAGACTCACACTGGGTACATCCCACAGATTCACACAGGGATACATTCCCACAGACTCACACTGGGATACATTCCCACAGACTCACACTGGGATACATTCCACAGATTCACACTGGGATACATTCCCACAGACTTCACACTGGGATACATCCCACAGAATCACACTGGGATACATTCCCACAGACTCACACTGGGATACATTCCCACAGATTCACACTGGGATACATTCCCACAGAATACACTGGGATACATTCCCACAGATTCACACTGGGATACAATCCCACAGATTCACACTGGGATACATTCCCACAGAATCACACTGGGATACATTCCACAGAATTACACTGGGATACATTCCCACAGAATTACACTGGGATACAATCCCACAGAATTACACTGGGATAAAATCCCACAGAATCACACTGGGATACATTCTCACAGAATTACACTGGGATAACTTCTCACAGAATACACTGGGATACAATCCCACAGATTCACACTGGGATACATTCCCACAGAATTACACTGGGATACAATCCCACAGAATTTACACTGGGATACAATCCCACAGATTCACACTGGGATACATTCCCACAGACTCACACTGGGTTACAATCCGACAGATTCACACTGTGATACATTCCCACAGATTCACACTGGGATACATTCCCACAGAATTACAGTGGGATACATTCCCACAGAATTACACTGGGATACAATCACACAGAATTACACTGGGATACAATCCCACAGATTCACACTGGGATACATTCCCACAGAATTACACTGGGATACAATCCCACAGAATTACACTGGGATACAATCCCACAGAATTACACTGGGATACAATCCCACAGAATACTACTGGGATACATTCCCACAGACTTCACACTGGGATACATTCCCACAGATTACACTGGGATACAATCCCACAGACTCACACTGGGATACATTCCCACAGAATTACACTGGGATACATTCCCACAGATTCACACTGGGATACATTCCCACAGACTCACACTGGGATACATTCCCACAGATTCACACTGGGATACATTCCCACAGACTCACACTGGGATACATTCCCACAGATTCACAATGGGATACATTCTCACAGAAATACACTGGGATACATTCCCACAGATTCACACTGGCATACATTCTCACAGAATTACACTGGGATACAATCCCACAGACTCACACTGGGATACATTCTCACAGAATTACACTGGGATACAATCCCACAGAATTACACTGGGATATAATCCCACAGACTCACACTGGGATACAATCCCACAGATTCACACTGGGATACATTCCCACAGATTCACACTGGGATACATTCCCACAGAATTACACAGGGATACAATCCCACAGATTCACACTGGGATAAAATCCCACAGAATTACACTGGGATACATTCTCACAGAATTACACTGGGATACATTCCCACAGAATTACACTGGGATACATTCCCACAGAATTACACTGGGATACAATCCCACAGATTCACACTGGGATACATTCCCACAGAATTACACTGGGATACAATCCCACAGAATTACACTGGGATACAATCCCACAGATTACACTGGGATACATTCCCACAGAATTACACTGGGATACAATCCCACAGAATTACACTGGGATACATTCCCACAGAATTACACTGGGATACATTCCCACAGATTCACACTGGGATACATTCCCACAGAATTACACTGGGATACATTCCCACAGATTCACACTGGGATACATTCCCACAGATTCACACTGGGATACATTCCAACAGATTCACACTGGGATACATTCCCACAGACTCACACTGGGATACATTCCCACAGACTCACACTGGGATACATTCCCACAGATTCACACTGGGATACATTCCCACAGATTCACACTGGGATACATTCCCACAGACTCACACTGGGATACATTCCCACAGATTCACACTGGGATACATTCCCACAGATTTACACTGGGATACATTCCCACAGACTCACACTGGGATACATTGCCACAGATTCACACTGGGATACATTCCCACAGACTCACACTGGGATACATTCCCACAGACTCACACTGGGATACATTCCCACAGACTCAAAATGGGATACATTCTCACAGAAATACACTGGGATACATTCCCACAGACTCACACTGGGATACAATCCCACAGAATTACACTGGGATACATTCCCACAGAATTACACTGGGATACAATCCCACAGAATTACACTGGGATACAATCCCACAGAATTACACTGGGATACATTCCCACAGATTCACACTGGGATACATTCCCACAGAATTACACTGGGATACATTCCCACAGAATTACACTGGGATACAATCCCACAGACTCACACTGGGAAACATTCCCACAGAATTACACTGGGATACAATCCCACAGAATTACACTGGGATACAATCCCACAGAATTACACTGGGATACATTCCCACAGACTCACACTGGGATAAATTCCCACAGATTCACACTGGGATACATTCCCACAGAATTACACTGGGATACATTCCCTCAGAATTACACTGGGATACATTCCCACAGAATTACACTGGGATACAATCCCACAGAATTATACTGGGATACATTACCACAGATTCACACTGGGATACAATCCCACAGAATTACACTGGGATACATTCCCACAGACTCACACTGGGATACATTCCCACAGAATTACACTGGGATACATTCCCACAGATTCACACTGGGATACATTCCCACAGACTCACACTGGGATACATTCCCACAGATTCACACTGGGATACATTCCCACAGACTCACACTGGGATAAATTCCCACAGATTCACACTGGGATACATTCTCACAGAATTACACTGGGGTACATTCCCACAGAATTACACTGGGATACAATCCCACAGAATTATACTGGGATACATTCCCACAGATTCACACTGGGATACAATCCCACAGATTCACACTGGGATACATTCCCTGAGTACAGTGGGATCAATCCACGAATTACTGGGATACATTCCCACAGACTCACACTGGGATACATTCCCACAGACTACACTGGGATACATTCCCACAGATTCACACTGGGATACAATCCACAGACTCACACTGGGATACATTCCACAGATTCACACTGGGATACATTCCCACAGATTCACACTGGGATACATTCCCACAGACTCACACTGGGATACAATCCAATAGAATTACACTGGGATACATTCCCACAGACTCACACTGGGATACATTCTCACAGAATTACACTGGGATACAATCCCACAGATTCACACTGGGATGCATTCTCACAGAATTACACTGGGATACATTCCACAGAATTACACTGGGATACATCCCACAGAATTACACTGGGATACAATCCCACAGATTCACACTGGGATACATTCCCACAGATTACATGGGATACATTCCCACAGAATTACACTGGGATACATTCCCACAGACTCACAATGGGTATACCATTCCCACAGAATTCACACTGGGATCCATTCCACACGACTCACACTGTGAGATACATTCCCACAGATCACACTGGGATCCAATTCCCACAGACTCCACAATGGATACATTCCCAACAGACTCACACTGGAGATACATTACCACAGAATCACACTGGGATACATTCTCACAGAATTCACCACTCCGGGATACGATTCCCACAGAATTAGACTGGGAAACAATCCCACAGACTCACACTGGTGAAACATTCCCACAGATCACACAGGCATACAATCCCACAGAATTACACTGGGATACTATTCCCACCAGACTTCACACTGTGAGATACAACCCAAAGAATTCACACCTGGGATATCATTCCCACAGACTCACACTGGCTAACATTCTCCCACAGATTACACAGGGATACAATCCCCAGAATTCACACTGGGATGCAATCCACAGATATTACCACTGGGATCCATTCTCACAGAAATATCACTGGGAATACAATCCCCCACAGAATTGCCCTGTGGATACAATCCCACAGAATTACACTGGGATACATTCCACAAGATTCACACTGGGATACAATCCCACAGAATTCACACTGGGATACATTCCCACAGATTCACACTGGGATACATTCCCACAGAATCACACTGGGATACATTCCCACAGAATTACACTGGGATACAATCCCACAGACTCACACTGGGATACAATCCCACAGAATTCACACTGGGATACAATCCCACAGATTCACACTGGGATACATTCCCACAGAATCACACTGGGATACAATCCCACAGATTCACACTGGGATACATTCCCACAGATTCACACTGGGATACATTCCACAGATTCACACTGGGATACAATCCCACAGACTTCACACTGGATACATTCCCACAGAATCACACTGGGATACAATCCCACAGATTCACACTGGGATACATTCCCACAGATTCACACTGGGATACAATCCCACAGATTCACACTGGATACATTCCCACAGAATCACACTGGATACATTCCCACAGACTCACACTGGGATACATTCCCACAGATTCACACTGGGATACATTCCACAGATTCACACTGGGATTACATTCCCACAGATTCACACTGGGATACATTCCCACAGATTCACACTGGGATACATTCCCACAGAATCACACTGGGATACATTCCCACAGATTCACACTGGGATACATTCCCACAGACTCACACTGGGATACATTCCCACAGAATCACACTGGGATACATTCCCACAGATTCACACTGGGATACATTCCCACAGACTCACACTGGGATACATTCCCACAGATTCACACTGGGATACATTCCCACAGAATCACACTGGGATACATTCCCACAGAATTCACACTGGGATACATTCCCACAGATTCACACTGGGATACATTCCCACAGAATTACACTGGGATACATTCCCACAGATTCACACTGGGATACATTCCCACAGAATACACTGGGATACATTCCCACAGACTCACACTGGGATACATTCCCACAGATTCACACTGGGATACATTCCACAGATTCACACTGGGATACATTCCCACAGAATCACACTGGGATACATTCCCACAGAATCACACTGGGATACATTCTCACAGATTACACTGGGATACATTCCCACAGAATTACACTGGGATACAATCCCACAGATTCACACTGGGATACATTCCCACAGATTCACACTGGGATACATTCCCACAGAATTACACTGGGATACATTCCCACAGAATTACACTGGGATACAATCCCACAGAATTACACTGGGATACATTCCCACAGATTCACACTGGGATACATTCCCACAGAATTACACTGGGATACATTCCCACAGAATTACACTGGGATACAATCCCACAGATTCACACTGGGATACATTCCCACAGAATTACACTGGGATACAATCCCACAGAATTACACTGGGATACATTCCCACAGATTCACACTGGGATACATTCCCACAGAATTACACTGGGATACATTCCCACAGAATTACACTGGGATACATTCCCACAGAATTACACTGGGATACAATCCCACAGAATTACACTGGGATACATTCCCACAGATTCACACTGGGATACATTCCCACAGATTCACACTGGGATACATTCCCACAGAATTACACTGGGATACATTCCCACAGAATTACACTGGGATACAATCCCACAGAATTACACTGGGATACATTCCCACAGATTCACACTGGGATACATTCCCACAGATTCACACTGGGATACATTCCCACAGACTCACACTGGGATACATTCCCACAGAATTACACTGGGATACATTCCCACAGATTCACACTGGGATACATTCCCACAGACTCACACTGGGATACATTCCCACAGAATCACACTGGGATACATTCCCACAGACTCACACTGGGATACATTCCCACAGATTCACACTGGGATACATTCCCACAGACTCACACTGGGATACATTCCCACAGAATTACACTGGGATACATTCCCACAGAATTACACTGGGATACATTCCCACAGATTCACACTGGGATACAATCCCACAGAATCACACTGGGATACATTCCCACAGACTCACACTGGGATACATTCCCACAGATTCACACTGGGATACATTCCCACAGATTCACACTGGGATACATTCCCACAGAATTCACACTGGGATACATTCCCACAGAATTACACTGGGATACATTCCCACAGATTCACACTGGGATACATTCCCACAGATTCACACTGGGATACATTCCCACAGATTCACACTGGGATACATTCCCACAGAATTACACTGGGATACAATCCCACAGATTCACACTGGGATACATTCCCACAGATTCACACTGGGATACATTCCCACAGAATCACACTGGGATACATTCCCACAGAATTACACTGGGATACATTCCCACAGAATTACACTGGGATACAATCCCACAGAATTCACACTGGGATACATTCCCACAGATTCACACTGGGATACATTCCCACAGAATTACACTGGGATACATTCCCACAGAATTCACACTGGGATACAATCCCACAGAATTACACTGGGATACATTCCCACAGAATTACACTGGGATACAATCCCACAGAATTCACACTGGGATACATTCCCACATCACACTGGGATACATTCCCACAGAATACACTGGGATACATTCCCACAGAATCACACTGGGATACATTCCCACAGAATCACACTGGGATACATTCCCACAGATTCACACTGGGATACATTCCACAGATTCACACTGGGATACATTCCCACAGACTCACACTGGGATACATTCCCACAGAATTCACACTGGGATACAATCCCACAGAATCACACTGGGATACATCCCACAGAATCACACTGGGATACATTCCCACAGAATTCACACTGGGATACATTCCCACAGAATTACACTGGGATACATTCCCACAGACTCACACTGGGATACATTCCCACAGAATTCACACTGGGATACATCCCACAGATTCACACTGGGATACATTCCCACAGATTCACACTGGGATACAATCCCACAGAATTACACTGGGATACATTCCCACAGATTCACACTGGGATACATTCCCACAGAATTACACTGGGATACAATCCCACAGATTCACACTGGGATACATTCCCACAGAATTACACTGGGATACATTCCCACAGATTTACACTGTGATACATTCCCACAGAATTACACTGGGATACAATCCCACAGATTCACACTGGGATACATTCCCACAGAATTACACTGGGATACATTCTCACAGAATTACACTGGGATACATTCCCACAGATTCACACTGGGATACATTCCCACAGAATTACACTGGGATACATTCCCACAGACTCACACTGGGATACATTCCCACAGATTCACACTGGGATACAATCCCACAGATTCACACTGGGATACATTCCCACAGATTCACACTGGGATACATTCCCACAGACTCACACTGGGATACATTCCCACAGACTCACACTGGGATACATTCCCACAGATTCACACTGGATACAATCGCACAGATTCACACTGGGATACATTCCCATAGATTCACACTGGGATACATTCCCACAGACTCACACTGGGATACATTCCCACAGACTCACACTGGGATACATTCCCACAGATTCACACTGGGATACATTCCCACAGACTCACACTGGGATACATTCCCACAGACTCACACTGGGATACATTCCCACAGATTCACACTGGGATACAATCGCACAGATTCACACTGGGATACATTCCCATAGATTCACACTGGGATACATTCCCACAGACTCACACTGGGATACATTCCCACAGATTCACACTGGGATACATTCCCACAGATTCACACTGGGATACATTCCCACAGATTCACACTGGGATACATTCCCACAGACTCACACTGGGATACATTCCCACAGATTCACACTGGGATACATTCCCACAGACTCACTCTGGGATACATTCCCACAGACTCACACTGGGATACATTCCCACAGATTCACAATGGGATACATTCTCACAGAAATACACTGGGATACAATCCCACAGACTCACACTGGGATACAATCCCACAGATTCACACTGGGCTACATTCCCACAGATTCACACTGGGATACATGCCCACAGAATTACACTGGGATACAATCCCACAGAATTACACTGGGATACATTCCCACAGATTCACACTGGGATACAATCCCACAGATTCACACTGGGATACATTCCCACAGATTCACACTGGGATACATTCCCACAGACTCACACTGGGATACATTCCCACAGACTCACACTGGGATACATTCCCACAGATTCACACTGGGATACAATCGCACAGATTCACACTGGGATACATTCCCATAGATTCACACTGGGATACATTCCCACAGACTCACACTGGGATACATTCCCACAGACTCACACTGGGATACATTCCCACAGATTCACACTGGGATACATTCCCACAGACTCACACTGGGATACATTCCCACAGACTCACACTGGGATACATTCCCACAGATTCACACTGGGATACAATCGCACAGATTCACACTGGGATACATTCCCATAGATTCACACTGGGATACATTCCCACAGACTCACACTGGGATACATTCCCACAGATTCACACTGGGATACATTCCCACAGATTCACACTGGGATACATTCCCACAGATTCACACTGGGATACATTCCCACAGACTCACACTGGGATACATTCCCACAGATTCACACTGGGATACATTCCCACAGACTCACTCTGGGATACATTCCCACAGACTCACACTGGGATACATTCCCACAGATTCACAATGGGATACATTCTCACAGAAATACACTGGGATACAATCCCACAGACTCACACTGGGATACAATCCCACAGATTCACACTGGGCTACATTCCCACAGATTCACACTGGGATACATGCCCACAGAATTACACTGGGATACAATCCCACAGAATTACACTGGGATACATTCCCACAGAATTACACTGGGATACAATTCCACAGTATTACACTGGGATACATTCCCACAGAATTACACTGGGATACAATCCCACAGATTCACACTGGGATACATTCCCACCGAATTACACTGGGATACATTCTCACAGAAATACACTGGGATACATTCCCACAGATTCACACTGGGATACATTCCCACAGAATTACACTGGGATACAATCCCACAGATTCACACTGGGATACATTCCCACAGAATTACACTGGGATACAATCCCACAGAATTACACAGGGATACAATCCCACAGAATTACACAGGGATACATTCCCACAGAATTACAGTGGGATACATTCCCACAGAATAACACTGGGATACAATCCCACAGAATTACACTGGGATACAATCCCACAGAATTACACTGGTATACAATCTCACAGAATTACACTGGGAAACATTCCCAGAGAATTACAGTGGGATACATTCCCACAGAATTACACTGGGATAGAATCCCACAGAATTACACTGGGATACATTCCCACAGATTCACACTGGGATACATTCCCACAGATTCACACTGGGATACATTCCCACAGAATTACACTGGGATACATTCTCACAGAATTACACTGGGATACATTCCCACAGATTCACACTGGGATACATTCCCACAGAATTACACTGGGATACAATCCCACAGATTCACACTGGGATACATTCCCACTGAATTACACTGGGATACAATCCCACAGAATTACACAGGGATACAATCCCACAGAATTACACAGGGATACATTCCCACAGAATTACAGTGGGATACATTCCCACAGAATTACACTGGGATACAATCCCACAGAATTACACTGGGATACAATCCCACAGAATTACACTGGGATACAATCCCACAGAATTACACTGGTGTACAATCTCACAGAATTACACTGGGAAACATTCCCACAGAATTACAGTGGGATACATTCCCACAGAATTACACTGGGATAGAATCCCACAGAATTACACTGGGATACATTCCCACAGATTCACACTGGGATACATTCCCACAGATTCACACTGGGATACATTCCCACAGAATTACACTGGGATACAATCCCACAGACTTACACTGGGATACAATCCCACAGAATTACATTGGGATGCATTCCCACAGATTCACACTGGGATACATTCCCACAGAATTACACTGGGATACAATCCCACAGACTCACACTGGGATACATTCCCACAGAATTACACTGGGATACATTCCCACAGATTCACACTGGGCTACATTCCCGCAGACTCACACTGGGATACATTCCCACAGACTCACAATGGGATACAATCCCACAGACTCACACTGGGATACATTCCCACAGACTCACAATGGGATACAATCCCACAGACTCACACTGGGATACATTCCCACAGATTCACACTGGGATACATTCCCACAGATTCACACTGGGATACATTCCCACAGAATTACACTGGGATACAATCCCACAGATTCACACTGGGATACATTCTCACAGAATTACACTGGGATACAATCCCACAGTCTCACACTGGGATACAATCCCACAGATTCACACTGGGATACATTCCCACAGAATTACACTGGGATACAATCCCACAGATTCACGCTGGGATACATTCCCACAGATTCACAATGGGATACAATCCCACAGATTCACACTGGCATACATTCCCACAGATTCACACTGGGATACATTCCCACAGAATTACACTGGGATACAATCCCACAGATTCACACTGGGATACATTCCCACAGAATTACAGTGGGATACATTCTCACAGAATTACACTGGGATACATTCCCACAGAATTACACTGGGATACAATCCCACAGAATTACACTGGGATACAATCCGACAGAATTACACTGGGATACATTCCCACAGATTCACACTGGGATACATTCCCACAGAATTACACTGGGATAAATTCCCACAGAATTACACTGGGATACAATCCCACAGACTCACACTGGGATACAATCCCACAGAATTACACTGGGATACAATCCCACAGATTCACACTGGGATACATTCTCACAGAATTACACTGGGATACCATCCCACAGAATTACACTGGGATACATTCCCACAGATTCACACTGGGATACATTCCCACAGAATTACACTGGGATACAATCCCACAGATTCACACTGGGATACATTCCCACAGAATTACACTTGGATACAATCCCACAGAATTACACTGGGATACAATCCCACAGAATTACACTGGGATACATTCCCACAGAATTACAGTGGGATACATTCCCACAGAATTACACTGGGATACAATCCCACAGAATTACACTGGGATACAATCCCAGAGAATTACACTGGTATACAATCTCACAGAATTACACTGGGAAACATTCCCAGAGAATTACAGTGGGATACATTCCCACAGATTTACACTGGGATACAATCCCACAGAATTACACTGGGATACAATCCCACAGAATTACACTAGGATACATTCCCACAGATTCACACTGTGATACATTCCCACAGAATTACACTGGGATACAATCCCACAGAATTACACTGGGATACATTCCGACAGAATTACACTGGGATACAATCCCACAGAATTACACTGGGATACAATCCCACAGACTCACACTAGGATACATTCTCTCAGAATTACACTGGGATACATTCCCACAGATTCACACTGGGATACATTCCCAGAGACTCACACTGGGATACATTCCCACAGAATTATACTGGGATACATTCCCACAATTTCACACTGGGATACATTCCCACAGACTCACACTGGGATACATTCCCACAGACTCACACTGGGATACATTCCCACAGAATTACACTGGGATACATTCCCACAGCTTCACAGTGGGATACATTCCCACAGACTCACACTGGGATACATTCCCACAGAATTACACTGGGATACATTCCCACAGATTCACACTGGGATACATTCCCACAGATTCACACTGGGATACATTCCCACAGACTCACACTGGGATACATTCCCACAGAATTACACTGGGATACAATCCCACAGAATTACACTGGGATACATTCCCACAGAATTACACTGGGATACATTCCCACAGACTCACACTGGGATACATTCCCACAGAATTACACTGGGATATAATCCCACAGAATTACACTGGGATACATTCCCACAGAATTACACTGGGATACAATCCCACAGAATTACACTGGGATACAATCCCACAGAATTACACTGGGATACATTCCCACAGACTCACACTGGGATACATTCCCACAGAATTACACTGGGATACAATCCCACAGAATTACACTGGGATACATTCCCACAGAATTACACTGGAATACATTCCCACAGACTCACACTGGGATACATTCCCACAGAATTACACTGGGATACAATCCCTCAGAATTACACTGGGATACATTCCCACAGACTCACACTGGGATACATTCCCACAGAATTACACTGGGATACAATCCCACAGAATTACACTGGGATACATTGCCACAGAATTACACTGGGATACATTCCCACAGAATTACACTGGGATACATTCCCACAGACTCACACTGGGATACATTCTCACAGAATTACACTGGGATACATTCCCACAGACTCACACTGGGATACATTCCCACAGAATTACACTGGGATATATTCCCACAGACTCACACTGGGATACATCCTCACAGACTCACACTGGGATTCATTCCCACAGACTCACACTGGGATACATTCCCACAGACTCACACTGGGATACATTCCCACAGACTAACACCTCACATTCATTTTATATTAATGCAGGTACCTCAATGTCAGGTGCAGCTCTATTAACGCTACACAAACACTCAAAACATAAAAGGAACACTTGCATTAACACAGCAGCTTATAATATTGAAACATCTCAAAACACTTCATGCAGTAAAATACATTTGGACCGTAGTGGCTGTCATAACTCAAATTGAAAATAAAATATTTTGAACACTTTAATCTGCACATCCTATTTTCCCCAGAGATTGTCAGATTTACCCACAGAACAAGTCACAGTGAGTCAAAGTTGATTTCACTGTATGTGAAGCACTTTGAGATCTTTCAGAGAAGTAATATGATGCTGTATAAATACAACTCTTTAATTTCTATCCCTTCCCTTTCTCCTTCTGTTATATTTTTGCTTTCCAATTTCAGTTTTACCTTTTATCTAGCCTATCTAACCCTAAAAAACAAAACTTTTTCGCTTTCTCTTCCTTCTGGTTCCCAGTGGCTATTTTGGGGATGAGAGCATGTTTAAAGAAAATGGGTTTTCATTGACTGAGCGATGGTTTTAATGGGCAATCTTTAAGCCAATTGCAAACAACAACAACAACTTGTATTTATATAGCACCTTTAACGTAGTAAAACGTCCCAAGGTGCTTCACAGGAGTGATTATCAAACAAAATTTGACTCTGAGCCACATAAGGAGAAGTTAGGGCAAGTGACCAAAAGCTTGGACAAAGAGGTAGGTTTTAAGGAGGAGAGAGAGTCGGAGAGGTTTAGGCAGGGAATTCCAGAGCTTAGGGCCCAGGCAACAGAAGGCAAGACCACCAATGGTTGAGCGATTATAATCAGGGATGTTCAAGAGGCCAGAATTAGAGGAGCGCAGAATTACATCATCTTTTTTCTCTTTCAACACTTTGAAAAAATGTTCAACTTTTCGCATTCCTCTCTTCTTGGGTTGCCAACTTTGGTTAGACCTATTCCTGGAGGTTCCATCACACGACGTCCTACCTCCAGCCGCCCTGCCCAGTCCAATATTTTTATAACTAATAAACAAAAGTGTTCAAAGAAAATGAAAAAAAACCAAAAATTTTTTAATGGCCCCCATGATTTTCCTTCCAGGGTTTGGAGTGTCCGGGAGATTAACCTTTAATTCCTGGGGACTCTAGGACAATCCTGGAGGATTGGCAACCCCACCCTCTCCCCCTCTTCTCCCTGTATGACTCTGTCACTTAGGGATATTTTCTGACCTCAGAACACAAGCATCTTAAAATGCTACAGTCTATAAACACAAAACACATTCATGCCTTTACCTGCTGTTTTAACTGGGACATTGGCCTATTTAAAGTAAGTAGCAAACAGGGGAATTGCCTCCAAATGGGTGAAGCACCAGCACACTAGTATTTGCACAGCATAATGCCAAGGCCAAGATATCAGGAGTTGGATCCCAGTGGGATTTTTAACTCGTATATATTGCTGCATTGGGAGATCCTTACGTCTGTTACACGGGAATTGCGAAACGATAAAAGACCCAGGTCCATCTAGCTCGCCTTCTATCATCCTGGTAGTCGCACGATACAACCATAATGGAGTTGTTGACTAATCACAGCAATCAATCTCTATGGCTGTAAAGTGCTTTGGGACGTCCTGAGGTCGTGAAAGGCACTATATAAAATGCAAGCCTTCCTTTCTTTTATCAATGAGTCTACAACAGACCCAGACACGAGGCGAGGAAACCCCCAGTGGTGGAGAGCTTTGGGAACCATAGGTCCACAGTCACCTGTTCCTCCCGAGCTCGCTACACTCACCACACGTCCCGTCTCCAATTACTCGGATTTTGTGTCCCCAAATGTTATTTTCTGAAAGAAATCTATCTAACTTGCATCTCAATGAATCAATACTAACTGCTTCCACTGTCTCCCCAGGGAGCCTGTTCCATAGATTGACCACTCGCTCACTGAAATATTGTTTCCGCAGATCAGTTTTGAATTTTAATCACTTCGAGCGCAGGCCGTGTCGTCATGGTCTATATTATCTAGTATCTTTAGAATCCTAAAAGCAGCAATCATATCACCCCTCAACCTTCTCTTTTCCAATGAGGCCATGCCCACAATATGCTCTTAATTCTCTTAGAATCAAAGAATGATACAGCACAGAAGGAGGCCATTCGGCCCATCGTGCCTGTGCTGGCTCTTTGAAAGAGCTCTCCAATTAGTCCCACTCCCCTGCTCTTTCCTGCAATTTTTTTCCTTTTCAAGTATTTATCCAATTCCCTTTAGAAAGTAACTATTGAATCTGCTTCCACCTCCCTTTCAGACAGCGCATTCCAGATCACAACAGCTCGCTGCATAAAACATTTTCCCTCATTTTCCCCTCTGGTTCTTTTGCCAATTACCTTAAATCTCTGGTTCCCACCCCTTCAGTCACTAGAAACAGAGTAAATAAGGAGAAACTGTTCAAAATCGTAAAAAAAAGGTTTTGATAGTTTCTCCTTATTTATTCTATCAAAACCTTGTGTGATTTTGAACACCTCTATCAAATCTCCCCTTAACCTTCTCTGCTCTGAGGAGGACAATCCCAGTTTCTCCAGTCTCTCCACGTAACTGAAGTCTGTCTGTATCTTGTATCTTCTGTTGACAGCTGAGTTCCTCTTCCTGTGTTGGGGCAGTTATCTCTGCTATGCCGTGCGAACAGTACCATCGACATACCATGAGCCGCGCTTCATGGGCCTCGCCATCCACAATGAAATCCTCATGTCTGCTGCCTTCTACAGCATCAGGTACAGTAATGTAGAACTCTACAGTAACTCCTGACTTCGTCTTGTCGCCTATTCCATTTCTATCAAGCGTCAGCTGTGGTTCGGTGAGTAGCACTTGGGCCTCTGAATCAGAAGGTCATGAGTTCATCGTCCCACTCCGGAGACTTGAACTCATCATCTGGACAGGCTCTTCATTACCCGATTGGATGTTTCTTGACTGTCAGTCAAAACGTTCTTTTTTTCCCAGCTCCAATACTTTCACAACTAATAAACGAAAGCGTACAAAGAAAATGAAAACAAAAGTTTTTCTTTTTTTAAATGCCCCAATATTTTTTTCCAGGGTTGCCCAGGAGATTAATCTTTAATTCCTGGAGACTCCAGCACAATGCTGGAGGTTTGGCAACCCCTAGGTAGCATTAAGCCATAAAAAGAAAGACTTGCATTTCTAGAGCACCTTTCACCACCTCAGGATGCCTCAAAGCACTTTACAGCTAATGAAGTACTTTTGTCAAGTGTAGTCACTGTTGTAATGTAGGAAACGCGGCAGCCAATTTGCACACAGCAAGCTCCCACAAACAGCAATGTGATGATGACCAGATCATCTGTTTTTTGTTATGTTGATTGAGGGATAAATATTGGCCAGGACACTGGGGAGAACTCCCCTGCCCTTCTTCGAAATAGTGCCATGGGATCTTTTACGTCCACCTGAGAGAGCAGACGGGGCCTCGGTTTAACGTCTCATCTGAAAGACGGCACCTCTGACAGTGCAGCACTCCCTCAGCACTGCACTGCAGTGTCAGCCAAGATTTTTATGCTCAAGTCTCTGGAGTGGGACTTGAACCCACAACCTTTTAGACAGGTGTTGGGTTCAATCCCCATTCTCTACAGAGATGGCTGATCTCAGCCAGCCAAGCAGTTGGGCTGCTGCAATTGGCCTCAGCGATCAGAGTTTGCAAGAGGGAAAAGAAACAGCCCGTTTCTGCTCCTGGTCGCTGGCAGAGGTAGGCCTCGGCTGTGATTCCAGCCACTGTCGAATAGCTAACCATCTAGGCTCACACGTGAAGAATGGAGACTTGAGTCCCGGGTGGCTGCTGGCGCGAGAGTTTTCCCAGCAAGAGTTCATGCCTTCAGGAAAGGAGAGGAGAACATTGTCAAAAGGGTTGCCGTGCCTTCAGCTGCCAAGACCCTTAGCTCTGGAATTCCCTCCCTAAACCTCTCCGCCTCTCTCTCCTCCTTTAAGACGCTCCTTAAAACCTACCCCTTTGACCAAGCTTTTAGTTACCTGTCCTCCTTATCTTGCTCAGTGTCAGATTTTGCCTGATAACACTCCTGTGAAGCACCTTGGGAGGATTTATTACGTTAAAGGCGCTATATAAATGTAAGTTGTAATCTTTTTTCATTTTGTTTCCTTTATGCAGACATGCTACTTCAGTTCTTAAAGGGTTAAAATAGATGTTCCTTCTGCTCTTATTTGCCCTCTGGCCGATGAAGATTTTTTTTTTAAACTACAAGAGAGAAAGATTTCCGAGTGATTTACAGCAAAGCCCTCAGGCCTGGTATCAGAGTGTCTGTTCCAGTCGCGTCTGTTAAAACCCAGCTTCTTTTAAAAGTCAAAAAGTTGCTGATGCGTTTATGTCGAAGCCTGATTTAAGTATCCACTGGCTTTCTCTGTAACCCACCTGGACCTGTGATACCCTCGCCCCCTTCAGATCACGTGCAGTCTCCCATCTTGCTTAACAGCCACCTCTGCAGCCTCAAATCAACAGGTCATTGAACACACTTGGCACTCATGTGGCCTGGGTGTCCAGCGGCAGTTCAGGTGGGATCATCGATTATACGGTCACTCCCTCTCCCAAGGCCAAAACTGTTTCTGTACCAAGATCGTCCCAGAGCAGAAACAACTCCAAACATCTTTTCTCTGTTAATAACTGCCTCCTCTCCCTTCCCCCACCTCACCCTTCAGCCTCAAAAGGGTGACAGGAACTCACACTCCTCATACTTCCCAATAAAGGTGAACCGCATTGCAGTCGCTGTTATCTTTGACTGCTTCCACTCCCCTCAAACTCCCAGCTCCCCCGTCTGCCCCTATCTAACTCTCCCCTTCCCAATCTCTGCAGCTCCTCACCCTCCCTTCTCCTCAGCATTATACAAACTTATCTTGTTTATGAAGCCCACTACCTACCCATTCGATCCACCTCCCATCCTCGCTCCTGGCCATCCAACTTCACTTCATCACCCTCATGCTTGTCTCTTTCATCCAGCCCTGTCCCACCTCCTTCGGAGCCCCTGTAATCACTCCCCTCATGAAGAAACCCACCCTGACCCTCTCCAATCTCTGCAACCACCGCCCTGACTCACCACTTCCCTTCCTATCAAGTCCTGGGATGGGATGTTCCCCATCTCTCTCTTGACTCCTTATTCATATTCCTCCAATCTGGCTTCTCCCCCACCTACCGCACCAAGATCGCACTGTTTTCCCACCTCTCCTCATCCTCCCTGCTGCCTTCAAGGCAAGTGACCACGCCTCCAAAGTCTCTCTTCGGAGCACTGCTGTATCTGGTTCCACTCTCGCACCTGACTCAACAGAGGCTTCTGTTCACAGTCACCTCCCGTGTACCTCAGGGACCCAGCTTTGACACTCTCCTTCACTATCTATGTGCCATCCCTTAGCAATATTATCTGGAAGCGAGGCCTCAGCTTTCAAATGTACGTCAATGACACCCAGTTCTATCTCACCTCTTCCTCCATTGATTTAAAGGTTGTGTCCACGCTCTGAAATTGCTAGTCCGAAATCAAAACCTGGATTGAATAGAATGGTTACAGCACGGAAGGAGGCCATTCGGCCCGTCGAGCCTGTGCTGGCTCTCTGCAAGAGCACTTCAGCTAGTCCCACTCCCCCGCAGCCCTTTCCCCGTAGCCCTGCAAATTTTTTTCCTTCAGGTACTTATCCAATTCCCTTTTGAAAGCCACGATTGAATCTGCCTCCACCACCCTTTCAGGCAGCATATTCCAGATCCTAACCACTCGCTGCGTAAAAAAGTTTTTCCTCATGTCGCCTTTGGTTCTTCTGCCAATCACCTTAAATCTGTGTCCTCTGGTTCTCCACCCTTCCGCCAATGGGAACAGTTTCTCTCGATCTACTCTGTCCAGACCCCTCATGATTTTGAAAATCATTGATTTTGGATGAGCCAAAACTTCCTCCAGCTGAATGTCACCAAAACTGAGCCTATCCTCTCTGGCCTCCACCAGCATCTCTCTACCTCTGCCCTCAACTGCACCAACCTCCCTGACTGGCCATCTCAGGACTAAGACAAAGCTTTTGCATCTTGCTCAGTTCATGGGCTCACCTTCTTCTCCAATGTCTGCTCCATTATCAAAACCGGTTCCTTCCCCCTCCACAACATTGCCCGCCTTCACCCTTATCCTCCAACATCTCTCTTTGGAGCACCGTTGTTACGAGCTGGAATGCACTGCTTGATAGGGCGGTGGAAGCAAATTCAATAGTAACTTTCAGAAGGAAATTGGATATATATATGGGGAAAGAGCGGATAAGTGGGACTAATTGGAGAGCTCTTACAAAGAGCCGGCACAGGCACAATGGGCTGAATGGCCTCCTTCTGCGCTGTAAGATTCTATGATCCCTCCCTTTCTACTGCAGAAACCCCAATCCATGCCTTCACAGCTTGACTTCCCCAGTGTCAGCATCCAAACGGTGCAGCCCACATCTTCACCCACACGCAGTCCCCATCTCATCCTCTCCTAACTCCATTGCCTCCCCAATACCCATCCTTGTTTTCAAATCTCTCCATGGTCTTGCCCCATCCCTCCCACCTGATGTCCTCACACACACCAACTCTTCCTCTCTGTGCAGGTAATATGCGAGTCGTACATGTGTTTGTGAGCATATTCAATTGTTTTCTTTTATATAAAGTTGAGCTATTAAAAATCCTCTGGTGGTGTTCATTCTTCCAAATTATCGGAGCGTTGCTTTCATTAACCCCAAATAATTTTAAGATAAGGTCCATTTCTTCCCCTAGGTTCACCATGGCGATGACGCTTCACCCTGATTGGATGCTACTGCTCTTCTTCGCTCACTCTCACCTTACGGTCACGGTGGCACTAATTCTGCTTTTCATCCCCAAGGTATTAATGCCTTTCTTTTCAGAAACAAAGCGATGCGGTGGAGGTAAATTTCCGGTTTCACCACACTGGGCGGTAATGTGGCGGAGCGGAACAGATCGCCCACCTGATTGTCATTCCATCGATTTCAACGGGATGAAAATTGAGACGGGTTCTATAACTGGAAGGTGGTCTGCTCCACCAGATTACCGCCCAGGCCCTGAAGGTGAAAATTTACCCCAATCTCACACGTTTACCACTGAGGTGCACCAAGAAGCAGGACAGGCTCTCCGCTAAATGGGATCATTTACATGGCTGAAGCTGTGGTCGTACTTTCCAAGGTGTCAGCTGTGGCTCAGTGGGTAGCACTTGTGCCTTTGGGTCAGAAGGTTGTGGGTTCTAAATCCCACTCCACGAGACTTGAGCACAAAAATCTAGGGTGGCAGTGCTGAGGGAGTGCTGCACTGTTGGAGGTGCCATCTTTCGGATGAAAGGTGAAACCGAGGCCTAGCTAGCATTCTTAGATCATCTATCTACAAAGACTCTACAGTCCTGGTCTATCACAGCATCTTCCTATTTCTTAAATAACTGTGGGGGTTTTTGCCTCCCCCGACTCTACTCAGAAGGCCCATTCCGTGCATTGAAATCTTTAAGTCTTAATCTACAGTCTTGGTTGAATTGGAACCAAGTTCTGAATTTACCTCCGTTTACTATCTTGTGAACCTCTTTAAAATTCCTCCGTCCTCACGAGGCTCCAAGTCCAGACACAGGCTTGAAAAGTGAAAGCTCACTGGGTGTAATTTTAACTTATTAAAATCCAACGGAGAAGTAAATTGGACCAGGTGTAAAACGGATAGCCGATTCGCTGTCGCCCATTCTTCACCCGGTGATAAAAGATAAAATTACCTCCACTGTTCCTTCTCACCTCAGATCTGCCCCGCTGTTTATATAATACCAGAACTGAGAGGTTATAACTATCAGGAAAGGTAGAACAGGCTAGAACAGAGAAGGCTGAGAGAAGACCTAATTGAGGTCTTTAAAATTACGAAGGGGTTCGATAGGGTAGACATAGAGAAGATGTTTCCACTTGTGGGAGAGACCAAAACTAGAGGCCATAAATATAAGATAGCCACTAATAAATCCAATAAGGAATTCAGGAGAAACTTCTTTCCCCAGAGAGTGGTGAGAATGTGGAACTCGCTACCACAGGGAGTTGAGGTGAATAGCAGGGAAGCCTTTAAGGTGAGATGAAGCAGGGTGGGAGGAGACTCGTGTGGAGCATAAACACCGGCACGGACTAGTCGGGCTGAATGGCCTGTTTCTGT
This sequence comes from Squalus acanthias, assembly GCA_030390025.1. NCBI lineage: Eukaryota > Metazoa > Chordata > Chondrichthyes > Squaliformes > Squalidae > Squalus > Squalus acanthias. The sequence continues at coordinate 5,383,397 of CM059437.1, read as the reverse complement.
GCTGTACATTCAATGATATAATCTTACATTAGTAAATAGTTCAGGGCCGATCCTTCAGAATATTTTTTTTAATAACGACAATGTGTAAACATAAACAATGATTGTGGTAAATACAGTAATAAGGTCAATTTAGCAATAAGAGATTTTATGTGAAGCAGTTGTTCAGAATGTTGTTACCCAGTGAGATTCATTTTCATTTCTGTTTTCAGTTCCTCCATGTGGGAGCGCCTCTGAGGGGGGACATAGTGGCCGAGGTATACGAGGACGAGCTTGACATGCGTTGCTCCGGTTCCTATCTCAATAGCAGTATCACGTCTGCCTGGAGTGATCACAGCCTGGACCCAGACGATATCAGGGTGAGCCAAGAGAAAGGGATTGAAACTAGGTTGCTCTACCATATAAAATAAATAGGTCACATTTGGGAGAGGGTGTGGGGTGGGGGGGAGAAAAAATCCTACTTGCCAGCTGACGTAAGAAAACTACTCGGCACTTGGTCTAAGCGTTAAACAAAGCTTTAATCAACTGTTTTACAACATGGAGATCTAGTTGTGTCCTTCCCTAGTTCCTGTTAAAGAATGTCCTGAGCAAGCTGGGCCCATGCCCGAGTATTTATACTCTCCCTGGACAGCGCCACCAGCAGGCCGCCCAGTATTATTTCATAAGTCATTTCCACATGAATGACAAGATTCATGTCACCAGCGACGCCCACATCCCGAGAATGAGTTCAAAAGAAAGACTAAAAAAGGAATTGAACTTGGGACTGTCCAGGTGTTTATTCCAGGAGTCATATGAATTGCTGTGTTTCATTAACCACTCTTGGAAAAAGATTGGTTGCTTTCCTAACTTTCAAAAAAGTATTGAATGCAACCCAAAGTGTTGTCGTTGCAACACTATTATTATCTCACCTGTCTCACCTCCTGACTCCCCAAAGCTTTTCCACCATCTACAAGGCACAAGTAAGGAGTGTGATTGAATACTCTCCACTTGCCTGGATGAGTGCAGCTCCAACAACACTCAAGAAGCTTGGCACCATCCAGGACAAAGCAGCCCGCTTGATTGGCACCCCATCCACCACCTTAAACATTCACTCCCTCCACCACTGGCGTACCGTGGCTGCAGTGTGTACCATCTACAAGATGCACTGCAGCAACTCGACAAGGCTTCTTCGACAGCTCCTCCCAAACCCACGACCTCTACCACTTAGAAGGACAAGGGCAGCAGGCGCATGGGAACACCATCACCTCCAAGTTCCCCTCCAAGTCACACACCATCCTGACTTGGAAATATATCGTCGTTCCTTCATCGTCACTGGGTCAAAATCCTGGAACTCCCTCCCTGACAGCACTGTGAGAGCACCTTCACCACACGGACTACAGTGGTTCAAGAAGGCGGCTCACCACCACCTTCTCAAGGGCAATTAGGGATGGGCAATAAATGCTGGCCTTGCCAGCGACGCCCACATCCCAGGAACAAATAATTTAAAAAATCCTCACTAACGTGCTGGTTAGTTACCAAATCCGATGATCATGTGTATCATTTGAGATTCTCTCACTGACCTGCCTCGGGCCCAGACACCATACTTTGAAAATCTTTGAACTATAGCACAAAGAGTGCAGCTTCAGAGGAAACTAGATAGTCAGGAACATAGCTATGGTAGGAAGTCACATCATTGTGGCAAACCTATCTACATATAGAATTACATATATAGAATTTACAGCACAGAAACAGGTCATTCGGCCCAACAGGTCCGTGCCAGTGTTTATGCTCCACACGAGCCTCCTCCCACCCTACTTTATCGCACCCTATCTGCATAGCCTTCTATTTCTTTCTCCCTCATGTACTAATCTAGTTTCCCCATGGTCGATGGGTCATTTGGAGCTGTGTCACTTGGTCACTCTGCGTCCTTGAATCTTGCTTCATCGTCTTTAGGGGGTAGAGGAGGAATTTCCCCAAATATTTTCCTTAATTGACCTCTTCCCGAAGACTGTGTGACTGCCGGGAAGTTGGGGGGGGGGGGGGGGGGAGGGAATGATGGAGTTACACCATGCCAGGATGAGATAAGTTCGATGGACCAGTTGGTCCTTTCTTGTCCATTTTGGTATGTTTGCAACATGTTTGGAAGTGTATGGTGCCAGAACAGCCGATGGCAATGACAGATGGATGAACAAACTGCTCAAGAGCAGAATTCCAGAGGCTTGTTGGAACCGAGGCAACAAGATCAGCAATGGATCAGCCATACTAGCAAAACCATACTGGCAATCGTGGATCAGGTGTTGACGGACAAATGAAACTGTCGTGTTGCCGACTCTGGTTAAATATATTCCTGGAGGTTTCATCACAGAGTCGCACGCTCCTGCCATTGGTCGCCCGATGCGCCCATCCTCCCGGCGCCCCGTCTTCCCACGGCCAATGGGAAAGGGAACAGGTTCTTCGTTATCCAATTGGATGATTCCTGACCGTCAGTCACAACAGCTTTTTTCCCCTCTCCCATATTTTTCTAACCAATAAACAGAAGTGTTCAAAGAAAATTAAAAAAACACAAGTTTCATTTAACGCTCTTATGATTTTTCTCCCCGGTGTTGCTCGCGGCCGTGTCCTGGAGATTAATCTTCAATTCCTGGAGAATACCGAGCCACATAAGGAGATATTAGGACAGATGATCAAAAGCTTGGTCAAAGAGGGAGGTTTTAAGGAGCGTCTTAAAGGAGAAGAGGGAGGCGGGGAGGTTCAGGGAGGGAATTCCAGAGCTTAGGGCTTAGGGCAGCTGAAGGCACGGCCGTCAATGGTGGAGCGATTAAAATCGAGGATGCTTAAGAGGCCAGAATTAGAGGAGCGCAGATATCTCGGGGAGGGTTGTGGGGCTGGAGGAGATTACAGAAATGGGAGGGGTGAGGCCATGGAGGGATTTGAAAACAAGGATGAGAACTTTAAAATCGAGGCGTTGCTTAACTAGGAGCCAATGTAGGTCAGTGAGCACAGGGGTGATGGGAGAAAGGTGAAAAAATGTCACCAGGTTGATCAGCAGCATGCTTTTCTTTCCAAAAAGCTTTTGGAAAAAAACTAATGCTTCGTTCTCTTATTTTTTTCTTTGGCAGGATGAGCTGAAGAAACTTTATGCCCAACTGGAAGTACATAAAACAAAGAAGATGACAACCAACAATCCACACCTTCAGAAAAAGAGGACTTCCAGAAGGGGCCTCGGTCGTTCCATCATAAAGCGCATATCTGAAATTCCTGAGTCAATGAGCAGACACGGCAGCAGGGATGAGAGGGGTGGATCTATTGGAGCAGGGAGCTATCTTGGCTCATACAGGAAAAAGCTTTATGAGTCTTCCAGCTCTAGCATGAGAATGAAAGAAGACTCCATGAAGCATCGGGGTTTCTCAATAAGAAAATCTCACAGTACCTATGACCATATGAGGGACCATCGGGATGGCCACATCAGCAGAGCAGATTCCACCAGCAGAGATCCTTCCCTGCTGGACTCCCTGATGAGGAAGAAGTTGGCGAAGAAAGCCTCCCAGAGATCAAACGTTGACTCGTTAGATGCTGCCCCTTTAGTGTGCAAGTCCGCTAGTGCACACAACCTAACCGTGGATCAGAACCCATTACACATCAAGGCTCCCACACTGCAAAAATCTCTTAGTGTTGTTAGCTGTGCGAGGGAAAAGGAATTGGTGCTCACAAAGAAGAATGAAGAGAACACAAAACAGGTGGAAGACAGAGTTCAGAGGAAGCTGTCAGCCAAGCAAGCGCCAACGCACCTACAGCCCTCCACAGTTGCAGTACAGTCGGAAGAAGCAAATAAAATGTCCGACGCAGCCAGGCAGCAAGCAGCCAGTGAACCCCCTCAAGAAACAGAGAGACCACTGTTACAAGACGGCCACAACAAGACTCTGGTTTGCCCCTGGGACTTTCAGAACCCGCAACCTCCACCTTCTGACACAAATGTTCCCAAACATATCACCTATGCACCGGGCAAAAGCAGCAGCATTGACGGCTCAAACTCATCGGGAAAGCTGCAGGAGAACAGAAAAAGATTCGCCGATTTGGTGAGGAAGCATCGAAGCTTGCATCAAGGTAGTATTGATAACGTTCATGGTTGGGAAGTGAAGGAGACCTCAACGATCCATTGTGAAAATGAAGTGTCAACGGACACGCACCCTGGAGCCAATACATCACCAAGAGTTGGCAAATCAGTAGAATCTTCAAGAACAGACGCCATTCATCCAGGAGTGCATGAAGAAGCGTCTCCCAAGGCTAAGAAAACAGAATTACCTTCTGAAAAGATGGATCAAATAAAAACAGATAGTCCTAAAGGAGCCAGCAAGCGGGAAAAATATATGTCACTCCTAAAACAAGCATCAACTAATAGTGGAATCATTTGTCCGTGGGATGTTGTGGCAAAAGAGACAGCAGCATTGGACACGAGTGCTGATCAGAAGAAGGAAAGATCTTCATCAGTCTGTGTTGGTGCACCAGAACCATTTGTGCATGGCTCCTTGAAAGCAAAGGATGCAAATGATTCATTGAAGCACTCTAAAGGATTTGGACTGTCCTTGAAGTTCCTGATGGCACCGGGAAAGACGAAGGATAGCAAGAAAGAGAAGATAAGGAAAGAAAGTGGGAAAGTAAAGGGCGGTGCAGACAAGGGAAAAGAAAAGGAGAACTTAACGGAAGCAGGGGGTTCAATAGATAAATCTACAGCTGCAGATAGCTGTCCGTGGGAAGCAGGAGAGACCAAGAGCAAAGACGAAAAATCACGGTCAACAAGTAAGTCTAAAGTCGCAGATATCTCTCCATTGGATACAGGTGATACAGGGAGCAAGCGGCAAAAATATATGTCATTCTTAAAACAAGCATCAACAAATACTACAATCATTTGTCCATGGGACAGCATTTTAGAAGAGACATCAGAAAAGGGTTTAAGTGCAGATCAGAAGAAGGGACGGTCTTTATCGGTTTGTGCTGGTGTCCCAGGATCACTTGTGCATGGCACATTGGAGGCAAAAGTTGCAAATTTATTGCAGCAATCTAAACGAAAATCGCTGCCCATTGATAATTCTAAAGCCACAGATATCCGTCCCTGGGAGACAGGAGCATCAACAACCGGAGGAAGTCAAACGGGCCCAAAAGCTAAAAGTCATTTAACTGTCGGTGAGGCAACAAACCAACCTGAAGATAGTCCAGATCAGAAGAGGGGACGGTCTTTATCGGTTTGTACTGGTGTCCCGGGATCACTTGTGCATGGCACATTGGAGGCAAAAGATGTAAATGATTCGTTGCCGCTATACAAACGATTAACACTGTCCCTGAAACTTACGATGGCACCAGACAAGATGAGGGATAGAGAGAACAAAGAAGGAAAATCACTGTCTATAGATAAATCTAAGGTCGCAGATATCTGTCCCTGGGACACAGGAGATACTGAGAGCAAAGAAACATCGCTGCCTATTGATAAATCTAAAGTTGCAGACATCTGTCCCTGGGAAACAGGAGATACTCAGAGCAAAGATACATCGCTGCCCAGTGATAAATCTAAAGTCGCAATTATCTGTCCCTGGGAAACAGGAGATACTGAGAGCAAAGATACATCGCTGCCCATTGATAAATCTAAAGTTGCAGACATCTGTCCCTGGGAAACAGGAGATACTCAGAGCAAAGATACATCGCTGCCCATTGATAAATCTAATGTCACAATTATCTGTCCCTGGGAGACAGAAGATACTGAGAGCAAAGATACATCGCTGCCCATTGATAAATCTAAAGCCACAGATATCCATCCCTGGGAGACAGGAGCATCAACAACCGGAGGAAGTCAAATGGGTACAAAAGCTAAAAGTCATTTAACTGTCGGTGAGGCGACAAACCAACCTGAATATAGTCCAGATCAGAAGAGGGGACGGTCTTTATCGGTTTGTACTGGTGTCCCGGGATCACTTGTGCATGGCACATTGGAAGCAAAAGATGTAAATGATTCATTGCCACAATCCAAACGATTAGCACTGTCCTTGAAACTTACGATGGCACCAGACAAGATGAGGGATAGAGAGAACAAAGAAGGAAAATCACTGTCTATAGATAAATCTAAGGTCGCAGACATCTGTTCCTGGGACACAGGAGATACTCAAAGTAAAGAAACATCACTGTCCAGTGATAAATCTAAGGTCGCAGACATCTGTCCCTGGGACACAGGAGATACTGAGAGCAAAGATACATCGCTGCCCAGTGATAAATCTAAGGTCGCAGATATCTGTCCCTGGGACACAGGAGATACTCAAAGTAAAGAAACATCACTGCCCAGTGATAAATCTAAGGTCGCAGATATCCGTCCCTGGGACACAGGAGATACTCAAAGTAAAGAAACATCACTGCCCAGTGATAAATCTAAAGTTGCAGACATCTGTCCCTGGGACACAGGAGATACTCAAAGTAAAGAAACATCACTGCCCAGTGATAAATCTAAAGTTGCAGACATCTGTCCCTGGGACACAGGAGATACTCAAAGTAAAGAAACATCACTGCCCAGTGATAAATCTAAAGTCACAATTATCTGTCCCTGGGAAACAGGAGATACTGAGGGCAAAGATACATCGCTGCCCATTGATAAATCTAAAGTTGCAGACATCTGTCCCTGGGAAACAGGAGATACTCAGAGCAAAGACACATCGCTGCCCATTGATAAATCTAAAGTCACAATTATCTGTCCCTGGGAAACAGGAGATACTGAGAGCAAAGATACATCGCTGCCCATTGATAAATCTAAAGCCACAGATATCCGTCCCTGGGAGACAGGAGCATCAACAACCGGAGGAAGTCAAACAGGTCCAAAAGCTAAAAGTCATTTAACTGTTGGTGAGGCGACAAACCAACCTGAATATAGTCCAGATCAGAAGAGGGGACGGTCTTTATCGGTTTGTACAGGTGTCCCGGGATCACTTGTGCATGGCACATTGGAAGCAAAAGATGTAAATGATTCATTGCCGCAATCCAAACGATTAACACTGTCCCTGAAACTTACGATGGCACCAGACAAGATGAGGGATAGAGAGAACAAAGAAGGAAAATCACTGTCTATAGATAAATCTAAGGTCGCAGATATCTGTCCCTGGGACACAGGAGATACTGAGAGCAAAGACACATCGCTGCCCATTGATAAATCTAAAGTCGCAGATATCTGTCCCTGGGACACAGGAGATACTGAGAGCAAAGATACATCTCTGCCCATTGATAAATCTAAAGTCGCAGATATCTGTCCCTGGGACACAGGAGATACTGAGAGCAAAGATACATCGCTGCCCATTGATAAATCTAAAGTCGCAGATATCTGTCCCTGGGAGACAGGAGATACTGAGAGCAAAGATACATCTCTGCCCATTGATAAATCTAAAGTCGCAGATATCTGTCCCTGGGAGACAGGAGATACTGAGGGCAAAGATACATCGGAGCCCAGAGATAATTCTAAAGTCACAATTATCTATTCCTGGGATACAGAAGCATCAGCAACTGGAGAAAGTCAAACGGGTGCAAAAGATAAAAGTAATTTAACTTTAATTTCTCCTTGGGATGTTGAGGAGACAAACCAACCTGCAAATAGTCCAGATCAGAAGAGGGGACGGTCTTTATCGGTTTGTACAGGTGTCCCGGGATCACTTGTGCATGGCACCTTGGAAGCAAAAGATGTAAATGATTCATTGCCGCAATCCAAACGATTAACACTGTCCTTGAAACTTACGATGGCACCAGACAAGATGAGGGATAGAGAGAACAAAGAAGGAAAATCACTGTCTATAGATAAATCTAAGGTCGCAGATATCTGTCCCTGGGACACAGGAGATACTCAAAGCAAAGAAACATCACTGCCCATTGATGAACCTAAAGTTGTAGACATCTGTCCCTGGGAGACAGGAGCATCGGCAACTGGAGGAAGTCAAACGCGTACAAAAGCTGAAAGTCATTTAACTTCAATTTCTCCTCGGGATGCTGAGGCGAGAACAGCAAACCAACCTGAAAATAAAGAAGCTGGAAAACCAAAAGGCAAAGAAAATGTTAGCGAATCGGCTGTCAGCTGTCCTTTGGATTTGGTATGAGTTTGCTGAGGTGCCAAAGCTGAATATGTAGGGACCATGAAATGTTTCATTTTTATGTAACGCTTTCCCAAGACATGGGGGAAAAAACAAAATTCATTGAATGCAGGATTCTGGTGTAAATACATAGCGTGCAACATAATAAACAGCTTCTTCCCAAAAGGAGTGGCTAATAATACATTTGTGTGCAATTAAATAATCAACTGATGCTTTCAATCCATTTCTACTCTCAACTAAGCAAGTTGGTCTCCTCACCTAAGAAAGGATATACTTGCCATAGAGGGAGTGCAGTGAAGGTTCACCAGACTGATTCCTGGGATGGCAGGACTGTCGTATGAGGAGAGATTGGGTCGACTAGGCCTGTATTCACTGGAATTTAGAAGAATGAGAGGGGATCTCATTGAAACGTATAAAATTCTGACAGGGCTAGACAGACTGGATGCAGGGAGGATGTTTCCCCTGGCTGGGGGGTCTAGAACAAGGGGTCACAGTCTCAGGATACGGGGTAGGACATTTAGGACTGAGTTGAGGAGAAATTTCTTCACTCAGAGGGTGGTGAACCTGTGGAATTCTCTACCACAGAAGGCTGTGGAGGCCAAGTCACTGAATATATTTAAGGCGATAGATAGATTTCTAGACACAAAAGCCATCAAGGGGTATGGGGAGAGAGCGGGAATATGGTATTGAGATAGAGGATCAGCCATGATCATGTTGAATGGCGGAGCAGGCTCGAAGGGCCGAATGGCCGACTCCTGCTCCTATTTTTCTATGTTCTATATTTCTACATGCAGGTGTATTCATATTGCATATCCCTAAAGGTAGTGGTGATGATAACCTTGAGGATTGTTTCATGGACTAGCACACTTTGAAAAGGAATCTTAAGCGAAATTAGACCTCTGATTGTAAACCGACACAAAACACCACTGCCATTTCAATAAACAGACAAGGAATTTTCCTTTCTCCAGTTGTCTCTGATGCCATGTTTGTACTGTGATACTGACACTCAAGTTTAATCGGTGTTTAAGGGGGGGAAACTACAGATCCCGGGTTCGTCTCGCTGCCATCCCAATGTGATTAGATGGTGGAATTGTTCTCTTTATGCTGGTGGTTGCAGCTGTTCTCAGGTAATGTGCTCCAATTGGACCCTGGAATAAAGTTCAATCTATTTACCTCCCAACTTCTCAAATTTACACCAGATATAAAAAAGTCCAGCGTCTTGGGTCACGGACATCAAGGCATTGTAGCAAGGGCTTACCTGACAGAAAGATGCATGCCCCTTCCACTGGATAGTAATTTGGAGGAGGATCCCTGGCTGATGTATCCCTAGCCTCGGTGCAGAGAGGCTAATAGCACTCCAACCACCGTCCCAGCCAATATATTTTTTTATTTTGCTCTTAGGATGTGGAAAACTCGACCAAAAACTAAATTTATTGCCCAGCCTTAATTGCCCTGAGAATGTCAAGGGCAGTAAGAGTCAATCATGTAGTTTGGGAATGGAGTCACGTTTGGCCAGAGTGGGTCGGTATGATAAGTTCCCTGTGCTGAAGGACGTTAGTGAACCAATCAGCTAAAGCACCAGAGACCAGGATTGAACCTGCAAGTTCTATTGGCTGAGGTAGAGTTCGTGTGACGGTGTTGTCCTTTATTAATGTTGTTTTGTTCTCACATCTGGACAATGGACTAGAATGATGTGATCAGAACAGATTTGTTGAATTTAATTTCATAACTTGCCCTGATGGGATTTGAACTCACGACCTCCCGGGTGGCTGGTTCATCATATACCAGGTGGTATTAGCCCAAACAGGTCTTAGTGTGTGAGCATCATCCGAAAACACAGCGTCAGTTTCCATACGTACACTGAGGACACCCAGCTCTACCTCACCACCACTTCTCTCAACCCCTCCACGGTCTCTAAATTGTCAGACTGCTTGACCGACATCCAGTCCTGGATGAGCAAAAATGTTCTCCAATTAAATATTGGCAAGACAGAAGCCATTGTTTTCGGTCCCCGCCACAAACTCCATTCCCTAGCCACTGACTCCATCCCTCTCCCCAACATCTGTCTGAGGCTGAACCACACTGTTCGCAACCTTGGTGTCATATTTGACCCCGAAATAAGCTTCCGACCACATATCCACAGCATAACTAAGACCGCCTACTTCCACCTTCGTAACATCGCCTGTCTCCGCCCTTGCCTCACCTCATCCGCTGCTGAAATCCTCATCCATGCCTTTGTTACCTTCAGACTTGACTATTCCAACGCACTCCTGGCCGGCCTCCTGCGTTCTACCCTCTGTAAACTTGAGGCCATCCAAAACTCTGCTGCCCGTGTCCTAACTCGCACCAGGTCCCGTTCACCCATCACCCCTGCGCTTTTGCTGACCTACATTGGCTCCCGATTGAGCAACTCCATGATTTTAAAATTCTCATCCTTGTTTTCAAATTCCAACCAAGGCCTCGCCCCTCCCTAACCTCCTCCAGCCCTATAACCGAGTTATCTGCGCTCCTCCAATTCTGGCCTCTTGCGCATCCCCAATTTTAATCGCTCCACCATTGGCGGCCGTGCCTTCAGCTGCCAAGGCCCGAAGCTCTGGAATTCCCTCCCTAAACCTCTCCGCCTCTCTCTCCTCCTTTAAGACGCTCCTTAAACCTACCTCTTTCTGCTCGAATATCTCCTGATGTGGCACAGTGCCAAATTTTGATTGATAATCGCTCCTGTGAAGCACCTTGGGATGTTTTACTGCGTTAAAGGCGCTATATAAATGCAAGTCGGCGTTGTTGAGCTGCGTCGGATTAACATGCTCAAGTTATATTCCTTTGACAGATTGCAAACAGACGGTACATTGAATAAATTCTGGCAGCCAGGACATTTCTCACTTGAGCACAGGCCCCCCCATGAATCTGAAATATGTTCCTAGAACTTTCCAGATACAAGTCAAAGAAGAAAACTTTTTTTTAAATGTCTTTAAATGTCGAGCGATTTTGTCCTTGATGAACGCAGCCAGCGGAATAATTCAACAGTCGGTTGGAACTATCAACTAATCTTAGAATACTGGTGCAAAGGAAATAATAATTACCATCTGCTTGGCAAAAACATTCCACTGTTACAAGTAGAGTGCCTCCACTGATGCGCACACAGCAGGGGCTCAGGGACTGGGTGTCGCAGATTACCATACTTGATCTTCAATCTACGCTAACACTCCAGCGCAGTACCGAGGGAATGCTGCATTGTTCGAGGTGCCGTCTTTCAGACGAGAGGCGAAACCAAGGTCCCATCTGTCCGTTCAGTTTGGCATAAAAGATCTGGTGTCCTGGCTATTATTTCCCTCAAACAATATACCACCGAAAACAGATTAACTGATCATCTCATTGCTGTTTGTGGGACCTTGCTGTTTGCAAATTCACGACCGCAATTGCGTCAAAACAACAGTGACCGCACTTCAAAAATAATTTGCCGACTGTAAAGCGCTTCGGGGCATCCCGAGGATGTGAAAGGCTCTATGTAAATGAAGTTCTATATTTCTCTTGGCACTGCTGGAACTTGGGTTTGAATTCCAGCCGGACTGGTGGGATGAATGTCACCACTCTCGGCCAGCTGTCAGAGTCCTGGGACGGCGGGGTTTGGTGTCAAGCCAACGCACATCCTTGTGAGCCAGTCCACGGCACAAAACTGCCCACAGTTCAGCAGTAAACTGGCAGCTGCACTCGGTCAACAAGGCTGGTTTGTTCAAGAATTGAGGAAAGAAATTCACACTGCTGCTGTAGTGGGCGGTCTTTTGGGGGATGAGAATTAAAGCACATCACCCAGTTAGAAAGAGCTATCCTCTGTATCTGGCTTGTGTGATAACAGACCGAAAAATGCTTCGTGCTAGCAATTAGTGCCTGAAAATGAAACACTTCCGTTTTTTACACCAATATGCTTCATCTTGGTGAGCAATAAATTTCACCTAAAAGTATAAATTTAGAGAAGCGCTAGATTCCCCACACAGTGTGTTTCAAATCTCAAATCCCATTAGAAGGACAATTCCAACTTCACTCAGCACTCCCTACAATAAGGAATAACTGAGGATGGGTCACTTCCCAGCAAATGGCTCAAGGGCAGAAATAGCAGTGGCTTAGGAGTGGGTAACCTGCTGACTGACTGCCTCAGCCAGGGAATGGCAAATGGCACAGGCGGAAACATATAAAGGAAGTAAAATTGGCCAGAATATCCAATACAAGTATGACACCAGTTCAGCGACATCCTCGGGCAAATAAGCATGTTGCAGTCTTTACGTTGTTGTGCATGAGACATCTGTGTTTATATCACATTTTCCAGTTATCAATATGGGCTTTACGTTGAAAATGATTAATTTCTTGTCACAATGTATCTTTACACTTTTCCCCCCTTTCTTCCCACCACCAACCAGATCGCTCCAATGTCCAGTGCAGTGCTGAAGGAGCGCTGCACTGTTGGAGGTGCCGTCTTTCGGATGAGACGTTAAACCGAGGCCCCGTCTGCTCTCTCAGGTGGATGCAAAAGATCCCATGGCACTATTTTGAAGAAGAGCAGGGGAGTTCTCCCCGGTGTCCTGGCCAATATTTATCCCTCAATCAACATCACCAAAACAGATTATCTGGTCATTATCACATTACTGTTTGTGGGAGCTTGCTGTGCGCATATTGGCTGCCATGTTTCCTACATTACAACAGTGACTACACTTCAAAAAGCAACTCATTGGCTGTAAAGGACTTTGTGATGTCCTGAGGACATGAAAGGCATTATATAAGTGCAGCTCTTTCTTTCAGTGCAGTGTCCCATAACGGTGGGTCGGAAACCTTCTCCCAGGCATCTGCTGATGCAGATTCTAATCACCCTCTGACTCACCACGGGGATGCACACGGTCTCTGATTGACAGGTTGGAAACTCACCACACAGGAACCTATAGATGGGAACTTGAACCCAGTCCCATCGCTCCACATCACAGCTTATGTCAATACTCTAATGCATTACATCTCTCGCACGCACACACACACACACAATATCCAGACTTAGGTTTTATTATTTGTTATCAAATGGAAACAGCAAACCTTGGACTCTGAACCAATGTTCTACAAACCCAAGGAATGCAATTACCATCATTTACAAAGTTGCACTCTTCATTCTATCTGGAACTCTTGCCCAAGGAGTCAGTTGCAAAGCTAGCATCTAACCTCAGGGTTCAACTGGCTCCTGAAGAGCACTCAAGGCATCTCAGAGCTCGTGACCTCCTCCAAACTTGTTGCATGAGACTACAACCTTGTTACTCATTCCTGGATATTAATTACTCTGTATGGGATGCAGTGAAAACTAAACTAGAATCACTACCTTGGGATGAATTCCATGTTCTCTATGGACAGTTACTCTCCTTACAAGTGTTTAGATGCAACAGTGGTGAATGGGCACTCGCATTCTCCTACTCTCGGTATAAAGACCTGACTACGACAGTGTTCACTGTATGTTTTAAATGAAGCCTCTGAACGTACATCTCGAGATAAACCCAGTTTACAGTAGCTGTAGTGTACTGGGTTGGGGCAAGCCGATTCGAACTTGCTCAGGAGATTAGACTGGGGTAATAGAATTTGGCTTCTGGTTCTGGATTTAAACTGATGCGAAGGAAGCTGGTGCAAAAACAAAGGTAGGTTCGAATCGGTGCACGTTGACTCGTGTTGGAGAAGTTTGGCAATGTCCCGTTTACGGGCAGAGTGAGGTGGTGAACACAGAATGGCGGGGTGTGTGCAAACTCGACTCGTGTCCGCTGCGCTGAATGAAACACGATGTCCCTGGTGCAAACAGTAAAGCGCGAACGCTGTTTTCCGTCTCTCTCTCTCTCTCCCCCCTCAGTTTCTCACTTGTTCCACTGTACGGATTCAGGTTTGGGAATCTCAATATTCTTCGTCGCGAACTCTTCCCACGGCTCGAGTTTGGGTCCAGGGATCATAATGGTCTGGAGTTTAAAAACAAACCAAAATTAGCATTTCTATAAATAAAATCGTTACAGGCCTTGCAATTTTCCCCACAGTACAGCACAACACAAGTGATCTCTGGATGGGGGCAGTGGAACAGAAGCACGAAATCATCAGTAACTCCATCACGCAGATTGACGATGAGTGCTATATTTTGAGCAAGCAGGGCCAAGCTTTTAAAAGTAGTCGCCCCTCGTGGCATTTTCAGATGTTGCTCTCCTAGAATTTTGGCAAAAACCTCCTCCTGGTTTGAGAGATAGCGACTCTTTATGCTTCCTAGTTGCAGAGGAATCTACCAACATTGCTGGATTCAGAATGATATTGTGTCCTTTTTAATCAGATTCCATATCTCCTGTTGTTATCACTAACACCGGCTGCTCTATAATCACAGCTGTTGTTACCATTTGGGAATTGCTGGCGACACTTCATGATTGTCCATTATTATTTTGGTTTGGGTGGATTAAACTTCATTTTGACGATTGCGAAACTCAATAAATTAAAAGCTTTTTTTTTAAACTAAGAAACCCAGTAATCCCCTCCCTCCAAAAAACAGAAGCAAATGAGACAGACACACTGGACATTAGGTTATTGAAAACTCTGCATTCCAAATCGAGAACATTCCTCGTAACACACAAATAGGTTTTATGGAGGCTGTGCATGGCACAGAAATTAAACACTACACACTGCAGCCACCAATGCTCTACTGCATTTAAAACTAGTTGATTTCCCGTGACGCTGCACATGAGGGAGTCAAGACCAAATACAGCGATCAGGTGAGGTAGGGCTAGAGGGTGAGGGACAATTCGACTAAGGTACACGGGTGTAATTCAGTCCTTGTTTTAAAGTCACACTTTATTTTTATATTGGCCCGTATTTTCCGATGCCTACGGGTGGGTACGAGCTGTGTACACACCCGTAGGGACATCGGAAATGCCTGTTTCAGGCATGCGAAGCGCGTGCACTGAAAACCGGCATTTCCGATCCGTCAAGAATCCTCTCGACAGATCGGACGCCTGCCCTGGAGAAGGGCCTCTGCGGGTGGAGAGTTCCGCTTTCTGGAGAACCTCCGCCTGCTGAAAACCCTTAAAAATCTTACGCAAAGCCTGCTTTTACCAGCATAAGCGTTTAAAAAAAGTTTTTAAAAAAATTTTTATTCACTCCTTTATAATTTAAAAATACTTTTAAAAAAGGTACGTTTATTTTTAGCCCCGTAAAAAACTTTAATTATTTTTTTCAAAAAATTAAATTTTTGTTTAAAATATTTAATTTAATGTAATTTTAACTCATTTTTAAAGAGCGATTTTTAAAAAATGTATTGAATGTTTTCCTGTGTTTTTGGGGTGATCTCCCTTCTCCTATTGGCTGACTTGGCCCACGTGATCCCAAGGACGCATTTCGACTGTGGAGAGGCCCAGGATCGGCAGTGTCCGGACCTCGGGAGCCCTCAGGTAAGAGCGTAGATTTTTTTCCGATTGGAGGCATCCGCACGCAGGAAGCCTCCTATCGGAAATTACGGGCCATAAGAGATAAGGAGGGGGCGAGGCCATGGAACGATTTGAACACAAACTGCAGCAACACAAGGTGCAATAACCCACACAAATCACCTTAATGATGGGATCTTTGGGCGGGGCCCAAGCAGGTATTATCTTTCCGTGCATTCTCCACAAACCGTAGGGATTGACCAAGTGTCTCTCAATCACCACGTACTCCAGGACGTCTTTCGGTAGATCCTCATTGCCGTACATCAGCCGACCAAACCTGTCGTAAATCGCCAACGTCTGGGGACAGAGATCGCAGGTTACGCTTCCTCTGCTGCTCCAGTTAACATTCCAACAACGTCAGAGCTTTCCAGCCTCGTCAATAAAGGGTGCAGGAAGGCAGGATTGTGGCAAAACAGCGACAGTGGGACAAGCAGAGGTTAAGGAAAAACACAAAATAATGCCTTAACCCTATTAGGATTGTCACAGCTCCCTTCCTTAAAAGAAGAATTGCATTTCTGTAGCGCCTTTCACCTCAGGACGTCCCAAAGCGCTTCACAGCCAATGAAGTACGTGTGAAGTGGAGTCACTGTTGTAATGTGGGAAACGCAGCAGCCAATTTGCGCACAGCAAGGTCCCACAAACAGCAATGTGATAATGACCTGGTATTTTGTTTTTAGTGATGTTGATTGAGGGATAAATACTGGCAGGACTCCGGGGATGACTCCCCTGCTCTTCTTCGAAATAGTGGCCGTGGGATCTTTAAACATCCACCTGAGAGAGCAGACGTGGCCTCGGTTTAATGTCTCATCTGAAAGACGGCACCTCTGACAGTGCAGCACTCCGTCAGTACTGCACTGGGAGCGTCAGCCTAGATTTTCGTGCTCAAGTCTCTGGAGTGGGGACTTGAACCCACAACCTCCTGACTCAGAGGAGAGAGTGCTACCCACCGAGCCACGGTTGATGTACCCCTTTTAAAACTGTTTAAGTAGGACGTGCAAATGGCTAGGGAAGGATATTTGGTGCAGCGTGACATCCTAATACAAATCTGGCTACACTTACCGCCTATAGCCCAAACAATGTAATGTCGGGAGACAGTGAATGTTACGATTCAGGCTCAATCCCAATCATTTTGTTTTTCTCTTTCACGGATGAGCCAAAGCTCCCGCTGATCTGAAATTTAACCTTATACATTTAGTAAGAGGGCTACAGCATGCTACAGGGGCAATAATCCTCCCTTTTTAATCAGACACTTGTCAGTGAATATTATTTAGGAATCTCACATCATTTCATAAAACAGATAATCCCAGCCACATCAGACAGTTTACATAACCAGGGCTGTCCAAACTGCAGCCACACACACAACCTTAGCCCAAACAACACTCCTTTTCTGTGATAATTTTCTTATTCAATCTTGTGAGCCTCAAAAAGGCTCATCTAAACATTTTTGCCATTTTGATAGATAAATCCTAATTCAGAACCTCCTCAAGCCTCCGAGATCTTTGTGTTCCTCCAATTCTGATGTCTTGCACATTTCTGAGTTTATTCGCTCCACCACTGGTGGCCGTGCCTTCAGCTGCCTAGGCCCTAAGCGCTGGAATTCCCTCTTTAAACCTCTCTGCCTCTCTCTCTCTCTCTCCTTTAAGACGCTCCTTAAAACCTACCTCTTTGACCAAGCTTTTGGTCACCTGTCCTAATGTGGCTCGGTGTCAAATGTTGTCTGATAATCACTCCTGTGAAGCGTTATCCTGGGACGTTTTACTACGTTAAAGGCGCTATATAAATGCAAGTTGTTGTATCAGAAACTTGAGGTATTAACGGGAACTTGGATTTAAAATTCAGCCGTGGCCTGCACCCACCAAGCACCCATCGTACACACAAAGGTGAAACGTTTGGACGCCCACGGAACAAATAGTTTATTGACAAATAGTATTTACAGAAACGGGCGGTATAGGCAAAACAGTGAACAAGGCAGGATTACAATTTTGGAGCCAGTTCACAAGGAGTTATTGAAACAAGTAATCAGATGGAGTCCATTTCAATTCTACTTACAGGACATGAGATGAAGGAAGCACTTCCCGAGAGGAAAAAAAAGCAATCTTGCTCCTCAGCAAAAACTAATATTTAATTTAATAAGTTTGTTGTCTTATGTTTTCGTTCCTTACTTGTTGTGGCCCTCTAAAAAGGGGGAACTTGGTTTTTTGTTTGATACGCAGTTGAATAGAAAAGGCATAAATTGACAGGAGGGCCGGTAACCAGAGGACACAGATTTAAAACAATTGGCAAAAGAACAAGAGGGCAGATGGGGAGACATTTTTTAACGCAGGGAGTTATGATGATCTGGAACGCGCTGCCTGAAAGGGCGGTGGAAGCAGATTCAATAGTAACTTTCAAAAGGGAATGGGATAAATACTGGAAGGGGAGAAATTTGCAGGGCGATGGGGAAAAGAGCAGGGGGGAGTGGGTCTAATTGGAGAGCTCTTTCAAAAGAGCCGGCACAGGCACGATGGGCCGAATGGCCTCCTTCTGTGCTGTATCGTTCTGTGATTCTTACAGAACGTGATTTAGAGCCCTGTACAGCAAAAAACAGCAACCGGTGAGACATGAAATGAGTTCCTTTTTAACAAAAAACACATGATTTGGTCATTATCACATTGCTGTTTGTGGGAGCTTGCTGTGCGCAAATTGGTTGCCGCGTTTCCCACATTACAACAGTGACTACACTCCAAACAAAGTACTTCATTGGCTGTAAAGCGCTTTGAGACGTTCGGTGGTCGTGAAAGGCGCTATAGAAATGCAAGTCTTTCTTTCTTTCTTTCATGACGCCCTCTGACGAGCAAGCATTAGTTCTGAAAGTGAACTATTAATAACACAATATTTAACAATCCAGAAACACAAAGGCAAGGGGGTGTGTTTGATGCGGTAGGTAAACATATAGGGCCGGATTTTCCGATCGGAGGCTTCCTACGGGTGGATGCCTCCGATCGGAAAAAATCTATGCACTTACCCGCTGGCTCCGTAGGTCCCGAGGCTTCCGCTCCTGGGCCTCTGCTCTACGAAATGCGCAGAGGCCCAGGTATCCCAGGGGCGCAGGCGGTTCGCAAGCGTCCCTGGGGTCACGGGGGCCATGGCGAACCAATCAAAGAAGGGAATCCCCCTGCACACTTTTGACAGTACGCACAGATCTGTCAAAAGTATGAATGGGATCACTTAAAAAAGTTAAACATTAAATACATTTTTTTAAAAATCACATTTAAAATTAGTTAAAATTATGTTAAATCAAATATTTTAAACAAAAATTTAATTTTTTGAAAAAATAATTAAAGTTTTTTACGGGGCTAAAAATAAACTGACCTTTTTTTTTTAAAGTATTTTTAAATTATAAATGAGTGAAAAAAAAATTTTTTAAACTCTTATGCTGTTACACCTGCTTTTACCAGGCATAAGATTTTTAAAGTTTTCAGCGGGCGGAAGTTGTGTAGAAAGCGGAACTCTCCACCCGCGGAGGCCCATCTCCCGGGCAGGCGGAGGATCAGTCAAGAGAATTCTTGACAGATCGGAAGTGCCGGGGTTTTAGCGCCTGTGCTTCGCACCTCGTACGCACTCGTGTGGGGTCGGAATATCCGGCCCATAGTTTCTAAGTCTGACAACTTAAGCCCACAATAGGCGTTTGACACCTTCCATTCGCACATTGGCTCAAAGCACCTTTAGCTGAATGGATGTATTACTGATCGAAACGAGGTCTTTTCCCCGCAGCATCTTACCATCGGCTCCTTCAAAGGGAGTCTGAGCCAATGACCCAGACAGCTCGTCTGCACGGTGACCTCTGTTTAAATCTGGCGTCTTAAAACTATTTGGAAACTAAGTGAAAAGAGAAACTGGGTGGAAAATTCCACTTGTCACAGCGAAAATTCCATTTTCTGAACACCAACAAATGAGCTAATCCTCGGATGGCTCACTGGGGAGCTGCAGGAGGCGGGTAGCCCAGGATCTGTCTGCGGTCTTGACCAGAAGCACACGTCACGCACAAGACTTTGAACAATTTGCTCCTCAATCGCTACACGGAGAGGAGAAAACCAAGTGTAAACTTTGGGTGAAGCGTCGTTTGAGAGCGGGGATAACTGGATCATCAGTCCAAAACTGGGGGCCATCAATATGAGACAGTCACTAATAAATCCAATGGGGAATTCAGGAGAAACTTCTTTCCCCAGAGAGTGGTGAGAATGTGGAACTCGCTACCACAGGGAGTGGTTGAGGCGAATAGCATGGATGCATTTAAGGGGAAGCTGGATAAACATGAGGGAGAAGGGAATAGAAGGATATGCCAATAGCTGGAGATGAAGTAGGATGGGAGGAGGCTCATGTCGAGCATAAACACCGGCATAGACCAGTTGGGCTGAATAAAAAAAAGACTTGCATTTCTATAGCGCCTTTCACGACCACCGGACATCCCAAGGCGCTTTACAGCCAATGAAGTACTTTTTGAAGTGCAGTCACTGTTGTAATGTAGGAAACACAGCAGCCAATTTGCGCACAGCAAGCTCCCACAAACAGCAATGTGATGATGACCAGATAATCTGCTTTAGTGATGTTGATTGAGGGATAAATATTGGTCCAGGACACCGGGGAGAACTCCCCTGCTCTTCTTCGAAATAGTGCCATAGGATCTTTTACGTCCACCTGAGAGAGCAGACGGGGCCTCAGTTTAACATCTCATCCGAGCAACGGCACATCCGACAGTGCTGCACTCCCTCAGCACTGCACTGGGAGTGTCAGCCTAGCTTTCTGTGCTCAAGTCTCTGGCCTGTTTCTGTGCTGTAAATTCTATGTAATTCTATTAACATCGATAAGCACGCCTGGCTATCTTGCCGTGTTTTCTTCTATACTGTAACAGACGCCCAGCTGTCGGTCTAATAGAATCATAGAATAGTGCAGCACAGAAGGAGGCCATTCGGCCCATCGAGTCTGTGCCGGCTCTTTCGAAGAGCAATCCAGTTAGTCCCACTCCCCCGCTCTTTCCCCATAGCCCTGCAATTTTTTCTCCTCCAAGTATTTATCCAATTCCCTTTTGAAGGCTGCTATTGAATCTGTATCTGCTACCCTACCAGGCAGTGAATTCCAAAGCCTAACCACTCGTTGCGTAAAAAAGTTTCCCCTCATGTCGCCTCTGGTTCTTTGCCAATCACCTTAAATCTGTGCCTTCTGGTTCTCGACCCTTCAGCCACTGGAAACAGTTTCTCTTTATTTACTCTGTCTAAACCCTTCATGATTTTAAACACCTCTATCAAATCTCCTCTTGGTCTTCTCTGCTCTAAGGAGAACAACCCCAGCTTCTCCTTATCTATGCTTTTACGATTCTCACATTCACTGGGCTCCCCGATAGTCTATACTAAACAGGGCTGGCTGACCGATACCTGCTGGGTGTGGAATCGGACGGTCACTTGACCGTACAGGTTCCCTTTGCTGACCATGTCAGGGCACCGGACGTGTACGACCCTCGGTGCCTCCAGCGACTCCAGAAACTTCCAGCGAATGGTCTTGAACCTGTTGCCGCGCACCATATCCTGATGGGAAGACCAGAGATTCGGATAAGTCTACGTTCCTCAACGGGAGGGAGGATCGATCCAGGCTACTCTGTGACCCCTCCCCTTCCAGCAACTTGGAACAATCCTCCCTCCCTGTGGAGGAGGCGAAAAGCCAATTGTAATATTATTAAAACTTGTAGAGGTAAAGTCGCAGAATGAGAAACTCTGTACTTACCGGGTAACATCGCTCTGTTACCAACTTGTGAAACTTTACTTTATCAAAACTGTAAACAAAAATAAAAAAAGTCAGTTATGTGGATAGACTGGAGAAGCTGGGGTTGTTCTCCTTGGAGCAGAGAAGGTTGAGAGGAGATCTGATAGAGGTGTTCAAAATCATGAGGGGTCTGGACAGAGCAGATAGAGAGAAACTGTTCCCATTGGCGGACAGGTCGAGAACCAGAGGACACAGATTTAAGGTGATTGGCAAAAGAAGCAAAGGCGACATGAGGAAAAACTTTTTTCACGCAGCGAGTGGTTATGATCTGGAAGGCACTGCCTGAGAGGGTGGTGGAGGCAGATTCAATCGTGGCTTTCAAAAGGGAGTTGGATAAGTACCTGAAGGAGAAAAAATTTGCAGGGCTACGGGGAAAGGGTGGGGGAGTGGGACTAGCTGAAGTGCTCTCGCAGAGAGCCGGCACGGGCTCGACGGGCCGAATGGCCTCCTTCTGTGCTGTAACCATTCTATGATTCTATAAATCACATTAATTGTGTTTGTGGTTTCTTCAAGGAAGCACAACAACTCGCTGCGTGAAAAACAATTCTCATCTCCCCCTTTTGCCAATGATCTGAAATCTGTCTCCTCTGGTTTCTGACCTTCCCAACAGTGGAAACAGTTTGTTCTCAGAATTTTGAACACCTCTATTGTATTCTTCTGAAACTGTTGGTCCCCTCTTCCCCTTGCCCAGGGTACCACGTCTCAGTCCCCAGTTGAAAAGCTGCCCAGCGTTCTGTCCAGCGATGGTGCCACGCAGTTGACCAATAGGAGATGCCTGGCAGTGGTCTTGAATGTCTCCACCTTCTCTTCCACTCTGTAGATTCCCTGCCCAGCAGCGCAATCAAGACTGGGACATCAACAATACAGGAAACTCTTTATTAACCGGCACCCAAATATCCGGAAATCTCTCTTAACCGGCAAAATTCTTGAGTAGGTAACCGGGGTTTTCCTTCATCTCTCGTTTAAAATTAACTTTTAAAAAAACCCCGAGGCGTTTGCCTTGTATCGGAGCGTGTAGATTGGGAGGGGAATGTGCAGCCCGGGTAGGCAGCGGACACGACAGATGGTCAGCTGGTGGTCCCCGGGGAGACGGAGCTCCGAATGCAGGCGCATGTCAATGTGTACGGGGCTCTCGTACGTTGGGAGATATAACTCTCCGTTATCCAAAGAGTTTCCTGTAACTTACATTTACATCGCACTTTTAACATCATAAAACATCCCAATTAAACGTCCCAAGGCTCTTCATGGAAGCGTAATCAGACAAAATTTGACACCGAGCCACATGAAGAGATATTAGGACAGGTGACCAAAAGCTTGGTCAAAGAGGTAGGTTTTAAGCAGCATCTTAAAAGGAGGAGAGGTAGAGAGCCGGAGAGGTTTAGGGAGGGAATTACAGCGCTTAGGGTCCCCAGGCAGCTGAAGGCACGGCCACCAATGGTGGAGCGATAAAAATCAGGGGGATGTGCAAGAGGCCAGAATTGGAGGAGCGCAGAGATGTCGGAGGGTTGTAGGGCTGGAGGAGGTGACAGCAACAGTCCCTGGTAGAATGACTTGTTCAAACCCCTTGCCCTCCTGTAGCAAGGAAACGCAGGACAATGGTTTTACATTTACTTTACTTTTGCAAAAGTCCGTGGAAATGTTACTCACTTCACAAGGCAGTGGTGTGCCTCTATGTAAATGTCTTGGGCCTTCGAGGCAAAGTCCTTTGTTTTGAATTCAGGATCGTATTCTTTCACCTTTCGAACTCTGTTAAAAAAAAACATTAGTAGCCATTACTGAAGAGGGACCTCCCTGTCGGCCATGAATGAAGACATTAAGATGGAATTAAAGGGATTCCAATAATCTCATCAGTCGCAGCTCAATCATGGCATAGTATCGCCCCAATCTGCCTGCTTTATCCATGATGCTTTAATTTCACAGATTCCACAGACACCAATAGCCCTCAGGGACCTCTTCCATGTACCTACTCTTCATAAACGAGTCCACGCAATGATCGTCAGCAGGCTGTTCCACTATGGGCAGCATCACAGCCAAGCCCACTCCTGGATTCACCCAATTTCCACAACACGTGCAATTTCCAGCTGCAGGCAGCGCAGAGCAAACAGAAACGCTGGCTGCGGTCTCCCCTCCCTAGCCCGGGGACATTCAGGCAAACCGTAGCTCCCTCATCCGACCACCACGGGAATTGAACTTGGGGATCTGTCTGGGCTCAATTAGACACCACAAGCAGTGTCCCCGCTAAGCTGCGTGGCCGCACAGCAGCCTGGAGGTCCCGCGCAGGCCGCTCAACGTGGGAATAACCGCGCACGCACAAAAATTTGAACAGGCTGCGTGCAGCCAGTTAAAGGGACCGCGCACGGGGAAAAAAAATTAGACCAGTGACCGCAAGGTGCATTGGCACAGAGCCTTCAGGGAAGTCAGTGAATCATTCCGACTTTGCGTATTTGTGAGCTCACAATCAGGCAGGTAATGGAGCCGGAGGGTGGCGTTTATTTTCCTTTTTGCACCCAATGATAACCAGGTACACAATGGCTCAGGTGAGACACAAGCCTCCTGCCACCATATACTGTGAGCCCAATACAGCTCGACACCAGCCCAACTGCTCCACCAGTGCGACGTTTTTATTCATCCAGTTTTTCACCTTCAGGTATCCCTGATTGAGTTTGTGAAATCAACATTAATTAATTCTGAAACTGGGACAAGTCCCCGTGGATTGAGTCTTCCTGAACTTATTTCTGGTGAACTTTAATAGCCGAGTGAGAGGATTGTATCTCGGTCTCCCTAGCCCAATTTCTAGTCCCAATTCTGGAGATAAAGCCGCACAGTCACACGCTGTGTAATCCAACTGCTTCACTTCTCCGCTGTTCAGACAGAAAGACTTGTATTTATATTGTGCCGTTCACGACATCAGGACGTCCCAAAGCACATCACAGCCAATTTGCGCACAGTAAGGTCCCAAAAACAGCAATGAGATGAATGGCCATATATCTGTTTTAATGATGTTCATTGAGGAATAAATACTGACCAGGACACCGGGGAGAACTCTCCTGCTCTTCTTCGAAAGTTAAAGTCTCATCCACAAGACGGCACCTCCGACAGTGCAGCACTCCCTCAGTACTGCCCCTCCGACAGTGCGGCGCTCCCTCAGTACTGCCCCTCCGACAGTGCAGCGCTCCCTCAGTACTGCCCCTCTGACAGTGCAGCGCTCCCTCGGAACTGACCCTCCGACAGTGCAGCACTCCCTCAGTACTGCCCCTCCGACAGTGCAGCGCTGCCTCAGTACTACCCCTCAGACAGTGCAGCGCTCCCTCAGTACTGCCCCTCCGACAGTGCAGCGCTCCCTCGGTACAGCCCCTCCGACAGTGCAGCGCTCCCTCAGTACTGCCCATCCGACAGTGCAGCGTTCCCTCAGTACTGCCCCTCCGACAATGCGGCGCTCCCTCAGTACTGCCCCTCCGACAGTGTGGCGCTCCCTCAGTACTGCCCCTCCGACAGTGTGGCGCTCCCTCAGTACTGTCCCTCCGACAGTGCAGCGCTCCCTCAGTACTGCCCCTCCGACAGTGCGGCGCTCCCTCAGTACTGCCCCTCTGACAGTGTGGCGCTCCCTCAGTACTGCCCCTCCGACAGTGCAGCACTCCCTCAGTACTGCCCCTCCGACAGTGCGGCGCTCCCTCAGTACTGCCCCTCTGACAGTGTGGCGCTCCCTCAGTACTGCCCCTCCGACAGTGTGGCGCTCCCTTGGTACTAGATTATGTGCTCAAGTCTCTGGAGTGGGACTTGTTCCACGACTTTCTGACTCAGAGGTGAGAGTGCGACCCACTAAGCTATGTGATTCAAGACATCTACGGTTTGTAAATTCACTTTTATCGTGGAACTTTAGTACATATGTTAACGTACACAACTAGGATTCCTAGCAGTTACCTCAGTATCCAATATGTATGACAAACATAGTAGTTCCAGGGAGCAAAGAACTGAACTAGGATCACAAACCAAAGTCAGCAGGTCCTCACCTTCCAGCCTTTCTTCAGATAACCTGACTGGCCCAACAGGGTCAACATTTTACAACGAATGGGACACACCCAGAAAACACAAGTCCCAAACGCAGCGAGGCAAAGGCGTACAACACTTTATTACTCAATGAGAATGTATAACGGCAACTTACGCAAGCTGTGAGGACGCACTCTGCTTGATCCGCTCGGCACGTTGTTTAAGTCCTGCCTTTGTTAGAGAGGACATGCGAGCATCGCCTTCGGGTGGAATGTACTGATCGAATATTCCAGCTGCAGAAAAACAACGACGCAGTTAACATACAAAATGAACGGGCAGGGAAAGACCAGCTGGTCCACACCATGCCGGCCGGAGCATCACTTCCTACCGCCCCTCCCTCCAGCCTGGAATCTCCCGGGAGAGGCAAAATAAGAGAAAAAACCACAAGTCCAATGAGGGGAAAAAGTACTCTGGAAAATTCCTCCCTGACCCCCTCAGACGATGGAAACCGAACCAGGAGATCACACGGACCCGTCGTTACCCATAAAGACACTGACCTTCTGTATGATGTGATCTCTGCCCCGGTCAGTGTCAGCTGTGTCTCAGTGGGTAGCACACTCGCCTGAGTCAGAAGGTTGTGGGTTCAAGTCCCACTCCAGGGCCTTGCGCACATAAAGCTAGGCTGACACTCCCAGTGCAGTGCTGAGGGAGCTGCTGCACTGTTGGAGGTGCCGTCTTTCGGATGAGACGTTAAACCGAGGCCCCGTCTGCTCTCTCAGGTGGAGTTAAGAGATCCCAAGGCACTATTTTGAAGAAGAGCAGGGGAGTTCTCTC
Organism: Squalus acanthias; assembly: GCA_030390025.1. Classification (NCBI taxonomy): domain Eukaryota; kingdom Metazoa; phylum Chordata; class Chondrichthyes; order Squaliformes; family Squalidae; genus Squalus; species Squalus acanthias. The sequence continues at coordinate 5,357,227 of CM059437.1, read as the reverse complement.
CGGTGTCCTGGGGCCAATATTTATCCCTCAATCAACATCACTAAAAAACCAGATTATCTGGCCATTATCACATTGCTGTTTGTGGGAGCTTGCTGTGCACAAATTGGCTGCTGCGTTTCCTACATTACAACAGTGACGCCACTTCAAAAAGCACTTCATTGGCTGTAAAGCGCTTTGGAACGTCCGGTGGTCGTGAAATGCGCTCTAGAAATGCAAATCTTTCTTTCTTTCAGGAACCGGTCCAGCTCCCTCTTGAAGGCAGAGACTCAGCACCCACCACACCAGCTGGCAACACATATGTTAAAATGAAACCCTCTTATAATGAACCCCATTATAATAAAATGCTTTCACACTAAAAATATATTTGCCAATTGTGGAGTAAGAACAGAAAACTGATCAGTTTTCTCCCCTCCTCTTTGGGACTGCGCCCCGGCACTGTCCCAAAGGCTTCAGCCGCCCTGCAGTACCTCTCGCCCAAGTGGCCATCCTCCACGTACGTGCCTGGATATTGTGCGCCGTTTGATCATGGAGGGCGTCGTAGCGCGGCCTGATCCTGACCTCACCCAATATCCGCACACATGCACTTCTGGTATTGGCCACTAGATGGAGAAGAGGAGCAGAGACCCTGGCTGATTATCTCCCCCTGATGCCACCCTGCCTAAGACAAGGGCTTCGGGTTACCAACCCTCCAGGATTGCCCTGGAGTCTCCAAAAGTAAACACTAGTCTCCAGGATACTACTGCGAGCAAACCCGGAGAATAATCAGAGGGGCGTTAAACAAAATTGTGGGGGGGGGGTTCATTTTCTTTGAAGACTTTCATTTATTAGTTGTAAAAATATCGGTGATGGTGGAAAAAAGTCCGTTTCACTAAGAGTCAAGATTAATCCAATTGTGTAACAATGAGTCTGTTCCCTTTGCAATTGGCCGTGGAGGAGGTAGAATTTTTTTTACGCAGCGAGTTATGATGTCCTGGAATGCACAATGGGCGGTGGAAGCAGATTCAATGGTAACTTTCAAAAAAGAATTGGACATGGATTTGAGAAGGAAAAATCTGCAGGACTATGGGGTGCAGGGTTAATTGGACAGGCCTTTTAAAGAGCCAGCACAGGCACAATGGGCCAAATCGTGTAAGATTCTATGAAATTTGGCGATCTTCTGGTGCGTATGGTTCAGTGTCACACTGGCCAGTGAATTTACCCACTCGGTCACTGAGCTGCCCTCATGATCAAATTGCTTGCCAACCCTCAATGTCCAGGGTCACTCGGGTGAGAGGTACTGGAGGGTGTCCGGTACTAGCGGGACGGTGTCTCAGTGTGGGTCAACGTCTGCTGGAGGCGAGGGGAGGAGAGGAGCGGAGCGGGGAGAAAGTCGGGTCACTCGTTCTAACTAAAAATTAACAGAGCCGAGATACAGAAAAGAAACCACCGAGAGATCATCGCAACCCTCCTCGATGTTAAAGGTCAATCGTCCACAATTCTTCCGAAACAATTTAGTTTCTTCCTGCAGCTCATGCAGTGCGTGCCTTGTGCTGCTCGTGATGGTTCTCCTGTACCTGTACACGATATGTTGATGGACCGCTCCATGTACTGCTGCCGCATCACCAGTCCCGCAGCTTGGGCTACTTTCTCCGGATCATCAGAGTTGTTCTGTTTACGTGGTGGAACATAATGCCTCTTCTTTGTTCTCACGGTAATGACGGTAGGAGGGGCACACAGCTTTACAGGACTAAGCAGTGCTTCCAGGCCCAGGCAAACCTAGGAGGCAGACAAATATCCCTTCGCATTACCATTAAACTTGCAATTAATTTACTTCTCCAGAAGACTCGGATGAGACACTGGCTGTTCACAAATCCCTCTACAGTCGACCTCTACAACCTCCTCCAGCCATGCATTGCACTTTGCATTTTTACTGCTCCACTGCGCATCCCATCTCTCTCTGCTCCATCACTGGTAACAGAGTCTTCAACCATCACACCCTGCATTACAGAATTCTCTTCCTAAACCCTTCCATATTCCTCTCTCCACCTTCAAAACTCTCTTCAAAATCTGCATCTTTACTGACACCGTCAGTCCCTGCGACAAACTCTTCCAATTCTTGCTTGGGGTCTGATTTCCCTTTTGAACCTACATTAGAAGCACAAATGAAAGCAAGCTGTTAGTCTTAGTGATGGGAGCAATTTGATGCGATGAGTCAAAAGAAGCGCACAACTATGATTTTCTCTCAATGCGTTCTTACTAAGCCAAGCACACGGTAATCAACTCCCTCATCTACATTTTCACTGATAATATCTGCAGGTATGAAATTAGCTTTCAAATGTGCACTGATGCTACCCAGTTCCATCTCTCCATCATTTTTTGTGACCCTCTCAAATGCCTCTGTACTCTTAGATTGCTTATCAGGCATCATCTTGAAAGAGTCACAGTTTCCTCCAACTCAACATCTGGAACACCAAAGCCATCGCGTTTGATCCCAACCAGAATCTCTGCTCCCCAGCCCTGATCACACTCAGACTGTTCGCAATCGTGGCCTCTGTATAGACCCTGAGCTGAGCTCAGCTTTAAAGCTCATAGGGCTAGAACTTGGCCTCCTTAGCACCTCCCGTTATCCCCTCCGGTAATGACTTACCACCCGGACGCGACGAAATGAACGGCTCCCGCTAAATTGGCCGAGATGAACGGCTCCCGCTAAATTGGCCGAGAAGTTAGCAGCAGCGGTAACACATTGCGCCACGATCTCCTGCGCCCGGAGATCGTGACGTCATTGACCTGCGCATCGCCCCGGACCCGAACTTCGGTTCCACTCCCTGTAGCATCGCCGGGCGACAGCGCTGACAGCTGCAGGAGGCGTTGTTCGGGAGGCCGGGCACTTGGGGGCGCAAGTTAAAGGGGATGTTGGCGCGGTAAGTTTAAAAATTGTTGCAATGCATTACTTCAATTTTTCTTCGGCGGCGATCGATCGATCAGCCCGGCACTCTGCTGGAGTGCATGGGGCTGATCGGGCCGGATCGCGGGCTGCCGTCGGGGACCAGCTAACTGGTCCCAATGCAGAGCCTGCAGCAATGGCCCTTCCCTTTAAGGGAGGGAAGGAGCCTCGGATCTCGGCAACGCTGCACGGGACATTGTGCAGCGCTACACCACTACCGCCCCGCCTGCGTCCTTTTGCGCTCCAGGAAGCAAAAGCACTGACTTTGTTGTAGCGGTTTGGTACAACTGAGTGGCTTGCTAGGCCATTGCAGAGGGCAGTCAAGAGTCAACCACATTTCTCTGGATCTGGAGTCACATATAGGCCAGACCGGGTAAGGACGGCAGATTTCCTTCCCTAAAGGACATTAGTGAACCAGATGGGTTTTTACGACAATCCGGTAGTTTCATGGTCACCATTACTGATACTAGTTTTTTTAAGTTCCAGATTTATTTAATTTACTGAATTTAAATTCCCCAGCTGCCGTAGTGGATTTGAACTCATGTCGCTGGATTATTAGTCCAAACCTCTGGATTACTAGTCTAGTAACAGAACCACTATGAGGGGAGAAGGAAACATCCCTCAGTCTAAAAGGAAGCGAAATCCTTCAGATCTGAGGGCTGGGGAAGAGGAAATGTTGTACAAGGATCGGGTTCGCCTGCGATGCTCCATGCAGTCGAATAGCCAGCTGCCAATTTGCTGTCAAGACTCAGACTCACTCATTGACACTTGGGTGAGGTACCAGAGTGAACACCTGGAGAGCCGAGGCAGGGCAGCCCAGCCCAGCCCAGGGGGAGTCAAGGCCTTCGCGGGCGGGCGGAAACTGGCAAGAGATCAAATGGGGGAGTCTGTCCGTTGAAAGCCGAGCGGCTCGGGCAGTCGGCGGGTTTCCATCCCGCTCCCGGCCCGGCCTCTATCCACCCCCACCCCGGTGTTTCTGAGTCAGCCCGACCTACCTGTCGGCCGGCGCTTAGGCCTCGTCCCAGGGGCTTCTCCACCGCCCGCAGAAGCCCGCCCATGGGCGCCGCCATCTTCCCCACCCCGCGGCCTGACGGGAAAGTGGAAGACCCGGGGGCTGATGGGAAGGTGGAGGATCCGGGGGGCTGACGGGAAGGTGGAGGATCCGGGGGCTGACGGGAAGGTGGAGGACCCGAGCCTGCCCTTGCCCGGAGCGCCCTCTTTGGTGGGAGTGCAGCAGCACCGTTCACTGCAAAAGGGATTTACAACAACAACAACAACTTGTATTTATATAGCGCCTCTAAGGTAGTAAAACGTCCTAAGGTGCTTCACAGGAGTATTATAAAACAAAAAAAATTGACACTGAGCCGCCTAAGGTGAAATTAGGGCAGGTGACCAAAAGCTTGGTCAAAGAAGTAGGTTTTAAGGAGCGTCTTAAAGGAGAACAGAGAGGCGGAGAGGTTTAGGGAGGGAATTCCAGAGCTTAGGGCTCAGGCAGCTGAAGGCACGGCCGCCAATTGTGGGGCAATGAAAATCAGTGATGCTCAAGAGGCCAGAATTAGGGGAGCGTAGATATCTGGGAGGGTTGTGGGGCTGGAGAAGATTACCAAGATAAGGAGGGGCGAGGCCATGGAGGAATTTGAAAACAAGGATGGGAATTTAGAATTCGAGGCATTGCTTAACCGGGAGCCAGGGGTGATGGGTGAACGGGACTTGCTGCGAGTTAGGACACGGGCTGTAGAGTTTTGGATGACCTCAAGTTTACACAGGGTAGAATGTGGGAGGCCAGCCAGGAGTGCAGTGGAATAGTCAAGTCAAGAGGTAACAAAGGCATGGATGAGGGTTTCAGCAGCAGATGAGCTGAGGCAAGGGTGGAGATGAGCAATGTTACGGAGGTGGAAGTAGGCGGTCCTGGTTGTGCTTAGTCTAAGGGGAAAATTAGGGACATGTATTAGCATCTGAAAGAAAAGGCCAGCCTTCATCTAATGACTTAGATGTGGGGACTGAGTGCAATCAATGCGGGTTTTCACTATCTGAGAGTCTGGGGCAGAGGTGGGCAGGGTTAGGGAAGGGGGAAGTAAGCAGTTGTGGTAATGGAAAGAATGAGGTTTAAAGCTCAGCTCAGGGTTTAAACAGAGGCCACGATTGCAAACAGTCTGAGAGTGAACAGAGAGGGAGTTGGGGACAGTGGCTGGGGAGCAGAGATTCTGGCTGGGATCAAACACAATGGATTTGGTGTTCCAGATGCTGAATTGGAGCAAACTGTGACTCTTTCAAGACGATGACAAATAAGCAATCTAAGAGTACAGAGGCGTTTGAGAGGGGTCACAAAAAGCGATGGAGAGATGGAACTGGGTAGCATCAGCGCACATGTGAAAGCTAATTTCATACCTGCAGATATTATCAGTGAAAATGTAGATGAGGGAGTTGATTACCGTGTGGAACCTGCTGATGAAACATCACATCTGTAATGTTAACCCACCTTTCTCTTTCAGATGCTGTGGATTTCCAAGAATTTTTCTTTTCATTTCAGATTCCCAAACTTCTTTTCTCTACAAATACACTTCTAGGCGAAAGAATGGGAAGAAGGGGTTCGATAGGGTGGACGTAGAGACTTGCGGGGGAGTCAAAACCGAGGGGCCATGACTATAAGATAGCCACTAATAAATCCAGTAGGGAATTCAGGAGAAACATCTTTACTCAGAGAGTGGTGAGAATGTGGAACTCGCTACCACAGGAGTACTTGAGGCGAATCGCAGAGATGCATTTAAAGAGAAGCTCGATAATTACATGAGGGAGAAAGGAATCATAGAACCATCATAGAAATTTACAGCACGGAAGGAGGCCATTTCGGCCCATCGTGTCCGCGCCGGCCGACAAAGAGCTATCCAGCCTAATCTCACTTCCCAGCTCTTGGTCTGTAGCCCTGTAGGTTACAGCACTTCAAGTGCATATCCAAGTACTTTTTAAATGTGGTTAGGATTCCTGCCTCTACCACCCTTTCAGGCAGTGAGTTCCAGACCCTCACAACTCTCTGGGTGAAGAGATTTCCCCTCAAATCCCCTCTAAACCTCCTACCATTTACTTTAAATCTGTGCCCCCTGGTTGTTGACCCCTCTGCTAAGGGAAATAGGTCCTTCCTATCCACTCTATCTAGACCCCTCATAATTTTATACACCTCAATAAGGTCTCCCCTCAGCCTCCTCTGTTCTAAAGAAAACAACCCCAGCATATCCAATCTTTCCTCATAGCTAAAATTCTCCAGTCCAGGCAACATCCTCGTAAATCTCCTCTGTACCCTCTCTAGTGCAATCACATCTTTCCTGTAATGTGGTGACCAGAACTGCACGCAGTATTCTAGCTGTGGCCTAACTAGTGTTTTATACAGTTCAAGCATAACCTCCCAGCTCTTGTATTCTATGCCTCGGCTAATAAAGGCAAGTATTCCGTATGCCTTCTTAACCACCTTTTCTATTTGCTACTTTCAGGGATCTGTGGACCTGCGCTCCAAGGTCCCTTTGTTCCTCTACACTTCTCAGTGTCCTACGATTTAATGTGTATTCCCTTGCCTTGTTAGCCCTCCCCAAATGCATTACCTCACATTTTTTTAAATTCGTTTTTATGGAATGTGGGCCAGCATTTATTGCCCATCCCTAATTGCCCTTGAGATGGTAGTGCTGAGCCGCCTTCTTGAATCGCTGCAGTCCGTGTGGTGAAGGTATTCCCACAGTTTGGGAGGGAGTTCCAGGATTTTGACCCAACGACGATGAAGGAACGGTCGATATATTTCCAAGTCAGGATGGTGTGTGACTTGGAGGGGGACTTGGAGGGGAACTTGGAGGTGGTGGTGTTCCCATGCGCCTGCTGCCCTTGTCCTTCTAGGTGGTGGAGGTCGCGGGTTTGGGAGGTGCTGCCGAAGAAGCCTTGGCGAGTTGCTGCAGTGCATCTTGTAGATGGTACACACTGCAGCCACAGTGCGCCGGTGGTGGAGGGAGTGAATGTTTAAGGTACTAGAGGGGGTGCCAATCAAACGGGCTGCTTTGTCCTGGATGGTGTCGAGCTTCTTGAGTGTTGTTGGAGCTGCACTCATCCAGGCGAGTGGAGAGTATTCCATCACAATCCTTACTTGTGCCTTGTAGATGGTAGAAAGGCTTTGGGGAGTCAGGAGGTGAGACACTCGCCGCAGAATAACTAGCCTCTGACCTGCTCTTGTAGCCACAGTATTTATGTGGCTGGTCCAGTTAAGTTTCTGGTCAATGGTGATCCCCAGGATGTTGATGGTGGGGGATTCAGTGATGGTAATGACATTGAATGTCAAGGGGCGGTGTTTAGACTCTCGCTTGTTGGAGATAGTCATTGCCTGGCACTTCTGTGGCGCGAATGTTTCCTGCCACTTATCAGCCCAAGCCTGAACATCGTCCAGGTATTGTTGCATGTGGGCATGGACTGCTTCATTATCTGAGGAGTTGGGAATGGCACTGAAGACTGACCTTCATCATGACCTTGTGACCCCCATTTCTGACCTTATATTGGAGGGAAGGTCATTGATGAAGCAGCTGAAGATGGTTGGGCCTAGGACACTGCCCTGAGGAACTCCTGCAGCAATGTCCTGGGGCTGTGATGATTGACCTTTAATCACCACAACCATCTTCCTTTGTGCTAGGTTTGACTCCAGCCAGTGGAGTGTTTTCCCCCCCGATTCCCATTGACTTCACTGGATTGAATTCCATTTGCCACTGTTCTGCCCACCTGACCAATTCATTGATATCTTCCTGCAGTCTGCAGCTTTCATGTTCATCATCAACCACACAGCCGATTTTAGTATCATCTGCAAACTTTGTAATCATACCCCCGACATTCAAGTCTAAATCATTGATATATACCACAAAAAGCAAGGGACCCAGTACTGAGCCCTGCGGAACCCCACTGGAAACAGCCTTCCAGTCACAAAAACACCCATCGACCATTACCCTTTGCTTCCTGCCTCTGAGCCAATTTTGGATCCAACTTGCCACTTTGCCCCTGGATCCCATGGGCTTTCACTTTCGTGAACGGCCTGCCGTGCGGGACCTTATCAAAAGCCTTGCTAATAGAAGGATATGCTGATGGGGTGAGATGAAGTAGGGTGGGAGGAGGTGTGAGTGGAGCATAAACACCGGCACGGACTGCAGCAGCTCTGTTTCTCAGCTGTACACTCTGTGTGATGCTGCACTGGTTAGTCAGTCGACACATCTCCACATTCTAAGAAGCTTTGTTTGGCATCAACCCGCTTCACAGGAACACACAGGCTGATGATTGTGACTTTTGGCAGCCTCAGAAATCATTGTTAGTTTTCCCAAAGAACTAATGGCGTAGGGGGTAGAGATTGATGGCGATTAGCCAGGTCAATGTTGATTCCTCATTTTTGCTGCAGGTTATCATCCAGCCAGAGAATTGTATCATAAATTTCATTCCGATTGATCCACCTAACTTCTTTTTAATATGCATTCATGGGATGTGGGCGTCGCTGGCAAGGCCAGCATTTATTGCCTATCCCTAGTTGCCCTTGAGAAGGTGGTGGTGAGCCGCCTTCTTGAACCGCTGCAGTCCGTGTGGTGAAGGTACTCCCACAGCGCTGTTAGGGAGGGAGTTCCAGGATTTTGACCCAGCGATGATGAAGGATCGGCCGATATACTTCCAAGTCAGGATGGTGTGTGATGTGGAGGGGAACTTGGAGGTGGTGGTGTTCCCATGCGCCTGCTGCCCTTGTCCTTCTAGGTGGTGGAGGTCGCGGGTTTGGGAGGTACTGCCGAAGAAGCCTTGGCGAGTTGCTGCAGTGCATCTTGTAGATGGTACACACTGCAGCCACGGTGCGCCGGTGGTGGAGGGAGTGAATGTTTAAGGTGGTGGATGGGGTGCCTCACGTCCGGTGGGTGTAGGTCACCCTCACTCATCATATGGGTTGTGGGATCCCATAAAATCCTCCTGCCGTATCGGAGTAAGCGCCCTCTCGGCTGGTATAGAGATGGTTATGGCCGTGGAAGGAATGTTCATGTCGCAAGACTGTTAATCCGCCTGAGAAACCTTCCACTAATCTCCACAGGTGAACACCAAAGGCGCCACCTTGACAGGAATGTTGATGGGACGACTGAGTCTTGTTTATTGTTGAGGATATGAAACAATACAGGGGAATTGTGATTTTATCAAGGTTAGCAAAAAAAATGGTGGTGCAGTTCTTGCTCTCCTCCTTTCGTTTCCCACTTTTTTTTTATTCGTGATGTGGGCGTCGCTGGCAAGGCCAGCATTTATTGTCCATCCTAATTACCCTTACCTGTGTGGTCCATCTTCTTGAACCACTGCACGCTGTGTGGTGAAGGTACTTCTTGGTAGCGGTTTGGTACAACTGAGTGTCTCGCTGGGCCATTTCAGAGGGCAGTTAAGAGTCAACCACATTGCTGTGGGTCTGGAGTCACATATCGGCCCAGACTAGGTAAGGATGGCAGATTTCCTTCCCGAGAGGACATTAGATGGGTTTTTACGACAATCTGGTAGTTTCATGGTTACCATTACTGACACTAGATTTTATTCCAGATTTATTTAATTAACTGAATTTAAATTCCCCAGCTGCTATGGTGGGATTTGAACTGATGTCTCCCAAAATTACTAGTTCAGGCCTCTGGATTACTAGTCCAGTAACATGACCACTATGCTACTGTTCCCCTGGCATTATTGCCTCCATGAGATACAAAACTAAGTGGGGTGGAGGGGGAGAAGGAAACATCCCACAGTCTAAAAAGAAGCGGAATCCTTCAGATCTGAGGGCTGGGGAGGAGAAAGTGTTGCGCAAGGATCAGGTTTGCCTGCAGTGCCCCATGCAGTTGAATAGCCAGCTGCCATGACTCACTCATTGGCACTTAGGTTATGCCAGAGTTATTTAATTAACTGAATTTAAATTCCCCCAACTGCCATGGTGGGAGTTTAACTCAGATCACTGTAATTATTAAGCTAGGCTTATTGGTCCAGTAACGTAACCACTCTGCGACCGTTCCCATGCACCCAAACTCAACAGTCAACTGACAAAGTCAAACTGGAGTGTGAACATCCAAAGCAATATTAATTGGGCCAGAAATTCGGGTCTCCACGGGTGAGTACGCGCTGGGTACTCACCCGTAGACCCAACGAAAGTGCCGGTTTTGCGCATGCACTGCGCATGAGCTGGAAACCGGAACTTCCGTTCACCTGAAGGAAGGGGTTCAGAGGTCAAACGCGTGCGCTGGAGAGGCAGCGCGCACGCAGCGAACTTCAGGTTTTTTTTCAGGTTTCTCCGTGAGGGTATGTACGGAGAAGCTGCGCAGGAAAAAAGGAGGCGCAAGGCCTGCTTTTAACAAGGTAAGTGGTGAATTAAGTACAATTTAAAGATTTTTCAACAGGTTTATCTTTTTTACATACTTTAAAGAAAGGTAAGTTTATTTTTAGCACTGTTAGAAAGTGTAATTAATTTTTTCAAAAATTTAAATTTTTGTTTAAAGTAGTTAATTTATATAATTTATAGTTATTTTAAAAATGTGATTTTTAAAAAATTTATTTGAAGTTTTAGTGAGGTTTTGGGGCCGATCTCTATTCATAGATTTGACAGGTCTTCCTGTCAAAATCTATGAATGAAGATTCCCTGCTCCGATTGGCTCTCCATGGCCCACGTGATCCCAGGGGACGCTTCGAACTAACTGCGCTCCTGGGATACGCAAGCACTGCGCGCCGGCAGCTGGAGGAGGCCCAGGAGCCGAATTCCACGCGGGCCCGAAGCACAACGGCAGGCACGCTAGGTAAGTACGCGCGCGATCCTTGCACCGGAAGCCGGAGAGCCGAATTTCTGGCCCATTATCTCTTGATACTGCTGATTAAATCCAGCAGGTGGCGATGTAACACTATCAACTCTCAAAGTTTACACCCAATTTACATTGGGAAACAACGAAAAGATTATTTACTTCATTCCAGGAATAGACACACTGGAGATACATCTGCACACCTGGGCTGTTAACTCTCCCAAAATGACGATTACTTTCTCTTCCCCACCACACCTGGGCTAACTACTGTGCACACTATAATATCACTGGAACGTCATAGCACGTAAAACACAGAAACAGGCCAATGAGATAATGACCTGATAATCTGATTTTTAATCATGTTGGTTGAGGGATAAATATTGGCTAGGAGACCGGAGAGAACTCTCCTTTGAAATAGTGGCCGTGGGATCTTTTACGTTCACCTGAAATGACAGATGGGGCCTTGGTTTAACGTCTCATCTGAAAGACAGCACCTCCGACAGTGCAGCGCCCCCTCAGTACTGCACCTCCGACAGTGCAGCGCTCCCTCAGTACCGCCCCTCCGACAGTGCGGCGCTCCCTCAGTACTGCCCCTCCAACAGTGCGGCGCTCTCTCAGTACTGCCCCTCCGACAGTGCGGCGCACCCTCAGTGCTGCCCCTCCGACAATGCAGCACCCCCTCAGTACTGCCTCTCCAACAGTGCAGCGCTCCCTCAGTACTGCCCCTCCGACAGTGCGGGGCTCCCTCAGTACTGCCCCTCCGACAGTGCGGGGCTCCCTCAGTACGGCCCCTCCGACAGTGCAGCGCTCCCTCAGTATTGACCCTCCGACAGTGCAGCGCTCCCTCGGTACTGCCCCTCCGACAGTGCAGCGCTCCCTCAGTACTGCCCCTCCGACAGTGCAGCACTCTTTCAGTACTGCCCCTCCGACACTGCAGCTCTCCCTCAGTACTGCCCCTCCGACAGTGCAGCACTCCCTCAGTACTGCCCCTCCGACACTGCAGCTCTCCCTCAGTACTGCCCCTCCGACAGTGCAGCACTCCCTCAGTACTGCCCCTCCGACAGTGCAGCACTCTTTCAGTACTGCCCCTCCGACACTGCAGCTCTCCCTCAGTACTGCCCCTCCGACAGTGCAGCACTCCCTCAGTACTGCCCCTCCGACACTGCAGCTCTCCCTCAGTACTGCCCCTCCGACAGTGCAGCACTCCCTCAGTACTGCCCCTCCGACAGTGCAGCACTCCCTCAGTACTGCCCCTCCGACAGTGCAGCGCTCCCTCGGTACTGCCCCTCCAACAGTGCAGCACTCTTTCAGTACTGCCCCTCCGACACTGCAGCTCTCCCTCAGTACTGCCCCTCCGACAGTGCAGCACTCCCTCAGTACTGCCCCTCCGACACTGCAGCTCTCCCTCAGTACTGCCCCTCCGACAGTGCAGCACTCCCTCAGTACTGCCCCTCCGACAGTGCAGCTCTCCCTCAGTACTGCCCCTCCGACAGTGCGGCGCTCCCTCAGTACTGCCCCTCCGACAGTGCAGCACTCCCTCAGTACTGCCCCTCCGACAGTGCGGCGCTCCCTCAGTACTGCCCCTCCGACAGTGCAGCACTCCCTCAGTACTGCCCCTCCGACAGTGCGGCACTCCCTCAGTACTGCGCTGGAGTGTCAGCCTGGATTATGTGCTCAAGTCTCTGGAGTGGTGCTTGAACCCACGACCTCCTGACTCCAGAGGCGAGAGTGCTGCCCAGTGACACGTAAGAGAGATACTGAGATCAATAATAGCAGTGGTTCTCAAACGTTTTTGGTTGAAGGATCCCTTTCAAATCAATTAGTAATCACGGACACCCCCCATCGAAATTATAATACTCATAATATGAAAGAGCTGCACATAAAGAGTGTTTCAATAATGCTTTTAAGAAAACAGGTATTTACTGTATCAGTGAGATGGGTATGTCTGCTTCTCACACCAATTCTGGGCACTCCACAGCAACAGACGGCCACTGTTGCCACTTGGTGCTGGACAGTTTTTAAGCCGTCAGCAGGCTGGCCAGGGTGAGTGAGTCCACGAGTGCCTGTGCACCTGCTGGGACGCTGCTGGAAGCGTGACTCACCGCCACACTGTCCCACCGGCATGTTCTGTAACAGCTTGCACTGTGGGATTGCACGTGTTTGCGTGAACACCTTCAGGCGCGTGTTCGAAGGGCCGCCTGCAGGCGCTCTGACCACGTGTACGGGAGGACGGCGCAGGGTCGCAGCGATGGGGAGAGGAACCGGCTCGAGCGGCAGGGGAGCGCTCGTTGCAAAGTGAGTGAGAGCCTCTGTGGGTCTCTGTGAGGAGGTGGGCCCGGCCGTTGGGAATAATTCGCAAGAACTGAATCAGGTGTCGGTTTTACCACGAGGAGCCGGCTTGAAATTTACCTGTGGCCGCCTCCGGGATGTCTCGACGGACCCGGGGTCCATGGACCCCAGTTTGAGAAACACTGAATTATCGCAGACCAGAGTCATATAGAGGCCAGACCGGGCAAGGACGGCAGATTTCCCAGACCAGGGACTGAAGCTGGGACTCCCATGACTTTGTTTAGCTCAACGCCATTACAATGCATTGACTCGCTGCGCTGTTCGGGAGACCCCACGCCCACCTCACTTTGTGAGAGGTTTTCGCACACTCTGCGCTGCAGCACGAGCTGAGCTCTGCCATACCATGTGAATGGGGTTTTTTTTTTTTAAATCACTTCGTTGTCTGCAAAGTGCCAAATGCAATTAATTCAAAAGCTTTGCTCGATTATATAAAAATGTTAGATTGGAAGCAGAGACAAAAGGCCGGGCACTAAAAATGGAAATGTAACTCGCTGACTTCACATAAAACACCAGCTTGTCTAAACGGGAGATATTCAACAGGTCAATGTTTGCATTCCATTGGTAACTACACTTGACATGTTCTTGGACTAGCCTACCCTTGAACATGGGTGGTCTGTCTTAATGTGGGTCTCTCGCTCAGACTGTCGTCTAAGGGTGATTGTGTAACCCTCTCCACAGTCACGTATTAGGCCTGGACTTAATGATTCAGAGGCGTGAGTTCAAAACCCACCACGGCAAGCGGGTAATTTAAATTCAGTTCATTAAATAAATCTGGAATAAAAAACTAGTATCAGTAATGGTGATTATGAAACTACTGGATTGTTGTACAAAACCCATCTGGTTCACCAATGTCCTTTAGGGAAGGAAATCTGCCGTCCTTGCCCGGTCTGGCCTATATATGACTCTAGACCCACAGCAATGTGGTTGACTCTTGACTGCCCTCTGAAATAGCCCAGCAAGACACTCAGTTGTACCAAACCACTACAACACACCACACGGACTGCAGCAGTTCAAGAAGGCGGCTCATCACCACCTTCTCAAGGGGCAACTAGGGATGGGCAATAAATGCCGGCCTTGCCAGCGACGCCCACATCCCGAGAATGAATAAAAATAAAATTAAGGTTGGTCACTCAGGCAAGGACAGACGGATATTAGCAGAGTCTTAACTTCCTCCAGTTAAACATTAGGAAAGTTCCAGATTTGATCCCTTTAACATGCGGAGTTAGCTCATCACGGTCTGGGGTGCAGAGTGGATGTAACGAAGGGAGATTGAAAAGGTGGAGGATTGGGGCTAAAAGGCAGGAGATGGAATTCAGTGTCAGTAAGTGTGAGGTGATAGATTTTGTACATTTTGGTTAAAAAGAAATAACAGCAGTAATTATACTGTGAATGGAAGTCGGCTTGGTGCTGTGGAAGAACAGAGGGATTGGGGGGGGTCAGGTTCACAGAACATTAAAGGCAGCACCTCAGGTTTAGAAAGCCATTAAAAAAAGCTAATGCCATTCTAGATTTTATCGCAACTACAGAATAAAAAAGCCAAGAGATAATGATGAGCCTAGATCAAACCTAAATGAGACCTCAGTTCGAGCACTGTGTGTGTAGGAACGTAGTAACTTAGGACAGGAGGAGGCCATTCAGCCCCTCGAGCCTGTTCCGCCATTCAATGAGATCATGGCTGATCTGGGACCTAACTCCATCTACCTGCCTTTGGCCCGTATCCCTTAATACCTTTGGTTAACAAAAATCTATCAATCTCAGATTTAAAATTAACAATTGATCTAGCATCAATTTACCCTTTGTGTGTAGAAGTGTTTCCTAATTTCACTCCTGAAAGGTCTGGCTCTAATTTTTAGACTATGTCCCCTCGTCCTAGAATCCCCAACCAGCAGAAATAGTTTCTCTCTATCTACCCTATCTGTTCCCCTTAATATCTTGAAATCTTATATCAAGGGCTCCACACTGTAGGAAGGATGTTGAGGCAATGGAGAGGGTTCAGCACAGATTCACTGGGATGTTGCCTGGTATGGGGAAATACAAATACAAAGAAAGACTTGAAAAATTGGGGCTTTTTTTTCATTAGCACAATGCAGATTATGGGGTGATGTACTCAACGACTCAGCATCCACAGCCCTCTGGGGTAGAGAATTCCAAGGGGGGAAAATTGAGTCGCGCCCCCTTTGGGGCGCTAACTTCGCTGGGGCACTACTTTTAGCGCCCCGAAAAAATTAGCGCCCCCGCGGCCGAAATTGAATGGTAGCGCCCCAAGAGGGAAGCGGGGCGCTATTGGAAGCGTCCCGCCTCCCTCTTGGGGCGCTGCGGCACGTCACGCCGTGGTACTGCAGGCCTTCCTCCCCTTCTTAAAGGGGCGGGGCCTGGCGCAGCACGTCCCGGCACCCAGCTGGGCCAGCGGGACCGGAGTGCTGGCAAAAGAACCCGGCACTGAAGAGAAGTGCCGGGCTCACGTAGCGCAGCCGGCACTCCGCAGGGGGGCTTCTGGGAAGGCCGGGGACGGCAATGGGGGCAGGTGCTGGCAGGCGGCCAGCAACAAAAATGGCCGCCTGGCACCTCGCCTTTAATTAGCGCCGTCCCGGCCGCAGGTACGCCCTCCTGACCCCGTCGGACATGGCGTCCAGCGGTAAGTCAAGGGGCGCTACTGAAGATCGCGGCCAGGGCACGAGCGGGGCGCTGCGCTGGGCGATGACATCATCGCCGGCAGCGCAGCGCCACGGGGCGCTAACGGTTACCGCCGCCGCTAACCTCCCGCTGAATTTCGTGGGAGGCGTTGGCGACGCCGCGCCCGGGCGCTAGTTGCTTTGCGCCCCGTTAGTGCCCTCTTAGGGCGCAAAGCAACCGAATTTTTCCCCCCAAAGATTCACAACCCTCTGATAGAAGAAATTTCTCCTCATCTCAGTCCTAAATGGATGACCCCTTATCCTGAGACTGTGACCCCTAGTTCTGGACTCTCCAGCCAGGGGAAACAGCCTCTCAGCATCTACCCTCTCAAGCCCTCTAAGAATTTTATACATTTCAAGGCGATCACCTCTCATTCTTCTAAACTCCAGAGAATATAGACCCATTGTACTCAATCGCTCCTCATAGGACTATCCCCCCATCCCAGGAATCAATCTAGTGAGCCTTTGTTGCATCCCCTCTAAGGCAAGTATATCTTTCCTTAGGTAAGGAGACCAAAACTGTGCATAGTACTCCAGATGTGATCCCACCAAAGCCCTATATAATTGCAGCAAGACTTACATAGATACATAGATACATAGAAGATAGGAGCAGGAGTAGGCCATCCGGCCCTTCGAGCCTGCTCCGCCATTTAATGAGATCATGGCTGATCCTCCAATTCAGTATCCCGTCCCCGCCTTCTCTCCGTAACCCTTAACCCCTTTTGCCTGTAGAAATATATCTAATTCCCTCTTAAATATATTTAATGAGCTGGCGTACACTGCCCTCTGTGGCAATGAGTTCCACAGGTTCAACACCCTCTGAGTGAAGAAATTCCCCCTCATTTCTGTCCTAAATGGTTTAGCCCTTATCCTTAAATTATGTCCTCTAGTTCTGTTCTCACCCGCCAAGGGAAACATTCCTTCTGCATCTAGTCTGTCTAGACCTGTCAGAATTTTATACACTTCTATGAGGTCCCCTCTCAATCTTCTAAACTCCAGTGTGTACATCCCTAAACTACATAGTCTCTCCTCATAGGTCAATCCCGCCATTCCTGGTATCAGCCTGGTGAATCGCCGCTGCACCCCCTCCATGGCAAGAACATCTTTCCTCAGATGAGGCGACCAAAACTGTACACAGTACTCGAGGTGTGGTCTCACCAGTGCCCTGTACAGCTGCAGCAAGGTATCCCTGTTCCTGTATTCCAACCCTTTTGCTATGAAGGCCAGCATACCGTTTGCCTTCTTGACCGCCTGTTGCACCTGCATGCTCGCCTTCAGTGACTGGTGTACAAGAACACCCAGGTCTCTCTGTACTTCCCCCTCTCCCAATTTATTGCCATTTAAATAATAATTTGCCCTCCCGTTCCTGCACCCAAGGTGGATAACTTCGCACTTGTCCACATTATAGTGCATCTGCCATTTATCCGCCCAATCACCCAGTCTGTCCAAATCGCTCTGGAGCTTCCTGGTCTCCTCCTCTGAGCCCACCCCCCCTCCTAGTTTAGTGTCGTCTGCAAATTTGGAAATGCTGCATCCGACTCCCTGATCCAGGTCATTAATGTAAATTGTGAACAGCTGGGGACCCAGGACAGATCCCTGTGGTACCCCACTTGTTACTGCCTGCCATTCAGAAAATGAGCCGTTTATTCCAACTCTCTGTTTTCTATCTGACAGCCAGTTCTCTATCCACGTCAATACTTTCCCCTTTATCCCATGAGCTTCAATTTTCCATGCTAATCTTTTATGTGGGACCTTGTCGAAGGCCTTTTGGAAGTCCAGGTACACCACATCTACTGGCTCTCCCCCATCTATTTTACCAGTTACTCCCTCAAAAAATTCCAATAGATTAGTCAAGCACGATTTACCCTTTGTAAATCCATGTTGACTCTGTCCTATCCTGTCCCCATTTGCTAAGTGCTCCGCTATTTCATCCTTAATGATGGACTCCAGCATTTTGCCCACAACTGATGTAAGGCTTACAGGTCTGTAATTACCTGCTTTTTCCCTACCCCCCTTTTTGAATAGTGGGGTAACGTTAGCTACCCTCCAATCCATGGGCACTGTTCCCGAGTCTAATGAATTCTGAAAAATCATACTTAGTGCATCCGCTATCTCTAGGGCCACCTCCTTCAGTACCCTAGGATGCATGTTATCAGGCCCTGGGGATTTGTCCGCCTTCAATCCCTTTAGCTTCCTTAACACCATATCCTTAGAGATATTGATTTGCGTCAGTTCCTCCTTTGCCAATGTCCCTATTTTTCCCGATATCCCAGGGAGGTTTTTTGTGTTTTCCTTCGTAAAGACTGACCCAAAGTATGCATTTAGTTGGTCTGCCATTTCCTTATTTCCCGTTATATATTCCCCCGTATCTGACTGCAATGGACCAACTTTGGTTTTCACCAGTCTTTTCCTCTTGATATACTTATAAAAGCTTTTGGAGTTAGTTTTTATATTTTCCGCCAGCTTGCTTTCGTAAGCTATTTTGCCCCTCTTGATTAAGCCCTTTGTCCTCCTTTGCTCTATCTTAAACTGTTCCCAATCTTCCGCTCTGGCGCTTTTTTTGGCTATTTTATACGCCCTATCTTTGGATTTTATGCTGTCTCTAATTTCCCCTGTTATCCACGGTTGAGTCACCTTTTTAGATTTCCTTTTATGCCAGATTGGTATAAACAATTTTTGCAATTTTGTCATTCTATCTTTAAATGCTTGCCATTGTTTATCTACCTCCAGTCCTCCCAGGAACGTTGTCCAATCAGACCTACTCAGTTCCCGTCTAATGGCATCATAATTCCCCTTGTTTAAATTCAGGACCTTAGTCTCTGAGTCAATTTCTTCGCTCTCCATTTCGAGTGAGAAATCGATCATGTTATGATCGCTCTGACCCAAGGGTCCCCGTACAACAAGATTACTAATTAGTCCCTTCTCATTGCACAGTACCCAGTCCAATATAGCCTGTTCCCGAGTTGGTTCCTCGACATATTGATCCAGATAACCATCCCTTAAACACTCAAGGAATTCCTCCTCCTCATTATTTTTACTGATTAGGCTAGTCCAATCTATATGTAAGTTAAAGTCACCTATGATGACAGCTGTGCTCTTATTGCACGCTTCTCTAATTTCCCTCGTGATGCCCTCCCCAACCTCTATTTTACTATTTGGAGGCCTATATACCACTCCTATTAATGTTTTTCGCCCCTCGCTATTTCTTAGCTCCACCCATATAGATTCTGTATTAACTGAGTTAATATCCTTCCTTTCAATTGCATTTATCCCCTCTTTTACCAGCAATGCTACCCCTCCTCCCTTTCTTTTTTGTCGATCCTTCCTAAATACTGAATACCCCTGTATGTTAAGCTCCCAGCCCTGCTCACCCTGCAACCATGTTTCCGTAATCCCAATTAGATCATAATTATTAACCTCTATTTCCACAGCTAATTCATCTACCTTGTTCCTGATGCTTCTCGCATTAAGGTATAAAACCTTCAGGCTTTTTTTATGCTCACATTTTTTATGAATTAGTTTGGCCCTTTGTTTTTTGTTCCTCACCCTTTTACCATTTATTTCTGTCTGCCTTTCACTTTCCTCTATTTCACTACATAGGTTTCTAGCCCCCTGCCATACTAGTTTACTTCCTTACTCTTGTACTCCAACCCTGTTGCAATAAAGGCTGTACCTGCATTTAGAGGTTTAGAATAGAGGGCAGGAGAAACTTCTTCACACAGAGTGTGAAGGCCATAAAAAAAAACTCTAAGATTTATTTCTAGAGGGATAGAATTGAAAAATAGTGAAGTTATGCTAAACTTGTATCGAACCTTGGTTAGACTACACTTGGAGTACTGCGTGCAGTTCTGGTCGCCATATTAGAAAAAGGATATAGAGACACTGGAGAGGGTGCAGAGAAGATTTACAAGGATGATACCAGAAATGCCATGATATACCTATCAGGAAAGGATGAACAGGCTGGGTCTCTTTTCTCTTGAAAAGCGAAGGCTGAGGGGTGACCTAATAGAGGTCTTTAAAATTATGAAAGGTTTTGATAGAGTGGATACAGAGAGAGTGTTTCCACTTGTGGGGAAGAGCATAACTAGAGGCCATCAATATAAGATAGTCACCAAGAAATCCAATAGGGAATTCAGGAGAAACTTCTTTACCCAGAGAGTGGTGAGAATGTGGAACTCGCTACCACAGGGAGGGGTTGAAGCGAATCGTGTCGATGCATTTAAGGGGAGGCTAGACAAGCATATGAGGGAGAAGGGAATAGAGGGTTATGCTGATAGAGTTAGATGAGGAAAGACGGGAGGAGGCTCGAGTGGAGCATAAACACCGGCATGGACTGGTTGGGCCGAATGGCCTGTTTCTGTGCTGTATATCCTGTGTAATCCTGTGTAAAGTTGTGGAATTCACTTCCAGGGTTAGCGGTTGAGGCCAAAACGATGTCAATTCAAGATTAGATAGGAGAGTTGGATGAATAAAAAGAGGATAAAGGAATATAGGAACAGAGCCGGTAAATGTGATTTGGACTACTTGCTCACCTGGCGGGTAAAGGCCATCACAGACTGGTTGGGACAAATGTTGTGGCTTCTATGTATAACAACTGGCTTTATTGTAGCTCGTCTCGGGAGTGAAATTAAAATCAGCAAGTATTTACACTCCTACTGAACGATAAGGGAGTCGAGGGTTATGGGGAGCAGGCAGGGAAGTGGAGTTGAGGCCAAGATCAGATCAGCCATGATCTTGTTGAATGGCGGAGCAGGCTCGAGGGGCCGAATGACCGACTCCTACGTCTTATGTTTTTTTGATGCGGAGATGCCGGTGTTGGCCTGGGGTGGACAAAAGTGAGAAGTCGCACAACACCAGGTTATAGTCCAACAGCTTTATTTGAAATCACAAGCTTTCGGAGCGCTGCTCCTTCGTCAGGACTTCACCTGATGAAGGAGCAGCGCTCTCAAAGCTTGTGATTTCAAATAAAGCTGTTGGACTATAACCTGGTGTTGTGCGACTTCTCACTTATGTTTTTATGTATGTTCTAATTGTTAGCCAGAGGAATCTGCTGGAACATGCATGAGTTTAGATGAGTTCTGACAAAGAATCCATTCCTGAAACATTAACCAGCAAAGCCACAATCAGCCAACGGGCCTCCCTCTGCACTGTAATCTCTGTAGCTCTACGCTCCTACCAACCCACCTTTTGCCTTGCAGATGCCGACGGACAGGCTGTGCGATTCCGGAATCTTCTCTTTCCATTTCAGTCCCCCTGCTTTTTGCACTTGTTTCTGTTCATCACCCGTGTACATGAATGCAAGGTGAGGAGAAGACCAGGTTTGACTGTGAATCCCTCCCCAGGGCCGAATACCTTCTGACATTGACTGTCTCGGTTTATGCTCGGGTGAGATGCTGGACTGATGCCACTCACCAGCACCCACGGAACCAATAACCCAGCTTGAGTTAGCACCTCAACAAGAACTTGCATTTATACAGCGCCTTTAACGTAGAAAAACATCCCCAGGCGCTTCACAGGAGCGATTATCAAACAAAATCTGACACCGAGCCAGAGAAGGAGATATTAGGACAGGTGACCAGAAGCTTGGTCAAAGAGGCAGGTTTTAAAGGAGGAGGGAGAGGTCGAGAGGCGGAGACTTAGAGAGGGAATTCCAGGGCTTAGGGCCCCGACAGCTGAAGGCACGGCCGCCAATGGTGGAGCGATTAAACTCGGGGATATGCAAGAGGCCAGAATTGGAGGAGCGCAGAGATCTCGGAGGGCTGTAGGGCTGGAGGAGGTTATAGAGATAGGGAGGGGCGAGGGGTTTGAAAACAAGGGTGAAAATTATAAGATCAAGGCAATGCTGGACTGGAAGCCAATATAAGTCGGTGAGCACAGGGAGTGATGGGTAAACGGGACTTGGTGCGAGTTAGGGACACGGGGCAGCAGAGCTTTGGATGAGCTCAAGTTTACGGAGGGTGTAAGGCGGGAGGCCAGCCAGGAGAGAAAGGGAGTAAGGGGAGAATATTTGGGGGAACCCCTTCCTATTCAACACGGCTTTACTATAACCGCAGCTTTGTGCGTTGGTTTAGGTTTGTCTGAGGAACAAGCGGTGTGAACCTAAGTAATAACAGGAATGATAAAATAGTGTGATACAGAGGGAACACACACGTGAGTGTTCTGCATACGATAGCAAAATACTGCGGATGCTGGAAATCCGAAATAACAACAGGAAACGCTGGAAAAACTCAGCAGGCCAGGCAGCATCCGTGGAGAGAGAAACAGAGTTAACGTTTCAGGTCGAAGACCTTTTGTCAGAACTGGAAAAAGGCAGGAAATGAAATAGATTTAAAGCAAGCATAAAGCTGGGAAAAGGGGGAGGGGATGAAAGAACAAAAGGAGAGATTAAGAGACATTAAGAGATGATCAAGGCAAGAGGAGGTGTTAATGTGACAAGTGGAGGCTAAAAGAAGTGTGAAATGCACTGGCAGAATGAAGGACAGCTGCCAGCTTCTGGGAGGGAAAAAAAAGGGGGGGGCCAAACAAAAGGGTGGATGAAAAAATAAAATATAAATGTGATAGGGGCTTAGGTTATGATCTAAAATTGCAGAACTGCATGTTGGGTTATAGAATTCGTAGCACATTTGAGTCCTTTCTGGTACACGGTATTTAGTGTTTCTCGCTGTTATGCGGCGGCATTTTAATGATCTTAGATCAAGTTAAAATTAGTGCAGATCATAAAATACCAGAGGCAGCCCATCTCTCTCCCAATGTCATGGACTCTTCAGAGCCTTCGCCTCACACACCGTGCTAATATAACACACCATCCCTCACAGGTATGTGATCCCCTGACCCAATGAGAGGGGCCCAACTTCGAATGATTCATGTTCAGTGTCAGCAGGAGCAGATTATTAATCGTCAGTGAAATTTTTTATAATCCAGGCCCTGTGTGACCGTCTGAAAGTGTTATTTCACATTTGAAGTAAAACAGTCCAAAAAAGCAAAAAACAAATTCATACTTCAGATTCCATTTTCAACATTTACACATTTTTTTCATGTGTCCAAATGAACGAGAGGGAGCGAGCTCTCGGATTGCTGTTTATTTTCAATGAGCCTGGAGATGTTGCTATTCACAGAGACCCCCTGGGGTCAGGATTTATCCAACAGGAATGTGAGTTTAGGAATTAAAGGAGGGGATTTCTTTTCAGGAAGTTCTGCTTGAAGAGCAGGGGAGTTATCCCCGGTGTCCTGGCCAGTATTTATCCCTCAACCAACATTACTAAAAAAACAGATTATCTGGTCATTTATCTCGTTGTTTGTGGGAGCTTGCTGTGCGCAAATTGCCTGCCGCGTTTCCTACATTACAACAGTGACTACACTTCAAAAGTACTTCATTGGCTGTAAAAGCGCTTTGGGACATCCTGAGGTTGTGAAAGGCGCTACAGAAATGCAAGTCTTTCTTTCTTACAGAAGGGGCAGCTTTGATGTGTTGTGTATTTCCGCCTAGTCTTCAGTCCACTATAATTAGGTTCTTGGTTTTAACTATCAACCGATGATACACTGGAAAATATCCCCTCCTGAGAATTTTGAAGTTGGTATTTATTTTGGGAATGCCGATATAATACTGAAAATAAAAATAAGGTTGAAAATAAACCTCAGCTCCCTACTTGCCTCGTTTACCTCAGCCTGTGGTGATACTGACAACTAGTCAGAGAGAAGTTACTACGCACTGTGACGTACAGCAAGGAGAACCAGAGTTATACTGCAGGCTCCTAATTGCACTCTGTCTGGCAGGAGGTGAGTTGAGACCACAACCACCGCTCACATGGGTGCGTTCCCTGGCTGGGCATTTTTGTAACACTTTTGATTGTAAGGACTTCTCAAAAACCATGACACCGAGTGTGGTATAACTTCAGTGTAGTGAGGACACCCTCCATCGTATTGTGTGGCACTACCACTGTGCTAAATGGGATAGATTCAGAACAGATCTAGCAGCTCAAAACTGGGCATCCATGAGGCGCTGTGGGCCATTAGTAGCAGCAGAATTGTATTCCACCACAATCTGTAACCTCATGGCCCGGCATATCCCTCACTCTACCATTACCATCAAGCCAGGCAACCAACCCTGGTTCAATGAGGAGTGTAGAAGAGCATGCCAGGAGCAGCACCAGGCGTACCTAAAAATGAGGTGCCAACCTGGGGAAGCTGCAACACAGGACTATATGCATGCTAAAAAGGGGAAGCAGCATGCTATAGACAGGGCTAAGCAATCCCACAATCAACGGATCAGATCAAAGCTCAGCAGTCCTGCCACATCCAGTCATGAATGGTGGTGGACCATTAAACAACTAATGGGAGGAGGAGGCTCCATGAACATCTCCATCCTCAATGATGGCAGAGCCCAGCATGCGAATGCAAAAGACAAGGCTGAAGCGTATGCAACCATCTTCAGCCAGAAGTGCCGAGTGGAAGATCCATCTCGGCCTCTTTCTGAGGTCCCGTCCATCACAGAAGCCAGTCTTCAACTAATTCGATTCACTGCACGTGATATCAAGAAACGGCTGAGCGCACTGGATACAGCAAAGGCTATGGGCCCTGACAACAATCCCGGCTGTAGTGCTGAAGACTTGTGCTCCAGAACTATCCACGCCTCTAGCCAAGCTGTTCCAGTACAGCTACAACACAGGCATCTACCCGACAATGTGGAAAACTGCCCAGGTATGTCCTGTCCACAAAAAGCAGGACAAATCCAATCCAGCCAATTACTGACCCATCAGTCTACTCTCAATCATCAGCAAAGTGATGGAAGGTGTTGTCGACTGTGGCAAGTAACATTCGCGCCACACAAGTGCCAGGCAATAACTATCTCCGACAAGAGAGAGTCTAACCACCATCCCATGACATTCAATGACATTACCATCACTGAATCCCCCAACATCAACCTCCTGGGGATCACCACTGACCAGAAACTTAACTGGACCAGTCACATAAATACTGTGGCAACAAGAGCAGGTCAGGGACTGGGTATTCTACGGCGAGTGTCTCACCTTCTGACTCCCCAAAGCCTTTCCACCATCTACAAGGCACAAGTCAGGAGTGTGAATGAGTGCAGCTCCAACAACACTCAAGAAGCTCGAGACCATCCAGGACAAAGCAGCCCGCTTGATTAGCACCCCATCCACCACCGGCGTACCGTGGCAGTGTGTACAATCTACAAGATGCACTGCAGCAAGTCACCAAGGCTTCTTCAACAGCACCTCCCAAACCCACGACCTCTACTCCTAGAAAGATAAGGGCAGCAGGCGCAGGGGAACACTATCTGGGCACCGCACTTTAGGAATATGTGAAGGGTGCAGAAAACATTTACAAAAATGGTTCCAGGGATGAGGGACATCAGTTACGTGGATAGACTGGAGAAGCTGGGGTTGTTCTCCTTAGAACAGAGAAGATTGAGAAGAGATTTGATAGAGTTGTTCAAAATCATGAGGGATCCAGACAGAGTAGATTTTTTAAATTATTTTTTCCTGTGATGTGGGCATCGCTGGCAAGGCCAGCATTTATTGTCCATCCCTAATTGCCCTTGAGAAGGTGGAGGTGAGCCGCCTTCTTGAACCGCTGCAGTCCGTGTGGTGAAGGTGCTCCCACAGTGCTGCTTGGGAGGGAGTTCCAGGATTTTGACCCAACGACGATGAAGGAACGGCGATATATTTCCAAATCAGGATGGTGTGTGACTTGGAGGGGAACTTGCAGGTGATGGTGTTCCCATGCGCCTGCTGCCCTTGTCCTTCTAGGTGGCAGAGGTTGCGGGTTTGGGAGGTGCTGCCGAAGAAGCCTTGGCGAGTTGCTGCAGTGCATCTTGTAGATGGTACACACTGCAGCCACGGTGCACCGGTGGTGGAGTGAGTGAATGCTTAAGGTGGTGGATGGGGTGCCAATCAAGCGGGCTGCTTTGTCCTGGATGGTGTCGAACTTCTTGAGTGTTGTTGGAGCTGCACTCATCCAGGCAAGTGGAGAGTATTCCATCACACTCCTGACTTGTGCGTTGTAGATGGTGGAAAGGCTTTGGGGAGTCAGGTGAGACACTCGCCGCAGAATACCCAGCCTCTGACCTGCTCTTGTTGCCACAGTATTTATGTGGCTGGTCCAGATAAGTTTCTGGTCAATGGTGACCCCCAGGCTGTTGATGGTGGGGGATTCGGCGATGGTAATGCCATTGAATGTCAAGGGGAGGTGGTTAAACCTTCGCTTGCTGGAGATAGTCATTGCCTGCCACTTGTGTGGCGCGAATGTTACTTGCCATTTATCAGCCCAAGCCTGAATGTCATCCAGGCCTTGCTGCATGCAGCCATGGACTGCTTCATTATCTGAGGAGTTGCGACTGGAACTGATCACTGTGCAGTCATCAGCGAACATCCCCACTTCTGTCCTTATGATGGAGGGAAGGTCATTGATGAAGCAGCTGAAGATGGTTGGGCCTAGAACACTGCCCTGAGGAACTCCTGGCAGTGATGTCCTGGGGCTGAGATGAATGACCTCCAACAACCACAACCATCTTCCTTTGTGCTCGGTATGACTCCAGCCAGTGGAGAGTTTTCCCATTGATTCCCATTGACGTTATTAAGCCCAGAATCCCGTATGCTTTTTTAACTGCTTTCTCAACCTGCCCTGCCACCTTCAACGACTTGTGCACATATAACCCCAGGTCTCTCTGTTCATGCACCCCCTTTTGGATTGTACCCTTTAGTTTCTATTGCCTCTGCTCGTTATTCCTACCAAAATGTATCACTTTGCATTTTTCTGCGTTAAATGTCATCTGCCACGTGTCCGCCCATTTCACCAGCCTGTCTATGTCCTCTTGAAGTCTATCACTATCCTCCTCACTGTTCATTATACTTCCAAGTTCTGTGTCATATGCAAATTTTGTAATTGTGCCCTGTACACCCAAGTCCAAGTCGTTAATATATATCAAGGAAAGCAGTGGTCCAAGCACCGACCCCTGGGGAACACCACTGTATACCTTCCTCCAGTTCGAAAAACAACGGTTCACCACTACTCTCTGTTTCCTGTCACTTAGCCAATTTTGTATCCATGCTGCCACTGTCCCTTTTATTCCAAGGGCTTCAACTTTGCTGGCAAGCCTATTATGTGGCACTTTATCAAACGCCTTTTGGAAGTCCATGTACACCACGTCAACCGCATTGCCCTCATCAATGCTGTCTGTTACCTAATTAAAAAATGCAATCAAGTTAGTTAAACACAATTGGCCTTTAACAAATCCGTGTTGGCTTCCCTTAATTAATCCACACTTGTCCAAGTGACTGTTAATTTTGTCCTGGATTATCTTTCTAAAAGCTTCCCCAGCACCGAGGTTAAGCTGACTGGCCTGTAGTTGCTGGGTTTATCCTTACACCCTTTTTTGAACAAGGGTGTAATATTTGCAATTCTCCAGTCCTCTGGCACCACCCCTGTATCCAAGGAGGATTGAAGATTATGGCCAGTACCTCCGCAATTTCCACCTTTATTTCCCTCAGCATCCAAGGATGCATCCCATCTGGTCCTGGTGACTTATCTACTTTAATTACAGCCTTTCAAGTACCTCCTTTTTATCAATTTTTATTCCGTCCAGTATCTCAACTATCTCCTCTTCACTGTGGCTTTGGCAACATCTTCTTCCTTGGTAAAGACAGATGCAAAGTACTCATTTAGTACCTCAGCCATGCCCTCTGCCTCCATGTGTAGGTCTCCTTTCTGGTCTCTATTTGGCCCCACCCCTCTCTTACTACCCGTTTACTATTTATATGCCGAGAGAAGACTTTTGAATTCCCTTTTATGTTAGCTGCCAATCTATTCTCATACTCTCTCTTTGCCCCTCTTATTTCCTTTTTCCCCTCTGAACTTTCTATATTCAGCCTGGTTCTCACTTGTATTCTCAATCGGACATCTGTCATACACCCCTTTTTTCTGCTTTATCTTACTCTCTATCTCTTTTGTCATCCAGGGAGCTCTGGCTTTGGTTACCCTACCTTTCCCCCTCGTGGGAATGTACCTCGACTGTACCCGAACCATCTCCTCTTTAAAGGCAGCCCATTGTTCAACTACAGTTTTGCCTGCCAATCTTTGATTCCAATTTACCAGGGCCAGGTCTGTTCTCAACCCACTGAAATTGGCCTCCCTCCAATTAAGTATTTTAACTCTAGATTGCTCCTTCTCCTTTTCCATAGCTAATCTAAACCTAATGATAGTATGATCACTGTTCCCTAAATGTTCCCCTACTGACACTTGATCCACCTCATTCCCCAGAACCAGATCCAGCAATGCCGCCTCCCTCATCGGGCCGGAAACGTACTGATCAAGAAAGTTCTCCTGAACACACTTCAGAAATTCTTCCCCCTCTCTGCCCTTAACACTATTACTATCCCAGTCTATATTAGGATAGCTGAAGTCTCCCATTATCACTACTCTATAGTTCTTGCACCTCTGTGTAATTTCCCTGCAAATTTGCTCCTCTATATCCTTCCCACTATTAGGTGGCCTATAGAATACACCTAGTAGTGCAATGGCACCTCTATTGTTTCTTAACTCTAACCAAATAGATTCTGTCCTTGACCCCTCCAGGACATCCTCCCTCTCCAGCACTGTAATATTCCCCTTAACCAATACTGCCACACCGCCTCCTATCTTTCCATCCCTGTCTTTCCTGAACACCTTATATCCAGGAATATTTAGTATCCAATCCTGCCCTTTTTTGAGCCAGGTCTCCGTTATCGCCACATTCCCATGTGGCTATTTGCGCCTGCAGCTCACCAACCTTATTTACCATACTTCGTGCGCTTACACACATGCACTGTAATTCTATCTTAGACCTTCTTGTATTCTCCCTTAGTCTGACCCCACCTAAGTAATTAAGAAAGCAAATGGTATGTTGGCCTTTATTACAAGAGGATTTGAGTATAAGAGTAAAGATGTCTCACTGCAATTATATAGGGCCCTGGTGAGACCACACCTGGAGTATTGTGTACAGTTTTGGTCTCCTTACCTAAGGAAGGATATACTTGCCATAGAGGGAGTGCAACGAAGGTTCACCAGACTGATTCCTGGGATGGGGGGATTGTCCATGAGGAGAGATTGAGTAGACTAGGCCTATATTCTCTAGAGTTTCGAAGAATGAGAGGTGATCTCATTGAAACATACAAAATTCTTACAGGGCTTGACAGGGTAGATGCAGGGAGGATGTTTCCCCTGGCTGGGGAGTCTAGAACCAGGTCTCAGAATAAGAGGTCGGCCATTTAGAACTGAGATGAGGATAAATTTCTTCACTCAGAGGGTGGTGAATCTTTGGAATTCTCTACCCCAGAGGGCTGTGGAGGCTCAGTCGTTGAGTATATTCAAGACAGAGATCGATAGATTTTTGGATATTAAGAGAATCGAGGGATATGGGGATAGTGCAGGAAAGTGGAGTTGAGGTAAAAGATCAGCCATGATCTTATTGAATGGCGGAGCAGACTCGAGGGGCCGAATGGCCGACTCCTGCTCCTATTTCTTATGTTCTTATGTAATACCGTACTATCTCTTACTCTAGTGTTATCTGTCTCTCCCAATCCTTTGTGCACCGTGTTTCTCCTTTCTAATGCCACATCCTGGTGCCCATCCCCCTGCCAAATTAGTTTAAACCCTCCCCAACAGCACTATTTCCCTTCAAGTATTTATCCAACTCTTTTGAATGTTATTATAGAATCTGCTTCCACCGCCCTAACAAGGGGAAACTCGACCCCTTCTTGTCCTGAACTTCGCAGCCACGCAAAGGGTTTATTCTCAAATAACACAGAGTCAACACTCGACATGAATTTACACCGATTTTATCTTTGATTAATGAAGAATTTAAAGTGCCAATAAATCCGACATTTACTGCAATTCAAAAAGCATAACCATTAACGGGAAGCTCTAATTTATAATCACTCGAGATTAAAAAGGAAATAAAAAAACCTGTAAATGCTGGACATTCTGGGAGCTCACAGCACAGCAGGCAGCACCTGCCCCGAATTTCTCATCCTTCCCTCCCGTTAACGCCTCCCTCCCCGTTCCTGGGTCTCCCAGCTCCGGTTGCACAGGATAGGCTGATGCGGGGCGCTGGGCGGGCGGACTGGGCGTGGGTCCGAGTGTTAGAGGGAGCGAAGGAGGTTCAGAGCCCGGTACATGGGGACCGAGAGAACGGAGAGCGGCCACCGGAGATCATCAGGGACAGAGACCCGCGGGGAAAGAGAGAGCTTCCGACATCTACAGGGAAAGAGATCCACTGAGATAGAGGGACAGCGATGCACAGGATAAAAATCCAGAGGGACAGAGATCCACTGATTTGAGATCCAGGGGGACAGAGAGATCCGTTGGGAAAGAGCTCCAGAGATCTACGGGTCAGGGATATCTGCAGGGAGAGATTCTCAGAGAGAGAGAGAGATCTACAGGACACAGAGATCTTGTCAAAGAATAAGATCTACGGAGAAGGAGAGAGAGATCTAGGGATCGATTTTAGCCCTGACCAACTTTATTGAGGGAGGAGAACAACTTAATCGGGCGAGGGTAACATCAGAGGTCGCTGCGAGGAACTTCCATCTCAATGAATCTCAGTGGCGGAGAAACTGGATGTTAAGATTTGAAAAGGTGGCTGGAACTCCTGAAGAATTGAATCGGTGCTGGAATTTTTAAAATGACCAACCTGCCATTGGCTTTCCCAGATTTATTTTAATTTTGTGTGGGTATAAAATCTGGAAGACACTGAATGAATCATGAACACAACAGAGGAAACCCAATGGACATCCCCAGGCAATGTGTCCCCTGGCTCCATCCTGATGAACTCCGCCGCTAAAATCGCCACCTCGGTTGTCTACGGGACAATCTTCATTTCTGGGATGGTCGGCAACCTCCTGGTGATCTGGGTCATCTGGATTTTGAAAAATAAAACCTGCATACAGAGGAGTTTGAGCCACCACATGGCCAGCATGGTCTGCTCCAACCTCCTCACCTTGACCATCGGGCTCCCCATTGAGCTGTACGGCATCATCTGGTGCCCATACCCCTGGCCAATCGGAAACGTTGGCTGCAAAGGTTTCTACTTGCTCTGGGAGATATGCAGCTACGCGATGATATTCAATGTCTTGACCTTCAGTCTGGAACGCTATCTGGCCATCTGCCATCCAATACAGGTCAAGGTGATGGCGACATCAAGGACCAAGAAGCTAATTGGGTTGGTCTGGGTCATGGCTACCATCACAGGGCTGCCTGTTGCTTTTGCAATCGGTGTTGAAGATGCCTGGAAGCCCTTCAGGTCGGGAGGTGAGACCAGACCACCCCTCTACATCTGCACTAATATTTCTGGAAGAAAGGTTCTCTTCGAGCTGGTTATCTATATCTCCTTCTCTCTCTACGTTCTGGTTCTCCTGCTGGTTGCTTTTAGCTGCAGACAGATGATTAAAACCCTTCTCAAAGACCGACCTGTGTCTATCGCACTTACTAGGACAAACTCCACAGGCAAGATCCTGCCACAGTTTAAGGAGATAAATAGGCAAAATGTGGTGATGTTGGGTGAGTATTACATAGAGGAATTTGCAATGCGTCTTTGATCCCTTGAGGTATTTCTCGCAGTGAGTAGGAGGATAGAATAGAAGATTGTGAGAGAAGTGACGAGAGAGACAGTGAAGTAAGTGGAAATTAATTTGATTTGTTCCTTAGAAATTTGAGCTAATCAGGCTAAATTAATTGTGGCAATTGGTTCAACAATAACAACAACTTGTATTTATATAGCGCCTTTAACGTAGTAAAACGTCCCAGGGCGCCTCACAGGAGCGATTATCAGACAAAATTTGACACCGAGCCACATAAGGAGATATTAGTACAAGTGACCAAAAGCTTGGTCAAAGAGGTAGGTTTTAAGGAGCCTCTTAAAGGAGGAGAGCGAGGCAGAGAGGTTTAGGCAGGGAATTTCAGAGCTTAGGGCCGAGGCAGCTGAAGGAAGGAAAAGATTTGGGGAATAAGGTCCTGATCCCCGCCCCCCCCCGGAAGGATGCCTGAAAGACATCCGACTCGATATTGGGTGGGGCCATTTTACAGGCGTCCGTGGCCTCCACCAGGCATTACAACAACAACAACTTATATTTATATAGCGCCTTTAACGTAGTAAAACGTCACAAGGCGCTGCACAGGAGTATTTTAAGACAACAAATTTGACACCGATCCACATAAGGATAAATTAGGGCAGGTGACCAAAAGCTTGGTCAAAGAGGTAGGTTTTAAGGAGTGTCTTAAAGGGGGAGAGAGCGGTAGAGAGTCAGAGAGGTTTAGGGAGGGAATTCCAGAGCTTTAGGGCCTAGACAGCGGAAGGCACGGTCACCGATGGTGGTGCAATTAAAATCGGGCGTGTGCAAGAGACCAGAATTGGCCAGAGATCCAGGGAAGTTTGAACCTTTCAGGATGTTTTCAATGTGGGACAGGTCTCAAAA
Organism: Squalus acanthias; assembly: GCA_030390025.1. Lineage (NCBI taxonomy): Eukaryota > Metazoa > Chordata > Chondrichthyes > Squaliformes > Squalidae > Squalus > Squalus acanthias. The sequence goes on along the minus strand of CM059437.1, from coordinate 5,325,015 downwards.
TGTTTAATATATTACTAGCAGATCTCCTGTAGCATTGATCGCGTGATTCAGAGGATATGTTAAAGCGCAATGACTAAAATGTGACAGCTAAAGTGTAGCAGCACACACTTTCTGCAAACACCATATTTATAGAAGTAAACATGATGCTTATAGGAATTCTGCACTATATATAAGACTTTTAATAACAGTGGGTAGCACACTCACCTCTGCGTCAGAAGGTTATGGGCTCAAGTCCCACTCCAGGGACTTGAGCACCAAATCTAGGCTGACGCACCAGTGCAGTACTGAGGGAGTGCCGCACTATTGGAGGTGCTGTCTTTCAGATGATATGTTAAATCAAAGCCTCGTCTGCCCTCTCAGGTGGATGTAAAAAATCCCATGGCTCTATTTTGAAGAAGAGCAGGAGAGTTCTCCCTGGTATCCTGGCCAATATTTATCCCTCAACCAACATCACTAAAACAGATAATCTGGCCATTATCACATTGCTGTTTGTGGGAGCTTGCTATGCACAACTTGGCTGCCGCGTTTCCTGCATTACAACAGTGACTACACTTCAAAAGTACTTCATTGGGCATAAAGCACTTTGGGACATCTTGAGGTCGTGAAGGGCGCTATACAAATGCAAGTTCCTTCTTAATAACTCGTCAAACTCCCATGGCATTGCTTAGATTAGGTGGAATAAATGGTATTTTGTAACAGGCTGAGAGAGGTTACAATGCCACCTCTGGAGCAAAGAAGAATAACAAGCATTCTTGTTTGAAGTACTAGCACCATCTTATTGAGAAACTAAAATTTGCAGGCATTACCATTACTGTGCTACCTATTGATTTGAATAGACAGGAAGTGTGATAGTGTGACTAAGGCTGTTTTATATGGCTGTGTATAGTGACACCACTATTCCCGGCCAGAATGGAGATGATAGGATAATTCCCCCATCAATAACGCCCAGAGATCGCACTGCTGTAAGTGACTGGGACTGATTTTACGAACATAATTTGTGTTATGTAACTATCCTCCACTCACTGTATTTTGCTGGAGAAATAATCCTGCTTTTATCGGGAGCTCTGCTGTAGTTTCGTCATGAGTTCTGTTTGCTGTTGTTTGGTGTTTAAATAGACTCTGTTTGCTGAGTAAATAGACTCTGTTTGCTGAGTAAATAGACTCTGTTTGCTGTTTGCTGAGTAAATAGACTCTGTTTGCTGAGTAAATAGACTGTAAACTATACTGTTTGCTGTAAGTCCCAGCCCGTCTCAAACTCATTGGCTGACACAGTGGTGTCAATACTCACTTTGGTTTTATATACACTAGTTGATCTCCCATGGCATTGCATATGGGTAGTCAAGATCAAGTGTAGCCTTCAGGTGACGTGGGGTTAGAGGGTGGGGAATAGTTGGACCAGAGCGCATAGATGTAATTCAACCCCCACTTTAAAGTTATAATTGGGAGAAATTGATCCAGCGCTGGCAACCAGCGCTAGTGAGCGGCACGCCTGGAACCCTCTTCCCAAGACATCGGCCTGAGGCTTTCTAAAAACAGGGCCTCAGGCCTCAGGCCTCGGGCCTCACCCTCATCTACATAAAACTGGCAAGCGGCAGATGCCAATTGGACGTCCTGGGGCTTTCGCAATGTCAGTCAGCTCGGACATCGAGCTTGTAGCTCGGGCAGCCATGCTTTGTAGCCGGCCACTGGGAGGTGTGAGGTGAGGTACAGGGTGACTGTGTCTTCAAATCTTCCCTCCTTTTCTGTGGGAAACCATCTGGTTTCCACTCAGCACCTCTCTGGATGAGGGTTCAAGGGCCAAAGACATGTCCATCCAACCCAATGAGACAGCCATCAGAGCACCAACAGTCTGCACCACTGTGCTGTTCTTTGCTTTGTATCCCTTTAAGAAAGACAACTTCATCAAGTACTGAGTCACTTAGGTTTGGCCGCACTGTACTGTTATAGTATATTGTTGTTCTACACAGGATGCATCGTTGGAGCATTGGCCATTTGTTGGGTTCCATTCCAGGCGAGGCGTGTAATGACCGCTGTGCAGTCCAAAACCCAATGGACAGAATATTACTACAGATCCTATCTGGCCATGCAGCCCGTTACCAATACTTTCTATTACCTCAGCTCAGCAATCAACCCTTTTCTTTACAACATGTCCTCCAAGCAGTTCCGCAAGGTGTTTGTGCAAGTACTGAGAGGCTGCTGTGGGTTCGGCTCAGTCCCATCAGAGCATGGGAGGAACTCGCAACTGGATCCGAAACAAGAGTCCGTCTCGTTAAATGGGAAGCCATCCTCCTCCAAGCTCGAAGGAGCTGAGAGTGAAAGAGGGGAATCCTCTCACTGACCAATCCCCGCTTTTGCTCTTGTGTGAGGTAGATATGTTCCAGATTATATAAAAGTTTGGGATTTTTAACAGAGTCATGTGGCCAAATCAAGCCAAGGTCTCCGCTGCTGCCATTTTAGATTAATCAAATTTTAACGTGAAGAATTATGCCTTAATACTGGTTGCAGCACCTGGCTGGAATCCTGCCTCACAGAAGACAAGTTTCCAGCTATTTATGGGAGAATTAAAAATAAAATCTATTTTTTTCTGATTGACAGATGGTTAGTTAAGGGGAGGTGCGGTGCTACAAGTGAGGGGAGTGTGGGAACAAGTCCCACTTCGCACAGATCCTGATTTGAGCCATATCATCGTCAGGCAGAGGCTCAGTCTATGCAGCCTCCTGGTAAGGTGCCAAGAATATTGTAGTGGGGAGAATCCAGCCTGGGGAAGTTCCTGTCACCTCCTGGCTCTATATAGGGATAGAAAAGATACTATGGCACTATTCGAAGAAGAGCAGGGGAGTTCATCCCGGTGTCCTAACCAATATTTTATCCCTCAATAAACATCACTAAAACAGATTATCTGGTCATTTGTCTCATTGCTGTTTGTGGCACCTTGCTGTGTGCAAATTGGCTGCTGCGTTTCCTACAACAGTGACTTCGTTGGCTGTAAAGCGCTTTGGGATGTCCTGAGGTCTTGAAAGACGCTATATAAATGCAAAATAACAACAGAAAACGCTGGAAAAACTCAGCAGGCCAGGCAGCATCCGTGGAGAGAGAAACAGAGTTAACGTTTCAGGTCGAAGACCTTTCGTCAGAACTGGAAAAAGCAGGAAATGAAATAGATTTAAAGCAAGTATAATGCTGGGAAAGGGGGGAGGGGATGAAAGAACAAAAGGAGAGATTAAGAGACATTAAGAGATGATCAAGGCAAGAGGAGGTGTTAATGTGACAGGTTGAGGCTAAAAGAAGTGTGAAATTCACTGGCAGAATGAAGGACAGCTGCCAGCTTCTGGGAGGGAAAAAAAAAGGGCGGGGGGGCCAAACAAAAGGGTGGATGAAAAAATAAAATATAAATGTGATAGGGGCTGAGGTTATGATCTAAAATTGTTGAACTCGATATTGAGTCCAGAGGGCTGTAGGGTGCCTAAACGAAAGATGAGGTGCTGTTCCTCGAGCTTACGCTGCGCTTCCGTGGAACAGTGTAATAGGCCGAGGACAGTGAGGTCAGAGTGGGAGTGGAGCGGAGAATTAAAGTGACAGGCGACCTGAAGCTCGGGGTCCCCCTTACGGACTGAACAGAGGTGTTCCGCAAAGTAATTTTTAAATGCAAGTTGTTTCTTGCTATCTATACTGAAATAGTATCACATGCAAATCCCCAAGTTTTTTTAAAATTTGCTCTTGGACGACACTGGTGAGGCAGAATTTATTGCCCATCTTCGAGCTGACTTGAGGGCATCAAGAGTCAACCACATCTTGTGGGACTGGAGTCACGTGTAGGCCAGACTGGATAGGGGTTGCTGGTTCGTTCTTTTGAAGGACACTAATGAACCACAATAGTCTCGTAATGCCGTATCCCAATTAAAATTGGGTTTATTAAAAACAAATTCTACATATTATACACTTAAGGAGTAAAATCTAATCCATTGTCTTGCATCTCTGGGGCTATGTGTTCAAATACAGCCTGGGCTGATGGGATTGAAGCCAATTGGTTCTTAGGGCTATGTTAGGAGTGATTGTGGCCCACGGCACAAAATTAGTCATAGAGTGATAGAGGTCTTTAAGATAATGAAAGGGTTTGAGAGGATAGAAAATGTTTCCACTTGCGGGAAAGACCAAAACTAGAGGCTATGAATATAAGATAGTTATTAATAAATCCAACAGGGAATTCAGAAGAAACTTCTTTCCCCAGAGAGTGGGAGAATGTGGAACTCGCTACCACAGGGAGTGGCTGAGGCCAATAGTATAGATGCATTTAAGGGGAAGCTAGATAAACACATGAGGGAGAAAGGAATAGAAGGATATGTTGATGGGGTGAGATGAAGAGGGGTGGGAGGTGGATTGTGGGGAGCATAAACGCTGGCACGGACCAGTTGGGCCGATTGGCCTGTTTCTGTGTGTAGACTTGATGTAACAATCAGTCGGCGAAACCAGTTGGGTTTATACAACAATCAAGCAGCTTTCGTGGTGATTTATTTCTGGTGCGAGCCCACAAATCACCATGCTTATGGAATTCAATTTCCTGAATCACTATGGTGGGCTCTGAACCCATAACCTCAGGGTTACTCGGCCAGTTTGTAAAATTAGCCCAATAATATTCCAGTCTGAATTTAAAAAAAAGATAATTTATTCATTCGTGGGATGTGGGCATCGCTGGTAAGGCCGGCATTTATTGCCCATCCCTAATTGCCCCTTCGAGAAGGTGGTGGTGAGCCGCCTTCTTGAACCGCTGCAGTCCGTGTGGTGAAGGTGCTCCCACAGCAATGTTCCCTTTAAGCTGCGTGGTCGCACAGCACACTGGAGCTCCCGCTCAGCCGGCTCAACGGCTTTTAAATGCAAAAACCGCGAATGCACAGAATTTTGAACGGGCTACGCAGCCCGTTAAAAAAAAAAGATTCGAGGGAACATTGTCCCACAGTGCTGTTAGGGAGGGAGTGCCAGGATTTTGACCCAGCGACGATGAAGGAACGGCCAATATATGTCCAAGTCAGGATGGTATGTAACTTGGAGGGGAACTTGGAGGTGATGGTGTTCCCATACGCCTGCTGCCCTTGTCCTTCTAGGTGGCGGAGGTCGCAGGTTTGGGTAAGTAAGTTATTTCTTAATTTTCTTTTTCCTGTTTCAGCTCTGTGCGGCCAAGAGGGCGAGATAGTGACCTGCTCCCAGATGCCTGAGCTCTATAACTGTCCAGGTGGACTGACTGCTTCGATTTTCCATCCTTTGCCTGGTCTCCACTTTCTGACCCCCCGATCTGCGCCCAATCTCTTGTGCCTGCAAAAATGTGCTAATATTGCTTAGAAATGGCTACAGTCGCCAAGGGGTTAATCCGGCAGAATTTACAAAAGAAGTGTGTTCTCCCGCCCCTCCCGATAGCTCTGTAGGTAAAGGCTCCACCTGCTGTGGTACTGAGTTACAGCGATCAGAAGGTCCCAGGTCCAATTCCCACTCTGCGCTGAGCTAGACGCTCTTTGTGTCAGTGGGTAGCACTCCTGCCTCTGAGTTAGAAAGTTGTGGGTTCAAGTCCCACTCCATGACACTTGAGAGCATAATCCAGGTTGACAATTCGATGGAGTACTGTCGGAGGTGCCGTCCCTCTGATAAGATGTTAAACCGAGGCCCCGTCTGCCCTCTCAGATGGATGTGAAAGATCCCATGGCACTATCCCAAAGAGCAGGGGAGTCCTGTCCAATATTTATCCCTCCACCACCATCACTGAGAAAACAGATTATCTGGTTGTTATCAAATTGCTGTTTGTGGGAGCTTGCTGTGCACAAATTGCCTGCTGCGTTTCCTACATTACAACAGTAACTACACATCAAAAATACTTCATTGGCTGTGAAGCGCTTTGGGACATCCTGATGTTGTGGAAGGCGCTGTAAAAATGCAAGTTCTTTCTTTGTTTGTCATAGCATCACAGCGATAGGGAGTGTGAGGGCTGCATAGTCGAATAGTTAAGTGAATGTGAACATACAGAGAGAGGGAATGGGTAAGGGTGCAGGGATGTCAGTGTCAAGTGGGATGTGGAGGAAGAGGTTGGCAAAGCTGAGTGCTGGTGAGGAGAGGCGATGGGGATCAGATTGAGGGTGAAAGGCATACTCACTTTTCCTGTGCGGAGAAGGTCATGAAACCTCTTCCTGCACTGCAGCCAGGTTCTGCGGCACATAGACATTGAGTTGACCTCTTGGGCCACTTGCATCCACACAGCTTTAGTCTGCTGGGGAGGCTTTTTCCTCCCTGAGGAAGGGAAGAGCAACTCCTTATTTGATCTTGCTCCCTCCACCAGAGCTTGCAGGGCGGCGTCCTCGAACCGTGGAGCACACTTTGGCCTACTGCTGGACAGAGTTGCTGAATGAAGCGATCACAACAATGGCCATAAAGTTTACAGTCTCCAGAAGAAGCAAGGCTGCTTGCAGGCCTTAAATCCAGCAGCACTGATGACGTCATCGGAGGCAACTTTCAGGATGGAAAGACTCATTGGGCCAGGGGTTCCCACACGCTGGAAATCAAGTGCCCAATTAGGGGAAAATCGCACTTTTTTCCCACTTCACATCGGAGTTGGGGTCCTGACACGAAAACCACCTGACACGCCCCAGCCCGACCCCAATGGCAAAATCCAGCCCTTCGTGTGAGAACAGGACGGGGCTTGTCTGTCGTCCTACATGGTCATATATCCTGTTGACACCCAACCTACAGATTACTGGATGGCCACTTGGGTGAGGGAGCAAATTCTGTCCAGCGCCCAACTAACTCTACCCCATGAAGATTCTTCATCTTCAGGAGGGGGTGAGGGAAACAAAAATTGTTCACGTGATTGATTAACCACTACAGCGGCTGCACTATTTTAACGTTGAAAAGAAAGACTTGGATTATAGAGCGCCTTTCACGACCACCGGACATCCTAAAGCGCTTTACAGCCAATGAAGTACTTTTTTTGAAGTAGCCATTGTTGTACTGTAGGGAACGCCGCAGCCAATTTGTGCACAGCAAGCTCCCACAAACAGCAATGTGATAATGACCAATCAGTTTTTTAGTGATGTTGATTGAGGGATAAATATTGGCCAGGACACCAGGGATAACTCCCCTGCTCTTCTTTGAAATAGTGCCATGGGATCTTTCACGTCCACCTGAGAGAGCAGACGGGGCCTTGGTTTAACGTCTCATCCAAAAGACGGCACCTCCGACAGTGCAGCACTCCCTCAGCACTGCATGAGAGTGTCAGCCGAGATTTTTGTGCTCAATTCTCTGTAGTGGGGACTTGAACCCACAACCTTCTGACGTTGATTGGTTCCTGAGCAACGATTCCCCAGCTGCAACATTCCCCGGTTGTGAGTTTAAAGCAAATCTACAAATATTGACAGAAACCACCAGGTACACGATTATATCTCCAGGCTGCCTCTCAAAACCCTCATTACTGTATGGGGAAGAGGAAAGGTGTTTAACTGCAGCGAGTTATCTGGTTGTCCATCTGTTGATCAGGTTATTTTTGACTCATTAGCTAATCTGTTCTGGGAGATGTGTGCACAGGAGCAGGAATCATAAAGAGGCAGAGTGTTTTGTGCAGCTGCTGTCGGTTCAGATCCTGCCAATGTGCAGTTTCCCTTACCTTAAACTGGCAAGCTTGCCTTGCCCGATGGCTCAGCACATTTATCCATCAAGTGTCTGCCCAATACCCAACAACATGAGTTCAAATCCCACCACAGCTGGGGGATTTAAATTCAGTTAATTCAATAAATCTGGAACAAAAAGCCAGCATCAGTAATGGTGACCAAGAAAGGACCGGATTGTCGTAAAAAAAACATCTGGTTCACTTATGCCCTTTAGGGAGGGAAATCTGCTGCCCTTACCCAGTCTGGCCGATATGTGACTCCAGACCCACAGCAATGTGGTTGACTTCTTGTGTGTCAGTTGTGGCTCAGTGGGTAGCACACTCGCCTCTGAGTCAGAAGGTTGTGGGTTCAAATCCCACTCCATGGAACTTGAGCACATCAAAGCTAGGCTGACACTCCAGTGCAATGCTGAGGGAGTGCTGCGCTGTCTTTTGGATGAGACGTTAAAACCGAGGCCCCGTCTGCTCTCTCAGGTGGACGTAAAAGATCCCATGGCACTATTCTGAAGAAGAGCAGGGGAGTTCTCCCCGGTGTCCTGGCCAATATTTATCCCTCAACCAACATAACAAAAACAGATTATCTGGTCTGTGCGCAAATTGGCTGTTGTGTTTCCCACATTACAACAGTGACTACACTTCAAAAGTGCTTCCTTGGCTGTACAGTGCTTTGAGACGTCCGGTGGTCGTGAAAGGTGCTATAGAAATGCAAGTCTTTCTTTCGTTTCTCTTAACTGCCCTCTGAAATGCACGAGCAAGCCACTCAGTTGTATAAGGCAGCTCACCACCACCTTCTCAAGGGCAATTAGGGATGGGCAATAAATGCTGGGCCTTGCCAGCGACGGCCGCATCCTGTGAATGAATTAAAAAAAACAATTTGCATTTGTATAGCGCCCTTAATGTAGTAAAACGTCCCAAGTCGCTTCACATGATCGATTAACAAACAAAATTTGACACCAAGCCACATAAAGAGATATTAGGACAGGTGATCAAAAGCTTGGTCAAAGTGGTAGATTTTATGGAACGTCTTATAGGAAGCGGAGAGGTTTAGGGAGGGAATTCCAGAGCTTGGGGCCCAAGCAGCTGAAGGCACGGCCGACAATGGTGGAGCGCTGAAAATTGGGGATGGGCAAGAGGCCAGAATTGGAGGAGCGCAGAGATCTCGGAGGGTTGTAGGACTGAAGGAGCTTACAGAGATAGGGAGGGGCGAGGCCATGGAGAGATTTGGAAACAAGGATGAGAATTTTAAAATTGAAGCATTGCTGGACCGGGAGCTAATGTAGGTCAGCGAACATAGGGGTGATGGGTGAACGATACACATCAGGAAAGTCCAGGGTTTGGTCCCTAGATGATGTCGGCCACGGTGGCAGAAGGAGGCCTACAGTTTATTTCGGTGCCCCAGGGTCAGGGAGGCCAGAATCGGCTGGTCTATGCTGAGGCAGGATTCCACGGACACTGGCTACCCTCCAGCATCTCACCTAACGAACCAATTCTGATGTGTGAGCCTAGATACTGAGCGCCGACGAACTATTCACAAGGCTCGACAAAAAAGGCATCAAGGGCTATGGGGAGAGAGCGGGAATATGGTATTGAGATAGAGGATCAGCCATGATCATATTGAATGGAGGAGCAGGCTCGAAGGGTCGAATGGCCTACTCCTGCTCCTATTTTTCTATGTTTTCTATGTTTCCTATGTCTATTCAGTCACGTGGGGCAATGCAATGGAGCCCGATCCTGTCCGCACGTGCACACTTTCGAGCGGAGATGACTGGATGGAGGTCAGAAGAGGTTACTCAGGTTTTCCCTTTGTTCAATAAAAATTAGCATCCAGTTCGTTCACGGTATATCTGTCTATTCAATAAAAAAGATTGTCAACATCCAGAAATCTCAGTAATCTGTGGTAACCACATAACTGTAATGTATTATTGGTCACGTAATTACCCGTGGCCTATCCTCTCCAAACCCTGGTCTCTCCGGTCTTGACTGGTCTTTTGGCTAATGTTTGCGAATAAACACCAGTCAGTACCTGCACAGAACAATCCCCCACACCAGCAGGCATTCCCATACCAGCAGAATTCCCCAGACACACACCAACACAATCCCCCACACCAGCAGGCATCCCCATACCAGCACAATTCCTCAGACACACACCAAGACAATCCCCCACACCAGCAGGCTTCCCCATACCAGCAGAATTCCCCAAACACACACCAACACAATCCACCACACCAGCAGGGATCCCCATACCAGCACAATTCCCCAGATAAACACCAACACAATTCCCCACACCAGCAGGCTTCTCTATACCAGCAGAATTCTCCAGACACACACCAAGACAATTCCCCACACCAGCAGGCATCCCCATACCAGTAGAATTCCCCAGACACACACCAACACAATTCCCCACACCAGCAGGCTTCTCTATACCAGCAGAATTCCCCAGACACACACCAAGACAATTCCCCACACCAGCAGGCATCCCCATACCAGTAGAATTCCCCAGACACACACCAACACAATTCCCCCACACCAGCAGGCTTCTCTATACCAGCAGAATTCCCCAGACACACACCAAGACAATTCCCCACACCAGCAGGCATCCCCATACCAGTAGAATTCCCCAGACACACACCAACACAATCCCCCACACCAGCAGGCATCCCCATACCAGCAGAATTCCCCAGACACTCACCAACACAGTCCCCCACACCAGCAGGCATCCCCATACTAGCACAATTCCCCAGATACACACCAACACAATTCCCCACACCAGCAGGCTTCTCTATACCAGCAGAATTCCCCAGACACACACCAACACAATTCCCCACACCAGCAGGCATCCCCATACCAGTAGAATTCCCCAGACACACACCAACACAATTCCCTACACCAGCAGGCATCCCCATACCAGCAGAATTCCCCAGACACACACCAACACAATCCCCACACCAGCAGGCTCTCCTGCACCAGCAGAATTCCTCAGACACACGCCAACACAATCCCCAACACCACCAGGCTCTCTTGCACCAGTAACTCTCCACTCTGGGCTTTCAGTCTCCCTTCCAGCTGCCGCCTCAGCCTCCCCGCTGACTCTCAGACGTGGCTTCCATTCTGGCCTTGGCCATTGCTTAGCCGCTCACTCCCAGACCCGGCAACCCACTGCCGTTGAGTCAGGCCAGGCCTGGGACTGAGCAGGGTAAAGTAATGGAGTGGTCATGTTACTGGGCTAATAATCCAGAGAACGTGAATTCAAATCCCACCATGGCAGTCTGAGAACAATATCTGGTAATAAAAAGCTGGTCTCAGTAAAAGTGACCATAAAGCTGTTGGATGGTCGTAAAAACCTAACTGGATCACTGACTTTTTAGGTAAGGCAACCTGCGGCCTCCATGTGACTCCAATTCTATACCAACATGGTTAACTCTTAAGTGGCCTCTCAGTTGTATTAAACCACTACATCAATGGATCAAATAGAAAGCCCACCACGACTTTTCAGACCAACTAGTGATGGGCAATAAATGCCGGCCTTGCCAGCGACACCCACAGCCCAAGAATGAATTTGTAGAATAGAATCATAGAATCATACAGCACAGAAGGAGGCCATTCGGCCCATCGTGCCTGTGCCGGCTCTTTGAAAGAGCTGTCCAATTAATCCCTCAGCGCTACATTAATTGAGGTGCCTTCCATCAGATGAGATGTTAAACTGAGACCCTGTCTGCCTGTTTGGCTTAGAATCATAGAATGGTTACAGCACAGAAGGAGGCCATTCGGCCCATCGAGCCCGTGCCGGCTCTCTGCAAGAGCACTTCAGCTATTCCCACTCCCCCGCCCTTTCCCCGTAGCCCAGCAAATTTCTTTCCTTCAGGTACTTATCCAACTCCCTTTTGAAAGCCACGATTGAATCTGCCTCCACCACCCTCTCAGGCAGTGCAATCCAGATCCTAACCACTCCGTAAAAAAGTTTTTCCTCATGTCGCCTTTGGTTCTTCTGCCAATCAACTTAAATCTGTGTCCTCTGGTTCTCAACCCTTCCGCCAATGGGAACAGTTTCTCTCTATCTACTCTGTCTAAAGCCCTCATGATTTTGAACACCTCTTTCAAATCTCCTCTCAACCTTCTCTGCTCTAAGGAGAACAACCCCAGCTTCTCCAGTCTATCCATGTAACTGAAGTCCCTCATCCCTGGAACCATTCTTGTAAATCTTTCCTGCACCCTCTCTAAGGCCTTCACATCCTTCCTAAAGTGCGATGCCCAGAATTGGACACAATACTCCAGTTGAGGTCGGACCAGTGTTTTATAATGGCTCATCATAACTTCCTTGCTTTTGTACTCTATGCCTCTATTTATGAAATTGAGAGGTCGCACAACACCAGGTTATAGTCCAACAGTTTTCAAAAGTCGATATGCGCGATCTTCTTGGCGATTCTCTCCACCACCGAAGCCCAGGATCCCGTAAGCTTTTTTAACCGCTTTCTCAAGCTGCCCTGCCACCTTCAACGATTTGTGCACATTATACCCCCAGGTCTCTCTGTTCATGCACCCATTTTAGAATTGTACCCTTTAGTTTATATTGCCTCTCCTCGCTCTTCCTACCAAAATGTATCACTTTGCACTTTTGTTCGGGTGAATGTTAAAGATCCTAGGGTTCTATTTCAATAAGAACAGTTGATTCTAACCAACATTCCTCCCTCGACCCGCAACACTCAAAAAACAGCATCTTGCATAATAAATGTTTCCAGGATGTCGGTGGAGTGCACGAAAACAATTCTCCGTAAAGTACTTTGAAGCACATTCAAACAATGTAATTATCATACTGCAATTAGCATGGCTTTTAACTCAATGGTGGTGAGTTTATTGGCAAATATTTGTCGTCTTAGTCACTGTTGACTCTGCAAAGAAGAGAAAAAATGCATTATTCTCTCAATAAAGTATCACCAAGGCCTGGTGGTGCTGTTCTTATCTGAGGTAAAGGTGTCATGGTAATTTAGGAGAGCATTTCAGACAATCTGAAACAAAAACAGAAAATGCTGGAAACACTCAGCAAGTCAGGCAGCTTCTGTAGAGAAAGGGAAGTATTAATATTTCGGGCACAGCCCTTCATTTCAGCCCATCTGATTCTTCCTATTGAGCGAGCAAACAGTTACCCATTAACCCCAGCAATAGAAGCAGTACAGCTCATCACAGAATCACAGAATCCCCACAGTGCAGATAGAGGCCATTTCGGCCCATCGAGCCTGCACCGACACATATCCCACCCTATCCCCGTAACCCCACGTATTTAATCCCCCCCTAACACTAAGGGTCAATTTATCATAGCCAAATCAACCTAACCCGCACATCTTTGGACATCATCAATCCTATCCATTGCAAAAGAAAGACTTGCATTTATACAGCGCCTTTCACAACCTCAGGACGTCCCAAAGCGCCTTACAGACAACGAAGTACTTTCGAAGTGCAGTCACTGTCGTAGGAAACGCAGCAGCCAATTTGAGCACAGCAGGGTCCCACAAACAACAATGAGATAATGACCAGCTAACCTGCTTTTTTAGTGATGTTGGTTGAGGGATATTGACCCAGGACACCGGGGAGAACTCCCCTGCTCTTCTTCGAAATAGTGCCGTGGGGTCTTTTCAATCCACCTGAGAGATGGGGGAGAGCCAGTAGATGTGGTGTACCTGGACTTCCAAAAGGCCTTCGATAAGGTCCCACATAAAAGATTAGCATGGAAAATTGAAGCTCATGGGATAAAGGGGAAAGTATTGACGTGGATAGAGAACTGGCTGTCAGATAGAAAACAGAGAGTTGGAATAAACGGCTCATTTTCTGAATGGCAGGCAGTAACAAGTGGGGTACCACAGGGATCTGTCCTGGGTCCCCAGCTGTTCACAATTTACATTAATGACCTGGATCAGGGAGTCGGATGCAGCATTTCCAAATTTGCAGACGACACTAAACTAGGAGGGGGGGTGGGCTCAGAGGAGGAGACCAGGAAGCTCCAGAGCGATTTGGACAGACTGGGTGATTGGGCGGATAAATGGCAGATGCACTATAATGTGGACAAGTGCGAAGTTATCCACCTTGGGTGCAGGAACGGGAGGGCAAATTATTATTTAAATGGCAATAAATTGGGAGAGGGGGAAGTACAGAGAGACCTGGGTGTTCTTGTACACCAGTCACTGAAGGCGAGCATGCAGGTGCAAAAGGCGGTCAAGAAGGCAAACAGTATGCTGGCCTTCATAGCAAAAGGGTTGGAATACAGGAACAGGGATACCTTGCTGCAGCTGTACAGGGCACTGGTGAGACCACACCTCGAGTACTGTGTACAGTTTTGGTCGCCTCATCTGAGGAAAGATGTTCTTGCCATGGAGGGGGTGCAGCGGCGATTCACCAGGCTGATACCAGGAATGGCGGGATTGACCTATGAGGAGAGACTATGTAGTTTAGGGATGTACACACTGGAGTTTAGAAGATTGAGAGGGGACCTCATAGAAGTGTATAAAATTCTGACAGGTCTAGACAGACTAGATGCAGAAGGAATGTTTCCCTTGGCGGGTGAGAACAGAACTAGAGGACATAATTTAAGGATAAGGGCTAAACCATTTAGGACAGAAATGAGGGGGAATTTCTTCACTCAGAGGGTGGTGAACCTGTGGAACTCATTGCCACAGAGGGCAGTGTACGCCAGCTCATTAAATATATTTAAGAGGGAATTAGATATATTTCTACAGGCAAAAGGGGTTAAGGGTTACGGAGAGAAGGCGGGGACGGGATACTGAATTGGAGGATCAGCCATGATCTCATTAAATGGCGGAGCAGGCTCGAAGGGCCGGATGGCCTACTCCTGCTCCTATCTTCTATGTAATCTATGTAATCTATGAGAGGGCAGACGTTTAACATCTCATCCGAAAAATGGATGTTTTATAGGATTTTAAGGATGATTTATAATAACTACTTAACCAGGAGAGTGTTTCATGTCCCCCTGTAACCTGCAGTGAAATAAAACCCAATATTACTGCAGTGCTAAACACGTGCTACTCCAGCACTTGAGTTCAGTGCAAGTGAATTGAGCATGGGAGCCCGTGTTTGTCACTGTCTGCCATCAGTCCTGCCCTCCAGCATAAGAAAACAGTTTTCCAAAAACAGGATAAAATTACCTCTGTGAAAATCTCCAGTTAAACACAAGCTGGCTTGCGTTTCAGGACCATTACCAATCTTGGGGTTGAAGTCCTCTCATGTAACACATTCTGTTCTCCTACACAAAGCACACTCTCCAGTGAGGTGGTTTTGTTTTGTAATAAGTACCATTATTTTCCTGCAGTTTTCTTTCTTTGCATCATTCTCCCTGCCACTGAGTCAGAAGGTTGTGGCTTCGAGTCCCACTCCAGAGACTTGAGCACAAAAATCTAGGCTGACACTCCCAATGCAGTACTGAGGGAGTGCTGCACTGCCAGAGGTCCCGTCTTTCGGATGAGATGTTAAACCGAGGCCCCGTCTGCTCTCTCAGGTGGATATAAAAGATCTCATGACACTATTTCGAAGAAGAGCAGGGGAATTCTCCCAAGTGTCCTGGGCCAATATTTATCCCTCAATCAACATCATTAAAACAACAGATTATCTGGTTGTTATCACAGTGCTGTTTGTGGGATCTTGCGATGCACAAATTGGCGGCTGCATTTCCCACATTACAACAGTGACTACACTTCAAAAAGTACTTCATTGGCTGTAAAGCGCTTTAGGATGTCCGGTGGTCGTGAAAGGCGCTATAGAAATGCAAGTCTTTCTTTCTTCTTCAGGCTTGTTCACAGTATGACAGCACCACATGCAGTTTGGGAAGGTGGACCGATGCTATTTAATTAATTGTTTTCTATGTTAGAGCAGTAAATCAACCCATTACATAGTATTACATGGAATTTTACAGCACAGAAACATGCCATTCGGTGTTATGCTCCACACGAGCCTCCTCCTACCTTACATCATCTAACCCGATCATTATAACCTTCTATTCCTTTCTCCCTCATGTGCTTATCTAGCTTCCCCTTAAATGCATCTATACTATTCGCCTCAAGTACTCCCTGTGGTAGTGAGTTCCACATTCTCACCACTCTATGAGGGAAGACGTTTCTCTGAATTCCTTATTGGATTTATTAGTGACTATCTTATATTTATGACCTCTAGTTTTAGATTTCCCCACAAGTGGAAATTCTCACTGCGTCTACCCTATCAAACCCTTTCATAATTTTAAAGACCTCTATCAGTTCACCCCTCAGTCCTCTCTTTTCTAGGTAAAAGAGCCCCAGCCTGTTCAGTCTTTCCTGATAGTTATAACCTCGCAGTTCTGGTACCATCCTTGTAAATATTTTTTGCACTTTCTCCAGTGCTTCCACATCCTTTTTGTAATATGGAGACCAGAGCTGAGCACAGTACTGTAAGTGTGGTCTAACCAAGGTTCGATACAAGTTTAACATAACTTGTCTGACAGGACAGTAACACAGAACGATGGAATTCCAGTGAACGGTACAGGTTTTTGCCATCAATTCCCCACACGGTGAGTCCGCAATCTCAGCCAAGCAGACATCAGGAACTTCCGCAATGGAGGCTCTGGAATATTATCAGGAGGGTCACGAGAAAGCCACACCCATCTACCTCCTAGTGATCAGCTACACTGCAGTAACGAGCACATTGGCTGGGAGCAGACAGGGGAAAAGTGAGAAAATAATAACAGAAAGAAAGTCATGCATTTCTACAGCGCCTTTCAGGACCTCAGGACATCACAAAGCGTTTTACAGCCAATGAAGTACTTTTGAATTATAGTCACTGTTGTAATGTAGGGAAACGCGGCAGCCAATATGCGCACAGCAAGCTCCCATGAACAGCAATTAGGTAAATGACCAGGTAATCTGTTATTTTAGTGATTTCCATGGAGAAGACACCTGCTCATCTTCAAAATAGTGGCCGTGGGATCTTTTACGTCCACCTGAGAGGGCAGACGGGGCCTCGGTTTAACGTCTCAGCTGAAAGAGGGCAGTGCAGCGGAGCTCCCTCAGTGCTGTACTGGAATGTCAGCCTGGATTATGTGATCAAGTCTCTGGAGTGGGACCACAAGCACTGCTGTAAAGGCACTTCCCACCACCTGCTGACTCAGAGGCGAGAGTGCTACCCACTGTGTCACAGCTGACACCTTAAATTAGTTATGTTCCTCCTGAAATAAATCATTTTGTTTGTGTACATTATCCCTCAATGCAGGGTGCTGCCGACTGTTGGAAGTTAAAATATTTTTTACATTTCCAACCCAAACCCAACCCACCTTGAACACGCCCACGTCTGGTTTTAACGGAGACGGGGCGAGGGGTGGGCGACCAATCCGCTCTCAGGAGGCAGGTCGGTCACTGTAA
Source organism: Squalus acanthias (assembly GCA_030390025.1). Classification (NCBI taxonomy): domain Eukaryota; kingdom Metazoa; phylum Chordata; class Chondrichthyes; order Squaliformes; family Squalidae; genus Squalus; species Squalus acanthias. The sequence continues at coordinate 5,307,984 of CM059437.1, read as the reverse complement.
CATTTTAGGGAGGCTTCGTGCCTCCATTTTAACAAGCATTCTATTTTTAACTCACGTCGGCAGGTAAAAGGAGGCTAAAAGGGCTGGATCGGTGAGGTAAGTGCCTTTATAGCATTGCATGTGGGCCAGGAGGAGCAGGAGTGTTTCCCCCAGGCCCAACAAGCTACCCTGTAAACCCCCACCCCACCCCGCACGATCTCCCCCCCGGCCCCCACCTCCACGATCTCCCCTCGACCCGCACCTCCACGATCTCTCCTCGACCCCCACCTCCACAATCTCCCCTCGACCCCCACCTCCACAATCTCCCCCCGACCCCCACGATCTCCCCCCCAGCCCCCACCTCCACGATCTCCCCTCGACCCCCACCTCCACGTTCTCCCCCCGACCCCCACCCCTACGATATCCCCTCGACCCCCACCTCCACGATCTCTCCTCGACCCCCACCCCCACGATCTCCCCCCCACCTCCACAATCTCCCCTCCCCCGACACCCACCCCCACGATCTCCCCCCCGACCCCCACGATCTCCCCCCACCTCCACAATCTCCCCTCCCCCGACTCCCACCCCCACTATCTACCCCTGACCCCAAAGATCTCCCCCCACCCCCACCCCCACGATCTCCCCTCGACCCCCACGATCTCCCCTCGACCCCACGATCTCCCCTCGACCCCCACGATCTCCCCTCGACCCCCACGATCTCCCCCCGACCCCCACGATCTCCCCTCGACCCCCACGATCTCCCCCCGACCCCCACGATCTCCCCTCGACCCCCACCCCCACGATCTCCCCTCGACCCCACGATCTCCCCTCGACCCCCACGATCTCCCCCCGACCCCCACGATCTCCCCACGACCCCCGTGATCTCCCCGCGACCCCCACGATCTCCCCTCGACCCCCACCCCCACGATCTCCCCTCGACCCCACGATCTCCCCTCGACCCCCACGATCTCCCCTCGACCCCCACGATCTCCCCCCGACCCCCACGATCTCCCCACGACCCCCGCGATCTCCCCCCCGACCCCCACCCGCCCGATCTCCCCCCCACCCCCACGATCTCCCCCCCGACCCCCACCCCCACTCTCCCCTCGCTCCCCACCCTCACGAACACCCCCCGACCCCCCCTCCATGATCTCCCCCCCCGACCCCCACCTCCACGATCTCCCTCCCCGACCCCCACCCCCACGATCTCCCCCCCGACCCCCACCCCCACGATCTCCCCCCCGACCCCCACCCCCACGATCTCCCCCCCGACCCCCACCCCCACGATCTCCCCCGACCCCTACCTCCACGATCTCCCCCCCGACCCCCACCTCCATGATCTCCCCCCTGACCCCCACCTCCACGATCTCCCCCGACCCCCACCTCCACGATCTCCCCCCCGACCCCCACGATCTCCCCCGACCCCCACCTCCACGATCTCCCCCCGACCCCCACTAGACCTACCTGCTCCTCCGCTGCATCTTTCCGCTCCAAGCTCTCCCGCCCAGCAGTCTGTCAGTCAAACTGGCTGTCGGGCGGTAGAGCTGGAGAAAAACTTTGAAACACAGCCTGTAGTTAAAAAGTACAGGACGTTTGGGAAACCCATAGCTCCGTGTTTCCCGTACATAACTCCTCCCCCCACCCCGCTCCGAATGTGGCCTCGGTAAATATCGGGGTATTTGTTGAAGCTGATAAGAAAGCCTGTTATCACTAAACGCTTTTACACTGTCTGTTGTAGGTTCTCCGAGAACCACAAGGTGGCACATAAGTAGTTTCAGTGTAATTCGCAGAGAGACGAACAAAAGTGAAAGCTGAATGAGTGCAAATTCCAAAACACGTTTTGAATTGCAGAACAAAAAGGAGGGAGAGACAGGTAGACATTAATTAACTTGCAGCATGGGCGGGTAATTGGCAAATGAATTTCAATACGGATAAGTGTGAGGTGGTGTATGTTGGTGGGAAGAACAAGGAGGCCACGTACTCCTTGGAAAATAAGTGTCTAAATAGGGTAGAGGAGCAGAGGGATCTGGGGGTACAGATACACAAATCACTAAAAGTAGTGACGCAGGTTAATAAAACCAATAAAAAAACAAAGCACTGGGGTTCACTTCTAGAGGGATAGAATTGAAAAGTGGAGAAGTTATGTTAAACTTATATAGAACCTTGGTACCCATATTTAAGAGTACTGTGCACCGTTCTGGTCTCCATATTATGAAAACGATATTGAGGCACTGGAAAAGGTGCAAAAAAGATTTACAGAGATGATACAAGAACTGAGAGGTTACATTTGTCAGGAAAGATCGAACGGACCAGTAATCTTTTCTCTGGAATAGAGAAGACTGAGGGGTGCCCTGATAGAGGTCTTCAAGATCGTGAAAGGTTTGATAGGGGAGACGTAGAGAAGATGTTTCCATTTGTGGGGGAGACCAGAACTAGGGGCCAGAAATATAAGATAAGTCACTAATAAATCCAATAGGGAATTCAGGAGAAACTTCTTTCCCCAGAGAGTGGTGAGAATGTGGAACTCGCTACCACAGGGAGTGGTTGAGGCGAATAGTATAGATGCATTTAAGGGGAAGGTAGATAAGAACATGAGGGAGAAAGGAATAGAAGGATATGTTGATGGGGTGAGATGAAGAGGGGTGGGAGGAGGCTCGTGTGGAGCCTAAACACCGGCATGGACTAGTTGGGCCGAATGGCCTGTTTCGGCGCTGTAAATTCAATGGAATGTTTTCCATTATTCACAATGGGAAAAGATGTAGAGATGGAGTGTGAGACAGAGGGATAGATTCTGGTCCAGGTCACACGCAGAGTGACCAACACACACCCAAACCAAGGGTCTCACCATCATACTCGGGGTGGGGGGGGCGGCGAGCTGGTCGCGCCTGCACTTGCAGCTTGCCCGAGCAACGAGATCAGTGTCGGCTGCCTGTCTCGACCACAGCAGCCCACGGGTATGTCCCGGGGGGGTCTGGGCATGGAGGCTGGAGATCCGATCGCAATTCCTATGGATTCAGAGGTGCACGCCTGCTCCTCCTGGCTCCGCATGATGAGTTTTTTAATTACCTGGAGCTGACAGTCGTGGGGAGCCGTTGAAGAATCCTGAGTGAGGCACGGCTGATGACTGCTCATCACAGATAAAGTTGGGATTCTTCAACAGGCGTTAGGCCCCTAATTTACATATTTAAGGATAAACACCTGTTTTAGGCGTCCGCCCGGATTTGGGAGATACTGTCGAAGAAGCATTGGCGAGTTGCTGCAGCGCATCTTGTAGATGGTACACACTGCAGCCACGGTGTGCCGGTGGTGGAGGGAGTGAATGATTAAAGTGGTGCCCATTCTTCACAAGTGAGCCTAGACGGTGATTGTTAACAAACCATTAAGCCAGTGGGGCATCTAGCTGAGCCTGGCTCTGTCCTCACATGAAGCGTACTTTTCAACAGTCATCAGGAAGCAAGAATCCTCGCTGTTTTTTTGCTCTCCCTAGCGCAAAGGTCAACTTTAGCATCCCTCAACACCACCCCAGCTGAATTCAGCTAACTCCATTGTTAGTCTGCAATGTTCTGGGTGTATGTGATCCATTATGTGGTCAACCGTGGCTCAGTTGGTGAGAATCTAGGAACTGTGGCAGAGCGGAGTGATTTAAGAGTCTAAGGGGTAGAAATTAGGTCGCGCCCCATTTGGGGCGCAAATATCGTCTGGACGCAAATATTAGCGCCTGGCGCTAATTATCGGCACTGACTGGAAACTTCACTTTTACCGCCCCGGGAGGTGAGTGGAGCGCTAAAGCAGACGCTGCACACCTGTCTTAAGGCGCAAAGGCCAAGGAGTGAGGCGCTAACTCAGCGCGCGAGCGCAGCACAGCTGCTGCCAGTTAGCGAGGGAACACAGACACACTGGCGCCAGCCACTTCTTAAAGCGGGGGGGGGGGCCACTTGCTCCCCAGCCACACCCTGCTCATTGCAGCCTTGAATCTCGGCCTGGAGAGACCTGTGAATCCATTTTGCTGCCAAGCATGGAGAGGGTGAGAGAACGCGCTCATCGCTTCACCGAGCGGGCCTTGGATGCTCTGGTTGGCGCGGTGGAGCGCAGACGATGTATGCTCTTCCCTGAGAGTGGCAGGAGGCCTTTGCCACGCGAGTTCAGAAGAGTGTGGAGGGAGGTGGCTCAGAGCGTCTCCTCCAGGAGCATGGTGCCCAGGACCCATACTCAATGCCACAAAAAGTTCAACGACCTCACTCGGGTCGTCAGGGTGAGTGGCTTTTTTTCAATACCTCTCCATCCCTCCATCTCAACCTCACTCTATGGCCAGAGGGTCTTAAAACCCCAATGCACAACACTCATCCAACACCTATGGCCCTTTCATCAAACACACACACACATTCCACACTTTGCATACAGTAAGGGCTATTCACCTATGGGAGGCACATCAGGCAAGACCATGGCTGCATACAGTAAGGGCTATTCACCTATGGGAGGCACATCAGGCAAGACCATGGCTGCATACAGTAAGGGCTATTCACCTATGGGAGGCACATCAGGCAAGACCATGGCTGCATACAGTAAGGGCTATTCACCTATGGGAGGCACATCAGGCAAGACCATGGCTGCATACAGTAAGGGCTATTCACCTATGGGAGGCACATCAGGCAAGACCATGGCTGCATACAGTAAGGGCTATTCACCTATGGGAGGCACATCAGGCAAGACCATGGCTGCATACAGTAAGGGCTATTCACCTATGGGAGGCACATCAGGCAAGACCATGGCTGTATATTTACTCAGATGCTGTCCTTTTTCTTGCAGGCCAAGCTGGCTCATAATAGGAGACAGCAGCAACGGACAGGTGGAGGGCGGCCTCAGCTGCAACCCCTCAGCGATCTTGAGGAGCGCGTCCACAGGATTGTGGCAAGCCGGGTGATCGGTCCCGTCGCCACTGGAGACACCGACCCCGTTCTGGACAGCAATGGTAAGGTCATCACCTTTTTGTCCTCTGTCCTTCCACTTGTCCCTCACAACACCAGCCTTTGACACTTTCAATCCAACTTGCTAACTCGCTGCACTTATTCCTCCCTTACTGCCACCCTGTCCTCACGCTAAAGCCACTCTTGTACCTCCCTGCTTTCAGATGGTGATTCACCAGCTGAGGAGACGGGCCCTGAAGCTGCCACTGGGAGTGATGCTGCAGCTGAGGAGGAAGAGGAAGCCAGAGCATCAGTGCCACCCTCTCCCGAGGAAGCCCATGCCCACACTGGGAACACGCCTTCCCTGGAGGGGAGCAGGGGGGAAGGGGCTGATGAGGGTGAAGCTCCAGGACCCAGCGGGCTGCAGCAACGTCATGGGGGGGGTAGGGAAGAACGGGGGCCTTCTCCCCAGAGGGAGAGTATGCCAGACACTCCGACTGCAATGGACGCAGAGGAGGAGCGGCTGATCGCAGAAATGAACACCCAGGCGGTGGGCATGCACACTGAGCTCATGGGTGCAGTGGGAAGGGTGCCCGAATGCATTGAGTCACTGGCAAGGAGTGTGGAGCACTTCGCTGTAGCACAGGCGGATGCCACACTAACGCTTAGTGCTGCAATTCAGTCACTGGCTGCCGTGATCCCATCTCTGACTGCTCTCATACAGACTCAGATTGAGGCCACGCGAGCACAGACTGCTGCCAACCTCGATGGTTCGTGCACATGTCCCCGGGGCTGTCACCACGCCGCAGCAGGCCAGCAATCTGTTCTCCGGCAGATTGCTCCGGATGCTGAAGTGCTGCCCCGTGGGAGTGCCAGTGTGTCGGGCGAGCAGGGAGTTGCTGTCCTCTCTCACGATGACAGCATTCCTGCTGCCAACACTGTCACTTCTCCACTGCACTTGCCACCGCCTGTAGGACAGACTGCTGCCGCCCATGCAGAGTTGGTGCAGTCTGCAGCCGGGCCCTCCAGGCCCAGAACTGGTCGAGGCCGTCCTTCAGGGGCATCTGCAGTGTCAGGGTCTGACGAGCAGCAGCCTTCCACCAGCCTTGCTGCAGCCACTGAGGTCCCATTACGGAGGAGCAGTAGGGTTAGAAGGGGGGAAGTGCGCAAGGGAAGGAGATCACCCTCGAAGGGCAAAAAGTAGGAGGTGTGACAAAATGCTGGTCATTTTTTTATTAAAGGCCGAGGTTCATGGTCCAACTTTTGTTTAGTGTTTTGGACATTATCTCCAGGTTGTGAGAACCAGTTATGTTATTGACTGTTTTTTTGTGTTTATTTCTATGAGTTTGTCATGAGGAATTGACACACACAGAGTTTGTAAAATAAATAAGTTTCTGTATTCAAAATATACATGGTTGGTGGTTGGAATTATTGGTGCCTTGGCCGGCTTAGGGGTTGCGTGCTGGGTTCATTAATGTTGGTAGCAATGGCAGGGGCCCTAGAAGCGGCTTGCTATTAGCCGTTGACGGACGGCCCTTGCAGTTTGACCATTGTGGGCCGCCCTCCTGCCTTGGTGCTGCTGATGATCATCGTCCTCTTCCTCCTCTTCCTCCTCCTCCTCTGGTGGTGCTCCAAGGCCTGCTGGCATTGGCTGGGTCCTGAGGATTGCCATGTTATGCAACATGCAGCACACGACTACGAAGTTCGATACTCGCTCAGGCGAGTACTGCAGGGCTCCTCCGGAATGGTCCAGACAGCGGAACCGTTGCTTCAGCACGCCGATTGTGCGCTCAATAATGTTCCTGGTTGCTTGATGGCTCTCATTGTACCGCAGCTCAGCAGGGGTGTTGGGTGTACGGAGCGGTGTCATCAGCCAGGTGCTCAATGCATACCCCTTGTCCCCGAGAAGCCAACCAACTGGCTGATGCGGTGCCTCGAAAAGTTCTGCCACAGTAGTCTGGCGCAGGATAAAAGCATCGTGGCAGCTGCCAGGATACTGGGCATTGACAGCGAGTATCAGCTGTCTGTGGTCACAGACCAACTGGACATTCAAGGAATGGAACCCCTTTCTGTTCCTGAATTCCTCGGCATTCTCACGCGGAGCACGCAAAGCCACATGCGTGCAGTCAATGGCGCCCTGCACCATGGGGAAGCCCGCTACCCTCGCAAAGCCCAGAGCGCGGTCACGCTGCTTGTCTGGGGTCATGGGGAAAGAGATGAACTCTCGTCTCCTTCTGAAGAGGGCATTTGTGACCTGCCGGATGCAGCAATGCACCGCGAACTGGGAGATATTGGCGAGGTCCCCAGCAGCAGCTTGAAATGAGCCAGTGGCGTAAAAGTTCAAAGCCACTGTGACCTTCACTGCCACCGACAGAGACGTCCTGGACCTCAGTTGAGGCTGCAGATCTGGCTGCAGCAGGTGGCAGAGCTCAGTGACCACCTCCTTGCTGAATCGCAGCCTTCGCAAACACAGCTCCTCGGACATATGGATGTAGGAGAGCTGTTCACGATATACCCTGGGAGGGTAAGCTCTCCTGTACATACGCCTGATGGCCCTCCTCCGTCTGGCCATCATTGCCACTCTCTCGCTGCGTCTCTATCCTCCGATTCAGCTGGAGCAGGACGACGCCCCCAATCAGTGCAGCCCCCATATTCTCTTTGCAAGCAAAGTAATGAAGGACAGCAACTAAAGTAGCAGCAAAGTTAGGATCAATAGGCAAAACTACCTCACAAAGCGTTGAGTCAATGTAGAAGTCTCTCTTTCTCTCTCTCCGAATCTCTCTCTCTCTCTCAGAACGAGTGGTGCATAAATGTCGACCACAGAAAAAGACAGGAAGAGGCCCCCTTTAAATAGCGCCCCCCCCCCCCAGCCCCACAGCGATTGATAGCGTTCCAGTCTTCCGGTCGTTGGAAGCGCCAGGCGGTAAGGCAGGGGGCGCCACTCAATTTCCGCTCCGGGGCGCCACAAGGGCGTTGCACCATGGAATGACGTCACAATCTGCGCGCGCAGGTGGTCACAGCGGTAAGTTTTAGCGCCGCCGCAGAATGTCAAGTTAAGTTCCCGAGCGGCGCAAACATCGCTGCGCCCGGGCGTTAGCGGCTTTGCGGCCCATTAGCGCCCTCTTAAGGCGCTAACGGGAGGCGCAACCAACTGAATTTTTACCCCTAAGTACGGAAATCACTAAAATCTAATGTTGGCCTTTATCTCAAGGGGGCTGGAATACAAAGGGGTGGAAGTTAAGTTACAGTTGTATAAAGATCTGGTTAGACCTCATTTAGAGTGCTGCGTTCAGTTCTGGGCACCACACTTCAGAAAGTGGGTGCAGCGCAGATTCATCTGAATTATACCGGGGCTAAAGGGGTTAAATTATGAGGACAGGTTGCATAGACTCGGCTTGTGTATTCCCTTGAGTTTAGAAGATTAAGAGGTGATCTAATGGAGGTGTTTAAGATGATTAAAGGATTTGATCGGGTAGATAGAGAGAAACTATTTCCTCTGGTGAGGGGGAGTCCAGAACAAGAGGGCATAACCTTAAAATTAGAGCCGGGCCGTTCAGGGGTGATGTCAGGAAGCACCTCTTCACACAAAGGGTGGTGGAAATCTGGAACTCTCTCCCCCAAAAAGCTGTTGAGGCTGGGGGGGTCAATTGAAAATTTCAAAACTGAGATTGCTAGATTTTTGTTAGGCAAGGGTATTAAGGGATATGGAACCAAGGTGGGTAGATGGAGTTAAGATACAGATCAGCCATGATCTAATGGAATGGCGGAGCAGGCTTGAGGGGCTGAATGGCCTCCTCCTGTTCCTCTGTTTCAAATTGGAAAGCGAGTAGACGCTTCATTAGCCAACTGGATGATTCTGTCAGTCAAACATCCTTTTTTCCCACGTCCAATATTTTTTTATAACTAAGGAACAGAAGTGTTCAAAGAAATGTTTTTGAAAAAATACAATTTATTGAATGTTCCTATGATGTTACTCCCTGGGTTGCTTGCAGCACTGTCCTGGAGTGTCTTTAATTCCTGGAGACACCAGGGCAATCCTGGAGATTTGGCAACCTCTAGCTGCCAAGTCGAGAAAGCACCTGTAAGGAAAAGTCAACAAGCTGCGATATGGAGCACTGTGTCGGGTAACCAGGGGACCAAAAGAATGCAAATCATTCAATGAGTGAAATAGGATGAATAATGAGGTACTTAAAAAATTAAGGAGACAGAGGAGGCGATAAAAGCACTTACTGAACCAAGATCCAGTGCCAAATGCCCACCATCGGGTGCAATAAACAGTTTATCAGCAGCTTCCCTTTGGGATCAGAATGGAAAACACTTTTCAATTTCTCAGTAATGATCTGGTGAATTTCCAGTAATATTGTCAAAGCTCTTGGTCCCGTTGTGTGAGCGTCATCTTGTAGTAGTGACAGGGAACGTCAAGTGGCTCTGTGGGTTTACCCATTGCCCACATGTGCCAGACTAGAACGGGAAAAGGCCCAGGTTCAATCCCCAATCTGCACTGGTCGCGGGTTCAAGTCCCACTCCAGAGACTTGAGCACAAAAATCTAAGCTGACACTCCAGTGCAGTGCTGAAGGAGTGCTGCACTGTCGGAGGTGCCGTCTTGAGTGCTGCACTGTCGGAGGTGCCGTCTTTCGGATGAGATGTTAAGCTGAGGCCCCATCTGCTCTCTCAGATGGACGTAAAAGATCCCATGGCACTATTTCGAAGAAGAGTAAGGGAGTTCTCCCTGTGTCCTGGGCCAATATTTATCATTAAAAAAAAAATTATTTGGTCATTATCACATTGCTGTTTGTGGGAGCTTGCTGTGCACAAATTAGCTGCTGCTTTTCCTACATTACAACAGTGACTGCACTTCAAAAGTACTTAATTGGTTGTAAAGTGCTTTGGGACGTCTGGTGGTCGTGAAAGGCGCTATAGAAATGCAAGTCTTTTCTTTTAAGGAAGGGAGCTGTGACAATCCTAATAGGGTTAAGGCATTATTTTGTGTTTTTCCTTAACCTTTGCTTGTCCCACTGTCGCTGTTTTGCCACAATCCTGCCTTCCCGCACCCTTTCTTTCTGGGTTAGTTGATCTCAGCCTAGATGACCCAATGGATTCTACAATTGGCTTCAGCACTTCTGAGTCAGGGAAGGGAAAACTGTGCAATGTATCCATCCTAATTGCTAACCACTCAACCTTGCTGGGCCTGTGAACTGTGATGAGGACAGGATTCGGCTTGGCTGTGATATCCATCAAGGTTTAATAGCTTGCTGTGACCTTGCATCAATAATGGACTGTGCAAGGAAACAAGAAGTCGACTAGCCACTATGGAACATTACCCATCAAGGATTCAATGCAAGATATCAGCCTTGGCTCAGTGGGTAGCACTTTCACCTCTGAGTTAGAAGGGTTTGAGTCTGACTCCAGAGACTTTGGGCTCGATTTTGTCATTGGGGCGGGCTGGGGTCGTGTCATCCACTTTTCGTGTTAGCCACCCGACTCCAATTGGATGTGGGAGAATTATTACCACCACCACCACCACCACGACTGCTAAAGATCCCCCGGAATGATGATTGATCAAATCTCCTTCTTAATGGTGGACCTGCAGCTGATAGTCAGCAATCCAAGTGTGCTACCGCCAGGTTTCACTGTCGTGTTTCAGAGGAGGCGTGCATCATGTCAGAAAAGTCTTAAAATCAGAAAGGCCTCTCAAAATGGGATTATAGAGGCAATTAAGTGGTTGTTAAGGGCCTTAAGGGCCTATCCCGCCTCTTGGAGGCGGGACGGAGACGGGATCAGAAACCACGCATTTGGGAAAATTGCTCGGAGGCGGGATGGAGGCGGGGTCAGGCCCGCCCGCCATTTTTTGCAATTTTAACACCCCACACGCCTCCATTCCCACCTCCTCGGGCCTAGCAAAATCAAGCCCTTTGGGTTTGAGTTCCGCCAGGACCACTCGGTTCCAGACCTCATTATAGCCTTGGTCCAAACATGGACAAAAGAGCTGAATTCCAGAGGTGAGGTGAGAGTGACTGTTCTTGGCATCAGGGCAGCATCTGACTGAGTGTGGCATCAAGGAGCCCCAGCAAAATTGAAGTCAATGGGAATCAGCGAGAAAACTCTCCACTAGCTGGAGTCATACCTAGCACAAAGGAAGGTGGTTGTTGGAGGTCAATCATCTCAGCCCCAGGACATCGCTGCAGGAGTTCCTCAGGGCAGTGTCCTCGGCCCAACCATCTTCAGCTGCTTCATCAATGACCTTCCCTCCATCATAAGGTCAGAAGTGGGGATGTTCGCTGATGGTTGCACAGTGTTCAGTTCCATTCGCAGCTCCCTGGATAATGAAGCAGTCCATGCCCGCATGCAGCAAGACCTGGACAACATTCAGGCTTGGGCTGATAAGTGGCAAGTAACATTTGCGCCACACAAGTGCCAGGCAATGACTACCTCCAACAAGAGAGAGTCTAACCACCTCCCCTTGACATTCAACAGCATTACCATCGCTGAATCCCCCACCATCAACATCCTGGGGGTCACCATTGACCAGAAACTTAACTGGACCAGCCACATAAATTCTGTAGCTACAAGAGCAGGTCAGAGACTAGGGGGGTGATTTTGCCAATGGGGACGTGATGGAGGCGGGACTGCTGTTTGTCAGGTTTTAGTCCCGCCTCCATCGACATCCGGCCAACCCACGCTTGTTTCCCTTGATTGACCTTGTTAAGCCCGCCCAGTGGGCTTAGCAGGCCAATTAAGGGAAAGCCGGTTACTGGTGATGTCAGCGAGTGACGTTTCATCTGTCAAGAGCTTTTGACAGATGAATTGTCATTGTTTGAGAGCTCTGTGAAGCTGTCAAACACTGACAATCTGTCTTCGAAGTTGAGACCTAGGACACAGGCTCAGTTAAAGATCTCTCTGGAGCAGAAAGCAGAAGGCTGAGAACGCATTTGAGAATGCAGCGGCCAATCTGCTTTCTCTGCCGATGGGATGAGGGACTATTGAGACCTGAAGGGTTGAAGCCTGGAACATAAGAACATAAGAACATAAGAAATAGGAGCAGGAGTAGGCCAATCGGCCCCTCGAGCCTGCTCCGCCATTCAATAAGATCATGGCTGATCTGATCCTAACCGCCAATCTACTATCTATCACAGAACCATCTCCTGCATCTAACAGAATTGCACACACGAAATAGGAGCAGAATCAGGCTACACAGTCCCTGGGCCCGCTCCACTACCCACAGGGCCATGACCGATCCGAACCTAGACTCATGTCCAAATTCCTGCCCGCTCCCCGTAACCCTTAATGCCCTTTACTTCTAGGAAACTGTCTATTTCTGTTTTAAATTTAATTAATGTTGTAGCTTCTACAGCTTTTTGTGGCAGCATATTCCATGGACCTACCACCCTCTGAGTGAAGTAGTTCCTCCTCATCTCAGTTTTGAAAGAGCAGCCCCTTATTCTAAGACTATGTCCCCTAGTTCTCGTCTCACCCGTCATCGGGAACATCCTCCCCGCATCCACCCGATCCAACCCCTTCACAATCTTATATGTTTCAATAAGATCGCCTCTCATTCTTCTGAACTCCAATGAGTAGAGTCCCAATCTACCCAACCTCTCCTCATATGACCACCCCCTCATCCCCGGGATTAACCGAGTGAACCTTTTTTGCACTGCCTCGAGAGCAAGGATGTCTTTCCTTAAGTAAGGACACCAAAACTGTATGCAGTATTCCAGGTGCGGTCTCACCAATACCTTGTACAACTGAAGCAATACCTCCCTATTTTTATATTCTATCCCCCTAGCAATGAAAGCCAACATTCCATTTGCCTTCTTAATCACTTGCTGCACCTGCATACTAACCTTTTGAGTTTCGTGCACCAGGACCCCCAGATCCCTTTGCACTTCAGTACTCTCCAGTTTCTTGCCATTAAGATAATAAATTGCTCTAGGATTTTTCCTGCCAAAGTGCATCACCTCACACTTTCCAGTGTTGTATTCCATCTGCCAAATCTCTGCCCACTTACTTAGCCTGTCTATGTCCCCTTGCAGGTTTTTTATGTCCTCCTCACTCACTACTTTCCCTCCCATCTTTGTATCATCTGCAAATTTTGATATGTTACACTTGGTCCCTTCCTCCAAATCGTTAATATAGATTGTGAAGAGTTGGGGACCCAGCACTGACCCCTGTGGAACACCACTAGTTACTGATTGCCAGTCTGAGAATGAACCATTTATCCCAACTCTTTGCTTTCTGTTAGATAGCCAATCCTCTATCCATGCCAGAATATTACCCCCAATCCCGTGATTTTTTACCTTAAGCAATAATCTTTTGTGTGGCACCTTGTCAAATGCCTTTTGGAAGTCTAAATACACTACGTCCACTGGTTCCCCTTTATCCACTCTATATGTTACTTCCTCAAAGAACTCCAGCAAATTTGTCAAACATGACTTCCCCTTCGTAAAACCATGCTGACTTTGTCCTATTAAATTATGATTATCCAAATGTCCTGTTACTGTTTCCTTAATAATGGACTCCAAAATTTTACCTACCACAGATGTTAGGCTAACCGGTCTATAGTTACCAGCCTTCTGTCTACTGCCCTTTTTAAATAAGGGTGTTACATTAGCAGTAAAGGTAAGTAAAGCTTTTAAAACACTTAAGACTCACCTCACATACTTACCTCTGCTCACATGCACCCATCACTCACCTGCACACCGGACATCTCTGCCCCTCCGACCCCTGCAGACCCATGGCTCGCCTCGTTGACCCTGGCGAGGTTCGGAGTCGTCGGGAAGCCCACACTTTAGGGCTCAAAATAGGGATTATCCATAAAACTGCCTGTTAACTACCTGTTAACAGGCAGTTAATTGGCACTAATCCCCTTCCCGCCTCGAGGAGGCGGCACCCAGCGCGGGCCGCGTACCCACCTCCTGGGAAGATGGCACGGAGGCGGGTTGGGGGCGGGATGGGTACCCGCCAACAGAATCTGCCATTTTCCCGGCAGTCCCGCCTCCCCAGGGCTGGCAAAATTGCCCCCTAGGTATTCTGCGGACGGGTGTCTCACTCCCCGACTCCCCAAAGCCTTTCCACCATCTACAAGGCACAAGTCAGGAGTGTGAAGGAATACTCTCCACTTGCCTGGATGAGTGCAGCTCCAACAACACTCAAGAAGCTCGACATCATCCAGGACAAAGCAGCCCGCTTGATCGGCACCCCATCCACCACCTTAAACATTCACTCTCTCCACCACCAGCGTACCGTGGCTGCAGTGTGTACCATCTACAAGATGCACTGCAGCAACTCGCCAAGGCTTCTTCAACAGCACCTCCCAAACCAGCGACCTCTACCGCATAGAAGAAAAGAAAGAAAGACTTGCATTTATATAACGCCTTTCACGACCACCGGACATCTCAAAGAGCTTTACAGCCAATGAAGTACTTTTTGAAGTGTGGTCACCGTTGTAATGTGGGAAACGCGGCAGCCAATTTGCGCATAGCAAGCTCCCACAAACAACAATGTGATGATGACCAGATAATCTGTTTTTGTTGAGGGAGAAATATTGGCCAGGACAAGAAGGACAAGGGCAACAGGTGCATGGGAACACCATCATCTGCAAGTTTCCCTCCAAGTCACACACCATCCTGACTTGGAAATATATCGCTGTTCCTTCATTGTCGCTGGGTCAAAATCCTGGAACTTCCTCCCTAACAGCACTGTGGGAGCACCTTCACCACACGGGACTACAGCGGTTCAAGAAGGCGGCTCACCACCACCTTCTCAAGGGCAACTAGTGATGGGCAGTGACGTAAGAAAACTACTCGGCACTTGGTCTAAGCGTTAAACAAAGCTTTAATCAACTGTTTTTCAACATGGACATCTAGTTGTGTCCTTCACTAGTTCCTGTTGAGGAATGTCCTAAGCAAGCTGGGCCCATGCCCGAGTATTTATACTCTCCCTGGACAGCGCCACCAGCAGGCCGCCCAGTATTACTTCATACATGAATGACAAGATTCATGTCAGGCAGTAAATGCTGGCCTTGCCAGCGATGCCCACATCCCAGGAACGAATAAAAAAAAACTTGAGCACAAAATCTAGGTTGATTCTCCAGTGCAGTGCTGAGGGAGTGCTGCACTGTCGGAGGTGCCGTCTTTTGGATGAGACATTAAACCGAGGTCCCGTCTGCCCTCTCGGTGGATGTAAAAGATTCCATGGCACTATTTCGAAGAAGAGCAGGGGGAGTTATCCCCGGTGTCCTGGGGCCAATATTTATCCCTCAATCAACATCACTAAAAAAAAGGAATTCTCCAGAATGAGGCAGATGAAGAGGATCCTGCCCAAGCCAGCAAGAGGCAGCAGAGGTGGAGAAAAAAATCGATCTTCATATTAGACAGTGGAGAGCAGCACCCAGTAACAGAGAAGAACACCCCACCAGGTCACTCTTCTGGCACGAAAGAAAAGTATAAAAACATCTTTATTGACCAAGTTATTATTTTGCCCCTTTCACTGTTCTCCCAGCCTCAGTGGGCAGGTGTGCAACCAATCCATACACCTGTGTCCAGGCTTCTCTTGTGTTGAATGTCACAAAGTTTTATAAGGATGGCCCTGAAATGATTTCTCCATTACTGTCCCTCCTCCCTTCCTGTGTGATAGTCTGCTCCCAACCTTTGCTTGTCATTCCCTTGTCCCTGACCCACCCCCCCACCACTCCTAAAAGATCAGGAAAATCACTGGTACAAACCTGTGTGCTTTCGTTCCATAGAAGTCATTTAAAAAAAACTAAAAGTAATTAAACTACTTTTGTTAAGTCTAAAAAGGCGTGTTAAAAATAAAATCTAGACAATTTACTCAAACCTCAAAGCCTTTTCAGAAAGCTGAACAGAACTTAATATGTGAAGTCACATGAAAACATAATGCAGGCTGTGTTTTCCAATTTAGTTTGAATTTCCGACAGTCACTTATGTAAAAATGTAATGTATCACTCTGTATAGCTCCTTTCATGCACTCAGGACGCCCCTAAGCGCTTTACAACCAATGAAGTACTTTTTGAAGTGTAGTCACTGTTGTAATGTGGGAAACGCGGCAGCCGATTTTTACACCACAAGATCCCACAAACAGCAATGTGATAATGACCAGATAATCTGTTTTTAGTGATGTTGGTTGAGGGATAAATATTGACCCAGGACACCGGGGAGAACTCCCCCCCTGCTCTTCTTCGAAATAGTGGTGTGGGATTTTTTACATCCATCTGAGAGAGCAGACGGGGGCCTCGGTTTAACGTCTCATCTAAAAGACGGCACCTCCGACAGTGCAGCACTCCCTCAGCACTGCACTGCAATGTCAGTCTGGATCATATACTTGTCTCGAGAGTGGGGCTTGAACCCACAATCTTCTGACTCAGAGGCAAGCGTGCTCACGACTGAGTCACGGCAGGTATTCGCAATACGGGTTTCCTGCTTTAAATTCTGACCCCTTCTCAAATCTCTTTATTTATTTTACTTTATTTAGTTACTATAATCAAATCCTCATCAACATATAAGTAGTTTGCCAACTACTCAGGATTATAACTGGATCAAGATTTCTTGTAAGCTCACAAACACAAATAGCCAATCTGCTGATCTTTCTCCCCCAGCCCCATGTAATCATTCATTCAGTAACTTAGTCCATCACAAACATATTTACACATGAAGTGATTATCCTTCTAAAATCCAAACAAACTTGGACAGAAAACTTTTATCAAAAATAGATTTACTCGAATTGATTGTATCTCTAAAATCTGACGGTGTTTCAAGGTAGCGTTTGCCAGTGATAAGTGTGTATGTATTAATGAACTGATAACTGCTGGCATCTCTGATTGTTTCATGAGTAAATGCACAGCTCTCTGTGATACCGAGTCTCGCAAATCAGGAAGGTCTCACAAATCAGGAAGGTCTCCAGTCTAATCGCTGGTCTGTGCTGCGTTAGCTGATCTCGGCTTGTGCAATGATATGAGTCACACAATTCATGAACCGATAATTGCTGGCATCTCTGATTGTTTCATGAGTAAATGCACAGGAAAATTAATTCAGGAGAATTCTTCTCAACTCCATGGCTCAAAGAATGACAACCCAATTCCGTGATTCAGTCAGTTGCACTCTCACCTCTGAGTCAGACGGTTGTGGGTTCAAATCCCACTCCAGAGACTTGATAACATAATCCAGCCTGACACTTCAGTCCAGTACTGAGGAAGCGCTGCACTGTCAGAGGTGCTGCCTTTCGGATCAGATGTTAAACCAAGGCCCTGTCTGCTCTCTCAGGTGGACGTAAAAGATCCCATTGCACTATTTCAAAGAAGAGCATCAAAGGTGCTATTTAAATGCAAGTCTTTCTTTTCTTTGACTGAGGTGGCATTGCCTGGTTTAACTTTCCACCACACCCATCACCCAATTTGCTTCCATGGAAATGCATGGTGAAAGGGCAGGGGAGTGTGACTAAAGGGACAGTTCTTTCAGAGAGCAAGCAGAGGGTAGTGGGCCAAATGGCCTTCCTCCGTACTGTAAAATTCTATGATTCGTTCTCACCTCCAGTCAGCTCCAAATCTCATCTCAGTTTCTCCCCTTACTGCTCCAACTCCTTCTCCACATATGAACCCCTCACCTTGTTCCAACCCTCTGCTTCACAATCCTCCTAATACTCCCCAGCCCCATGGTACCTTCCTTATTAAATTCTCCTTCCCTTAATCTTCTCTCCCAAGAAAACCCTTATCCTCAGGAATTTTAACCTCCATTTGAATTCACCCTCCCCTACACAGCTGGTTTCCTTACCCTCCTTGCCTCCCTCAGCCTCGTCCTCCATATTGATTTACCATGCACACACATAACCATCTCTCGGCCTTGTCATCATACATAACGTCAACACCTCCAAGGCCTCCATCACTGATAAAACTCTCTATGATCACTTCCTCATCTCCTTTCTCCTATATATTCCACTAGCTTATCCACCATCATCTTCTGTCCCTAAAAGAAAATTCTCAGACTGCCCTCCCCCTCTGCTTCCTTAGCTTGTATGGGTGATTTTTAGTTCTACCCCACCCCAGCACCCCAAACATACTACGTAGTTGTGTGATGATGACCCTCTATAAAGACTCTCTGGCCCAACTATATCTAATGGCTTAATATGGATATTAAAACCTGGATAAGTGAACACTTCCTAAGTCTTATGTGGCAAAAATGTGGAAAAATGGATTTTTGCCTGCAATGGATTCTTTTAGCTTATACTATCTCTGCAATGCTAGATTCGGCAGATAAGGGGTTAACTCCTAAGGCTGCACACAGCATTACTTCTCAATAGTAAGCTAGCAGCCTGGAACCAGTCTGGTTGCTATAGTGATTTGAAGTGTTAATAAGTTATTCTGAGGGCGGGTTGATATGTATAATCTCAAACATCTGGTGCTTTTGTGAGAAGATGACTCCTTGCGATAACTGATGCTCGAGATGTTGTTCTACCCCATTTACACAGCAGGGGGCTTTGCTGGGCAGAGACTTGGCAAGCCTCCTGGTTCCACATCAAAGGGTAGGCTCACCCCTTAGAGAAGTAACTTCGATTGACAGCACTGATCTTCAAGACGTAAGGAGGGGTCAGTTAAAATAGGCCCGTCTCTTTCTCAGTCACAGAGCGCTTTGTGATTTCAGGAAAAGAGGTGCCTGTAAAGTCTGAACCACATAGATTCAAAGGGCTAAACTAAAGAAGTTAGGGGGAAAAATTCGGTTGCTTTGTGCCTCCCGTTAGCGCCCTAAGAGGGCGTTAACGGGGCGCAAAGCAACTAGCGCCCGGGCGCGGTGCCGCCAACGCCTCCCGCGAAATTCAGCGGGAGGCTAGTGGCAGCGGTAACTGGTAGCGCCCCGCTCGCGCCCCGGCCGCGATCTTCAGGAGCACCCCCTGACTTACCGCCGGACGCTATGTCCAACGGGGTCAGGGGGGCCTACTTGTGGCCGGGGAGGCGCTATTTAAAGGCGAGGTGCCGGGCGGCCATTTTTGTGCTGGCCGCCTGCCAGCACCTGCCTCCGCTCCCGTCCCCGGCCTCCTTACCCGCCCACCCGCGGAGTGCCGGCTGCGCTCCATGAGCCCGGCACGTCTCTTGAGTGCCGGGCTCTTTTGCCGGCACTCCCGATCCCTGGTGGCCCAGCTGGGCCCCGGGTCGCGCTGCGCAAGGCCCCTCCCTTTTAAGAAGGGGAGGAAGGCCTGCAATACCACGGCACGTAGCGCCGCGATATTCCCTCGCAGCGCCCCAAGAGGGAGGCGGGGTGCTTCCTGTAGCGCCCCGCTTCCCTCTTGGGGCACTACCACTCAATTTCCGTCGTGGGGGCGCTAATTTTTCCGGGAAGTAGCGCCCCGGTGAAGTTAGCGCCCCTTTAGCCCTTAATGTTTAGAGAGAAAGCAAATTGTGCATTTATTGTATTTTATAAACCAAGGAGTGTAGGGAAAGAAATTATTCTCATGGTGAAAACTGTATTCTGTTTATTCATGCATTTTATGTAAATAGACCAGTTATTGGTCTGAAGCTGTGCCTTGTCCTGGGAGAGTCCATATTCCGTCTACCTTCCATAAACAGAGGAGAATTCACCTGGTGGCATGTGTCAAGTTTCAGTAGCAGGTACAGGGAGTATCGGTTCTTTGTGATGATTCCTGAGTCACACTAACATTTAAACAAATATTGGGCACACAAAAGATGCTCTCCAAATGACTTAGAATTTACAGCACAGAAACAGGCCATTCAGCCCATCAGTTTATGCTCCACACAAGCCTCCTCCTACGCTATTTACTTCATCTCACCCTATCAGTATATCCTTCTATTCCTTTCTCCCACGTGTACTTATCTAGCTTCCCCTTAAATGCATCCATGCTAGTCGCTTCAACCACTCAACGTGGTCGTGATTTCCAGATTCTCACCACTCTCTGGGTCAAGAAGTTTCTCCTGAATTCCCTGTTGGATTTATTAGTGACTGTCTTATATTTATGGCTCCTAGATTTGGACTCCCCCACAAGTGGAAACATCATAGGGAACATGGAGTCCAATTACGAGCGTGACTGGTGATGCTGAACCCAAGAAAATATCGAATGTAAAAATCCTGCTAATGCTCAGTCTCGTGTGGCTCGGTGCCAATTGCCACCTTCTAAGAAGTTGCGAGCGGTCCGCTCGGGGAGGTTGCTGTATGGAGGAGTCTCGTTCGTTATTGGAATTAACTAGACAAATCGCTCCACCAACTCAGAACGGCCATGTACCACCCCTGCCCATAGAATCAAGGAAGAGCTATCAATCTGCCGCTCTTTCTGTTTCCGGGCCAGGATAGGAGTGTGTTTCGAGTCAAATTATTCCACAGGCTCCCAGTCCTGGTGGTGCCCTTCAGTCAATTCCTTTAAGTTTCAGCTTTGCAACCGTACTTCCCTCCCCTCTCCCAGAACCCAAAGACTTTGGTTTCCCTGGAAGCAGGTCAAGGGAATAACAGCGATGGATTGCTGGTTGGCGTCGTTTATGGTCAGAAATACGACGGTATCTGATCGTCTTCAAACTTCCGACTTATGTTCTTGATCAATGAAAGCATTCTCAACAAATGCTTTTGCAATCCACTTGAATAGATGTTGCACATTCACCAGCCAACAATTTACCCTAACCTGTAATTCCTTTTAGAGGGATACATCCTTTCAAAGTTAGCCCTGTTTAAATCTAAAGCCTTGTTTTGTGACCTTCCGTTCTCCCCATCAAGCCTGATCGCGAACTCAACAACAACTTGCATTTATATAGCGCCAAACGTCCCGAGGCATTTCACAGGAGCGTAATCAGACAAAATTTGACACCGAGCCACACAAGCAGATATTAGGACAGGTGACAAAAAGCTTGGTCAAAGAGGTAGGTTTTATGGTGCGTCTTAAAGGAGGAGAGAGTGGTGGAGAGGCGGAGAGGCTTAGGGAGGGAATTCCAGAATTTAGGTACATTATGGATACCGTGCGTGAGATACAAATTGCTAACACGCATGCGCAGAACTCTATTGCCCCGTCCAGTAAATTTTTAGGGCTAAAAATTGAGTAGCGCCCCATTTGGGGTGCTAACTTCACCGGGGTGCTACTTTTAGCGCCCCGGAAAAATTAGCGCCCCCACGCCAGAACTTGAGTGGTTGCGCCCCAAGAGGGAAGCGGGGTGCTACTGGAAGTGCCCCGCATCCCTCTTGGGGCGCTGCGAGTCAATATCGTGGCGCTAGGTGCCGCAGCGCCACGCTCTGTGGCACATCGCGCCGCGGTACTGCAGGCCTTCTTCCCCTTATTAAAGGGGAGGGGCCTAGCGCAGCATGACCCAGGGCCCAGCTGGGCCACCAGGGATCGGAGTGCCGGCAAAAGAGCCCAGCACTCAAGAGAAGTGCCGGGCTCACGGAGCGCAGCCGGCACCCCGCAGCGGGGGGGGGGGGCTGCAGAGGAGGCCGGGGACAGCAACGAGGGCAGGTGCTGGCTTGCAGCCAGCAACGAAAATCGCCACCCGGCACCTCCCCTCTAATTTGCGCCGCCCCGGCCGTAGGTAGGCCCCCCTGACCCCATCGGACATAGCGTCCGGCGGTAAGTAAGGGGGCGCTACCGAAGATCGCAGCCGGGGCGCACGCAGGGCGCTGTGCATGGCAATGATGTCATTGCCGGAGGCGCAGCACCGCAGGGCGCTAATGGTTACCGCCGCCGCTAACCTCCCGCTGAATTTTGCGGGAGGCGTTGGCGGTGCGCGCCCATGCGCTAGTTGCTTTGCACCCCGTTAGTGCCCTCTCAAAGTGCTGAGAATATCCAAAAGGACTACCTGAGATATTTTTTAACAGTTTCACATTGCGCTGGAGTTATATTCCAAACGGTATGTTCCCCCCACCCTCCAAAGGAACTCCTGCATATCTGAAGGCAGATCTGGACCTGACTCTGGAGCAACGCATTCACTAATACAAAAGCAAAATACTGCAGATGCTGGAAATCTGAAATAAAAACAGAAAATGCTGGAAATACTCAGCAGGTCAGGCAGCATCTGTAGAGAGAGAAACAGAGTTAACATTTCAGGTCGATGACCGTTCGTCAGAACTGGAAAAAGTTTGAGATGTAACAGGTTTTAAGCAAGTACAGAGGCAGGGAAAGGGGGGAGGAGGAGAGAAAAGAACAAAAGGAAAGGCCTGCGATAGGGTGGAAGGCAGGAGAGATTAAATGACAAAGGGATGATGGTGCAAGGCAAAAGGAGATGATTCGCTGTTTGTCTTGATGCTCACTGAGAATGGTTGCATATTGATGCAAAAGTGGCAGTGTGACTGCATCCTTCATATATTGTTCGACCAGCAACAGAGTGAAACGGGGGACTATCCATCTCAGTCTTGAAAGCTCCATTTGTCCCAGCATCCACAGGATTTTGGGGAGAGAGTTCCTGATTTCTACTACCCTGTGTGTGGAAAAGTGCTTCCTGATTTCACTCCTGAATGGCCTGGCTCTAATTTTAAGATGATGTGCCCTTGTTCTTGATGCCCCCACTGGAGGAAATAGCTGAGCTGCATCTACCCTATCAAATCCTTTTAGCATTTTAAACACCTCAATCTTCTAAACTCAAGGGAATACAAGCCAAGTTTATGCAACCTCTCCTCATAATTTAATCCTCTAAACCCCATTATAGTGAATGAGATCTTGACCGTCATGAGAAAATAACTGAATTTTCTGTTTTTATATAAGAAAATAACTGGTCGCTAGATATGCTGATCAGAACCTCAAAGGCAGCGACTCAGCATCCATCCACCCGCAAATGGCCATTTCATCGGCGCTGAGGTGTTAATCATACAACAACAACATCTTGCATTTATATAGCGCCTTTTAACAATATAAAATGTTCCAAGGCGCTTCATTAGCGCATTATCAAACAAAATTTGGTACCGAGCCACATAAGAAGTTATTAGGGCAGGTGACCAGAAAAAGAGGTAGGTCTTAAGGAGCGTCTTAAAGGGGAAGAGGGAGGTAGAGAGGTTTAGGGAGGGAGTTCCAGATCTCAGGGCCCAGGCAGCTGAAGGCACGGCCGCCAATGGTGGAGCGATTAAAATCTGGGATGCGCAAGAGGCCAGAATTGGAGGAGCGCAGAGATCTCGGAGGGTTGTACGACTGGAGGAGGTTACAGAGATAGGGAGGGGCGAGGCCATGGAGGGATTTTGGAAACAACGATGAGAATTTTAAAATCATAATGCAAGAGGACGCCAGTCTGTCTTCCCAGCTGTGCAAGCTGCATCAAACATGGAGGCAACAAGGTGGGGAAAAGGAGGAATAAAATAAAAGAATAAAATAAAGGACCGCCAAATAAATGAAATAAGTTTAACGAAGAGATATCGTCAGGTGTCTGTCTGAGGCGAACGTAATGGTAGATTTTACTGGGTGAATCAGACAGATGGAGAAGCTGGTTGTGACTTGGCAAACAAAGAGTTAACAAGAACCCTGTTCTGTTATTTTGACCCAGAGGTCAGATGAGATCATTGATCAGTTGGCCATGAATGAAATTTCTCAGTAAACAAATTTTAAACAATCATGATTAGATTAAAAAGACGCTGACTCGCCTTGAAAGCGGGTTATAGAAATTCTGGAGGCCAACCAGACAATGTCAATCAACAGTACTGCAGGGTGTCCAACGTATAGATCGATTCTCCCCTCTGCTTACTGCAACAAATAATTGTAAATAATGCCCAGCAGAGCTGGCATTTTGAGTGGAAGCTGCCACCATGTCCAAATTATCTTCTTCAAAACCACCGGTCGCTCACATGCAGTGCCTTGCAATTGTTTTTGGGAGGGAGATTACAGAAAGCACAAGGACGTTATAGAATCATAGAATGTTACAGAAGGAGGCCATTCAGCCCATCATGCCTGTGCCGGCTCTTTGAACGAGCTCTCCAATTAGTCCCACTCCCCTGCTCTTTCCCCACAGCCCTGCAATTTTTTCACCTTCAAGTATTTATCCAATTCCCTTTTGAAATTTACAATTGAATCTGCTTCCACCTCCCTTTCAGGCAGTGCATTCCAGATCACAACTCGTTGCGTAAAAAAAAATCATCTCGCCTCTGGTTCTTTTGCCAGTTACTTTAAATTTGTGACCCTCCTGCCAGTGGAAACAGTTTCTCCTTATTTAATCTATTAAAACTCTTCATGATTTTGAACGCCTCTATTAAATCTCCCCTTAACCTTCTCCACTCTAAGGAGAACAATCTCAGCTTCTCCAGTCTCTCTTTGTATCTCTTGCTGCTTGTAACTGTCTGATTTTAATAAAAGCAATCCTCTTTGGAAGACTCCCTCACTCAAGGAGGTACCCATGGAGAGATGTCCTCGCTAAAAGTGGTGCCGATGAGGAAATGCTTTGTAAGGTGCACCGATGGGAAAGCTCTCTCTTTTACATGGGTCCTGCTGGGTAACATTGGAACTGCTGGGCTGATGTACTCTCTAATTGGGGTCCTGAGAGAGAGACACTCTCTCCTTAAATGTAGCGCTGACGGGGAAAATACCTCTCCATTGGCTGAATGGATGAAAAGTTTTTCTTTTTTTTATATAAACGTATAGGTTCCAAATTAAGATGGGGGTTGGCAACCATATTGCTGGTTCTGAATGAGTGAATTCAATTATCGCCAATGACCGGAAATCAACCAATCAGGACGTATCTGTTATGTATCACAAGATCATCTTTCTCAAGTGAATATTGTCAGGGAAAAATGTTCAGGAAGCCTCAAGCCTTGGACCTGCTGATGTGCAGTGCCATGGAGACACTCTACTTACATTACATGAATGACCAGACTTTCCTTGACTGTTGAATGACCCTCTTGTCTGGATTCTGAATCATATGGAGACACTATATAGGGATATCCATTGAAGTGTTTGTGGTTGGGGATTTAAACATAAATCTAGCTCTAAAACATACTTGTTGGAAATATTTTTGACATATAATAAATTTTACTTTATTTTCCGCTCTGAGATTCTGATTAAAATAAATGTTGCTCTATTCAGTATGTTTAATGAGCATTTTTATTAAATTCATAATTTAAACACAAATACATCTGACCATGATCAGCAATTAAACTGCTAATACTTACCAATATCCTACTAAGATACCGATATATAAAATCGCTGTTTTTCTATCGATGCTCATCTGAAAAATGTTTTTAATTTTACAACAGAGGACTGAATAATCTGAGGAAAAGAGAATCAGAGCTGGAGACTCTGGGGGCTTGATAAATCGATAAATCAGTCGCATTTACTGAGAAATTGGTCCAAAATAGAACTGAAATATAATATCCATTGAAAGGGTAGACAAAACAAATCGTTCTGCAGTCTCTTTAATTTTAGTTCCATGGAAAATTATCCCTGAGCTGATAGATTTTCAATTAATTTATCATAATTAACCAACATTTTTCAATGGCTGATTTTCACACATAGATTATGATTTATTGTTAAATGTTTTTTGAATTCGTTCACGGGATGTGGGCGTCGCTGGCAAAACCAGCATTTATTGTCCATCCTTAATTGCCCTTGAACAACTGAGTGGCTAGCCAGGCCATTTCAGAAGGAAGTTAAGAGTCAACCAGATTGCTGTGGCTCTGGAGTCACGTCCAGGCCAGACCGGCAGATTTCCTTCCCGAAAGGACATTACTGAACCAGATGGGTTTTTACAACAATCCGGTAGTTTCATGGCTTTTTATTCCAGATTTATTTAATTAACTGAATTTAAATTTCACAGCTGCTGTGGTGGGATTTGAACTCATATCTCCGGATCATTCGTCCAGGCCTCTGGATTACCAGTCCAGTAACACAACCACTACGAGACTGTACCCATGTGTAATGTAATCAGATACGATAGCAAAATACTGCGGATGCTGGAAATCCGAAATAACAACAGAAAACGCTGGAAAAACTCAGCAGGCCAGGCAGCATCCGTGGAGAGAGAAACAGAGTTAACGTTTCAGGTCGAAGACCTTTCGTCAAAACTGGAAAAAAGCAGGAAATGAAATAGATTTTAAAGCAAGTATAATGCTGGGAAAAGGGGGAGGGGATGAAAGAACAAAAGGGAAGGTCAGTGGTAGGATAGAAAGCAGGAGAGATTAAGAGACATTGAGAGACATTAAGAGATATTCAAGGCAAGAGGAGGTGGTAATGTGACAGGTTGAGGAACAAAGGATGGCTCTAGATGAAGTGTGAAATGCGCTGGCAGAATGAAGGACAGCTGCCAGCTTCTGGGAGGGAAGAAAAAAAGGTCAAACAAAAGGGTGGATAAAAAATAAATAAATAAAATAAAAATATGTATATATGTGATGGGGGCCAGGGTTATGATCTGAAATTGTTGAACTCTATGTTGAGTCCAGAGGGCTGTAGAGTGCCTAATCGAAAGATGAGGTGCTGTTCCTCGAGCTTACGCTGAGCTTCCGTGGAACAATGCAAGAGGCCGAGGACAGTGAGGTCAGAGTGGGAGTGAAGCGGTGAATTAAAGTGACAGGCCACCGGGAGCTCGGGGTCCCCTTTACGGACTGAACGGAGGTGTTCCGCAAAGCGGTCCCCCAATCTGCGTTTGGTCTCCCCAATGTCGAGGAGACCACATCGTGAGCAGCGAATACAGTATACTAAATTGCAGGAAGTACAAGTAAATCGCTGTTTCACCTGGAAGGGGTGTTTGGGGCCCTGGACAGTGGGAAGGGGGGAGGTATAAGGGCATGTGTTGCATCTCAATTTGATTTTACAATGGAATCTCAGTAAATGCCACTGGTTTATCAGTTTATCAACCCCCAGATTCTCCAGCTCCGATTCCCTTTTCCTCAGATTATTCAGTCCTTCTCCCATTAATATCTCACTTTCTCTGTGTTGGAGTGCAGTGTGACTTTACTGGAGGAGTTAGCAATAAAGTTAATTTGTTTCCTAAAGAAAGTATACTCACACTGGGGAATGAATGAGTGAATTTGCACGAGTGGCAGATGACCCTTGATGCTGTCAGTGGGAGTCAGGTTAATAAGAGGGGTTCGGCCACAACTCCCCAAATCCGTCAGTGATTATACTTCAACAATTATTACCAGCTAAGCTGATCCTGTCCTTCCTTTACAGCCATTCTTCATGAGAGCAAACAACATAATTTTCTTCTACACACACCAAGGAAAGTTGTATCAGTTTCTGAACATTGGATTTTTAACAAGGTTTTCAGAGTCAGCAACAAGCCCGTGACAAGCTTTTTCTCAGCCTCTCCTCACGCCCATTTTTGACTGGGCTCGAAGGAGTGTAGCATCAGAATAAAAGTCTCTTAATGCTTCTTGCTCATCAGTTTAGTGGCATCTAGCTTTACATTATTCCTAATGCCAAGGGCAAAATAAAACCATGGGGGTCCTAATGATGAAATCGTCTCGATAAGAGGACACCCAGTGGGCAGATTGCCTCTCTCAGGGGATTGTACGACTGCACTGCAAAAAGAAAAGTTAAACGGGCTTGACAGTTTTCCAAGATTTGGAAGTCAGAAATAATTGAGAAGTTTCTAGTGCCTGAAAATTCACACGGTCCTTCCTGGCTACAAATGACTACCGGTGCTGATGGAAAGTCTCCCTATTACATCATGGGAATCAGGATCCCTTTCCTGTTGCTATGGTGCAACTGTACTGTCACAGTGAATTGCAGCAACTCAACGTACCCATTAGTGAGGAAGTCCTATTGAATCTGAGCAACCCACTCCATTTAAATTACACACAAATCCCTTCACTTATACTGATTATAATTGAAATGACTTATCAGCCGTGGCTCAGTGGGCGGCACTCTCGCCTCTGAGTCAGAGGGTTGTGGGTTCACGTTCCACTCCACAGACTTGAGCACAGACACTCCAGTGCAGTACTGAGGTGGTGCTGCACTGTCGGAGGTGCTGTCTTTCAGATACGATGTTAAACCGAAACCCGATCTGCTCTCTCAGGTGGACGTAAAAGATCCCGTGGCGCTGTTTCGAAGAAGAGCAGGGGAGTTCTCCCCGGTGTCCTGGGGCCAATATTTATCCCTCAATCAACATCACTAAAAACAGATTATCTGGTCATTATCACATTGCTGTTTGTGGGAGCTTGCTGTGCGCAAACTGTCTTCTGCGTTTCCTACATTACAACAGTGACAACACTTCAAAAGTACTTCATTGGCTGTAAAGCGCTTTGGGACGTCCAGAGGGCATGAAAGACGCTATAGAAATGTAAGCCTTTCTTTTTGTGTTATGTTATTAACATTAAATTATCGGGGGCGGGGAGGAGGGAAGCTTCAAAACTTCTCATACTTGAACAATACATGCAATAAATTCGGTTGAAAAGGATTGTCATGATGTTCAATTAATGGATTGATGGACCAATTGGGAATGAAATTTTGTCTAATTAACACAAGTTGGATGAGTTATTTCACAGTCCTGCTCCTGCTCGGTGTTGAAGCTGTGACTGAGCTGCTTGTATTGTTCTTAGTTAAGTTTTTATTTGTTTTAAGCCAACATTTTATTTGTGGGGTTTTCCTACTCCAATTTTCTCTCCTTACCCTTCCTCTGCTGAAGGTTGTGGCCCATGGTAGGGGTTTAGCTCCATGGCTGCCAGTTGTTTTGTTGATGTGTCAGCCTGGACATTCTGAGCGCCGGTGGGCTATTTGATCACGGGGATCATCACCGCTGAGCTCATCCGTATATGGGTCACTGGAAAAAATCTGGGAATGGGAATACCAACTGAATGTTTCATCTCCCTTGCCTGGGAACACTAAAGCCAATTCCACCACCACGCATGCTGAGGTCTGTACAGCAAATGACACACCAAATTATCCATTTGTTCACTGACCACACAGAGGAGGTCACCATTTTGTTCAATTTCTGTTTTTTAGGTGCTACCTCCACCTCTGTTGCTATTACTTTGCAAGCTTTGCTCTGTAACTAGCCACTGTGAGGAAGTGAACATCAGGAGTCCACCCCTATCGTACCAGTGTAACACTTTCAGAAGTGTGATGGAATACTCTCCACTTGCCTGGATGGGTGCAGCTGCAACAACACTGAAGAAGCCCAACATTATCCAGGACAAAGCAGTCCGCTTGATCAGCACCCCATCCACCACCGTAAACATCCACTAACTCCATCATTGGCGCACCGTGGCTGCAGTGTGTACCATCTGCAGGATGCAAATCGCCAAGGCTTCTTCAGCAGCACCTCCCAAATCCACAACCTCCGCCACCCAGAAGGACAAGGGCAGCAGATGCATGGGAACACCTTCAATGTTCCCCTCCAATGTTCCCCTCCAAGTCACGCACCATCCCGATTTGAACATGTATCACTATTCCTACATTGTCTTTGGGACAGTATCCTGGAAACTCGCTCCCGAACAGCACTGTGGGAGCACCTTCACCACATGGACTGCAGCGGTTCAAAAAGGCGGCCCACCACCACCACCTTCTCAAGAGGCAACTATGGGGACAGGCACTAGCGGCCCTCCCCAAGTGACCATTCTTCATGTGTGAGCCTTGATAGTGAGCACTGGCAGGCTATTTAACTTTGAGGGCATCGTAG
This sequence comes from Squalus acanthias, assembly GCA_030390025.1. Taxonomy (NCBI): domain Eukaryota; kingdom Metazoa; phylum Chordata; class Chondrichthyes; order Squaliformes; family Squalidae; genus Squalus; species Squalus acanthias. The sequence goes on along the minus strand of CM059437.1, from coordinate 5,278,577 downwards.
CTGAGCTTGATTCTGTCCCCGCCTTACGTCCACGCATGCACAGTTTCCAGCGGAGTCAGATGTCACTGGGGAGCAATCAGTAGTGAGAACCCTGTCTGAATTTTATTTTCTCTCCCCTTTAGCCCCAGGGAGCTGAAGACAACTGTAAACACTCCCAAAACCATCATCCTGACTCAACACAGACTGTGGATCAATACCAGGATTCTTCTGGGCTGTGTGGCTCACAACCAAACCACGTAGTGCGTTGACACACTAAACAACAAGGGACGCTGAATAACTCAGCTTATTTGAAGATGTTGGAATCCTGCCTTGAAAGCTGCTGCTGCTGCTGCTGTAAAATTTAACTAGAAGTAAAACAAAACTGGAGGATTTTATTGTCGCCACGGTCTATGGTTTCATTGTCACAATGATCTCAACCTTTGGACAGATTACCATCTTCCTCAAGACCAACAATCTTGTAAAAACTTGTGTTGCCACAAAAACCTTGGGAAAATATCAGTAAATAATAAATGAAGAAAATGCTAAAACTTTCTGTGTGTACTGACCCAAATTCTCCGATAACTTGCCTTTATTCACTCGTTCTCACATATTTAGTTTGCAGTACTCCAGTTAAAGACAAAGGAGGTTTTTGGCTCCGGTGCCAATGATAGAAACACGCTGGCTTTGTGCTAAGACTCTCTGCCCACATTTTCTTTTTTATCCAATTTAACATTCTTAGATTTCAGGGTAGAAGTAGAAAACCACCGCAGATTAAAACAACACTGACGTGTCAGCTAATTGAGCCTTCGTTAGATGGTTTCTATAGTTCCGGAGCTGAGCTTCACACCATGGCACGACGGCCTGCTTTATAATCCTGCCTACCTGACCTTCTTCACCCCCCATACATTTCAGTATCTTTCTGATTTATTTCTTTGAAGCAGCTATTAACAGTGCTTGCATTGAAACAAAGCTTCCTTTTATAATTAAACCTCATCACGTCAATGCTGTTTAGCTGTTTAATTCTTTGGGGGCTGTACCTTCAGCTGCCTAGGCCCTAAGCTCCGGAATTCCACAGCCCCCTCCCCCGCACACCTCTCCACCTCTCTCTCCCTTTAAGACGCTCCTTAAAACCCAACTCTTTGACCAAGCCTGTCCTAATATCGCCTTATATGGTTCGGTGTTGAATTTTATTTGATAACACTCCTGGGAAGCAGCTTGGGACGTTTTATAATGTTAAAGGCGCTATATAAATGCAAGTTGTTGTTGTTTGTTGTAGGATTGTTACATCAAATCTAACCTTTTATTTAAAAAGGCAGTGACTTGGGTCTCGCCGATGCTATCTGTCCTTCAGTACCTCACCTGGAATGCCATTCTTCAGACTGCGTTCTAAAGACAGTCTTGGACCCCTTCCATGACTTAGTGCCTTCAGGGCAGGGAGAAAACTGGGGTAAAAGGTGCATTTTGCAACTGTGGACTGTTTGAGAAATGCAGACAGGGAAATCAGCTCGGAAACTGGGCCCGAACTGATTTGCTTAAACTGGAAATTATTCAAATGAGAAGTGAAAGGGGGGAAGGAAGAGGAAATGCATTAAATGGAGAATTGTGGCAAAGGTAATGGGACATAGAATTAAAGGATGTGTGGCCAGATGGATAGAGAAATGGTTTGAGAGTAGAAACCAAGGAATGGGGTAAAAGGAGAAATGTGACGAGTGGTGTTCCACAGGGGTCTGTGTGGGGACCACTCTTACATATAATACATATACATAAATGATCTTGTCTTAGGAAGCGAGGAACCATTATTGTAATTTTCTGATAACATGGCAAATTGTGACAAGAATTGTGAAAGACTGCAGGAGGTCCTAAGCTGGCAGGATGGGCAGATAGGTGGCAGATGCAGTTCAATGTAGAAAAATATGAATTAATCCTTTTTAAAAGCAAGAATAGGGAAAGTAAATCGTAATGAAATGGTAAGATAATAAATGGAGTTGATGAGCATAAGGACCTTGGTATGCAGATATACAGGTCATTAAAGGTAGATAAGGATATAAGGAGGCAAACGATCCTTACTTCTGTATCTAGTAGTACGGAGTTTGTTCAGGACCTTAGGTATAGCATAGTTGGTGTATTGTGTAAAATTCGGGTACCCCATTATAGGAAGGATGTAAAAGTTATGGAAAAGCTGCAGCATAGATTCATTAGGATGTTACCAGGTATGTAGCGTTGCAGTTATGAGACTTGAGAAGTTAGGGCTTTTTTAATTAGAGCTGATAGAGGTTATGGAAAGTTATGATTGCGTAAGAAGTGATAGAATGGTTAGCGCGATGGTAAGGAGGGTGCACAAATCTAAGGTAATTACAAAAAGAATTAAAGAGGAGGTTAAAAAAAAATCTTTACAGAGAGTGGTTAGAATGGAGGTGGTATATTTATTTATAAGACTGCAGAGAGGGAAGAAATTCAAAATAGGGAGAGACATTTTAACAATGAGCACTGATTTTTTTTTGTGTTGGGTTGGGAGGGTTACTGAGTGAGACGGTGGGAGAGAGCTGATTTAACATGCACAGTCACCACTAAATCCTCTGGGGGTTAATGATTGCATCTCTACACCACACCAGCTTATTAATCTTTTCAAGTCGGCACCCAGATAATGTCATCAACATTTACTTTTCAGTAAAAATATTCCAAAAAATTGACTATATTTGGACAGAGCAGATGTTTGTGCCAATCATAATGCTCTGTAAACTATTTGGTATTTTAATGAGTTCCTGCAGTGTGTAGTTTAGCATTAAGTATTTGCATGCTAATATTTGCAGTGTCAAGGCCATAAGAACTTTTATGAACAGGGCAAAGTCATTTGGCCCAACAAGTCTGTCACTTTTTTGGCACTTACCCACTTTCTCACTCCTCAATCAGTTCAGTCTTCACAAATGTAACTAACTACCTCGTCAACCCATTTGTTTTGTCCAGTTCAATAGAGAAGGTGACCCGCTAGAGGTCTTTAAGATTATGAAAGAATTTGATAGGGTAGACATAGAGATGTTTCCACTTGTGTGAGAAACCAACACTAGGGGCCATAAGTATATGATAGTCATTAATAAATCCAATAGGGAATTCAGGAGAAACTTCTTTACCCAGAGAGTGGTTAGAATGTGGAACTTGCTACCACAGGGAGTAGTTGAGGTGAATTGTATACATGCATTTAAGGGAAGCTAGATAAACACATGAGGGAGAAAGGAATAGAAAGATATGTTAATAGGGTGAGAGGAGGCTCGTGTGGAACGTAAAAATCATAGAATGGTTACAGCACAGAAGGAGGCCATTCGGCCCGTCGAGCCCGTGCCGGCTCTCTGCAACAGCACTTCAGCTAGTCCCACTCCCCAGCCCTTTCCCCGTAGCCCTGCAAATTTTTTTTCCTTCAGGTACTTATCCAACTCGAGGGAACTAGATGTAATATCTCCAAGTTTGCAGACGACACAAAGCTGGGTGGGCGTGTGTGCTGTGAGGAGGATGCAGAGAAACTCCTCACATTTGGACAGGTTGGGTGATTGGGCAGATGCATGGCAAATGCCGTGGATAAATGCGAGGTTATCCACTTCGGTGGCAAAAACAGGAAGACAGATTATTATCTGAATGGCAATAGATTGGGAGAAGGGGAAGTGCAACGACACCTGGGTGTCCTTGTGCACCAGTCGCTGAAGGTAAGCATGCAGGTGCAGCAGGCGGTTAAGAAGGCAAATGGTATCTTGGCCTTCATAGCGAGAGGATTCGAGTACAGGAGCAAGGATGTCTTGCTGCAGTTGTACAGGGCCTTGGTGAGACCACACCTTGAGTATTGTGTGCAGTTTTGGTCACCTTATCTGAGGAAGGATGTTCTTGCCATGGAGAGAGTGCAGCGAAGATTCACCAGACTGATACCTGGGATGGCAGGAATGACATATGAGGAGAGATTGGGTCGATTAGACTTATATTCGCTAGAGTTTAGAAGAATGAGAGGGGATCTCATTGAAACTTATAAAATTCTAACAGGACGAGACAGACTAGATGCAGGAAGGATGTTCCTGATGGCGGGGGAGTCCAGAACCAGGGGTCACAGTTTAAGGATAAGGGGTAAGCCATTTAGGACTGAGATGAGGAGGAATTTCTTCACCCAGAGAGTGGTGAACCTGTGGAATTCTCTACCACAGAAGGCAGTTGAGGCCAATTCATTAAATATATTCAAGAAGGAGTTAGATATATTTCTTAAGGCTAAAGGGATCAAGGGATATGGGGAGAAAGCAGGGACAGGGTACTGAATTTGGATGATCAGCCATGATCTCATTAAATGGCGGAACAGGCTCGAGGGGCCGAATAGCCTACTCCTGCTCCTATCTTCTATGTTTCTATGTAACTCCCTTTTGAAAGCCACGATTGAATCTGCCTCCACCACCCTTTCAGGCAGTGCATTCCAGATCATAACCACTCACTGCGTAAAAAAGTTTTTCCTCATGTCGCCTTTGGTTCTTCTGCCAATCACCTTAAATCTGTGTCCTCTGGTTCTCGACCCTTCCGCCAATGGGAACAGTTTCTCTCTATCTACTCTGTCAAGACCCCTCATGATTTTGAACACCTCGATCAAATCTCCTCTCAACCTTCTCTGCTCCAAAGGAGAACAACCCCAGCTTCTCCAGTCTATCCACATAACTGAAGTCCCTCATCCCTGGAACCATTCTTGTAAATCTTTTCTTCACCCTCTCTAAGGCCTTAACATCCTTCCAGAATTGGACACAATACTCCAGTTGAGGTCGAACCAGTGTTATATAAAGGTTCATCATAAACATTGGCATAGACCAGTTGGGCCGAATGGCCTGTTTCTGTGCAGTAAATTCTATGTAATAACCTTCTCTGGTAACTTATCTCATGACTCTGTTACCCTTTGGATGGCTATGTTACACCCTCCTTTCTTTTCTAAAGACTAATGGAAGAGAAGGGAAAGGAAAGTAAAGAGGAAAAAAAACCAGAGACACGTTGAATTATTGAAGTCAATATTAGAAATGAGTAACTCAATGACCTTTTCGCACGTGCATTTTTATGAATTGTGCAGCTGCATGGATGCAATCTTACTACTGCTTTATATCTCTTTAGCTTCCTTTTATGAGATGGTCTTAGCAATCTTCATTGTCAGTAAAATTAAAATAGTGACCCTGACACTGAAACTCCCCCAATTATGACAAAAAAAAAGTGTGTTGTAACATTATTGCCCTATCTGTGGAGGTGCGTCCTTGCAGATTCTGTCCATCTCCACCACTGTTACAGATTTGAGACAAAATGCCACGACTAGAACTACAACCAATAATTGTTGTTGTTGTTATTAATCTTAGATAGAAAAAAACCCACTTTCAATCACACCAGAACATTTACCTCAAAGAGTTCCTCCCTCGGGATTGTTGCAACACGACCAGTTGCAAATCTTGATCATTCTTTTTAAAAAAAAAATGTCTCCCAATTTCCTTTCTTGAAGGTGCTGATTTGTGTTTGGACGACGCTCCACAGGTGCTGGCCTGGTTCCTTATCTAAATGGCCGTTTTCTTTTATTCGTTTATGGGATGTGGGCGTCGCTGGCAAGGCCAACATTTATTGCCCATCCCTAATTACCCTTCAGAAGGTGGAGGTGAGCCACTTTCTTGAACCGCTGCAGTCCGTGTGGTGAAGGTACTCCCACAGTGCTGTTAGGGAGGGAGTTCCAGGATTTTGACCCAGCGACGATGAAAGATCGGTGATATACTTCTAAGTCAGGATGGTGTGTGACTTGGAGGGGAACTTGGAGGTGGTGGTGTTCCAATGCGCCTGCTGCCCTTGTCCTTCTAGGTGAAAGAGATCGTGGGTTTGGGAGGTGCTGCCGAAGAAGCCTTGGCGAGTTGCTGCAGTGCATCTTGTAGATGGTACACACTGCAGCCACGGTACGCCGGTGGTGGAGGGAGTGAATGTTTAAGGTGGTAGATGGGGTGCCAATCAAGCGGGCTGCTTTGTCCTGGATGGTGTCGAGCTTCTTGAGTGTTGTTGGAGCTGCACTCATCCAGGCAAGTGGAGAGTATGCCATCACACTCCTTACTTGTGCCTTGTAGATGGTAGAAAGGCTTTGGGGAGTCAGGAGGTGAGACACTCACTGCAGAATAACTAGCCTCTGACCTGCTCTTGTTGCCACAGTATTTATGTGGCTGGTCCAGTTAAGTTTCTGGTCAATGGTGACCCCCCAGGATGTTGATGGTGGGGGATTCGGCGATGGTAATGCCATTGAATGTCAAGGGGCGGTGGTTGGACTCTCGCTTGTTGGAGATAGTCATTGCCTGGCACTTGTGTGGCGCGAATGTTACCTGCCACTTATCAGCCCAAGCCTGAATGTCGTTCAGGTCTTGTTGCATGCAGACATGGACTGTTTCATTATCTGAGGAGTTGTGAATGGCACTGAACACTGTGCAGTCATCAGCGAACATCCCCATTTCTGACCTTATGTTGGAGGGAAGGTCATTGATGAAGCAGCTGAAGATAGTTGGGCCTAGGACACTGCCCTGAGGAACTCCTGCAGCGATGTCCTGGGGCTGTGATGATTGACCTTCAATCACCACAACCATCTTCCTATGTGCTAGGTATGACTCCAGCCAGTGGAGAGTTTTCCCCCCGATTCCCATTGACTTCAGTTTTACTCGGGCTCCTTAATGCCACACTCGGTCAAATGCTGCCTTGATGTCAAGGGCAGTCACTCTCACCTCACCTCTGGAATTGAGCTCCTTTGTCCATGTTTGGACCAAGGCTGTAATGAGGTTGAGAGCAGAGTGGTCTTGGCGGAACCCAAACTGGGCATCAGTGAGCAGGTTATAGGTGAGTAAGTGTCACTTGATAGCACTGTCGATGACACCTTCCATCACTTTGCTGATGATTGAGAGTAGACTGATGGGGCGGTAATTGGCCGGATTGGATTTGTCCTGTTTTTTGTGGACAGGACATACCTGGGCAGTTTTCCACATTGTCGGATAGATGCCAGTGTTGTAGCTGTACTGGAACAGCTTGGCTAGAGGCGCGGCCAGTTCTGGAGCACAAGTCTTCAGCACGATAGCCGGGATGTTGTCAGGGCCCATAGCCTTTGCTGTATCCAGTGCGCTGAGCCGTTTCTTGATATCACGTGGAGTGAATCGAATTGGCTTAAGACTGGCTTCTGTGATGGTGGGGACCTCAGGAGGAGGCCGAAATGGATCATCCACTCAGCACTTCTTTGTAAGTATCAGCAAGTGTTGGTATATTATTAGTTTGTAGTGGGCATCGCAAATGAGCCTGAACCTGATCTCGCCCACTGTCCAAACTCATGAACTTTCTGGAAAAATGACCGGGAGCTGAAACCCTGGCTGTTCGTTCCCTCCCTAGGCCAAACATCCCCAGGCTAACTGTAACATCCCCCCCTCTCTCCCCACCACTGCCATCCCGGCTGAACCTGACTAACTCGGTACAGACCAAGGATCATTTTTCCTGGCTTGAATGCTTCAGTCACACCTTTCACCGGGACAGGCGTGTCTTTCCTGTCCTGAATCTAAAACTCTGCTGCCTGCATCCTAATTCACACCAAGTCCCTTTCACCCATCACTCCTGTGCTCGCTGACCTATATTGGCTCCCGGTCCGGTAACGCCTCGATTTTAAATTTCTCATCCTTGTTTTCAAATCCCTCCATAGCTTCGCCCCTCTCCATCTCTGTAACCTCCTCCAGTCCTACAACCCCCCCGAGATCTCTGCGCTCCTCCAATTCTATCCTCTTGCACATCCCTGATTTGCACTATTGGCGGCCATGCCTTCATCTTCCTAGGCCCCAAGCTCTGGAATTCCCTCCCTATAACTCTCTACCTCTCTCTCTTCTTTTAAGACGCTTCGTAAAAAACCTACCTCTTTGACCAAGCTTTTGGTCATATGTCTTAATATCTCCTTATGTGGCTCAGTGTCAAATTTTTTGTTTGGTAACATTCCTGTGAAGCAGCTTGGGGCGTTTTACTATGTTAAAGGCGCTATATAAATGCAAGTTGTTGTGAATTATGATTGTGATTGATTTGCATCATGAAGACAATGGCACTTTAATGGTTGTGAATTACACCAGCTTTTGGGATCCCAGCAAAGCGATATCAGGATGATGAATCGTATTACATAGTGTATCCACATTCCTGGTACAGGAAGTTCAGATGTCATCATTTCTCTATATTTCAGAGGACAAATGATTTTTTTTCCATTATACACTGTAAGTGAGGTCACTATCTGTTGCCTCTATATATAGAAATAAATGTTTAAAGTCCCGCACAGTTCCCTCAGCTGTCAGCCTATCCTTGTGACTGTTTCAGAAGAAATCAAAATAGATTCATGCCATTTTGTCTCAAGTCTATGATTTGGGCCAAAAAGCTATCTGAATGTAGCACTCGGGGGAGGAGAGGGGAGAGAATTGTGAACACACACCATCAGAGATAAGAGAAATATGCTAGGACATTTTTTATTTTGTCTTAAAGTGGCACTGTTTTAATGTGAAACTGTTTAGCAAACTTTTCTTGTTAGTCAGACACTTGACATGATCACAAAACACAATAAAAGGCATGTTTGTAATATCTTTATCATAATGAAACACCCCAAGTCGCCTCACATAGGTTAACAAAGCCATAAAAAATGCAAACAAAGCACTGGGGTTCATTTCTAGAGGAATAGAATTCAAAAGCAGAGAAGTTATGTTAAACTTATATCGAATCTTGGTTAGACCACACTTAAGAGTACTGTGCTCAGTTCTGCTCTCCAAATTACAAAAAGGATATAGAGGCACTGGAGAAAGTGCAAAAAAGATTTACAGGACAGGTCTAGAAAAGAGAAGGCTGAGGGGTGACCTGATAGAGGACTTTAAAATTATGAAAGGGTTTGATATGGTAGACGTAGAGAAGATGTTTCCACTTGTGGGAAGTCCAAAACTAGGGGCCATAAATATAAGATAGTCACTGATAAATCCAATACGGAATTCAGGAGAAACTTCTTTATTCAGAGAGTGGTGAGAATGTGGAACTCGCTACATTTTCAATTATTAGAAATAAATCTGATAGATAATAACAACAACTTGCATTTATATAGCGCCTTTAACGTAGTAAAAACAAACCCAGGCACTTCACAGGAGTGATTATCAAACAAAATTTGACACTGAGCCACATAAAGTGCTATTAGGGTAGGTGACCAAAAAAGAGGTAGGTTTTAAGGAGCGACTGAAAGGAGGAGAGAGAGGTGGAGAGGCTTAGGGAGGGAATTCCAGAGCTTACAGAATCACAGAATCCCCACAATGCAGATAGAGGCCATTTCGGCCCATCGAGCCTGCACCGACACATATCCCACCCTATCCCCGTAACCCCACGTATTTTATCCCCCCTAACACTAAGGGTCAATTTATCATAGCCAAATCAACCTAACCCGCACATCTTTGAACTGTGGGAGGAAACCGGAGCACCCGGAGGAAACCCACGCAGACACGGGGAGAATGTGCAAACTCCACACAGACAGTCACCCGAGGGTGGATTCGAACCCGGGTCCCTGGCGCTGTGAGGTAACAGTGCTAACCACTATGCCACCGTGTTGCCCAGCTTAGGGTCCAGGCAGCTGAAGGCACGGCCGCCAATGGTGGAGCGATGAAAATCGGGGATGCGCAAGAGGCCAGAATTGGAGGAGCGCAGAGAAAACGGGGGGGAGGGTTGCAGGGCTGGAGGGGGTTACAGAGGTGGGGAGGGGCGAGGCCATGGAGGAATTTGAACACAAGAATGAGAATTTTAAAATCGAGGCATTGCCAAACCGGGTGCTAATGTAAGTCAGTGAGCACAGGGGTAATGGGTGAACGGGACTTGGTGCGAGTTAGGGTACGGCAGCAGAGTTTTGGATGAGCTCAAGTTTACTGAAAGCAGAAGGTGGGAGGAAGGCCAATTCAGGAACAAAAACTGGTTAACTGAACTTTCAATTTTGTGAATATCAGACTCAAATGTGGTTTTATTGTGATTGCATGTTCGAACTAGTTAACTGGAATGTAGGAAAGTGGGTGTGTATGTGGCCTAAATCTACAAGAGGTTTTAGAGAACAGGGCCAAGGATGATTCCAGAACTTGGAACTCAAAATTTGAAGAGACAAGAGCTGAGCTTTTTTTTTCCATTGGAGCAATAATTTAGAGGGGACATGATTTGTGTCTGTAAAATGCTGAGAAGCATAAATAATGCAGACGTAAGCAAACTATTTAACTTGCTGTGTGGCCTGGGTGGGAGGCCAAGTCTGTGGGCTATAAATTTTTCTTGCGCGGCTGCGCAAAGCGGGCGATAGCGAATCGGCCGCCCGTCGTGCGCTCTGTCCGATTTCTTTACCGTTGATATGAATAGAAAAGAAAATCGCGTTCAGTGAAAAACGGGCTGCCGATTCGCTATCGTCTGTTTTGCACAATTTCCTGAGACAAATTTATGCTCCAGTTTCTCTAGGTAGTGCTGCCGATACATTTTAATTTAAGTTTCAGTTAAATTTTATTCTTTGGGCTAAAAAATGTTTATTTCAATGTAACTTTATTGCATTTTAAATTTATTCCACCTGAATTTTAAGTTCATTCTACCTGCCCATCCACTCTTGGCCTACCTATCTGCCCCTTTTCCTCTTCACCTTCACCTTGCTTGGGCCATGGGCTTCTCGCCTCCCACCTTGACGAGTAAATGGACTAAACAAAAAGCAAGATGAGAGATTGGAAGAAATATCTTCCCTCTAGAGAGTAGTAAGTATGCGGAATAATCCCCCCGGAAAAGTAGGTGATGTTTTGTTGACTGACTCTTTCAAAATATTTACGAACGTACGAAATTAACGGGGTAGATGCTGAGAGGTTGTTTCCCCTGGCTGGAGAGTCTAGAACTAGGGGGCATAGTCTCAGGATAAGGGGTCGGCCATTTAAGACTGAGATGAGGAGGAATTTCTTCACTCAGAGGGTTGTGAATCTTTGGAATTCTTTGCCCCAGAGGACTGTGAATGCTGAGTCTTTGGGCTCGATTTTGTCATGGGGCGGGCTGGGGTCGTGTCATCCGTTTTTCGTGTTAGTCACCCGACTCCAATTGGATGTGGGAGAATTATTCGATTTTCCCCTAATTAGGCAATTGAGTTCCAGCATGTGGGAACCCATGACCCAATTAGTTTTTTCAGTCTGAAAGTCGCCTCTGATGACGTCATCATTGCTGCTGCATTAAGGTCTGCAAAGACTGGGAAGCTTTTGGCCTTTGCTGTGAGAGGGACCTGGAGGCAAAATGAGCAGCAGGAGACCTAAGTCTGCTCCCAGATTTTTACTACTACCACCACCGCCACCCTTCCACAACAATGGTTATGCCTGCTAAAAGTTCCCCCGGAATGATGATTGATCAAATCTCCTTCTTAATGATGGACCTGCAGCTGATAGTCAGCAATCCAAGTGTGCTACCGCCAGGTTTCACCGTCGTGTTTCAGAGGAGGCGTGCATCACGTCAGAAAAGTCACAAAATCAGAAAGGCCTCTCAAAATGGGATTATAGAGGCAATTAAGTGGTTGTTAAGGGCCTTAAGGGCCTATCCCGCCTCTTGGAGGCGGGACGGAGACGGGATCAGAAACCACGCATTTGGGAAAATTGCTCGGAGGTGGGATGGAGGCGGGATCGGGCCCGCCCGCCATTTTTTGCAATTTTAACACCCCACACGCCTCCATTCCCGCCTCCTCGGGCCTGGCAAAATCGAGCCCTTTGAGTCTATTCAAGGCTGAGATAGAAAGATTTTTGGACTCTAGGGGAATGAAGGGATATGGAGATCGGGCAGGAAAGTGGAATTGAGGTCGATAATCAGCCATGATCTTATTGAATGGCGGAGCAGGCTTGAGGGGCTGTATGGCCTACTCCTGCTCTTATTTCTTATGTTCTTAAATGACCAGCTGGCCCATCAAGCCTGCCTGTCATTTTGGTTGGGAATGTATTCGGTTGTTTCAGGGTCGGTATAGGCTGAGATGCTCAAACACTCAGGGTGGCTCCTGTGTTGCATGGGGCCAGATTGTTATCCTGTTGAGGATGACTAGCCTGTGTTCAGTAGTGGAGCTGTGGGGATAGATGAAGAGGATGAATATTGTGAAGTTTTGCTTGATTTCCTCAGGGAGTATTTATACAGAATTTTCCCTCAGGAGATTAAATAAGTGATGCACAGTGCGAGGTTGGGCTTGGTCTGTGGAAGAAACAGATTTGATGAGCTGAGTGCTTTTTTTCTTGTTGCATGCTTTTGTATGTTCTTAAAGTTTATACAGAAGAAATTCATGCTTTTCCTATTACAGTCAGTCTGCCTGCAAAGAAGGCTGCCGTGTTTCCTCCATTACAACAGTGACTACACTTCAAAAGTACTTCATTGGCTGCAAAGTGCTTTGGGACGTCCTGAGGTTGTGAAAGGTGCTGTAGAAAATGCAAGTCTTTCTTTTTTCAATGGGACGCCAATTGCATTTTGAGTAAAGAAGTTTCTCCTGAATTCCCTATTGGATTTATTAGTGACTATCTTATATTTATGTCCCTTAGTTTTGGACTCCCCCACAAGCGGGGCCTGAGTGAGGAAGCTGCCATGGGTTCCCCGCCAGGCTGAAGCTTGTCTGCAGCTGGTCTGTGGACAAAAAGAGGCCCCTCCAGGGTAAGTGTGGAACCAGGAGGAGCAGGACTGCTCTTCTGGGATTGTGGCGCCCTCCCCCCCCCACCCTCCTGGGTATCCATGCCCCCACCCCCACTTCCATGGCGCCCTCCCGAAACGCCACCCCCACCCCCACCGGACCCCCCCGTCACTTACCTACAGGTTGGCAGGCTGCCAAGTGTTGCCTGATCTTTCACTGTCAGCAGCCGCTCTGCTCCCTCTTCCCACGTCAGCCGTGACGTGAACCGGCGGCTTTCCGCTTGTGGGGGGGAGTCCAAAACTAGGGGACATAAATATAAGATAGTCACTAATAAATCCAATAAGGAATTCAGGAGAAACTTCTTTACCCAGAGGGCGGGTAGAATGTGGAACTCGCTACCACAGGGAGTAGTTGAGGCGGATAACATAGATGCATTTAAGGGGATGCTGGATAAACACTCGAGGGAGAAAGGAACAGAAGATAATAAAAACAGAAAATGCTGGAAATACTCAGTAGGTCAGGCAGCATCTTTCGATTCGGCACTTTACAGCCTTCTGGACTCAACACCGAGTTCAACAATTTCCGATCATAACCACTGCCCCCATTTTTTCAGATGGCAGCTGTTGGTGATGATTCCGCTATTCCCATTTACACCTCTTCTAGACCCATCTTTTGTTTCTTTACTTGTCCCATTACCATCGCCTTTTGCCTCGCACCATCATCCCTTTTGTCATTTAATCTCTCCTGCCTTCCACCCTATCACAGACCTTCCCTTTTGTTCTTTCCTCCCCTCCCCCCTTTCCCTGCCTCTGTACTTGCTTAAAAACCTGTTACATCTCCAACTTTTTCCAGTTCTGACAAAAGGTCATCGACCTGAAACGCTAACTGTTTCTCTCTCCACAGATGCTGTCTGACCTGCTGAGTGTTTCCAGCATTTTCTGTTCTAATTTCAGATTTCCAGCATCCGCAGTATTTTGCTTTTGTGTTGTGCGAAGGAATGGAAGGTTGTGCAGATAGGTTGTGATGAAGTAAGGTGGGTGGAGGCTCATGTGAAGCACAAACACCAGCACAGACCAGTTGGGCCAAATGGCCTGATTCTGTGCTGTGAATTCTATGCAAACGAGGCCCAGGAGTTAAAATACCCTGGGCCTGAAACACTCACGCCCCCTCCTCCTTAAATCCGCTCGAGGTTAAAATCGACCCCCCGTTTCTGTTACAACCAACAGTCTGCTCCACTGGAAATCGCTGCGTTCTCAACACTGATTCAAAGAAGTGCTTCAAAGCTCTCTAATCAAATAAAGTGCTTGTGTTGGTTGTGACCCTGACCTGAAACTGATTGCCCACTTCTCAAAAAAGGATTGCGGTTTTCAGAATACTTCAAGTTGCTGAACTCAAATGAGCATTTTTATAAAGTGTATTTAGAAGGGTCAGTCAGTTTGCTAAATGGGCTGGCACTGGACTGTGCTAAGCCATGGAGTGGTAGGATGTGGATTTTTCCCTTTGATTCTTCACAAGTTCCTACTTTTCCCTCAATTCTTTTCCTCTCCTGAAGGTGCTGACTGCTGATGGTCCCAGGATGCTGACAACACCCTGGTACCTCACTCAAGTGGTCAATCTTTGCGAGTGAGCTTTGACAGTGAGCATTAGCAGGCTATTTGATTCTGGAGGGCATCACAGCTGAGCCCAATCCCGCTCTCACCAGATGCCCTTACTTTCCAGCAGCAATCACTCGATAGCAATCAACGGCGGGAAGCTCAGCTGATTATCTCCCCTCCCTACTGCTGAGGCCCATTGTAGCAATGTCTTTGCTTGTCCTCTCAGTGTCAGCTGCGGCTCTCGCCTCTGAGTCAGCAGGTTGTGGGTTCATAGTCCCGCTCCAGAGACTTGAGCACAAAATCTCGGCTGACACTCCAGTGCAGTGCTGAGGGAGTGCTGCACTGTTGGAGGTGCCATCTTTCAGATGAGACGTTAAGCCGAGGCCCTGTCTGCTCTCTCAGATGGACGTAAAAGATTCCAGGGCACTATTTCGAAGAAGAGTAGGGGAGTTATCCCCGGTGTCCTGGCCAATATTTATCCCTCAGTCAACATCGAAAACAGATTACCTGGTCATTATCACATTGCTGTTTGTGGGAGCTTGCTGTGCAGAAATTGGCTGCCGCGTTTCCTACAATATAACAGTGACTACACTTCAAAAGTACTTCATTGGCTGTAAAGCGCTTTGGGACGTCCAGTGGTCGTGAAAGGCGCTATATAAATGCAAGTCTTTCTTTCACCGATCAAGGTCTTTGCTTGAACAATGTGTCAATCAGCTTTTCTGTGTCCCAATCATCTTGGTCTGCTCCTTGCCTCCAATCCTATCTCTTCCAACTGTATCAGTCTCTTCATTGTTGGGGGCTTTTGACCATTTTCTCATTTTGCAGAATACTCAGCAACAAATCACTCTCCGTAAATCAGTCCCATGTTTTTCGGCATTGGAGAACCCATTTTACAAATGCATTTTACTGGTGGGATGTCTTGCCTACGGGTCATGCGTATTGGGAAATGGTGGGCCGCTACCCATTGTTTTCCATCCATTAAAATGATGAATGGAAAACTGTGGGCAGCAAGGCTCTCAGGCAACAGGACACATTTGCAAGCTCAGCCTTCATAAGTCAGCCAACTGGGATAATCTTCAAGAATTCTTTTGCTGCCTTTACGTGGCCCAGCTGCTCTATTCAGTCTTCGGATCCTCCTACCCGTGGCATCGAAGCACAGCTGGCACTGGCATGGAAGGTCTCGTATCTCACTCTGCCCATTCTGTTAGACCTGCTATTACATCTTGGTCCAATCATGCTCGTCATTCTTTATATCTTGAAACGATCTGCCTGGTGTCTTAATCAGTCTGAAGCATAGACAGCCAACTTTATATCTTCTCATAACTTCTGTAAATCAACTATATGACCTGCTAAATGCAATTTTATAGAAAAGAAGCACAAACTGCTGTCTTCCTGCAGCAGCTCATTCTGGACCCGTCCCAAACTGTCTCTTGCAACTTTTGTAAATCCGCCTTTCTACTCTTCCATCCGAATGGTACAGTTGCTAACTCTCCTAAGGAGTTAAAAGCTGATCTTTCAGCTCACTTTTCTCCTCCTACTCCTAATAAAATTACAAAGGGATATCGATAGATTAAGTGAATGGGCAAAATTGTGGCAAATGGATTTCAATGTAAGCAAATGTGAGGTCATCCACTTTGGACCTAAAAAGGATAGAACAGGGTACTTTCTAAATGGTGAAAGGCTAAAAACAGTGGAGGTCCAAAGAGACTTGGGGTTCCAGGTACATAGATCATTAAATGTCATGAACAAGTACAGAAAATAATCAAAAAGGCTAATGGGATGCTGGCCTTTATATCTAGAGGACTAGAATACAAGGGGGTAGAAGTTATGCTGCAGCTATACAAAACCCTGGTTAGACCACACCTGGAGTACTGTGAGCAGTTCTGGCACCACACCTTAGGAAGGATATATTGGCCTTGGAGGGATTGCAGCGTAGGTTTACCAGAATGATACCCGGACTCCAAGGGTTAAGTTACGAGGAGAGATTACACAAATTAGGGTTGTATTCCCTAGAATTTAGAAGGTAATCTGATTGAAGTTTTCAAGATATTAAGGGGAAGAGGTAGGGTAGATAGAGAGAAAGTAATTCCGCTGGTTGGGGATTCTAGGATCCGGGGCATAGGAGTGAAATTAGGAAACACTTCTACACACAAAGGGTGGTAGAAGTTTGGAACTCTCTTCTGCAAATGGCAATTGATGCTAGATCAATTGTTAATTTTAAATCTGAGATTGATAGATTTCTGTTAATCAAAGGTATTAGGGGATATTGGCAAAGGTGGATATATGGAGTTAGGTCGCAGATCAGCCATGATCTCATTGAATGGTGGAACAGGTTCAAGGGGCTGAATGACCTACTCCTGTTCCTATGTTCCTACTCTAATCTTAATAATTGCAGTAAAGAACCTCCCTTCTTTGCTCTATTCTGTTCAACCATTGTGATTGATATCAAATTCCTTCCTTGCCAGGTCTATCAGATCCCTGCTTCAGTCATATTTGCAATTATCCCTCCCATCATTTCCGAATCGTATGCCTGTGAACCTATCCCTGTCCTATGCAATTTCTTTGATCTCTCTCATTACTAGCCCACCTTGGTTTCTTTGTGAAATTTGCTCATGTTTTCTCATCCCTAAGAATGGAGATCCTTCCAACCCTTTTAACTGCTACCCCATGCCTTCACTTTGGTATTTTCTAAAGTTAATAGAAACTTCTGGTACCATTCAAAGTTATAAAGTTCTTGTCTAATCCATGATCATCAATGCTGCTGATGACACAACTGTTCCACGAGTGATCTTGTTGACCATATAACAAAACTCTGGAATTCTTCTCTTGAACAATTTCCTGAATCATCTGTCATTCTCTTGACCACTCCAGAAGCTTCGACTGGGTCTGATGCCATGCACTTCGAATTAAGTTACCATCATATGGACTCCCACAAAAGCGATGTTCATGCCGATCTGTTTTCAGCTCTAATCACTCCATCTGTGCTGTAATTGGTGGCTGATCCTCTGACTTTTTCCTTAACTTGGAGCTTTTCCAAGACTCTCCCACTTTGTTCTTTCTTCATATCTACAACCTTCTCCATTCATCATCCAATCCTCGTACGAATATACGAAATATGACGGTCAGGAAAAGATCTACTGGTATATCCATACAGTTGTGATGCCTTGTGCATCAAAATACATGCACTACATACACTCCAGACCCTACCTGGAAGCCATGGGATCTGCTTGGGAGAGGCGAAAAATCAGATTAAAACCCCGGCCAATTAGGGGGGGAAAAAATCTGGAAAATTCCTCTCCGACTCCCTCAGATGATCAACCCTAGTCCAGGAGACCACTCTGGTCATGATTAACATTACCAGGTACCTATCTCTTGAAGAGATCTCCGCCCCAGCCAGAAACAGGTCCAGCTCTCGCTTGAAGGAATTCAAGAGTCAGCGTTCACCGCACAAGCCGGCAACCTGTACCACAGGTCCATTATTCTCTGGGTAAAGAAGGACCTCCTAACATCTAAACTAGTTCTGCCCTCACATTACTTGAGAGTGTGATCCCTGGTCCTCCCTAACCTACTTAGTTGGAACAATTTGTCTACACAAGGTGGTAGGAATGTGGAACTCACTACCATAAGGAGTAGTGGAGGTGACTAGCAAAGATGCATTTAAAGGGAAGCTAGATAAACACATGAGGGAGAAGGGAATCGAAGGATATGCTGATGGGGTTAGATGAAGAGGGGTGGGAGGAGGCTCGTGTGGAGCATAAACACCAGCATGGACCAGTTGGGCCGAATGGCCTGTATCTGTGCTGTACACTCTATGTAACAATCTAACCCCTTCATCTTATAAAGCTTGATCACAGTTTTGTTGGTGATTCCATTCTCTATAATTTTCGCTTGAATGGAAAAATTTCAAAAGCCACAAGATGCCTTACAAATAGACCTGAATGGATTGAGAGAACCGACTGATTAAATTTAATGTAGTGTCACATAACATGAGTCACAAAAGCTTTAAGATCAAGTAGTATTTGATTAGTTAGTAAATAACACCAAACCAGAAGCCGTTAATCACCATCCATATGTTAACCTCGAACTGTAACAGGACTTGTCATGTGATCCACACATTGACAACATCACTCTAGAGTCTAATGAGGATTAGGATTTACATGGAAAAATCAGATTGCAAATCAACTGCCATTCGATTTCACTTTCTATAGCGCGTGTACGCACAGGCTAGGATTCACGTGAGACAAGGCAAATACGAGAAGATACAAAGCTGAGTGTCAAGCATAATTGTTGGGGTTTATGAGGAGGTTCAATAGTGTCACTGAAATTCAACTTAGGTGCTGTAGAAAAGAGAGCTGGATTCTAAAGCATGTGGCAAACAACTAGCCATTCCCATTTTAGAATATCCAGTTCTGGTAACTAGATTTAACCAGTGCGTAAGCATAAATATTAAGTTGCTTGTTTTATAATTGATTGCTTCTAAGTGTAACTCTCCAGCCGCCTCCCCAAGAACATTTGGGCATTTGGAACATTGTGCTAATCGGCGAAGCTGAAATGAATGGTTTTCAAGATTCCTTTTTTGCTTTTCAATACTATTCTTGTTAGGTCTATACTTGCAAACAAAGGCTGAGAGGACAGGCAGGAACTGTTAACCCTTTTCGTAATCTTAATCCAGTCGTCTGCCAATACCAGTCTCGAGACAACTTCTAGAAGGTACATAAGAGAGACCTGAGGAGACCAGTTCTTCAAATTTCTCTCCCTCTCTCGGAGAAGCAGCTACTCCTCCCCACCTAGCTTACATAGAGGAACTCACGTGTGGTGAATTGCTGATGTCAACTTGCCTCTGCAACTATAACATGTTACTACACCAATTAAAATTCTTGAGATTTTATATCATAGAATCATAGAATAGTACAGCACAGAAGGAGGCCATTCGGCCCATCGAGTCTGCGCCGGCTCTTTTGAAGAGCAATCCAGTTAGTCCCACTCCCCCGCTCTTTCCCTGCAATTCTTTCTCGAAGTATTTATTCAATTCCTTTTTGAAGGCTACTATTGACTCTGTATCCACCACCCTCTTAGGCAGTGCATGCCAAAACCTAACCACTCATTGCGTAAAAAAGTTTTTCTTCATGTTGCCTTTGGTTCTTTTGCCAATCACCTTAAATCTGTGGCCTCTGGTTCTCGACCCTTCAGCCATTAGAAACAGTTTCTCTTTATTTACTCTATCTGAACCCTTCATGATTTTAAACACCTCTATCAAATCTCCTCTTAGCCTTCTCTGCTCTAAGAACAACCCCAGCTTCTCTAGCTTAGCCATGTTACTGTAATCCCGCGTCCCTGGAACCATTCTGGTAAATCTCTTCTGTACCCTCTCCAAAGCCCTCACGTCCTTCCTAAAGTGGGGTGCCCAGAATTGGACACAATACTCCAGCTCAATCGCTAAACCTATTTTAAATATGTTGTTTTGCCTAGAACTTACGGCACCTCAGCACGTTAGCGTGCCTCGCTTAATAGTACTTTCACCTCTCTCACAAGGTCCTGGGTTTGAATCCAACACCAGGACTTGAGTACATGATCTGGACTGACATTCCAGTGCAATACTAGGACAATGCTGCATTGTTGAAGATGCCATCCTTTGATTGAGACATTAAAATTAGGTCCCATCTACTTGTTCAGGTGGATGTTAAAGATCCCATGGGATTATTCAAAGAAGAGTGAGTTATCCCAGTGTCCTGGCCAGTATTCCTCCCTCAACAAGCACCACCAAAAACAGATTAACCGGCAATTTATCTTACTACTGTTTGTGGGATGTTGCTTGTAGAATGGCTGCTGTATTTCGCCCACAGAACAGCAGTCACTGCACTCCAGAAGTAATTTGTCACGTGAAGCTTTGAGATGTTTTGATGGTGTGTTAAGGCGCTATATAAATGCAAGTATATCATTTTTTTGACATCACAAGTAATAAACGGAGAGCATTATGAACAAAATAATTTACAATCATCTGCCAAACGGGTGTACAATTAATGAAAGGAACCATGTGTTTGTATTGGTGGGTAAAGGCCACACTGAATACCTCTGGCCAGTTAACATATAGATGAGGGCTATATTTGAAATACTGTGTGCAATTCTAAATGCTGTTACTACAATCAAATTCTCATCAAGACATAAGTAGTTTGCCAAGAAATATTATGCTCGGATCAAGATTATAATTGGATCAAGATTTCTTGTAAGCTCCCAAACACAAATAGCCAATCTGCTGATCGTTCTCCCCCAGCCCATGTAAATCATTCATTCAGTAACTTAGTCCATCAAAAACTTATTTACACACAAACTGATTATCCTTCTAAAATCTGCTGGTTTATCAGTATCCAACAATCTCTGTTGGAAAATATGTGTGGAGGGGGGCGGGGTGTTGGGTCTTCCAAAATAAAGGTCAAAGTAGTTTTCATGGCTATTGAAGAGCAGGGTGTTTATTTCAAGGTTTATCAAATCTTTGATGCCTCACAGGAAGTCTGATACTTTGCACCCAATTCATGAAAATCCATTTGGTTTCTGGCATTGCAGCACGGCCTCACCATAGCCTGTCTGATCACAGCCAGAGTATCTCCAGCAATGGCTTCTCTTTCCATCCCCGTACCGTTACCCCTGGAGTCTGCTAAGTAACCTTGGCCCCTCTTTCTCATCCACATGCCCCTTGGCGACATCATCTGCAGACATGTGATCAGCTTCCACATGTACGCTGCCAATACTCAGCTTCACCTATCCACCACCTCTCTCAGCCCCTTCACTGCCTGTCTGATTTGTCTGTGGCCACTCTGTTTTGACTTACATATGAGGGCTTGGGCAAGGTACTGCAGCGCAGCCAGCATCCGTGGAACCATGCCTTCCAAGAGTCAGCATTTGCAAGAGAGGAAGGAAGGAAATTGAAAAAAAAAAGCTCGACAGCTGAAAAAGTAAATATGTTTTTGCTGGAGAAAATATCGAGAGGGGTCTATAAAACAATGAAAGGAACAGATGACGTAGATGTAAGGGGGTCATTTAATTTAAACTCTAATCAGGTAAGTTCATAGATTGGAAGGTTATTTTTTTTCTTGAGTAACAGATATGTGTGAAAGACTACCAGCAAAAGCAGTTAATGCTCTCTCTTGATAAACTCATTTGGAAATAAGCTGGATAAAGAATTGGTAAAGATCAGGATTGAAGGTTGAAAGGATAATTGTGGACACGGCTGATTAAACACTCTGGGGTAGAAATTCGTCTCAGGCGGTGGTGCAAAACGGGCGGTGTCGGATCGGCCGCCCGTTCTACGCTGCGCCTGAGGTTCAGTTCCACTGCAGTCAATGGAATGAAATACCCGGCGGCTGATCCGATACCGCTCGTTTTGCGCCACCACCCGTGACGAATTTCTACCCCTCTAAAGTCAGAGTGGTCAACCTTTCAAAGCTCACAGCCAAAGAAAGAAATTGTGATTAAGAGCCACAAGTTTTAAATGCAGCACATATTGGTACACTCACTGATAAACACACTGTAACTAAAGCACACTATGAAACCAAGCCCATCAATGTAGCTTCTGACTCACTTTGTTTCAACTATTTACTTGAAATCTAGATTGTACTCTCTTATATCCCTGTTTCATTCCTCTCCGCTCCTCCCTCCCAGTGTCAGTTCCCCCGTCACAATACCTCACTCAATCTTTCAAATTCCTTAATTTCCTTGCTCTCAATCCCTTCCCATTCCTGTCTATCGTTTCTCATTCCCACTTGTCTCCTCTCTCAATCCCTCTGCGGTTTCTCATTTCCTCTCTCAATTTTCTTATTCCGTCTCTCATTTTCTCTCCATCTTTCTCTCATTATGTCTTCCTTCTTATTTCCATGTTTTCCCTCTCTCACACTTGCATTCCCTCTCTCTCCCCCCGTACCCCCCCCACTCTCTCCAAATCTCTTAACTCTCATTTCCTCTCTATCTGTTCATATTCAATCTGTGATATTCACGTGAGTCATAGAACAGCCCGCACCCCCCCCACTCTCTCCAAATCTCTTAACTCTCATTTCCTCTCTATCTGTTCATATTCAATCTGTGATATTCACGTGAGTCATAGAACAGTACAGCACAGAAGGAGGCCATTCGGTCCATCGAGTCTGCACCAGCTCTTTCGAAGAGGAATCCAGTTAGTCCCACTCCCCCGCTCTTTCCCCATATCCCTGCAATTTTTTCTCCTTCAAGTATTTATCCAATTCCCTTTTGAAGGCTACTATTGAATCTGGATCCACTACTCTATCAGACAGTGCATTCCAAAGCCGAACCACTCGTTGCGTAAAAAAGGTAATCCTCACGTCGCCTCTGGTTCTTTTGCCAATCACCTTAAATCTGTGCCCTCCCGTTGTCGACCCTTCAGCCATTGGAAACAGTGAAGTTTGTAAGATGTTATTAACCCGTCCTCTGGTATCATCGTTCCTCAGTGCAACAGAACAGCAGCTGGCACAGGAGAGGGAGAGCAGAAAACACACTGACATTCAGCTTCACCAGAATAAAGTCAGGTTGGAACCCTCTCCTGAGGCATCTCCTGCTCTGCTGCACTCAAGAACTCAATCGGTGTCTGTACTTTGTAGCTTGCGGCAGTCCACCATTTGATTTCACTAGAAAAATTGTACATTACCTGTGTAGACATTGGTTCTACCATTCCATCTGGTACGTTTTGTGCTGCAGAAGCCGGTAGCATGTAAAGGTTTGTGCAGCAGCAGGCGTGCCACTGCTGGTTTCTTCCTTTGCCAGGCTCTGGGTATAGCCACACTTCACCACAAACAAACCAAATGTAGTTCGTAAGCTAGAGGTTGGCCACCCCTGTTCTCAGTCTATGGGTTTAGTTTAGTTGGAACCGTGGGAACCTCATCTATGGCATGCAACCTGTCAAGATTGTGTGTTAGATTGATGATCTGGAGTTTTCAATTTACTTCATGAAACTTCAGAGTTTTGTCATCTTGCAAGTTTTCTGTGTGTGTGGCTATTCACCTTGTCCTGAATGGGTTGGGCAGAGTTGTACATGGTCTGTTTGAAGGAGGAGGTTGAAAGGCCAAATACTGCTTGCTCAATCCTTTCTTACATTCTTGCTCTATGAAGACAGTGATACATGAACAGGAATTCACAACCGTTATAGGCTGGCCCTCAAAAATGTCAATACAGTTTGTGATGGCAATTAACAAGGGAACGGTATTGTGCTGAGGTACTTGATCTCAGGATGGTGATAGGAATGCCAGAAATGGCCTCACTACCCTTGGATTAAGGAAGGTCAGATTGGCCAGGGTTCTTGGCTATCCAGCAACCTCTGAAGTGCCTGTGCGTTGATGTTGGGTGAGGACAAATTCGGTTGCAATACCCTGCTGACACTCACTGTCTAGATTCTTGCATTAAGAAAAACCACTTGAGTGAAGTGTCAGAAGAAGCGTCTCACCCATGCAGCTGCGTGCCAAGAAAGAATCAATGACTTTTGGAGAACTGGGGATAAGATTGGCTGAAAAGGGGGAAATAAATGGAGAAACCAAGGGAAAAAAAGGAAATAGTATTTCTAAAGCACAACTCCAGAGATATTTTATTAATTCGTTTGCATGTTAGTAAGACTACATTTAGAATAGGAAACACTTCTACACACAAAGGGTGGTAGAAGTTTGGAACTCGCTTCCGCAAACAGCAATTAATGCTAGATCAATTATTAATTTTAAATCGGAGACTGATAGATTTTTGTTAACCAAAGGTATTAAGGGATATGGGGCAAAGCAGGTATATGGAGTTAGGTCGCGGATCAACCATGATCTCATTAAATGGCGGAGCAGGCTCGAGGGGCTGAATGGCCTACTCCTGTTCCTATGTTCCAAGTACCTCTAGGTTTGGTCATCATATCTTCAAAAGGACGTTGGTGCATTAGATAAGATACAAACAGCAACACAGATGATGATTCATGAGGTTTCAAAGCCAGACTGAAGAAGCAAAGACTACATCAATAAGAAAAAAAGGAAAATATGATTGAAGTCTTTAAAATAATGAGGAGAGTAGATAAAATGGAAGTTCCTAAATTCTCTGAAGTGAACTTGCAACGGATATCCAAAGGGCATGATTTCAAAATGTGTAAACCACAAGTAGAATGGAAATGAGAAGAGAATTTCTCATGCAGGAATATTGACTTGCAAAGTAAGTTGCCACTGAGTATAGAATATAATGTGTCAGTCGATTAATTCCAAATGACTACAACAGATTGCTGGTTTTAGAAGGTACACTGAGGTATAAGATTAGAGCATGGGCAGGATAACAGAACCTGGTATATTATATTTAACAGAGAGTGATTCAATCAGTAATACTGGGATTAAAATAAGGATAAGGAAATAAGGATGGGGGTGTATGTGCACAAATCATTGAAGGTGGCAAGGTAGGTTGAGATAGCCATTAAAAAAGCATACGAGATCCTGGGCTTCATAATTAGAGCATAAAGTACAAAAGCAAGGAAGTTATGATGAGCCTTTATAAAACACTGGTCCGACCTCAACTGGAATATTGTGTCCAATTCAGGGCACCGCACTTTAGGAAGGATGTTATGGCCTTAGAGAGGGTGCAGAAAATATTTACAAGAATGATTCCAGGGATGAGGGACATCAGTTACGTGGATAGACTGGAGAAGCTGGGGTTGTTCTCCTTAGAGCAGAGAAGGGTTAGAGGAGATTTGATAGAGGTATTCAAAATCAAGAGGGGTCTAGACCGAGTAGATAGAGAGAAACTGTTCCCATTGGCAGAAGGGTCGAGAACCAGAGGACACAGATTTAAGGTGATTGATAAAAGAACCAAAGGCGACATGAGGAAAAACTTTTTTACGCAGCGAGTGGTTAGGATCTGGAATGCACTGCCTGAGAGGGTGGTGGAGGCAGATTCAATCGTGGCTTTCAAAAGGGAATTGGATAAGTACTGAAAGAAAAAATTTTGCAGGGCTACGGGGAAAGGGCTGTGGGGGAGTGGGACTAGCTGAAGTGCTCTTGCAGAGAGCCGACACAGGCTCGATGGGCCGAATAGCCTCTTTCTGTGCTGTAACCATTCTATGTTAAGAGCAGATTTAATATACATATTTTTAAATATGAAGGGTTTTGATAGCGAATAGAGAAAGACTGTATCCTCTAACTGAGGAGTCAGTCACGATGACTCGTCAATTTAAAATTGCCACTAAGAGAATGAGGAGATACGAAGAAAAATCCCGGACACAGAGGGTTGTTGGAGCATGGAATGTTTTACCACAGTGGGTGCTTGAGGCAGAGACCACTGTGGCCCTGAATTTGCGGTCAGAGGCTTCCCGTGGGGAAATGCCTCCGATCAGCAAATAAAATGCCCGCGTACCTGGCGGTCCGGGAGGTACGGAGACTCGCAGACCTGCGCCTCTCTGGGTACTCGCAGGTAGAGGCCCACGTATCCCAGGGGCGCACACGGTTCGCAAGCGCCCCTGGGATCACGTGGGCTGGCCCAACAAATGAAAGAGGGGAATCCCCATTCATGCTTGTGCGTGTACGGAAACCCCATAAGCATAAATGGGAATACCCCAAAAAATACATCTCCACATCAAATAAAAAAAAAACCATTACATATTTAAAATTAATTCAAATGCCATTTAATTAAATATTTAAAACAAAAATGTATTTTTTTGAAAATATTTAAATGTTTTAAACAGGCTAAAAATAAACCTACCTTATTGTACAGCTTTTTTAATGTATAAATGATTGATAAAAATTAATTTTTTAAAACTCTTACGCTGGTAAAAGCAGACCTTACGCCTGCTTTTACCACGCGTAAGAGTTTCACGGGCATTCGCTGGGCAGAAGCCCAACTCTCCGCCTGCGGATGACCTTTTCCCAGGGATGCGTTGGATCGGTCAAGAAAATTCTTGACCGATCGCAAATTCCGGGTTTTCGCACATGCGCTTCGCATGCCTAAACCTGGAACTTGCGCGGCCCTTACAGGCGCGTACACACCTCGTACGCACCCGTAGGGGCTGCAAATTACGGCCCAGTATCTTTTAATAGCGAAAGATGTAGGACTATGTCGAGAGAGCCGGCCAGTTTTGGATTGCTCTAGCAAAGAGCCGATACAGACACAATAGGCCAAGTGGTCGCCGATTATGCTGTGAAATTTTGTTTTTATTTTTTAACAGAAAATGGAAGAGTACCCATATACTCCGTAATCAAAAGCCCACTAATGCAATTGCAGAAATGTATGGGTTTGAAATCACCAATTTCTGAGAATGTGACTTCCATGTTATATTATAATTTATGGAAAACATTGTTTTTTTATAATCTCCTACCATTTTGACTGTTGTTTTTGCAATGCACATAGGTCCAGTTACAAAGAACACTTTTTGTGTCTGTCTGGGGTTTCCACGACAATGGGCATAGTAGTGCAAGCTCTTTCATGGGTTTGAGGATATGAGATTGTGTGAGAAGTCCTTGGATACCGTTTGTCCAGTCAAAGGCCTTTGATGATGGGTACTGGTGACAGGATAGCTTTGAGCTTACACCTCCTGACTGTCATGTTGTTCAGTGATGAACGTGTCTTCAGAATTTAATGATGCACTTATAACATATGGAATTACTCTCCCGACGGTAGGTGAGCCGTTCAAACCACAACTGTCTCAAGTTCAATTCTCTCTCTCTCTCTCTGCTGTTAGAATGGGCGGGATCTTGCTGGGTAAATAACGGCGGGTTAATGAGGCACGCCGTTATTAATGTGCAAATCGGCCAGTGAGTTCAGGGGATTAAGAGGTACGCTGTGTGTTGCGAATCTCCAGAACTTGCTGGTCGGTTTGCTTCACACAAACGGCATCTCGCCCTCAACCTCCCCGTTATTTTTAAGAAATAGCTGGATTTGTACATTAATTGCCCATTAAACTTGCCGCAGAAAGTTAAGTCTGGTAATTAACAGCGTAAGTACCTTTTGCATGCAATCATTGCCAATCAACCTCTCTGACCCAGAAATTGAACAATTTAAACCGTGAAGTCTCATTCCTTCAGGTGGTAAAGTGTTCTTAGAGATTTAAAAAATGCCAAATTTTAATTTTTGTCTTACTTTTCCTTTCTGTCACTTTTTCTCTCTCTTAATCCAATCATTCGTTCCCTCTATTTCTCTTTCTGTACCTGATTTGACTCTAATTCACCCTATTTCCTTCTCCGTTGTTCCTCTGTTTCTTTCTCAATCCTTAAATCTCATTGGTTAAGGACATAGACTGTTGGTCCCGCCATTCACTAAGGCCCCAGATGCCCCGTTGCCCTCGCTATGCTGTTACCAGCTCGCACTTCCAGCAAGCTCCGGCGCAAAAACATTTTGAGTTGAAGCGAGATGCTCCGCTCCAGCAAGATCTGGCCCATGATCCCAAGTGGCATAGCAGCTGGACAACTGGTGTCAGAGCGCCTGGGTTAGATGGGGGAAAACTGACCAGGATTTCCACTCCTGAGTGCTATCCAGCAATTCATGCTAGAAGCGCACATGTATGGCTATCATATGAGGGTAGTAACCTTGTACTGCAATATACCTTCAGTGGGTAGCACACTCGCCTCTGAGTCAGAAGGTTGTGGGTTCAAGTCCCACTCCAGGGACTTGCGCATAATCCAGGCTGGCACTTCATTGCTGCACTGTCAGAGGTGCCCTCATTTGGATGAGACGTTAAACTGAGGCCCCGTCTGCCCTCTCAGGTAAAAGATCCCGTGGTACTATTTTGAAAGAAGAGCAGGGGGGTTCTCCCCGATGTCCTGGCCAATATTTATCCCTCAATCAACATCACCAAGACAGATTATCTGATCATTATCACATTGCCGTTTGTGGGAGCTTGCTGTGCACAAATTGGCTGCCTACATTACAACAGTGACTACACTTCAAAAGAGCTTCAATGGCTGTAAAAGAGCTTTGGGACGCCCTGAAGTCATGAAAGACGCGATATAAATGCAAGTTCTTTTTTTTATTTCTTAGTTCAGTTGTGTCATAGCCAAATGAATTGTGAATAAGTTCATACGTGGCATTGGTGCTAAATATAATGTGGCTAATCCCCAAAATCTGCATTAATGAGGATGTTAAGAAACATCGGCATTTCACAGTTGCCTAACAGATATTGCTTACATAATGTCATGTGATTGCATTACAACCAAAAGCCAGTAAATTAGCTGCTATTCCTGGTCTACAGTTGTCAATGAATGGAGTCACAGTAACAAAGGGCAGCTGCGAGGTGCAATAAGTCATCTCTTAACATGTGTGGCATGCTCATTTTGCAGTGCTGTGGGTGATTTGAGAACGATGCTATAAGTAGCCTGGGTTGTCTCAGAAATAAGTCTGTCTGGGGTGGATGACCCAGAGTCTTAAGAATGAGCAGGCGGTATATTTATGCCAATACCTGTCATTTTTATTTGTATTAACTGTCTCCTGTCAACTTCAGCATGACCTAGAATTGCTATCTACTCCCCAAAATCAGTCAGGGGTAGGATATAAGCAGTGTAGGGGTGGGATCATGGCTTAAAATGTTATCATAAAACTGAAAAATATTAATAAGCAGGGCTTCCATATCATAAGAGAGAAAGGCAAAGTGAAAATTAATTGATTTTTTTATTTAACAGATAGATTTGGGTGTCTGACTTATAAACCAAGGCCCCGTCTGCTCTCTCAGATGGACGTAAAAGATCCCATGGCACTATTTCAAAGAAGAGCAGGGGAGTTCTCCCTGGTGTCCTGGCCAATATCTATCCCTTAATCAACATAACAAAAAACAGATTATCTGGTCATTATCACATTGCTGTTTGTGGGAGCTTGCTGTGTGTAAATTGGCTGCTGCGTTTCCTACATTACAACAGTAACTACACTTCAAAAAGTACTTCATTGGTTGTAAAGCGCTTTGGAACGTCCCGTGGTCGTGAAAGGCGCTGTAGAAATGCAAGTCTTCCTTTCTTTATATATTTTAGAAATTTCCAGACTGGACTATCTGGAACAAAACTGGGCAGGTGACAGTGTTATCACCGGCTTGATGATTTCAGGAATTCGTGACCCAAAACCGCAACATGTGTTGAGAGCCCAGGGATGCCAATATTAATTTTGAGGTGGAAGCTCAGCCCAGAAGTTGTACACATGACAATTCTATACATTTCAGGACAGGTGGACAGGATATTAATGGGTGCAATGCTGCATAAAGAAGCACTGTTTTGCTGGCAAGGGAGAGCAGCTGGGGCGTAATTTTCACATCATGTGTAAGCAATACCACGATTTTTACTTTGTTACAGAACTAGCTCATCTTTTCTTCCCTCCTCCCCTGCAGGCGCTGACTCATGCTGCGATATAGTTCCCTGGATGCCATCAGCCCTTTGGTGTCTCACACAAGTTGTGCGTAGGCTTTCACAGTGAGTGCTGGTGGGTTATTCAACAATTGGCAGCCCACATCTGTACTCATGGAAACCCACCTTTTAAAAAAAAATTCGTTCCTGGAATGTGGGCGTCGCTAGCAAGGCCAGCATTTATTGCCCATCCCTAATTGCCCTTGAAAAGATGGTGGTGAGCCCTCAATCTGCAATCGGGTATGCAAACCCCAGATAGGTTTTTTTCCTCCCTGACCTAGGGTACTTTAGCCAACTGACGTGCGCCTACTGCTGCCCTGACTGCACTTAGACAACTTGGCACAGACTGGGGATTGAACTTGGGACCTTTTTAGTTTGCATGTACAACACTGGACCGTGTACTTATGTCGTAGGCCAAGAAAGGGATGTTTTAACACAAAATATTATTTGCACTGTCGAATGACAAACACTGAACGGCTTTCCAAAAACTCCTTGCTCTCTCTCTCTCTCTCTCTCTCTGCAAGAGCATTTCAGGAGTGAAGCGATCAGTTGGGGGTGGTTGGACCTACATGATTTCTATCTGACTAAACAACAACGACTTGCATTCATAAAGCACCTTTAACATAGGAAACCTTCCAAAGGCGCTTCACAGGAGTGTAATCAGACAAAAGTTGACACATAGCCAAAGAATTAGGACAAGTGGCTCAAAGCTTAGTCAGAGGTATGTTTTAAGGATGGTCTTAAAGGAGGAGAGATAGGTGGCAAGGCTTAGGGAGGGAATTCCAGAGCTTAGGGACGTGAAGGTTGAAGGCTCGGCCACCAATGATGGGGGCGAAGGGAGTGGGGGATGCACAAGTGGCCACAGTTGGAGGAACGCAGGGGGATAAATTCAGATGGTTAGTGCCTCCAGTTAGCATCTGGCGGGGGCGCAACGAGTTACCGCCGGGGACCTCAGCGCCAGGTAGATCGTGACATCAGTGAGCATGCAACACTCACTGGATGCCCGATCTGCAAAATTCATTGTCGCCTCCTGCCTTAGCGCCTCGCCCCGACAGCGAGAGGAGGCATCAAGCAGGTGGATGCTGGCTCCAGGGGTGCTACTTAAAGGGATCATGAGTAATGAGTCGCAGCTGTCATGTTGGTGCTGTTTCACTGCTTCCTTGTCAGTTTGACATTGTGCAACAGTTTAATTCAGTCATTTAAAGGTTGTTTAGTATCAGGAGTGTTGTGGCTACTAACAATTAGTTACATTTATTCTCACAAAATAGTCAAAGTGCTACACTTGGTTACATTAATGGGAGCTGTACTGGCAGCCGACCTCGCCCTCCAGGATCTACGGCGGAGGGAGCGGAGGCAGTGAGAAAGATTTGAACATGTGGCCAGAGGGAGGAGAAGGGCCATGAGGGCTCTCACCAGGAGGCCTTACTCTCCGAGGGTATTCCGAGAGCACTTCTCCTACCTCCAATTAAGCGAGGAGCAGTGTATTGGAAGGCTCCGCTTCAGCAAGGAAGTGGTCACAGAACTCTGCCACCTCCTGCCCCCAGACCTCGAGCCTCAGATCAGGGCGACGATGGCTCTCTCAGTGGCAGCCGTCGCCCTCAATTTCTTCGCCAGCGGATCCTTCCAGTCTGCAACAGGAGATATAGCTAACATCTCGCAGTTCGCCGTCCATCGCTGCATCCGGGAGTTCACAGAGGCTCTCTACAGTAGAAGAAGGGACTACATTTCCTTTCCCATCACCAGAAAGAAGCAGGACGAATGTGCATGTGGCTTTGCCAGGATAGCGGGCTTCCCCATGGTGCAGAGCGCCATTGACTACACCCATGTGGCTTTGCGGGCACAGCATAACAACCCTGAGATCTTCAAAGGCTACCACTCACCTAATGTGCAGTTGGTGTGCGACCACAGACAGCGAATCCTCAATGTGAATGCCCGCTATCCTGGCAGCAGCCACGATGCCTTCATCCTGCGCCAGCACTCTTCCAGCCACCACGTCAAGCTCGCGGCTGGCTGGTCGGAGACAAGGGTTATCCGCTCTCCACCTGGTTCATGACTCCCCTCCGCAACCCCAACACACCTGCCCAGCACTCATATAATGAGAGCCATGCTGCCACCAGGAACATCATCGAGCAGACCATCGGGGTGCTCAAGCAACAGTTCCGCTGCCTTGGCCGCTCGAGAGGAGCCCTCCAGTACTCGGCTGAGCGGGTGTCCCATTTCGTCGTGGTCTGCTGCATGCTCCACAACTTGGCCATCATGAGGGCCCAGCCCTTGCCACCAGGGATTGCGGGACCACCTCAGGAATAGGAAGAGGGAGAGGAGGAGGAGGAGGAACAGGAGCAAGGGAGGAGGCAGCCACTCAATCGGCCATCCGGAAGGGCGGTCCGTGACTGCCTCATCAGACTCTGGTTCCAATAAATTAAACCCCAGATCCCCGTTGCTCACCACGTCCCTATCATTCTATCCCTGTTGCAGGCCATATCACAGCACAAAGCTGAAATGAGAGACACCACAAAATAATCCAAACTGAATTAATAAATTTATCAATAATCAGTGAACACATATTTACAACAACAATATTAACTATTCACCCTTGTGCAATCCCTTAGTGCCTCTCGTTACTGTGCCTTTGCCTACTCTAGTGCTCCTACGAAGTGTTGGCCCAGTGGCTGCAGCAGGGCTGGTGGAAGGCTGCTGAGTGTTCGTGCGGGAGACTTCAGATTGCCTTGCAGGCCACCCTCGACCAGCTCTGGGCCTGGAAGGCCAGGCTGTAGACTGCACCACCTCAGCATGGGCGGCAGCAGTCTGGGCTGGCTGGATGACAGGCAGTGACAAGGACAATTGGTGGAGTGCCAGTGGTGGGAGCAGGAATGCTGTCATCCTGAGAGAGGACAGCAGTTTCCTGCTCCACTGACCCACTGCCACTCCCCTGGGGCAGCACCTCAGCATGCCTAGCAATCTGTTGCAGTACAGATTGCTGGCCTGCTACGACACCATGAAAGCCCCGGTCGACGGTCGTAGACCCAGCCACGATGGCAGCAGTCAAAGCTTGCGTTGCATCAAGCTGAGATTGCACGAGAGCAGTCTGAGATTGAATGCCACGAAGCATACACTGCATTACAGTACTAAGACGTTGCATCGCTACCACCTATGCTGCAATGGAAGCTGCCAGATCGCCCATCACACGCGGCATCAGGTCTGGGTCGCCATGGTCTCTCTGGGAGTCTACCATCCTTTGCAAACTGGAAATGATGGGCTCCATGGCGGCGCAGAGCTCTGTGCAATGTTGGAGGCGGACTCCTCCATGCTCCTTACCATTGCCGAGATCTCTTGGGCACCCTTGTATTGCACCTATCATCTCCGTGTGCTTGCCCATCACCCTTCTTCTAAAGGCCTCCTCATCGAGGTCCTCATCTGAGTCCTGTGCAGCAGAACTTGCCTCCTGGAGAGCTGGCTCCCGAGCTACCCTTTCCCCCTGGCCTTGCTGCAGCCTGCTCGTCCTTGGTGCATGACCCTGTGCAGATCCCGCTACAATTCTAGCCTCTAAAGAATGCGTAGTGCTAGTATCTGAGCGGCAGATGAGACATGCAGTGACGCGGTGTCTTCTTCCTACTCCTCTTCTCCCGCCTCGCTTTCAATGGTACCCTCAGGTACAGGCTGCTCAGGTGCTTGCTCATTATCTGAAAGCATAAAGGCACAAGAGTCGGGTAAAGGGGAGGGGAGGGGGGCAGGAAGGGAGAAATGCATGCATACAGCATGATTAGCTGGAAAGTGCGAAAGGCTTGTGGGGTGAGGGGGAAGTGGGATGTGAGAAGAAGGAGTAGGGATGAACATACCCTTGTTGTCCCCAAGGGGGTCAACGTCACCGGTGGCCACGGCGCCCACCACCAGGCACCCAATAATCTGCAGCACTCGAGTCTCTAGCTCAGACAGTGGTTGGGTGTTGGCTTGTCCTCCCCCTGTGCGCTGCTGCTCCCTCCTGTTGTGAGCCACCTTGGCCTGCAAGAGAAAGAAAAGCGTGTGAGTGAGTGTGGAGCAATGTGTTTGGGTGATGTGCCTGCCATAGTTGAATAGCTGTCATTGTGTGCAAGGTGTGAGATGTGAGTGTTGCTAGGTAGAAATTGTTGGTAGGTGAGTACTGGGGGTGTGGTGCTTTGAGCAGTGTGTGCAGACTGTGGTTCAGATGGGGGTATGTAGCATTTGTTGAAGCATTGACTCACCCTGACCACCAGAGTGAGATTGTTAAATTTCTTCCTGCACTGTGTGTGGGTCCTGGGGACCACAGTGCTGCCCGAGACATGCTGGGCTACCTCCCTCCACATGGTGCGGAAGAATTATGGCGACGGCCTCCTGCCACTTGACGGGTAGAGCACCGCCCTCCGTCTTTCCACTGCGAATACCAACGCTTCCAATGCATGGTCACAGAATCTGCGGGCTCTCCCCCTGGGGCGTGGATCTGCCATCATTACGGCTGCCTGAGTCGTCCAGCTCCTTCTCCTTGACCTGCTGCTGCTGATGAGACAGCTGCACAGCCAGCAATGATGAGAATGAGGTTCTGCAGCATCAATGAACCTCCCCTTTAAGAACTAGAAAGAGCCTGTGGCAATGATGACTTGTGATTAGACTGCACCTGATATTGGTCAGCACTTCCCCATTTAATGCCACTGAGCTAAGCCATCAGCGCTTGATTTAACGCTCCAATCCTTTCTTTGTGCAATGAGACTGAATTTTGCATACAGTCTGAAGCATTAGCGCCTGGCGCTAATTCTCAATCTTTTCAAAAGTTACCGCCCATTCCTGGGCTATAATGAATTTCTCCCCCGCAGGGTTCTTGGTGGGTTGTAGGGCTAGAGGGGGTTGCAGAGATAGGGTGGGGTGAAGCCACGGTTGGATTTAAAGGCAAGGATTTGAGGCGTTGGTGGATCGGAAGCCAATGTCGGTCAGCGAGCACATGGGTGAACGGGACTTGGTGTGAGTTAGGATATGGGCAGCAGTGTTTTGGATGAGCTCAAGTTTACGGAGGTTGGAAGATGGGAGGCCGGCCAGAGGAGCAGTGGAATAGTCGCGACTGGCAATGGATAATGGTTTCAGCTGCAGATGGGCTGAGGCAAGGGTGGAGACAGGTGATGTTACGGAGAGGATATGAGGTCGGAAGCTCAGCTCTGCATCAAGTAGGATACAAAGGCTGCGAAGAGTCTGGTCAGCCTGAAACAGTGGCAACGGAGGGGATGGAATCGGTGGCGAGGGAACGGAGTTTGCGGCGGTGGTGGTGAGGTACAGCTGGATGTCGCCTGCGTACATGTGGAACCTGACATCATGTCTTTGGATCATCTCGCCAAGGGCAGCATATAGATAAGCAATAGGAAGGGGCCAAGAATGGATCCTTGGGGCATTCCAGAAAGTTTGAGGAAGGGGTGATAACAACAGATTTGAAAGGGAGGGGGAGAGTATCTTAGGAGAGCAAACCGTTTACGACATCAGCTCGCGGAGGAGCCAGAAAGGGAGGTTGGGTGGTCAGCAGTTTTGTGGGAATAGGGTCCAGAGCAATGTTCGCTGTAATTTTTTTTGGCGCCGTGCGGCCCCTTGGGGCTGCGCGGGCCATTCAAAATACCGTGCACGCGTGGTTTTTGCAATGAAAAGCTGGCAAACCGGCTGTGCAGGATCCCTGGAGCGCTGCACGGCCACGCAGCTTAAAGGAAACATTGGTCCAAAGAGAAGGTGGGTCATGGACAAGCTGAACTTGGACAGGGCATGAAAGGAGAGAAATTGGAGAAAGATTAGGGTTTAAGGCTCGGGTACGGGGGAACCTTGGGGAAAGTTTGGGTTGGTAAGCAAGGGGAAGGGAGGGAAGCAGCTGAATGGATGGTTTCAATCTTAATGACAGAAGTCCATCAGCTCCTCGCACATTATTGGAGGTGAGGGTGGAGGGGGCAGGGGAGAGCGGTTTGAGGAGACAGTTGGTAGTGAGAAGATGACACGGATTATCTTTGCATTCCAGGATAATCCGGGAGTAGTGAGCAATTTTGGCAGAGGACAGCTTGGCCCAATAATGCTTGATGTGGTCCATCCAGATCTGGCGATGAATGGCTAATCCATATAGCTAAATTTGATCATAATGAAAGACTCCATTATTTAAAGAAGGAAGAAACAACTTGTATTTATATAGCGCCTTTCATGACCTCAGGACGTCCCAAAGCTCTTTACAACCAATGAATTACTTTTGAAGTGTTGTCACTGTTGTAATGTAGGAAACGCAGTAGCTAATTTGCGCACAGCAAGGTCCCACAAACAACAATCTTTTTTAGCAAAGTTGGTTGAGGGATTAATATTAGCCAGGATACCAGGGAGAACTCCGCTGCTTTTATCTGAAATAGTGCCTTGGGATATTTTATGTCCACTGGGGACTCGGTTTAACGTCTCATCCGAAAGACGGCACCTCCGACAGCGCAGCACTCCCTCAGTACTGTACTGAAGTGTCAGCCTGGATTGTGGGTTCAAGTCTCGAGTGAGACTTGAACCCACAACCTCTGACTTAGAGGTGAGAGTGCTATCGATTGAGCCACGGCTGACAGTTGTGCGTCATATAAGTTCATGTTTGCACCCCCTGGTCTCACGGGAGCAAAGATGGGTGCCGTACGACTATGGCGGTGTAGAGCAAGAGGCTGTGAATATAGGTAGGAGAGTTTATATGGAGGGAGAGGTTAAGATAGGACAGGAGCGCAGTAAACTCAGAGGAGAAGGGGTAAGGTAAGTTGAGATGGAGATTGAAATCACAGATAAGAAGTTGTTGCTCAGTACAGAGGCTGAGGAAGGGAGCAATGTTCTCCTTAAGCTGCGCAGCGGTCTGGAGGTCCCATGCCGGCCACTCACCGGCTTTTAAATGGAAAAAACACGCATGCGCGAAAATTTGAATGGGCTGCGCAGCCACTTAAAACAGCCGCACACCCAAAAGAAATTAGAGGGAACATTGGGACTGAGGATATCTCCGTGAGAAATTTGGGTGGACAGTACAGAATGAGGATTTTAAAAGCGAGGCGAGAGGGGTGAAACAAAGTATGGTGCTTAAAGGAGTAGGAAGACAGACCAATATGAGATTTGGTGCTAAGAGCCACACCGCCACTGCGGCAGTTTGGGCGGGGCAGTTGGTGGAAGGTATGGCCAGGTGGGGAGGCTTCAGTAAAGGGCATGTTTCTGTCAAGGTCATGATGTCAATGCAATCATCCACAATAATGTCATGGATGGCAAGGGCCTTGTTTGCAAATGAACGGGCATTCTGAAGGGAAATGCGGAGAACGGTGAAGGTTGATCGGCTGGTAGAGTCCACGGGATCAGCGGTGCGAAGGGCGAGTGGGACGAGAAGGAGGTTGGCACAATTAGCCCCCAGCTAATGAGACAGCACCGAGTGCCTCAATGGGCCCTTGGAAGAATGCCGAGAGGCACAGAGAGAAGCTGTGGGTTTGGGGCTTTGCAGTAACATATAGTTTAAAAATGTTTTACATAAATCTCACAGCTGTGGAATTCCTTACTACCTTCAGTTTCTGATTCCTCTTACAGAAAGACTTGCATTTAATTAGCGCCTTTCACGATCACCGGACATCCCAAAGCGCTTTACAGCCATTGAAGTACTTTTTGAAGTGTAGTCACTGTTGTAATGTAGGAAACGCGGCAGCCAATTTGTGCACAGCAAGCTCCCACAAACAGCAATGTGAGGATGACCAGATAATTTTTTTTTAGTGATGTTGGT
This sequence comes from Squalus acanthias, assembly GCA_030390025.1. Classification (NCBI taxonomy): domain Eukaryota; kingdom Metazoa; phylum Chordata; class Chondrichthyes; order Squaliformes; family Squalidae; genus Squalus; species Squalus acanthias. The sequence continues at coordinate 5,241,278 of CM059437.1, read as the reverse complement.
TGAGGGATAAATATTGGCCAGGCCACCGGGGAGAACTCTTCTGCGAAATAGTGGCCGTGGGATCTTTTACTTCCACCTATAAGAGAGCAGACGGGACCTTGGTTTAACGACTCACTCAAAAGATTGCACCTCTGACAGTGCGGCACTCCCTCGGTACTGCACTGGGAGCGTCAGCCTAGATTTTTGTGCTCCAGTCTCTGGAGTGGGGACTTGAACCCACAACCTTCTGACTCAGAGGCGAGGGTCACTCAAATGAGACAGACCTCAAATGATGACTTTTTTTTGTGCTTCAGCCTTTTTCCTTCTCACTCTTATCAAGCTGGGTGATGCCTTGCACTGCTTATCCCCCCCTTCACATCGGTCCTTGATAACATGTAGTTTAAAAAGAAAGACGACCAACCTAGGCCTCATGATCAATTAGCAGGCCTCTTCAAGCGTTCCCATCCCTCTCTCTCTCACACACAGGCATGCGCACTCTTGCCGCGAACGCGCACCCTGGCCACCCACGTGACCGTCAGGCGGGGCCGCGCTGCTGACGTAACGACGTTGGGCGCCGCGGATGCTCGTGCCGACACGCACGTCCCCACCAGCTCGGTGGGCGGGCGAGCGGGGAGCGCGCACGCGTCGACGCACGGGGAACGTGGTTGGTTGGGGCGGGGTGGGCGCGCACGCACGGAACGGGAGGGGGCGGTCAGTTTGTCAGCTTCATTGATGTTGCTCGGCGGCGACGCCGCGCTTCTCGTCTTTCGCCGCCTGCTCACCGCCTCCAGCTGCTGGAGAGGCCCACGCTGCTTCCCCCTCCCCCGCACCCGAGCCCCGCCACTCGCAATCGGCCCCGCATCAGGAGGTGGCTCCTCGGCGGCAGCAGCGCAGACAAAATGCCGGCCAAGCGGCCCTTCGAGCGGCTCCCCGCCGACGTGACCCCGGAGAACTACGCGCTGTGCCTGAAGCCCGACCTGATCGACTTCACCTTCGAAGGCAAGCTGGAGGCCTCGGTGGAGGTAAGGGCCACAGAGAGAGAGAGAGAGAGAGAAAACACACACGCACACACACACACATTGCCTAATCTAGCCCCCGGCTCTGGAGCTGCCTTAAAGGCCGCAAATTTACCTCAAAAAAAAGGGAAAATGCCTCGGGGCGCAGCTTTGTAGCCAGTCCGGGTGCTGGCGGCTCAGTCGCAGGCCTTCACCTGGACCCATGGTGTGGGGAGTGGTGCTTTTAAATCCTTCATTACCCGTGTAACTCTGCAAAACCAAGTGTATTCAAAAAAGGTAATGTTTTGTGACATTGTATATGAACCATTAACGCCACATAAAGGAATTTGTATCTTGATATAAGACAATTATATAATTTAAAAAAAAGGCCAGTATCTTTAAACACACGAATATTTTATTAAAAAAAATATATTTTAGGGATGAGGTAGAGGAAGGAATTTATATCATTTTAAACCCTGATTATTTACTGTGTTTTTTATGATTCCAAGAGGAAGAAGTGGGGGGGGGGGGTGCTTGAGTTTAAATTAAAAAAAAATGACCTCAGTTTAAGCAGAAGCACTGAATATATCTGTGCAGAAGGTTGTTGCTTTCCCCCTCCCATCTCATTGCAATAAAATGCAAAGCAAGACATTTACAGGAGTGAACGTTGTGTAAAATAGAAGCAAAGGGGGAGGGAGAAGAAAGCGCACATTTTGAGAGAGGAACGTTGGAGCTGTCGCTCAGTGTCCTTCTGTGGCGCAGGCACCGTGTTCAGGCTGTTGCCATTGACAGCAGCAATCTTGAGTTAAATTTTTTATATAAATATAAACATCTTTATTGTTTAGCATTTTTATATAAATATTTTTGTGTTTAAAGATGCTGACTTTTAAAAAAAAAAGTGTAAGTGTCTTGTACCAAGATACAAATTCCTTTTATGTGGTGGTAATGGTTTATATATAATGTCATAAAACATTACCTTTTTTGAATACACTTTGTTTTTTGCTTGTAAAAGATCAGCTAACATATTTCCTTGTTCACAAAGCATTGGATTACAGCCAATATCTATAGATAAAGAAATAATTAATCTATACTGGGTAGCTGGTGAATCTTAACTCATGATTGCACTTTCATTGATGTCTGTCTTACTGTTTTGCTTGGGTTGCCTTTTCCTAACTTTGCTGAATGCAGATCCAGCCTTTTATCTGAATCTGGGTTCTGTCCTAATTGAAGTGGCCAAAAAATGTGTGTATTTATAGCGCCTCCCTCTTGTGTGCTTAATTGGTATTGGGAATGGTTAGGAGTTGTCAATACTTCAGTCCACTAATGCCCTCCCTATTTGTCACTTGGTATTTATTTTTGATTGTAAAATTGTTATTGTTACTTGGCTTTTTTATATTGGCGTTTACAAGTCTAGCAGGATTTAAAAAGTCATTGCCAGTCTAAATTTTTTGGGAGTTGTATGTCCCCACCTATGTTTGCAGAGAGGGCACTGTGGCCGCCTTTTCAATACTTGGGAGCCCATTTACAGCTTTCTATTTGTCACATGGCATTTATTTTTGATTGCAACACTGTTCTAATGGGCGTTTTTATACAGTTATTAATAGATCATATAGGAAAGCTCACCAATCGGCATTTTTGGGGGTTATGTATCCCCACCCTTTATGCAGAAAGGCACAATGGCCTTCTGTACATTTTTTAACAGAATGCAGTTATTAACAAAGTTACTCCACAAGGCATTGTGATCCTTAAAATGTTTTTTTTATTCTGGTTTGATATTTTGTCCCAAATGCATGTGTATCCATTTAGTGTACAGTAGGTGGTTTCAGAGTACTCTCAGATTTACGATAATACTTCTCCAGGGATTGAACTAACCACCTGACTGGAGCAGGCAGTAAATAGACTGAGATGGGTCTGAGTTTATTAACTGTCTGTTGAATAAATACAGCCTGGGAGCATTTTTGCATTTAGTATATCGGGGATTAATCCAACATGAAATTCTCAAGGATCAGAATTAGTGATTTAATTTACCACATAAATTCTTTATTAACATTTGTTTTCAGTACATTGCTTATATTTACATAGTTAATTCAAATAACCACACAGGGGAAACTTATAGAAAGATGACTGAATAAATCTATTGCAGTAGAAATAGGCTCAAATAGAAAAAAAACCTAACATTTTTGTTTTGGTTTTCTGTATCTGATTATTTGTCTTTTGTTTGTACAGCTAGGGCCCATTCATGCATTTAAAGCAGCGAGACACGAGTGATTTTAATGCTCAGTTTCCTGTGGGATTTTAAAAATTGACTGAAAAAAATCTACTAAATGAGTAATGTGGTTGAGTCCACTGATGGCTCAGTTAGGACATGCACTGAGAGGAGGAAAAAAATGTTAGGGTTCTGATTATTCTCTTGTGATGCCTACTGGAGAGTGTGTGCGCGCTGATTGAGACCAGAGCTTGACTGTGATGCACTCTTAAAGGTAAATAATCTGCAGATGCGCTCTGTCTAGACTCGTGCATGAAGAATAGACACTTTGGTGAGTTATCGGAGGGTTGCCAGTACTATTTCTAGTCTTGTTTCTCTGAGACAGCTTTCTTCACCAAGTTCTCCCTCCCTGCTTCTGTGTTTGAATATGAAGGTAGCCAGAGTTTCACAGCAAACACAAAAGTCCTGTTTTCAAAAGCTGTTCCACAGTTTCAATTTAACATGATGTACTGTTCTGTTTATTTGAAGATTCTTATTTGCATTATTTTGCTAAGATTGTTCTCCTTCGAGCAGGGAAGGTTAAGAGGAGATTTGTTGTAGGTGTTCAAAATCATGAATGGTTTTGATGGTGAATAAGGAGAAACAGTTTCCAGTGGCAGAAGGGTCTGTAACCAGAGGACACTGATTTAAGGTGATTGGCAAAAGAACCAGAGGTGACATGGGAAACATTTTTTTATGGTGAGTTGTTGTGATCTGGAATGTGCTGCCTGAAAGGATGGTGGAAGCAGATTCAATAGTAACTTTCAAAAGGGAATTGGAGAAATACTTGAAGGGAATTTTTTTTACAGGGATATGGTGAACGAGCAGGGGGAGTGGGACTAATTGGATAGCTCTTTCAAAGAGCCGGCACGATGGGCTGAATAGCCTCCTTCTGTGCTGTATCATTCTGAGTAGAATGAAACGTAGTGGAAAATTTCACGTTTGTCATAACTAATTGTAGTTCAGAACTAGCAGAAAATACATCCTAGCCGATCAGTGGATACAAGTCAAAAAGTAAAATACTGGAAATCTGAACCAAAACAGAAAAATCTGGAAACACTTAGCAAGTCAGTCAGTATCTTGGAGAGAGCAGACAAGTTCACCTTTTGGACCTTGCAGAACTGGAGCAGACAAGTATATTAATCATAAATGGGGGGGGGGGGGCGTTGGTATAAGTCTTAATAGTCAGAAAAGGGGGGGTTTGATAGAGGTCACATTAATACAATCAAAAAAAGGGGATTTGAAGTAGTTGTTCAGACTGGGGGGGTCACAGAATGCATAGCTGAAAGATGAGATCTTTTTTCCTGGAGCTTGTGTTGCGTTTCTTTGGCACAGTGTACGAGGTCAATGACTGAGGTCAGACTGGGAATGTGAGGGGAGGTCAAGTGTCACAGGTAGCCCCAGGCTGCATTTGAGGCAGAATGGAGTTGTTTGGTAAAGTGGTCACCTACTCTGCGTTTAGTTTCCCAAATGTTGAGACCCATGCTGTGATGCTACATCAGAGGATGTCCACGGAAATTGTTGTCTCATGTGGAAAGTGTGTTTGGGACCCTGCACAGCAATGTGGGAAGAGGTGCAAGAGCAGATGCTGCATCTCTTGGGGTGGTGGAAGAGTGAATCAGGGTGTTGCAGTCCTTCTCAGAAGGTGAGCTGGGAGAGAAGGGGAGGAAAAGATGTGTTTGGGCAATAGTGTTGTAGGTGGCAGAAATGGCTGAAGATGCGGTGACTGCGGGAGGGTAGGAGGTGTGCACAGGGAACTTCAAGGTTGAGAGAGGAGGGAGAGGGATCCAGTCAAGGACCTTCCTGACCACTTTTCAGAAGCCCTGGTTCGGAAGGTAGAGTCATTAGAGTAAATGAGACAGAGATGGCAAAACTAAGAGGAAGGGATAGAGTCTTAATGGGGTGCAGGGTGGGAAGAAGCATATTCCAGGTAATTATGGGAGTTAGTGGGACTGCACGAGATGTCTGTGGAAAGCAGAGAGTGAGAGTGGCCCAGAAAGCTAGGGAGGAGTCAGAAATGGATCACATGAAGGTGAGGAATGGGTGGAAATTGGAAACATAATTGAAAAATTCTCAAGAGCCGTGAGGAAGAAGCAGCACCCACACAGTAGTTAATGTAGCACAAGAGGATGTCTAGGAGGGGGGCTTAGGCAGGACTGTTCAAACATATGTTACAAAAAGGTAGGAACAGCTGGGACCCTTGTGGGTTGCCATAGCAACACCTTTTATTTGGAGGAAGTGAGTGGAGTTGAGAAGTTGTTCACGGTGAGACCAAGTTCAGCCAGGTGGAGGAGGGTAGACCGTGAGGACTAGTTGGGCCGCTATTCGGGAATATAACACCGAGCAGATTTGGCATTGGGGTGAAATTTCTCAAAGTAAGCCACTGATTCTTATATTTGAAGAAATTAAGACCAATCCCCATCAAAAAAAAGTGTAGGGGCAAAAGTTTAAAATCGGGTTGGGCTGGGGAAAAAGATGGATATAAATCAATCAAGCCAGGTAGCCAACAGGAAAAGGAGCATTGAAAATTATACTGTGTGAACAGTGACTTTGAAATTGGCAGCTGTTGCTTATTGTATGTACTATTCTGGATTTTATTGAGAGGTAATAGACAGTACCCGCTGTTTACTAACCCACGTTTTCAGTGATCAGCACCTATTCGGAATAATTTCTATATTTGTGTTTGTCGAGAGAAGATGTCGCTGCTATGCATGTTTTATTTAGTGTCATTGTGACCCTTGTTCACAACCACCACCACCATGCAGTGTCGACGTGACACTGGAAGTCTGTTATAGTAGTTAATTACTGAACTATAATTGCCTTCGACTGAAGTGCCTGGTGAAAGATTGTGTAGCTTTGCCGCGCTAATAAACGGTAAAAAGGGGTGTAGTAAAATACATTTATTATTTCCTGTTGTATACCTCTTTTGACCCTTGAATTGATTCAAAGATCATAAACCATTGTTGAAGTAATTATATTCTATTTTGGATAATGTTTGTGATCAGTGGATAATTCCGTATGTTGTATAAGTCTGTATTGGTCGTCTGTCAATTGTTGCCTTCTAAGCGGAGCAACCTTGATAGCAAGCTTCATTTGGGTTTTAACAAAAGTGATAGGATTGGGAAGAGAGAAATCTGGGGATCTCCGCTAGAGACATGAGGATCTGGGGAACGAGTAAAGGATTGGGAAAGCAAAGATTTCTATTCAGAAAAGAAACTATAATCCAAGAGAGGGGCAAACAAGAGAACATTTGGACGTTAATATGAATCGTAGGGCACGGTGTTAGTTTTTTAAAATAATAGTGATGGAATTAATGCTAGTGTGTGTAGAGCCAAATGGTTTGAATTTTTGAGATTGAGGATTTTCCCACCAAATGTATAATGGCAGTGTGCTTCAGTAAGTTTCATTAACCAATTAGAACTGCCCTTTGCTCGTAATGCTGTCAAGGAAACCAAGAACAGCTGCTACTTGACAGTGCCTTTTAATATAGTGAAATGTTTCGTGGTGCCTCGCAAAGGAGATCGGACACTAAGCAGAAGTTGATGTCGGGGTGGGGGGAGAGTTAAGAGAAGTGACTAAGGCCATGGTCATAGAGGTAGATTTTTTGAAAGTGGGATAAGATGTACATGGAGGGGTTTGAATTTGAGTGCAGAGACGTAATGGCTTAATGCGCTGCCATTAGTGGAGTGGAGGGAAAAGTGATCATATAGAAGAGCAGAGACTAGATGTTGGAGTTTCGGGCTAGAGGAGGTTGCAGAGGTAAGTTGGAGCAAGCAACTGCTTCATCTTGTGTAGTGCAATATATGTTGGGATGTAGTAATTTTTCATAGAAAAATAAAGCATCTCACAACTGCGTACATATCTATAGTTTGGAACTACTATACCTGAGGGGACTGTGTAGTGGAGTTGGATACGACTTGGTCTGGGCTTGAATCTAGCCCGGACTGATGAGATAAAACTCTCCTTTTTGAAAGCTGTGAAGACTCAAACTTAACTGTCTTTGGGAGTCACAACCCAGTTCCTGGTGATTGAGAGTCCACAGTACAAAGCTGCCCGCAGTTCTATAAAGATTGCTGGTGCAGGAAATGAAGACACTCATCCTAAACCAGTGGGGAGGGATTGTCACAGATTGGGGTGGATTAAAGAGAGTTCAACCCTGCAGGTCAGGTAACCTGCTGATACATGAATAATGGCTACTGGGGGCTGCCAGTGGAACTGTATTCCAGCAGAAGCTATATTTTGGAGTGCAGGAGTAAAGGTAGAAAACACGATGGATAATTGGAGGGAAAAAATTGTACTATGACTCTTGCCTAAAATATTTCAGCACAGTACTATTCACTTAAATACATAATGCTTATTTGCACAACCTATTTCAATTGAATTACTTTTAAATTACCAATTTGCTTTCCACTAAGAAAAGAAGAAAAATATCAAGGATGAGAAAATGGCCTTTGGCCTATGAAAACACATCCCTCTAGACTTCCTGTTCACTCATCTTTTCACCCAAATGACGTCTTTGACTCCACTAACTTACCTGCAAGGTTATTCAAAATGTTTAGTTTTGCGTATGGCATGCACTTTCTGTCCACAAAGCTTAATTCTTATTGTCACAGTGTTTCAGCAATGCTTTTTATGTCAACATTTATAATGGAAACATTTATAATGGGAATTTAGGTGTAAATATTTTGCCTTGCAATTTGTTGGTAAACTAATCGGATCTCTCGATGCTTTTGGGGAAAAGTGCACATTTTCCCTCAAAGTAACTGACATTTCTATTGTCCAAAATAAAGTTTAAATAAACTAAAATTTGAAATAATTATGAATTTCACAATAACCTGAATCAATTTATCCACTGAATTGACTTTTGTGTCTTTTAATATCTTCATTAAAGTTTTTACCTGAAGGCCTCAGAAGTTCCCCAAAGCCTTGGCTTGAGTTGCTATTTTTGCCCAGATCTGTGACTTGGCCAACTGAAAGCAGATCCTGCAGTCCGAGCATGTGCAGTGTGCACTCTTTTCCAAGATCCATCAAGCCCAATTTCTGTTCACCTTCCAGCAGTTTCTGTTTTTTTTTTAAAAAAAAAAGCCAAATGAGTCGAATTTTGAAAGCAAGCAGATAAACTCTGTACTCTGCTGATGGTTAGAAAATGTAAACTATTTAATTACTACCAGTTGTGCATCAGATACACGTCCAAGAACCAATCACCAAAACCAATCAATGTTTGTGCTAATCTGTTAGGAAGTCACAAACCAATACAGGCTGACCCAGGAATCCCTCCCCATTCCCTCAGTACTGACATACTAAAAATCGACCCGTAAACCAAACCCTACAGCCCATCCCCAAGTTCTTCCAAGCACCAGGTTCCCCCTCCACAGTTCTGATAACCCCAGGTACCCTCCTCCATAGAGATGCCAGAACAAAGGACACCCCACCCATGTTGCTAAACCCCAGCAGCCCCACTATTTTTTGCCAAACCCTAGAATCATCCTCTCATGTCATCAAAGCTCACTGCCAATCCCCAGTGCAACTAAATCCCACTCCGCTAACTATCAGACATCCACTTCCAACTGGTAATCTTGCATACTATCTTGCAGTGTATTCTCATCTTTACAAATGCATAAAGGACTATCCATACAATTTCTTAAAATTCTTGCATTTGCAGTCACTTCCCGTCAACTTTCCATTATAAATTTCTATACCCAATATAAACTTGTCACACTGCAGTTCCATTCTCCTGCTAACGGAGATGCTGCAGCACCACCGCTGGTGAGAGGGTGTAATTACAGCACAAGCTTACATAGGCAGTTCCCATTGAAAATAAGGACAGAATGTATGATTTTTAAATAGTCTGCGGACGCTGGTTTAATTATCCCGCATCCTCAAATCCAGCTTCTCCTGAAGAATACACTTTTGCCTTGACTCCCTATGTGCAATGTGATGGGAGATTGACAGCAATGTTCTCGCTAATTTGTTTTGGGTGCGCGGCCCCTTTAACGGGCTGCACGGACCATTCAAATTTCAGTGCATGCGTGTTTTTTTCACTGTGAAGCTGCTGAGCGGCCTGCGTGGGACCTCTGGACCACTGCGCGGCTTAACGGGAACATTAACAAGTATATAAAATAAAGGCCACTCATTTACCATTTTCACATAATGGGCAAGAGTTGTGGAAATTGATCCCAAAGCCCTGTCAAACTTAAAATCCCTAAATAACAGTAAAAACAGAATTTGATTTATTCAGTCACTGTAAATCAGTAGCCCTGTTGTATCCCCTACATGACGAGCATTACTATTGTTATAAAACAGCATATCCTCTGATTCAATGTGAGCAATGCCATGGGAAATCCACCAGTTTGTTTTAAATTTACATTTCACTTCTTTCAAATTATGTCCTGTGGTCCAACTTGCGTGGAATATTCTGGGTTCACCTTATCTATCCCATTTACTATTTTATAAATTTTGATAAGATTCCCACTTTAACCAACTTTTCTCAAGACTGTAGAGCTTAAACCTCACTCATCTACCTCGATAGCCCATCTCCTTTACACTGGGATCTTCCTTGATGCTCTTCTTTCCACTCTGTCCAAAGTGTGTGTTTATCCTTTCTGAAATATGGTGCTATATCTCAACATTCTATTATGCTTTTTTTTAGTTGCCCTTCTATATTGTCGCGACTTTGAAAATGATCTGTTACTCCCAGGCCTCTTTCTGAGTGCCCTTGTCCTAATTCTATACTATCTCACTGTTCATCCATTTGTAAGCATTAAATTTAATTTGCCATTAGTCTGACGAATTGTAGAACTAAAGTATATCCTTCTGCAAGTCACTAACTTCACCTTCTGCTCCTACTATTTTAGTGTTTGTGTATTTGACATGCTTGTAATTGGTTTCTGCGTCCAGATCATTTTACATATACGAGAATGTATTTACGTTACAATTTTAGTGTCACTGCCAAGTGGTTGCTGCTTTGCAACAACACTGAAGTTATATTATAAATCCAACCTAACCCTGTTGAGAAGCAGTGTGAAACTGCCTTAAGTCACCTTGTGCTCGAGAGTGAGGGATGGCTGAGATCGTTAACTATTGTGCTTCATTTAATTTTTTTAAATTCCATATGCTAATAAATCTTTGCATGAAAACAATCCTTATAACAACTCCCTTTATTCTTCTTGTGCTAGTCCTAAGTCTATGTCTCCTTGTTACTGATTCACCGACCAGTGGAAAGGTAATTCAATATTTAATTGCAGCCTGGCTTAGTGGTAACAATCTCACCTCTGATTCAGATGGCTGTGGGTTCAAGCCCTACTCCAAAGACTTAAAAGGATAATGCTAGGCTGACACTTCAGTGTAGCGCTGTCACAGGTGCTGTCTTTGGATGAGACATTAAACCGAGGCCCCATTTGCCCTCTCGGGCGGATGTAAAAGATCCCATGGCATTATTTGAAGAAGAGCAGGGGAGTTCTCCTGGTGTCTTGCCAACATTTATCCCTCAACCAACATCACTAAAACAGATTATCTGGCCATTAGCTCATTGTTATTTGTGGGTCTTTACTATGTTCAAATTGGCTGCTGTCTTTCCCTACATTACAACAGTGACTATAATTCAAAAGTAATTCATTGTCTATGAAGCGCTTTGGGACCCCCTGAGGACACGAAAGACACTATATAAATGCAAGTTTGTTCTGTTAATGCTTTCAGAACATTGCTGTTATACCCATTTGAACTTTCTCTGCTGCGGTGAACAGAGCCCTCATTTTTTTTTTAAGTCTCTCATCATAACTATTCCCCTTATCCCTGGTATGACCTTAGTGAATATATGTTGAGCTTTTTTCCATGGTCCAAAACTGTAAACAATACTCCAACCGCAGCATAACGGATTCATCAGCACCTCCTTGCTTTTGTATTCAATGGGCCAATAAGGAAAAGTAGAATCTAATTTGCCCATTTTATGGATTTTACACCTGCAATGCTACTTTTAAAGATCTGTGAATCTGTATCTCTAGATCTCTCTTCGTCTACTCCATTGATAACTTTACTATTTGAGGTATATTTCCATTTTATTATTTTTCCCTAAAATGTACAGCTTCACATTTATCTGCAAATTGCAATTGCTATACATCTACCCACTCTCCTAACCTCTTGCATTTTTCCTCCTGGTTTGCTGTGCTTCCTAATTTATCAGCAAGTTTTGATTTGCTTCTAAGTTCATGACCAGAACATATTTATTGTACAATAATAACTTGCTGGTGAGTGAAAATCCTCCACCTTATTGAATACTTGTAGAAAACCATCAACTCATTCTACCTTTTCCCTTCATTTTCAACTAATCTACCACTTTTATTCTTTACAGTTCCAATATCTCCCCTAACCACTCTTATTAAAAAATATTGTTGCCGATGTAAAACGGATCCATTTTACATGAGCATGAGATTTAACCAGAGACTGATTTCCATGTTAATGTTGGCAACTTGCCAGTTGCCTTCTGTGTAGCATAACCTTTAAAGCATGTTGATGCAACATAGCCTTGCCTAAACATCTTCAAGGGGAATGGTAACAACTTCAATTTGGTGTCTTTCTGTTTGTAATTGTAACCGAAACATACAAAATGTAACCATTCCAGGAAAGGATAATGTTGCAAGAGAACCTATTCATTTCAATGAAATTAGATTAATTACATGTTAGTCTAGTCATATAGTGAAACAGGGCACATTGTTCTTTGTTAATCAGACCTGATCTTTTCTGAAGTTATGGTTCTGTATTGTTTGTTACATGCTGTAAAAAGTTTGTACTTTCATCAAGAAACATTTTATTGAGTGTGGATAAATTACTGTCGGTGTGCTTAATCCAACATCTAAATACTACTTTCTGTAGATTGTTTGAGGACCTTGCTAAAAGTTTTTTTAAACCAAGTTTGTGTGTAAATTGCACAGTGGGAATTGTGCCAATTAGAATAGGTGTATTGGGTTAATTTAAGAAATTGGGAACAGGAGAAATTTCTTGCCTTTACATATAGCTTCTTGAGCCAGTTTTTCAAATGGGAAAATTAATGGGAGTTGTCATTGCACATTCATTTAAATGGTGTGTTCTTGATTTTGGTTGGGCCACTTGGGGGCTGCAGTGAATGGATCGGAGATCCTTTCAACAAGAGGGGAAATTGGCCTGCTAGTGCAGCTAGAAACTAGCATTGGCAGCAAAGCTGAGGAGCAGGTTATCTGCCAACTCTTGGATTGGAGGGGGAGGTTAGAAAGACAGGTAGGTTTGGGGGGTGGGTAGAGGGGGGAGGACTGAGGATTATGAAACAATAGCAGCATAGAAAGCTGCAGAAACTAGATTTCCAGAGCTTGGTTGTGTAGTCTAGGAAAACGTTCATTTGGATTGATCTAAGCTTAGCATCACTTAAAAGGACAGACCTATGTATTTCTATATATCCTCTTTTAAGCCTTTATTTTAAGCTTGGTTTAATTGACTTTTGATTTACGCAGCCATTTACCTTTTTATTGCTTAGATTTTATAGCTAAGCAGCAGAAGCAAATGTAAGTAATGTTCAATAAATACATTGATAACATTTATTTAAAATTTGCAGTCAAATAAATCAACAGTGCCAAATTTCAGGCATAACATTGCATTAGCCGGAGCTTCTAGTGCTGCCCTGAGAGCTTTAGAGCAAATGTGCTGGTCAGGAATTTGACCGCAAATGGTTCTCCACTTCGGCAAAACTTGAAACTACGGAGATTAGCAGCTTTATTTTTGATGCAGTGCATGTCATGGCTTGGAGAGGGCTAGTGTTTCTAGATTGTAGTCCTAGTTTCTATTGCAGCTGACTTCCACCCTCATTACAACTTGTGTTAAACATTCCCTACTCTCTGTAATGTTCGTTGAAATTCTAAATCAGGTGGTTTCTTTTTTATTTTCAAACAACTTTTTACGGCCTTAATGCCCAATTGCATCGTCATCTTTCTCACAGCATCCTCTCCGCCTGGTGTTTGAAGGGTGGAGTGCGCAATGGAATTTTGCCCCAGTTTTAGAAATGCGATCTAAGTAAGTGATTTATTTATATAGAGAACAGATATTGGGGAGTTACAAAGCTGAATTGCAATTGAGTGTTCAGAAGATGGCTTAAACTGTGAAAGGTTAATGTGCGTTAACTGGTGGTATCTTTAATTGTATTGCACTGTCTTGCGCTTGTGGAAGTGAGGGAGATTTTAGAACTTGGTGTGTATGTTTTCTTGTGGATTGGAAAATATTTGAGTATTAACATCCTTAAAGGATCAGTGAGTTCATCCAGTGAGTAGCTGAGCGATACAGACTAGAAAAATTCCAGACTCTTCCCTAAACTCCATCGGAGTAGTGATCAGGGTGCTAACATTGGTGTTTATGCCCTGGGTTAGCAAAGGCACCCAAAATTATTCGGTACATCATTTTAACATGTGCTGGAGAGACACATTAATTTTACTAGCTTTTTTGCGATATATATTTTCAGTTAAAGCATCAAGTAGATCTATTATAGATTGCTGTGCAATACAAGTTACTTCAATTTCTGTTATCTTGGCAATCAGTTTTTAAGTAGTAAAAGTTAAACATTTTGGTGACTTACTGCCCTTTGAATCCCCACTATTTATTGCATATTACAAATTGATGACGCTATGGTATATTTGTAAGTAAAATGACTTCAGTCTTTTTGTAGACTGAGGCTGTGAGGGCCAACGTTGTCAAAATCTGAGTCATTTCGATAGTAGTATCTGCCATTTCTTGAGAAAGAAAGAAATAAGCAAAACAAAGTAAATAAAATGTCAGTGTTGGAATCCAGAAGGCCAATGATGAGTAGTGTAGATTGAGAGGTTAGTTTGGTACGTGATTGCCTTATGGAGATTGACACACATTTTGCAGAACTTTATTTCATTGCTGTTTGTGAAACATTGCTGTGCGTAAATTGGTAGCCGCATTCCTGCATTACAACAGTGACTACACTTCCAAGTACCTCATTGGCTGTAAAGTGCTTTGGGACGCCCTGAGGCCGTGAAAGGAACGATATAAATGCAAGTTCGTTCTTTAACTTTTCCACGGGAGATTAAAGGAGAAGGAATGTCTGGGGGAGTCTAATTTGTTCCAAGTATTCGTATATATATTTTAAAATTCTGTTTGTAATTTTTATAAAAAGATCCGTTTTATTACCTGCACGATGCCTCAGCGATGGGTCTTCCTCCTTTTGGGCTGCGCTGGTGATATCATCGATGGCAGCTGTCCGGGAAAGGTTCCATAATAAACACTGCGTGACCCGAGTGCTGCTTTGGAACAATAGAATCCAGGAAGCGTGCTTTGGCTATATTGGAATATTCACCTGTAAATACATATTACATGTGGAATTTAAAAAATAATCTTAATTTGACCCATAGGTGGCTACTCGGTCCTTTTTGCTGCCTTGCTTAGGCTTGCATAGAAAAACTGGGCACCTGTTTTCAAACTTCTGTTTCCCCCGCATTGTAAGTTCTAAGCAGCAACAACAATGTGCACTTATGTAGCACCTTTAACATGGAAAAACGCTTCCCTGAGGTGTAAGGACAAAATGGGCGCCGAGCCAAAGAAGGAGATATTGGGAGGGGCAACCAAAAACTTGGTCAAAGAGGTGGGTTTTAAGGAGGAGAGGGAGGTGGAGAGGCAGTGGGTTTTAGGGCGGCTGAGGCACGGAGGGCAGATGGAACAGGGGCTTCACGAGACCAGAGTCGTCAGGAATGGAGAGTTTGGTGGGGGGGCGGCGGGGAAGAATGCAGAGCTGAAGGAAGTTAGAGAAATGCAGGGTGAGGCAGGGAAGGATTTAAGCAGAAGGATGAATTTGAGGCATTTCAACGAGGACCGGTGGTGGGTGAGCTGGACTTGAGATAGGATACGGGTAGCAGAGTTTAGAGGGTGCAGATAGGACTCCAGCCAGGGAAAAATTTTGAGTAGTCTAGTCTGGAGGTGACAAATGCATGGAAGCAGGGATGCTTAGAACTGAGATTCAGCAACAGATCAAGAAGTCTTTGTTCTTGCACTTCCAGAATGCAGCAAAGTTGGTAGCTTTTCAATTTAGGTGTGGGTTTTATTTTATAGACAGATACTGAAGGGTACGTTTATAGTAGGGGTTTATTCTGGAGTGTTTTTTCCAATGTCCTTTACTCTTGACAAACTGACCATTCTAACTTTCTATTGAGATAATGTGTAAAGTAGTGTACCTGATTTAGGGGATGTCTTTGTGATCATAGAATTGTATGTGGGTAGAGTTATTTGATTCAACATCAGTCAGTCATTTCTAGCATTTTGATGTCTTGTTGAAGTGACTTGTGGCTGTTAAATGCCACATATCATTTAAAAATGTAGCCTGAAAGAAATGCTCATTATTTGTAGGCTCTTAGTATCTCTTCAGAGGACAGCAATTTTAATAATCTATCTCTAATAAAAATCTTGTGTCTGTGCCACTTGACTTCCTGTTGTCACCTTCTGTTACATTTTTGGGGTCAGCTTTTCCCAGCATCATCACTGGCAGGAGGGTGTAATTACAGCGTGGGAAATTTGCATAGGCAGTTTCCATTATAAATGTGGGCATAGGAATTTATAATGGAAATATAGAAAAATAAAGACGTTCGATTTTAAAATGGGGACTAAATTATGTTTACGTTCCCGGGTACAATTATTCCCTCCCCAGCACAGTTTCACCCAAAGACTACACTTGGTCTTAATTTCCTTTGCAAAATGCTACTGATCTTCTAGAAATGATTAATATCCTGTTTGTGGGATAGCATATTTTTTCTGTGGTTAGTAAAAACTTTGCTTGTAAGGGTGATGGTCGACAAATTTGTCTTTCTGTTACCAAAGCTATTTTGAATTAAATTTTTGTTAATTTCTGTGCTAATCTGTGATTAGGATTTGGGATGCTGTAATTTCATTTGGAATCCTTGGGACTAGGGAGTTGGAAAAATCAACTAACGTTCTGATCCTGATAAATCCAGTGATGACTTCTGGAAAGGGATCATTTGTGGCTTTGTAGTTGAATAGTGTCAGCCTGGCTAAGTTAATAGCACTCTTGCTGCTGGGTCTGAACACGTGGGTTCAAGCTCCACTCTAAGACTTAAGTGCATAATCTACGCTGGCAATCCAGTGCAGACTGAGGGAATACTGCATTGTTGGAGGTGATATTCTTGAGATGAGACTTTAAACTGAAGCCCTGTCTAGCTGTCCCTGTGGATGTTAAAGATGCCCCGACTCTATTTGAAGAAGAGTAAGGAGTTGGTCTGGTGTTCTGACCAACGTTCCTCCCTCAACCAGCACTACCAAAAACACATTGAATGGTCATTCATCTCATTGCTGTTTGTGGGAACTTGGCTGTGTGCATTTGGCTGCCCATTTATTTGCATAGTAACCGACATTGCACTGTATCATTGTATGTGGAACGATTTGGGATATTCCTGGGCAATGTGATAAAGCACTAAATAAATATTAGCTTTTTTGTGTATGTTTTGACACTTGTTATCTAGATTCACATGAAGAATGGCTACCTGTGGAACTGTACCCAAGTATGAGTCTGCACCTTCAATAGAAAGGGTAGCTGTTTGGCAAAAGAAAATGCTGAGTAACCATATGTCACAATTGTGATTATCAACAAAATATGGCTTAATGAAACCATAGCAGACATAAGTTTTTAATATTGAAATTGCCTTCACCGGGGAACTGTTTGTCATTTGATCTGTGCAATATTATAAATTTCAAAGTAGTACAGAACCACTCAAATGAATTGCCTTTTACGTATGGTAAAATAAAGAGAAATAAGATAAATATTGTTCTATACTAATGGTTCAGGTATTGCAGTTTTGAACAGTTAACCCATAAACTGTCAACAAGAACATGGAAATGAGCATGTTTAGGTTAATACAGTATTGCAAACACTTAGACAGTGATGCTGAAATAAACTCCAATATCACCTGGCATTTGGAGGAGTAAATAACTTATTTAATTGGGTATTACATTTTGACTACCCTGGCGTGTATTTTCTCCACCTTTTTCTCCCTGATCTGTCGGTGACCATTTTTTGTGGAATGCATTTCCATCTCTTGTGTTGTAATGTTTACATTTTAACATTGTATAAATAGCGATCCGATTTTGTTGAGCAACATTTGTACCATTGGGTTTTCTTCTGTAATAACAGTGGTGTCATCTGTGTTCATCTTCACCTGTTTGTAGTTCCTGTATCCATGTACTTCATAAATAACAGCTTCATGTTTACAGTCTGCTTGGAGTCTGCCTTTTGATTTGACACCGTTGGGATTTTTAACTGTTTTTGTCTGTCAGTCAGTGGAATATTATAACTATTTTTAACCTCCGGTGTCACTGCGTAGCGTAATGCTTGAGTATAGTATAGCTAGCTGTAAATCATAGATTGACTAATAACAGATTGCAGAGAGCATGGACCAAGTTGTTTTCGCTGAAACAGTTGGCCAATAACATTTTGCAACAGTTGATCTGCAACATTTTATTTTGTACCTCTTCCTGTGTGGTTCAGAGGCGTTTTGCTATTTTTAAAAATATTTTTATGTTTCGAATCTTTCATTTATAATGTATTGTGTTTGAGATGTCCATGCTGGGTAAAGTTCATCTCAGGCTGGTGGATTTGTAGTTGTTTTTTTTAATCTTAAATGATTTATTCAGCTGGTCACATGGTCATGTTCCACAGATTTGATTGCTTTTTACTTTAAATTTTTGATGAGTATCACGAGTGCAAAGGAAGGAACCGTGCAGTAATGTATGTTCAGCTATTTACAACCTGCCTTCGTAACAATGTAAAGATTGACATCAATCAATACCTAAAGGAATTCACACACAAAATGTGGAATAGCATTCTTCAAACATTGAAAGGTCAAAGCCACAGGAATTATAATGTAACATCCTATTGTGATCAGTCTGAGCTTCATGCACATCTTCTGAGCCTGAAAAAGAGAGTAGCATATAGGACCTTGTCATGTATTTCAAACATATCAAACTACTACATATAGAATGCACTAATTTGAAGCACAATAACTGTTATAAGAAACATAAGATTTAGGAGCAGGAGTCGGCCATACGGCCCCTCAAGCCTGCTCCACCATTCAATAAGATCATGGTTGATCTGCGACCTCAACTCCACTTTCCTGCCCGAGTCCAAAAATCTATCGATCTCAGTCTTGATTATACTCAACGACTGAGCATCCATGGCCCTTTAGGGTAGAGAATTCCAAAGCTTCACAACCCTCTGAGTGAAGGAATTTCTTCAGTCCTAAATGGCTGACCCCTTATTCTATGCCCCCTAGTTCTAGACTCTCCAGCCAGGGGAAACAGCCTCTCAACATCTACCCTGTCAAGCCCTCTCAGAATCTTGTATGTTTCAATGAGATCACCTCTCATTCTTCTAGGCCCATTTTACTCAATCTCTCTTCTTAGGACAGCCCTCTCATCCCAGAAATCAATCTAGTGAACCTTTGTTGCACCCCTCTCTAAGTCAAGTATATCCTCCCTTAGGTATGGAGACCAAAACTACACCGTACTCCAGGTGGTTGAAGGTCAATCATCACAGCCCCAGGACATCGCTGCAGGAGTTCCTCAGGGCAGTGTCCTAGGCCCAACCATCTTCAGCTGCTTCATCAATGACCTTTCCTCCAACATAAGGTCAGAAATGGGGATGTTGACTGATGACTGCACAGTCTTCAGTGCCATTCACAACTCCTCAGATAATGAAACCATCCATGCCAGCATGCAACAAGACCTGGACGATGTTCAGGCTTAGGCTGATAAGTGGCAGGTAACATTCGTGCCACACAAGTGCCAGGCAATGACTATCTCCAACAAGCGAGCGTCTAACCACTGCCCCTTGACATTCAATGGCATTACCATCGCCGAATCCCCTACCATCAACATCCTGGGGGTCACCATTGACCAGAAACTTAACTGGACCAGCCACATAAATACTGTGGCAACAAGAGCAGGTCAGAGGCCAGGTATTCTGTGGCGAGTGTCTCACCTCCTGACTCCCCAAAGCCTTTCCACCATCTACAAGGCACAAGTAAAGAGTGTGATGGAATACTCTCCACTTGCCTGGATGCGTGCAGTTCCAACAACACTCAAGAAGCTCAACACCACCCAGGACAAAGCAGCCCGCTTGATTGGCACCCCCTCCACCACCAGTGTATCGTGGCTGCAGTGTGTACCATTTACAAGATGCACTGCAGCAACTTGCCAAGGTTTCTTCGGCAGCACTTCCCAAACCTGCGACCTCTTCACCTTGAAGGAGAAGGACAAGGGCAGCAGGCTCATGGGAACACCACCACCTCCAAATTCCCCTTAAGTCACACACCATCCTGACTTAGAAGTATATCGCCGATCCTTCATCGTCGCTGGGTCAAAATCCTGGAACTCCCTACCTAACAGCACTGTGGGAGTACCTTCACCACATGGAATGCAGCGGTTCAAGAAGGCGGCTCACCACCACCTTCTCAAGGGCAATTAGGGATGGGCAATAAATGCTGGCCTTGCCAGCGACACCCACATCCTATAAACAAATTAAAAAAAAAAATATGGTCTCACCATTGAGACAAGACTCTAACTTTGTTAAGGGGGACAAACCTCCTGAACCACCTTCTGTATGAGTATCTCTCAAACTATGCAGGAGACAAGAGCTTCGAACATAGCCTGGAGAAGGACTTGTGAAAGAATACCAAGCAACAAGACAAAGACAACTCTTAGCAGAGGGGCAGTACCCTGAAGCCATCAGTGGAATTTGTGTGAAGAAATATTATACTCCTGATCCCATGAACATTTTGGATGTCTTGTAAGCTAACCATCAAAGAGTTAATTAACAAAAACAAATATGAGAAAGCGGGAAAGTCCTGATTTGGCCATTAGACTTTTTTTTAACATTTGAGACTCTACTTGTAATGCTATTTTTATTTTTCATGTATCTAAGAGGATGCTTTCAAATTCTGCAGCTTTGTGGGTTTGAGTGTTTTCTTTATTCTTTGTGCAGTTTTACTTTCTATCATAACTTTAGTATTTGTGAGCTTTCAATTTCTCTTCTGGAAGCTTGTGATGGCAGTTGTGCTGTGATTCATGGGCCCTAATAGTCCTCTGACCCCTCCCACAAAAGGTGTTATTCTTGTACAAGGCTAGGCAAGGACTGTCAGCAGGCTATTTGATCATAAAGGTGATCTCAGCTGAGCCTGGTTCTGTCCTCACCTGAAATGTACAAAGCTTTACTTTCCATTGGGAGCACTGTTTGGCAATTGGGAGTGGGAAGGCTGAGTCACCCCATCTCTCACTTTATTTTACTGTAAAGTGCATCACAGCCTAGACCAATCCTGTCCTCACCTAGTGTCCACATAAGCAGTTTCCAGTAGGGATCAGGAGCAGGAACCCATGTATTTCTCTCTCCCCCACCCCCCCTCTCCTTCACCTCCTTCCCAAGCCCACTAGTGTTGGGGCTAATTGTAGTCCTTCATCTGCTGCCCTGGCCCCGATCAGAAAACTTTTCATAGACTGGGAATTGAACCATGGGTCCTAATGGTACGTATAGCTTAGAGCTACATTGATCAGTGTCTTTACTCAATGTGCCATTGGGGTAGCAGAAATTAAAAGGAAGTAGCACGGTGAAATGGCTGACGCCAGATGTTTTTCACACATTGAGTAGCCTTTCTTCGCTATGCTGTTGTGTGGAGGCACTGAGCTGGCGAGCAAGTGTTCCCTCTAAAGGGTAGAGAAAATAGGAGGAAGCCTTTTAGAAACTGACCACTGGTGAATTCCTATGCTTATGCAAGTAACCAACTTCTGCTAGAAATGATCATACTGTTGCAATTGATTTTTACAGTTGAGAAATTCTTTCCATATTTTGACAACTAGAGTTATCGAGCAAGAGTTGAGATCTGGGTCAAATGAAATTGAAATGTAGGGTGAACTAAAAATAGTTAATATACTAAATGATTCCTTCCTGACAGTATCCACTGGAGAAAACACGAGTACTACTCCACCTGTTGCAGGAATTTCTACAACTAAACTTTGTGACTTTGGCATCGCTTTTCTAAAGATCCTAGCTAGACTAAAGGTTTAAACCAAAAAGCCCTAGTGATCTATGGTGTACATGCCTAGTTGAGACAAAGGATGAAATGTACAAAGCGCTGATGGTCACTGAGGGAATTAATGAATAATGGTGAAATTCCACTGAACTGGAAACAAGCTTAACATCATGGCCTGGATACAGGCGCAATCTGGGTGCAAAACAAATAACGCAGCCCAAAAAATAGCAGATTTTCGGGCCTAACTGAGTTACATGTGTAACTACAAAATGCCAAAATCTCCTCTCTTGCAATTGTCTATCAATCCCTCGCCTGAAAGCATCTCTGCCCATAATGGCCTCACCCCCAAGTTCCCTAACCATACAGAATCAAAGAATGATAAAGCACAGGAGGTGGCCATTCTGCTCTGGAGCAATCCAACTAGTTCCAATCCCCTGCTTTTTCCACATAGCCCTGTAAAAAATTTTCCCTTCCAGTATTTATCCAATTCTCTTTTGAAAGTTACTATTGAATCTGCTTCCATCACCCTTTCAGGCAGTGCATTCTAGAAACATAGAAGATAGGAGCAGGAGTAGGCCATTCGGCCCCTTGAGCCTGCTCCGCCATTCGATGAGATCATGGCTGATCATCCAAACTCAGTACCCTGTACCTGCCTTCTCCCCATATCCCTTGATACCTTTAGCTTTAAGAAATATATCTAACTCATTCTTGAATATATTTAATGACTTGGCCTCAACTACCTTCTGTGGTAGAGAATTCCACAGGTTCACCACTCTCTGGGTGAAGAAATTCTTCCTCATTTCTGTCCTAAATGGTTTACCTGTTATCCGTAGATTATGACCCCTGGTTCTGGACTCTCCGACCATCGGGAACATTCTTCCTGCATCTAGTTTGTCCAGACCTGTCAGAATTTTATATGTTTCGATGAGATCCCCTCTCATTCTTCTATACTCCAGTGAGTATAAGCCCAATCGAACCAATCTCTCCTCATATGTCATTCCTGCCATCCCAGGTATCAGCCTTGTGAATCTTCGCTGAACTCCTTCCATGGCAAGAACATCCTTCCTCAGATAAGGCGACCAAAACTGCACACAGTACTCAAGGTGTGGTCTCACCAAGGCCCTGTACAACTGCAGCAAGACATCCTTGTTCCTATACTCAAACCCTTTCGCTATGAAGGCCAACATACCATTTGCCTTCTTCACCGCCTGCTGCACCTGCATGCTTGCTTTCAGCGACTGGTGCACAAGGACACCTAGGTCTCGTTGCACTTCCCCTTCTCCCAATCTATTGCCATTCAGATAATAGTCTGCCTTTCTGTTTTTGACACCAAAGTGGATAACCTCGCACTTATCCACGTTATATTGCATCTGCCACGCTTCTGCCCACTCACCCAACCTGTCCAAATCATCCTGGAGTTTCTCGGTATCCTCCTCGCAGCACACACTCCCACCCAGCTTTGTGTCATCTGCAAAGTTGGAGATATTACATTTAGTTCCCTTATCTAGATCATTAATGTATATTGTGAATAGCTGGGGTCCAAGGACCGATCCCTGCGGTACCCCACTAGTCACTGCTTGCCACTCGGAAAAAGACCCATTAATGTGATTCTGGATCACAACAACTCAATGCGTAAATTTTTTCCCCCTCCTCGTGTTGCCTCTTTTGCCAATCATCTTAAATCTGGTTACAGACCCTTCTGCCATTGGAAACAATTTCTTATTTACTGTGTGAAAACCCTTCATGATTTTGAACACGTACAACAAATCTCTCAACCTTCTCTGCTCTGAGTTTACTGCAATTGTGCTTGTTCAAAGGCTCTCTCCAAATTATGACCAGATTTTCAAGCTTAGCAGTCATTTTTCTGTTTTATTGCAATTTTTTTGAGCCTTTTTAAAAAAAAAAAAAAATTATCCTCCAGAAACCTGCTCTGTATTTTCCGTTTATTTGAATGCATTTTTATGGCAGTGGTATAAGTTGCTTTAAAAATTCAAAAGCTTCCCAGATTGCAGGATCTTAAACATGCTGTGCCTAATGTGCATGAATGATGGTTAAATGAGTTGAAACTTTAATTTTCATACTTAAAGAAGGAATATATGGTGTGAGTTCAGTGCTTCCCTTGGGCCCTGATTATTTACGCTGATTTCTGCACATTTTACATTCGGGTGTATGCTAATGGGATTCGCCGGAAATTTGAGCATAACTTAACAGCGATGGCATAGTCGTATTTTAGGGTCAAAATTCCAGGTTACACACAGGTAAGACTCCGATATCTTTCAGTAATTGGGCTGAGAGGAAGCAGTAGACACTATTAAGGGGAGTGATGTTAGGCTGCAGATATGTATTAAGTGGAGTGGCCCATGGGCCAGTGCTGGAGGCCCTCTTGTTTCTAATCTATAAAAGCTACCCGGATTCAGAAACTCAGTCCAAGTTGGTCAAATTTGCAGATCATAAATTAGTGGGCGGGGATGCACAGATGGAGAGATGGAGATGTCTGATGAAAAAGCTAGAGAATTTCAGGAGGACCTAGACCAAAATTTGTCAGTGAGCACAACTGCGGCAGATGAAATTCAGTAGCGATAAGTGCACGGTGTTGCACATTGGAAGAAACCGAATGAGATCTCCTGTTCGTGTAGAACTGCTCTGTAGATGCTTCAGAGTGCCTTATGCCGAGCAGTCCTGGAGAATGTAATATGTAAATGAAGTTCAGAGACCCTTAATTAGCCCATAAATTTATGCCTTAGCCACTGCAACAGTGTGTGATCAGAATCCACTTGTTTAGCAGACCCAGGAAAGGAATACTTACTGGGGCATTCACATTTATTGCCTAAGGGCTAAGCTCCACAAACTGGACATTGTTCTCAAATTATACAGCAATGATATAATCAGGGTTTCTGCAGTGTAGAGATTGTAGCTGAATTGTCACTTCAGAATACACAGGACAAAGAGCTATTTTATATCCTATCAGTTGTCTAATACTGGTACATTTGAAGTGAGACAGGTGATGTATTTCAAGAGTATGTCCTGGGGATTGCTGTGGTTTTGCAATCTTTCATTCTGTCCTGATTAACCGTGGGACTGGGTGGTAGAGTGGGTTGAGACTATACTTTCACCTCTGGGACCTTGGTGCATATCCATCCCAGACAGATGGAATGAAAATCTCTTTTCCTTGCAACAGCTGTAAGGCTGAAACTCATTCAATTTGGAACCACTGTTTTTCAGTAATTGTTCAGATGTCCATTGTACACAACTGATTTCAAAGCCTTGTTTTAAGAGTGACCATTATGATTGCAGAGATTGTAAGTAGAGGTATGCTGGCCTGGCATATGGAGTATGATTCCAGTACACTGCACCAACAGTGCATACACAGCTGAAAGGCCTAATTTTTCCCCCCAGTTTTCTCCCCCCTCTCCACCCCCCCCCCCCCCCCCCCCCTCCTCTGCGGAAGATGCAAATTCTTGTTGGAATATGATTTCTCTGGTTCCTTCTCCTAGTGGTCATGTTTTGTGTGCCTTAGCCAGTGATATCCAGAACTTAATTGAGCACCAAGGACTTCACAGCTGAGCACAAGCTTTCTGTTGCTACATCTGATCAAGTGGTACTCGGGATTGGGTGGAGTGGAAAATGTAATTCATTAGCCATGTCCTTTTTGGATGTGTAGGGAAATTCAAATTCAAATTAGACTTGAAGGTATATGACAAATCCAGAGCTAAGAGCACAGAAGGAAATTAAGTGGAATATACAAAGTATAAAGGGGAGCAAGAAAGTTCCCCTCCAACTTGCACACCATCCTGACTTGGAAGTATATTGCCGATCATCGTTGCTGGGTCAAAATCCTGGAACTCCCTCCCTAACAGCATTGTGGGAGTACCTTCACCACAAGGACTGCAGCGGTACAAGAAAGTGGTTCACTACCACCTTCTCGAGGGCAATTAGGGATGGGCAATAAATCCTGGCCTTGCCAGCAATGCCCACATCCTGGAACGAATAAAAAACAGGAATAGGCTATTACATTACCCTTTGTGTGGCAGGTAAAATAAGACAAATATAAGTAAAATAATATTAAGAGTAGGGCCAATTGGAAATGGAAAAAGGAAATCTTGAGGAAGGAATGGCAGAGATGCTACATGAGTACTTTGCCTTAGTTTTCATGGAAGAATGTGGTAGTGGGAATGAGAAAGTATACGTAGAGCAATTGGATAGGATAACTATAGATAAGGAAGTTAGACTAAAAAAAAAAGTGGAACTCAGTGAAAAAGAACTGACCTCTGATAGCATGCTAAGAGAGGAAATAGCAGAGTTTTTGGCCACAACTGTTCAAACATCTTTAGACATAGAAGTTGTGCCAGAGGATTGGAGGGTTGCCAGTGTAAGACCTCTGGACAAAAAGGGAGAAAGGGCTAAACCAGGTTATTATCGACCAGCCAGTCAGCCAGGAATTGGTAGTGAGTAAGTTTCTGCAGGCCATAATACAGGATAAAATTAATAGTTACTTAGACTTCTAAGGACAACCGATGTGGATTTGTAAAAGGTATTAAAGGGAATGTGGCAGCTTGCATAGGAAGTTGGTTAAGGGGCAGAATGCAGAGCAGTGGTTAATAGATATTTTTCAGACTGGAGGGATGTAAAGAGTAGTGTCTGCCAAGAATCAGGGTTGAGACCATTGCTCTCCAATTTTATATATAAAATGATCTGGACTTGAGCATAGGAGCACAGTACTGTACTGAAGTTGGCAGAGATTTACAGCAAAAAGGGAGTGTGGTTAACTGTGGAAAGTCTGTAACAGACTTCAGGAGGGCATGGA
Organism: Squalus acanthias; assembly: GCA_030390025.1. NCBI lineage: Eukaryota > Metazoa > Chordata > Chondrichthyes > Squaliformes > Squalidae > Squalus > Squalus acanthias. The sequence continues at coordinate 5,215,193 of CM059437.1, read as the reverse complement.
AAGATTAGTAGATTAGGCATATATATTTTGGCTAAATTGAATGCAGAGAAATGAAAGGTGATACATTTTTGGAGAAAGAATAGAGAAGAAACACAGTAAATGGTAAAACCCGAATTGGAGCAGAGAAGTTTAAGGTTTTAGAGATGCAAATCTTTAAAACTGTAAGGAAATGTTGGTAAAGCTGTAAAGACAATATATAGCAGGCAGACTGCTTCTTGGGTTTTACACATGGGGCATTGAGTACGGAAGCAAAGAGGTAATGCTAAACATATAGAAATCATTGGTTATGTCGCACTTAGAATATTGTGTCCAGTTTTGGGCACCTTACTTTTGGAAGGATGTCAAAGCTTTGGAGAGGGTGCAGATGAGATTCACTAAGATGACACCAGGGATGATGGGCTTTAGTTATGAGAGACCGTAGAAATTGTGCACTTTTCATTAGAATGATAAAGTTAAGAGGAATTCTGATATTGATGAGGTAAATATGGAAAAATGGCTTCCATGAGTCAGTAACTAGGGGTATAAATTTAAGATCAACAACAAAAGGCTCAAGGGAGAGTTCAGAGATTTTTTTTGGGGGAAAAAAGAAAGTAAGTCTTGCATTTTATATAGCGCCTTTCACGACCACCGGACATCCCAGAGTGCTTTACAGCCAATGAAGTACTTTTTTGAAGTGTAGTCACTGTTGTAATGCAGAGTTATTGGTTTGTAGAATGCTGTTCAAGAAACCGTGTTGGAAGCAGCATCTATAATAGCTTCTAAAAGGGAAATAGATAAATATTTGAAAGTTATAAGGGTAGGGGGAAAGGCCAGGGGAATGGGACAAAGTGGATATTTCTTTGAGAGCCAGCACAGGGCCGAATGACTATCTCCTGTGATGTAAAATTCTGGAATTCACTTTGCACATAAAATTCAGCATACATGGGCGAATAAACACACAAACTATATGTTACTGCAACTTGCACAGGGAAATTTTCTGAAGTACTGATCTGGGATAAATTGGAATTAAACATTAGCAACTTCAGGGACTTTGGCTGATTAACCTGTTTTGCTCTGGTATCTATCTTTACTTTGCCTTTGTCTAAAAGTTTTGAAGCAAAGTGCAAAAATTACTAAACCAGGTTTTTTAAGTGTAAATTTGTCAGTTCATATACATTATGTACTATTTTATCTAATAATAGGCATTAGTTGATGAGTGTTTAGGTTGTGACTTCCAAACGCAGATCTTTTTGTTTTAATTTTCACAAGATAGATTTGGATGAAGAAGGCCCTTCGGCTCATTTAATCTCATCCTTCCAGAATACTAACGCCACAGTCTTCCAATTAGAGCTTTTAACATCCACCTGAATAGGCAGACAGGACCTCGGTTTAACATCATTGGAAGGTCAGCATCTCGGACAATGCTGCAATCTTTTAGTATTAGACTGAAATGTCGGCCTAGATTATGTATTCAAATTCTAGTGTTGGGCTCAAGCTGTACAACCTTCTGACCTGCAGATGAAAGTGCCACGAGCTGTGCCAAGCTGATGCTTGTAAAACATTTACACCACGCAGCCCAGACCTATCAGAATCTCGGTGTTTTGTATTAAATGACTAAAGAATGAAGTCTTCCATTTATTGAATTTATTTTTGATGTGGGTAAATGAATATAAAATCAGACTCTGTAGGGACAAGAACCCACAACCTTTGAATAATGGCTGAGTCACTCAGTAGAAGTCCAGTGTATTATAAACTGTGCCACAGCACCAGATAATTATAATGTGTGGAAAATAAGTTTCTGTAGTTACTTCCTTCTCTAAAGCTTCTAAAGCTATAATTAAAAATAAACATTTCAATGCAGAGGGTGAAATAAGTGGTCCAGAATAGATAGGCGGCCAACCAGTTTATATACAGAGTAGTGAATATAGGAGTGACTAAAAAGCAGCAATCTGACAGAGAACTGCAGATGGTGTCTTAGACCCTCAAAGCTAAAGTCAGGTAGCATACAATCGTAATCTGAATGCTGGGTTTGAATTATGGCATTGTAATCACTGCCGCTGTATCTTTTCATAGCGGATTTTGGCTTACAGTTTATGGCAGGAAGATTATTCTGGTCAAATTCTGTTTTTAGTAGCGGCTGCTGTTGATACTGAACAGTCTTGTGATCAGTGTCCTTGATGTGCGATGCTAATAAAAAAGGATTAATGGCGGTGCCATTATTGCAGATCTATTGAGAAATAATCTCCAGTTGATAACAAGGACATTGTGTCCCATTATATAAATATAGCATTCTGCAGCAATAGCTGTTCATTCTGTTTAAAGTTGTGAATGTGAAATGTTGTGCTTCAGTTTTAGGAAGATGCATGTGGTGTTGCAGATTTTTTTCAAAGCGTGAAAGATGGTGCAGGTTATGCGGCAGTTTCAGGAATCACTGTTAATCCACCAGGATTTGATCAGCTTTTCAGCATTTTTCCCTGTGGAAATTTTTTGTTTCTGGCGCATTCTTTGGTAAAATGGAGGAGTTGGTAGAATACTGATATGCAGCCACTAGCTGTCACCTTGTGGGAGTAAAAGTTTGAAAAGAAAGTCAGTGTGAAAATAATGAAGTTTTGGAAGTACATTACTCCCAAATTTCATTATCCTAAAGCCTGAGAGAGGTGGTGGTCCAAATACAACTTTCCAAATGTGTTATGTACAGACAGAGAGAGGGAGAGTTTCCTCCTCATTCCTATATTAAAAAGCTGTGTTATACCAGGATGAGGAAAGCTGTTGTTGCGGTTCAGTGAATCAAAGCAATCTGGAATAATTTATAGGTAAAATTGAAGCAATGAATAAGGTTAAAAAAAAAAGAAATTCTTTTTGTAATTCTAATTTGCTAAATGCATCCACAAACCCATTGTTATTAGGTTGATTTGGTGCACTGGTACAAGTCAACCATAGGAAAAATCTTACAAGCCAATATCCTTTCAAATTTCCCCCAATGTGACTACCACCAGTGACAGAGTTGTAACTCGTAGTACTTCATCGTAAAATTGCAAAGCTCAAAATGTTCTCTCTCAGACTCTCTCCAAGTTCAGGACAAAATCTTTATTTTTCCACAGTTGATGTGGACAGAGCAACATTTCACATGTCCACCATTATGCTGTATTGCAGTACAAGTGACAGCTTTGGTGATCCTTGAGCTTCCAAAGTAGGAAAATCCACTTAATTTATAAGTAAATATGACATCTCCAGTTAGTATCACAATGGATTTGCAGCAGAAATGAACGCTGAAATTTTTTTGTTGCACTGAATTCAAGATGCTACTGGCTATTGTACTTGCATTAATTTTTGGTGAACATCTAGAGGCTGAAAAGGTAATTTAGATGTTTATGAAAGCTTTCAGAAGTTTCGAATACTATGAATAGGAGACAGTGCTATAGGTGCACGTGTATCGATTTCCTACAGCCTTCATCCTTCCCTCATGGCTTGCATCTAGTCTATAATGCCTGAAAGTGTCTCATACTTTCACCTGATTGGGTCAGATATACTCAACGCAGCAACAGATCACAAGTGAACAATGTTGAGTTTTTTTTAAATGAGAAAGAAACAAAATAATTTCCTCGTTGTTTCTGTTGACCTCGGCGATCAAGCCTTTCCCCAAGGGCAGAACCTGAAGAATTCACAAACAGCTACTGATCTAGAGCACCAAGGGGGCAATGAATCATTCTCTTGTGTGGAATCTCCGGAGGATGGAGAGCATTGTATTTTTTTAAACCAATAAAGTTTCCCAAATCAACAGCAATTAGCCTCCAGCTGACCACACAGTTTGTCTATTTGGAGCACTTTCCCACAGGTGCGATAGTGCATTTTTGCACTTCTGCAGTTACACTTTGTCGTATTAAAGGAGCAGGTTTGGTTAAACACAGTGCCACATTAGCGCAAACCGTTCCTTAAGGCAGTCTTTTTAAAAAATTCATTCTCTATATGTGGGTGTCGCTGGCAATTATTGCCCAATCTTAGTTGTCTTGGTAGCTTCCTAGGCCACTTCAGAGGGCAGTTAAGAGTCAACCACGTTGGTGTGGGACTGGAGTCACATAGGCCAGATCAGATAAGGATGGCAGGTTTCCTTCTGATAAAGGACATTATTGAACCAGTTATTTAACTATAACCTGACAGTTTCTTGGTCATTTTTACTGATACCAGCTTTTAATTTCCAGATTTTTAAAATTGAATTCAAATTCTCAAAACTGCCATGGTGATATTTGAACTCGGGGTCATTAGTCCATGACTCTGGATTACTAGTCCAGTAACAAAACCACACACTACCGTACCCCTAAATTGAAAGCTATCTGACAGCATGAATTGTAACAATGTTTTTTGGAAGGCTCTGCCATTTGTTTCTGCATTAAAATGTTGTTTCTTATACTCTTGTGTGTATTGATAGATACACAGTTTAGTTTGAATTCCCTTGATTTAGCTATTTTTCACCCTTTTGTTGCCTTTCCATGCCGATATTTTTACTATTTTCTATTCAACTTCTTTATTGTCCATACAACTGGAGCGGACTTTCCCATCCAAGCTGCCTGCTATACGCTCTCAATTTTTCCCTCCACTTGACATTTCAGTTTGCATTTCTGTAAAGAACTTCATGATGAGCAACTCTCAGATTTGCCTTTTACAAGTTTGATTCCACGTCCTCCATCCTACTTTGGCAGTTCAGTTTGAGAGAAGATGACTGAGTTGTTGTATGAAAAAGTGCGGTTCCCTGGCATCGGAAAGGAAGCTGTGAAGCTGTGCCAGGCTTGCCATGCAACACTCGTCAAAAATGAGGGAAAACCACTTGTGAACCATCATAATATTCGTGGTAGAAAGTACTCTTCCTCTCTGGCAACTAGCTTATAGTTTGTAGTGATTACTCAAGGTTTCCAAAAGTTAAAATTTTGGAAGTGGCGTCTGCTTGAGACATAATACCGCATCTGGGCAAGATCTTTGTAGTTCACGGAATTCTGTAAGTTGGCAAGATTGGTGCGCCATATTAAAAATTGCAGAACTCCGACAATTCTCAGATTGTATTGAATTTCATCACAAAAGATTCACAAGGATTCTTAAAAAGACATTCTGCACAGGCCAATTTGAAAGATAACCGTGGAAGCAAGAAAAATGGAATTTGAGAAACTTGCATACCACTTCACACACAAGCGCGGGTCAAGAACCTGCTTCAGCCTTATTTAGTTGGAAAATGAAAATCACTGCCACATGTACAAAACAAAACAAAGCATAATGATCTAATCCAGGAGAAAGACTAGCAGCCAAAGGACAATAAGGAACATGCTGATAAGAGAAGGCAGATCTTTGCGAGCAAGTGAGAAAGTCAGACTGTGATCTTATAAAGAGTGTTTTTCCTCAGTTTTATTTTAACCTGGTTGCATGCATATGTTGGCCTGGGACCTGAAAGTTGGTGATCTGCCAGTCCAGTTATTAAAGGTGAATTGTGCGGTGTGCACATTTTGAGCCATTGTAATATCCGAGAGAAGAAATTCAGTTTGAGAATGCATATTCTTGCTAGCAATAAAATTGGTAGAGTATTTCTTCAGGCAAGATCCTTGCAGATAGTGTGTCGAATGTTTAACCGCGTATAGAAATTGTAGGTTATGGGTGATCAGCATTTGACGTCAGTCGTCCATCTGAAGAGCAAGTGTATTTCTATCTCCATCCTCCTTCCATTTTTGCACTTTTCAAGCTCTGCATTTATCTTGCCGAAGTTGATCTTGCATCAGGGTAAATGCCAATATTGGTGAATGGCAGACATTGCATATAGGAGGAAGATCTGGGGGTTATTGATGTACAAAACACTAGGTCGTTCAGTTATGATATTTTGTATTCTCCTGCTGCATGTTCTCCAGTGTGAATATTGGTCTGTGCCTGGGCCACCAAGGGGCATCTTTCTGTGCGCTATGCAGATCTAAACTGGTGGAGGCTCATTCAGCCTGTGGCTGCTACTGACCATTATATTTGTATAGAAGGATCTATTTGATATTCATTCTTAAACCCCATCTTCATGAGTTCATCAAAGAAGAAAATCCATTCTGTCAAACCAAATGAATTTTTGATACAGAGGGAAAGCACCACTTAGGTTCAGCTTGCAGCTCTTAAATAAGAGAGTGTCTATCTCTGGTGGTGAAGTTCATGGAAGTTCTGTTTGGGGGTGAAATTTCTTCATTCATTAATTGTAGTGAAAAAGTTGACCTGAGTGTAAAGCTACATTACCCATCTTATACTCCTGCTGACTACTTGTTTTACTAAAATTGAAGTATGGAAGCACTTCACCTAGCTTTGTTTTATGCTCTGCCATTGTGGATCCTGGATCATTGTGTACGGCCTTCATATTTCATTGCAAATGTGGGAACAATCGGCGCAGCAGGGAAGGAACTGAACAGCTGATGACGAATATTTACAAATATTATGTGTCCATATGTCAAAAATCATCAGATATTCGATAGAAGTAGCTTGGTCATTTTTGGTATTGCTTATTGTATTGGTTTTCCTACAGTTGGTCCTACTCGAAGCAGTCATATCAATAGTATTACCAATTTAAAATCTCGCTGATCTAGTCCTGGAGGTCGGGTCACCCTGAGCTACTCTTATGAACGAACCTCTTGAGGTCTTGGAGCCCATGTCCAGAATGCATGTTTCCTGCAGGACTCAACATTGAAGCTTATTATGTGTTGGGTGTGTTTAGTCAGAGCAGGGGTGTCTCAACTACAGCTATTACTGGCCCTCGAATCCTGGCAAACTGGCCAACCTAGCTTTGGGCAACTCGCTTCTGTTTGCATTTTCATTTCTTTCTTGTTTTGCCCTGTTCAAATTTTGAGAGCATTAATGTTTGCAAAGGTCTACTCTTTGTGCCTCATGGGTGGATAAGTCCTAAATCTTAACAGTACAACCTGTTGGTAACCGCAGTTTAAGATGTGCAAGTTAACTGGAGCATTAGTTTAAACTTTGTGTGGCCCATGCTTGCAAAGCATAGCTGAAAGAGCTACCATTCAGTCCTATTCCCCTGCTCTTTCCCCATAGCCCTGTAAATGTTCTTGCTTAAGTAGAGATCCAATTTCCTTTCGAAAGTTACTACTAAATGTGCCCAAGTGATGCATGAAGACAAAAAGCTTGGACACACATAACTTAGAGTCTCTGATTACCTAGTGGTGTAAGAAGCAGACACTGGATTCCACACAATTCTCTGATCTGAGTAAATTTGCTTTTTTTTAGCTCAATAGGCTCCCATGATTACTTTGTAAATAAGTATTTGAAAATAATAGCACTGTACACAGCCCTTGCCAACTGAGGCTGGTGAGCTCATTGCGCAAGTGATTGGCAAATTCAGTGCCAGTTGCTGTTTGTAGTTGAACCAGAGATGTGTTTTAAAAACAAATCCTGCGTTCAGAATAAAACAGAAAATCTGGAAATACACAGGTCAGTATCTGAAAAGGTATCTATAACGAGCCTGCCTTTCCTCTTGAATATTGATGGACCCACTGTGTATTTCCAGTATTTTTTCTGATTGTCAGATTGCAGTTATCTTCTTACTATTCCAGTCATACACAGATTTTTAAATGCATTGGTTGCTTAGCTTACATGAAACTGGTTCCAACAATCTCTTAATACAATAGCAAAATACTGCGGATGCTGGAAATCCGAAATTTCCAACAATCCGAAATTGTCCAACAATCTCTTGTTTGAAATATTTTTACTGAAACCCCGAGCACTTTGGTTTATGTTATTTGCCCTATATTGGAAGAAGAATCTAATTTACATATTTACTAATGAGTTACGAGCATTTCTGTTATATGGGTTGAATTCTGTTTTGTGGCTGAATACAGAAATATCACGTTCCCTCTCCTTCAAGGTTCTAAATCATGCTGGAGTACGATTTTGCTAGCAGCCCTCTGATACCTCACCCAAATCGCCGTTCTTGTGTGTGAACCACAACATTGAGTGTTTGCTCTCGGTGGGGGGTGGGGGGCATTCATGTCATACAAAAATTGTTGAACCAGACTGTTTGCATCCTCGGTGTCATATTTGACCCTGAGCTGAACTTACGACTCCATATCCTCTCCATCAGAAAGACTGCCTACTTCCACCTTTAACATTGCCTGCTGTTGAAACCCTCATCCATAGCAACATTAGGAACAAGAGTTAGCCATTCAGCCTCTTGAGCCTGCTTCACCATTCAATTAGATCATGGCTGATCTGCACATCAACTCAATTTTCCTGCCTTTGCTCTATATCCCTTGATACCCTTGCTTAACAAAAATCTATCTATCTTAGTCTTGAAAGCTTTAAGTGTTCCAGCATCCACAGCCTTTTTGGGTGAGTGTTCCAGATTTCCACGACACTTTGTGTGGAAAAAGTGCTTTAGCTCCTGAATGGCTTGCTCCTAATTTTAAGATTATGTCCCCTCGTTCTTTTTCCCCACACCAGAAGAAATAGTTTCTCCGTATCTACCTTAGCAAATGCTTTAATATTTTGAATACCCTGATCAGATCACCCTTCAATCTTCTATACTCTAGGGAATGCAAGCCAAGTTTATACAACCTGTTCTTAGAATTTAACACTCTAATCCATGCCGTTGTCACCTCTTATCCTTCACAAATGTAAGCTCATTCAAAACTCTGCTGCCTGTATCCTATCCCGCACCAAGTCCATCACTCCTGTCCTTGCTGACCTACATTGGCTCCTGGCATCCTAAACCTCAGATTTAAAATTATCATCCTCATGTTTAAATTTTTTCTTGGCCTCGCCCCTCCCAGTCTCTGTAACCACCTCCAGTCCGACAGCCCTCTGGGAATTCTGCATTCCTTTAACTCTGGCCTCCTGTACATCCTCTACTCCTTTCATCCCACCTTTTGTGGCTGTGCCTTCAGCCATCTAGGCCTTACACTCTGGTGTTCCCTCCCTAAACCTCTTCACCTCCCTCTCTTCAAGACCCTACTTAAACTCACCTATTTAACCAAGTTTTTAGTCACTTCTTAATATCTCCTCCTTTGGCTTGGTGTCCATTTTTGTCTGATTCTGCTTCTGTGATGCACCTTGGGACGTTTTTCCTACATTGCAGGCACTATATAAATGCAAGTTTTTGTTGTATTCCTCTGTATAATGTACTGTTAAGATTTTCAAGATAAGAACAGAGGTTTAAAAGAAAAAACCTTTGTAATGTGTGTGAGGGGTGGGGGTTCCTAGAATGTGGAATGCTTTACCACATGTTGCTATTGAGGCAGAGGCTATTACTTCATTTTAAAAGGGAATTGGATAGGTATTTGAAAAGGAAGAATATAGAAGTATAAGGGGAATGATCAGGGAAATGAGACTGAAGTAGATAGCTCCAGTTGAGGAGCTAGGCACAATGGGCTGAATGGCCTCCCTCTGTTGTAATTTATATGATTTGAAATTCATCAAACTCCTCGGCTGCTTTATAATTTAATTGTCTCCAATTCTTACATGTAGTTTACATTTAAATTGTGCAACTGATGGTATTTAGTGGGGTTTAAAAAAAAAAAGTCTCCATTACTGCTGCTTAGGTTCGACCAAGGCTGCATAACCAGGTGGTTGAGTGGCTGAGAGTGACTGCCCATGTTCTGCCAATCTGGTAAAATGCATTAGTTCATCAGTACTCTACCCAAGGGCCCGCTGATGGGGAATTGCTCATCTCTATTGCATTACTTATCTTCCCAAAATCATTCTCCCCTCCTGTCCTGATGGTATTGACCCATACTAGATACAGTTCCATGGGTTCTGGTTGCCTGGCTGAACTGGCAATTCTCCATATCTGAGCTGAGAAGGTTGGTGCCAGCAGGTTAATTGACCGCGAACAATATTGCCGCTGAGCTTAATCCAGTCCTTGCCTCACAAAAACACTGGCTGTCTATTTCAGTAGAAAATATTCTGTAGTCTGCTGTACAGCTCTCGATCATATTTTTGTTCATAATGGCAATTTGGGCTTTGAATACCAGCATTCTAGAAGAGACTATTGCAATTGCTGGTTTGTTTTCTGACTGCATATTCCTGCTTTGCTTTTTATTTAAACATCATAAAAGGAAGGGAAAGTATGGACGTGCAGCCCAGTGAATTACAAGAAAACTGCAGAGTGAGATGACTTGAAAAGTGACTTCAGCGTGGCACCAGTGCAGCTGTTACTTTTAAGATCCCTTTTATTTATCTGTTTCCTCCACTCTTTAGTGTTCCATTGTGGCTCCCTGCCTGTTTCCTGTTTCTTGAGATTGCCATTGCCATGATCAGTGTTGCTCACAGCGAGAGAATGTCGCATTTTGTGGGGAAGGGGCAGTGTTGGCAGTTTCTGTGAGTTAGAGCAGACTTGGTGGTGGCCTGTTTCAAAACTTGGGTTCCAAAACTGGAGCTGGTCATCTGTCTTGGAAAAACGTGTGTTGCTGGGATAATCTATTGGCCTCATTTAAAGAGTAGCTCAGCTAGTATTAGAATTTATTTTGCAGATTTTTTAAAAATTTTGTATGAAATTATTTGTTGAAGGTAGGTTTGGAGGGCAAAATTTAGCTCCATAAAAGCGAGGCTGCAAGAGCAATTGCAGCACAGAGCATTTGGCTGCCAACGAGTGATGTAGTGTTTCAGATATCAGTTTATGTAGGTGCACATTGTAGGAAATAGCAGATAGCCACTGGCATAGGTTAATAATGAGAGCTATGCTTTGAGAGTTGTGGAGAGTTATGACTATGAGAAAGGGTTCATGGTACATCTGGTGCCTGAATTTGCATGCCTATTGTAGTATTGTTGTCACATGGGATGAATTGCTCTTGGACAAAGCAGTTGAATGATCGTTGGGTCTTATTGTTATTAAGGGATTATGAGATCTGTAAGGCTTTGGAGGAAAGGGTTACAAATGAAAATCATTAGAACAATACGATTGAGGGCATGTAATCATGTACTTCATTCCATGTACCAGGGCCAAGTGCTACCCTGCAGGAGCGCGAGGTGTGCCTGTGCTTCTACTTCCTCGTAGCCTGTTATAATTAGTCTTTGTGGGAGGGGAGATGTAAACAAAGGAAAAATACTTGGATATTTGCGCAGTTTTTATATTGTGGACATCATGGGGATTTTTTCAGTCCTCAAAAGTCAGAATTGACATTGAAAACAAATATTTCTACAGTCCACACCACAAGATATTGGTATGTCTTAAAGCTGATATCTTTCAGTACTTTTGGAATGTCCCATCTGCTACTATAAAACCTTCAAGAAAGGGTTAAGTTCAAGCCTTGTGTATTTGTATGCGAGTCTACATGTCTAACGATATTCAGGTCCCCTGTAGCTTAAACAGACAGATACAAAGCTCGGGTTTCATTAAATGTTGGCAACAGGAGAAAATCCCCTGCCCGTGTTGGCACAGATCTACTAGGTATGACTTTACATGAAATCTAGTTCCTGGGAAATGCATAATATGTGCATCCCCCTTTGGTGTTTGGTGCTTTCTTTCCTGTTGCTGTTCTCCAGTTTCTGCTTTGAAACATGGTGAAATCTTTTAGTATGTACAGCATTTAATAAACGTGATTGAGAAGGGACAGATCCATGCCACACGGCATTATTTATCACCTGAAGGTGACCTATTTATGATTTTTTTTAAGGCTGATTAGGGTATCCTTTGCATAGTATTGGAATGGTGATTTTTTTATTTTCCTTAACTACATTTTTGCTTTCAGTTAACCCCAACAAGAGAACTTGCAAAGACTATACTTGTACATTTCTATTAACATATTAAACCTGTCCAATACATAATTTTATATGTACATAATCTACATATTTTATATGTACATAATCTACATAGAAGATAAACTCTGTTATGTCGCACTGCTCTGTCACATTTAATTATAGGCAGATCTCTTCTAGGAAAATGTCTTGCAGCTGATTGACTCGTGCAAATTTTTCCCCCACATTTCTTTTTTAATTTCAACATTTAGATTGTACAGAGAACCTCCCCAGTAACAGAAAATACCTTATTAACACAGGAGTCCTAATAACCAGTCAATGACTTTAAAAAAAAAAATAACTTTGGCAATCTCATTGTAAAAAAAAAAAGAAAGCCAGACATTTCATCCTGGGTCTGACTTGTAGCCACAAGAGTAGTTAAACTTGTGAAGGGTAGGTCATGCCTGCCTAATCTAGTGGAATTTTTTAAGGAGGTCACAAGCATACTAGATAAGAGTGTGTCTATGGATGTTGTCTTTATGGACTTCCAGAAGGTATTTGATAAGGTTCGACACGAAGAAATTATGAGCAAAAATGAGAGCGCTTGGAATTGGAAGTAATCTTGTGATATGGGTCGGTAATTATTTGGGAGGCAGGAGACAGAGTAGGGATAAAGGGATCGTTCTCTGATTGGCAGGATGTGACAAGTGATCTTACTGGGGCCTCCGCTTTCCACCATATATAATGACTTTGATGAAAGAATAGAGAGTTGTACATCCAAGTTTGCAAGTGAGGCACAGTAAAGTTGTGTAGATGGGAGCAGAAAGTTACAAAGGGACATAGATAGACTAAGTGAGTGGGCAAGACAATACCAGACAGAGTGCAATGTGAAGTTTGGATCCAAGAAAGAGAAATTGCAAGATTTTCTTCATGGAACTGTGGAGAAACAAATCAGTTTAGGTGTCCCAAGTATACAAATCACTAAAAGCTAGATCACAGGTACAAATGGTAATAAAGACTAATGGAATGTTGGCCTTTATCTCAGGGGTTGGAATACAAAAGTGAGGAAGTGATGTGCAGATCCTTGGTTGGACCACATCTGACGTACTGCATTAAGTTTTGGGCGTCGAACCTCAGGAAAGATATATTGGCTATGGGGATGGGATGAGGGGTGGTGTGGGTGCAGCGCAGATTCACCAGAATTATACCAGGGCTATAATCCTGGTTTGTATTCCCTTGAGTTTAGATGGTTGAGGGGTAATCTAATCAAGGTGTTTAAAATGAAAAAGGGATTCAATAAAGTGGATACAGAGAAACTTCCTTCTGGTGGGGGAATCCAGAGCAAAATCTTAAAATTAGAGCTAAGCAATTTAGGAGTGAAATCAGGAAACTTTTTTACACGAAGGGTAGCGGAAATGGAAATCGCTGCCCTAAATGGCTGTTGATGGTGAGATTGATAGATTTTTGTTAGGTAAGGGTATCCAGGGGTATGGAGGTGAGGTACCTATCAGCCCTGATCTAATTGAATGGTGGATCAGGTTTGAGGGGCTGAATGGCCTCCTGTTCCTATGTTTTGAAACTCTGATCTCACTCTATACAGTTCCCTGACTAAAAAAAATTTCTGACCTGAGGCTGTTTACTGGACAACAATAATACGTTGTGGCCTTGCTCCACCTTAATAGAATAATGCATTATACAGTACTTCTACATTCTATGCCTATAATTTGAAGTTGCTTTTTATGCTAAAAAATCAAATTCTTCAATAATTTGAAATAAGTAAATTGCATAACACAGCAAAGTGGGAAGTTACTGAATTAAAATAATTTGAATTAATCAACTTTGAATTAGAGCATTAGATTGCCTAATACTTTTGGAAAAAAATCTGACTTACCTTGAGCAACACCATGGAAGTTCTGTTACTTCAAATTAATAATCTAGGTTTACTTTATGCCAATTAATATTTCATGTGCTTTGATGGAAGTTTATCCTTAAGTGCTTTCTTTCTGTAAAGCTTAAAGGGAAAAGTGCACCTCATTTTATCGAGGGGAATGATGCTCTGAATGAGATTTCTTTTGGTGTTTAGGTGAAAGCGTCAATATTCTACCCAGCTCCTGTGGACTAATTGGAGAATGTTGCTGTGCATCCCAGAGCTGCTTGATAGCAAAAAATGGGTCAGGACCTGACTTCAGACTGGCATGAGAGCTAGTGTGGAGTGACAGAACCCTTAATGCAACATAAATCTAAATTCCCTGGACTGGAAAATCTGCCCACTGCTCCCTCCTACCTACAGGGTACTGGATTTGGATGATCAGCCATGATCGTATTGAATGGTGGAGCAGGCTCGACGGGCCGAATGGCCTACTCCTGCTCCTAGTTTCTATGTTTCCTGATGTAGCATGGGGCATGACATCAAACTAGCTCAAGCACCAGAGGGTTTCTAGGGCTAGGTTGATGCCATGCCCCATGTTGCTGAATCTGCAGCCTTCTCTGGATGCTCCCTCTTGGTGACATCACCACTGCGGCCCACCAGCAAGTCCGGCCCACCCAAGGGTCTCCATGTTGGGAATAAAATATCAAAATTCTCCTGAGACTATTTTTTTTGATAAAACGGGACTACTTTGAACAAATTGTACGTCCTCAGACTTTTCTTCCACTTGAAGTTTCTCTAATGAGTGAAAGGATGACTGCAAAATGAAATGGTGAACGTTGTGGATGCACATTGACAAACAGGCAAGTTCACAATTTTTTTCACTGGTTTCTAAGCTCACTTCTGTGAGTGGGTTTTCAGAACTTGGCACTGTTCTGCATGCTACCCTGCTCACTCGGTGTCGGGTAGATTTCCATTTGTCCTGGCTCAGATTCAATTGCTGTTGGACTGCCTCCAGTGTTGGTATGGTTCCATGTTTAGATTTATTAAGTTACCGTCGATGATAAAAAGTTGGGCAGTACCTTTCAAATAGACTTGTTTGCAGATCTCTAATAAAACTCTTTGGCTCTTTGCATAAAATGTAATATGGAAAGAAGTAGGAACATATTCTGATCCAGATTAATATTGCCAAAAATGGATTCTTAGCTTATTTCCAGAGAAAACATATTTTTCAACCACACTCTGCAATTATTTTTCCTCTTTCCTCCCCTCCTATCCTGAAGGTACTGACTCATACTGGGTTGCAGTTCTATGAATGTTGACAGTCCTCTGGCACCTTGCCAAGTGGCTATTTTTCACATGTGGGTCGAGATTTGAGTATTGGCAGGCTATTCAGCAATAACAACAACTTGCATTTAAATACATATTAACACAGAAAAACGTTCCCAGGCGCTTCATAGAGGTGTAAGGACAAACAGCAGAAGCTGAGCCAAAGGAGAGAATTGGTAGGGTGAACAAAAGCTTGGGCAAAGAGGTTTTAAGGAGACTTTTAAAGGTGGAGAGGCAAAGGTGTTTAGGGAGGAACTTTCAGAGAGTGAGACTTTTGTGGACGAAGGGACAGCCGAGAATGGTGGGACAAAAGGTGAGGCGGGGTGGTGGGGGAGGCACTCGAATCTGGAGTCAGGAAAATGGAGAGTTTATGGGGGTTTGAAGTGGTGCAGGGATTTACAGCTGAAGGAGGTTATACAGATAGGGAGGGGTGATTTTAACACAAGGATGAGAATTTTAAATTTGAAACTTTAAGGCCCATCCAGTCCTCTCCGATATCCACATTTACTTTTCAGGGGGAGGCTACCAGATACTCAACAGGCCCAGGAACCTGATTTATCTTTGACCCTCATCTCTACCTTCCCCAAGTCCAGGGTTGTTGATGCTGTCTAATGCCGTTACAGCCAAAATCAACAGTAAATAACTCTTGTATGGGAATAGAGGGTGTTGACAGCATGTTCTCTTACTTGAATTTTTCTTGCTCTAATACTCAAGTTCTCGGGCTGTAAACGTCAGGGTCAGCTGAGTTCTCTATTGTTTAAATGTGATATCCTGCCCTGACCTAGTTATACAATAGCTTGCAGTGATTTGTATTTTAAGTTGAGTAAGGGAGAATTGATCGTGTTTTAGACTTGCATATAGCCAATGAGTTGTCACTGGAGTGCAGTTTGTATTGCTGGAGACTGGAGCATGAGCCTGGGCTTCTGGATTTGTTTTTCTTAATGTTTGATTTAGTCCTTTTTAAAAAAAAAAAAAGTAATTTGAATTTTAAGGGTTGGTGTCAAGTGCCAGAGTGAATCTGATCTGTTGCAATAGTCACTCATGACTCTTGTGTATTCCTGTGAAACAAGTGGTATTGTTGCACTGCTTGGAGTGCACAATATATGAACAGCCAGCAAGTGTTGTATGTGACAACAGAAAAATGAAAAAGTGTCCTCAAATATGTGAGGATCTAATTGAACAGAAATTAGGCAATCTGTCTGCAGTATACAAGGAAATTGAAGATAGGATGATTGAATTGTTGGTCTGAAGTCTTGTTCTTCAATTGACCTATGATCTAGTGCAGACAACCATCATTTATTGCTTAATTACAAACCTAATTATTAATGCATTTTATAGCAACAATCAGTTATCTTTCTGTGAATGGTTTTCACAAGCATTGTTGGCTACCACTTGTTAATTTTATTTTCTTCATAATTATACCAACAAAATTTCTAATATGAGTTAAATTGTCAAGATGATGGTACCCATTAATTAAGACTGCCACTGACATGATTGAAAACTTTTTTTGGGCTGTTAAGTCAGTTTTGGACTCTGTATGGGTCAGAGGTCAATATCTTTATCTCTATGTTGTTACAGTGCCTAGGATAAGAAAAGATACACTACCTATCCACTAAATTCAAACACACTTTAAACCTGTTTTATGCCACAACTGTAGTGCCTGTGTGAAGAGTTTAACCTTGTACTGATAGAATGTTGTAATGTAAATCCAGATTTTCGGCTGGAATCTGAGAGAATAGGAGTACGAGTCACTCCTCCAGCCTTAGAAATAGGTTCTGGGGTATAACCTCTGATTAATACTGAAGACTGTATAAAGGGACATTTTTTCAAAAGGGAATGGTTCTCATTAAGATGCCTCTATCATTCAATCTGTTCAACTTATGAAGTCTGAAGCAGTCGCTAAAATTAAAAAAATAAGGTTAATTATTTCAACCGGAGGAAACTTAATAAGCTGGCAGTCTATACAGAGAGTGGATTGCAGGTTTAGTATTGTTGCGGGTATCTTTAAATTTAAACAAACCTGCATGATTGTCGTAGGACCGTGCCAACAGTTGCTTCCCATTCAAGTGTTCGTGTAAGCCCTGCAGCTACTGTGAAAACCTCTAGCATGTAATTGGGGAAATGTTACTGGCAAGTGCTGATTGTCACAACAAATGTGAAGATTACTTTAATGTTAAGAGCTGTTTCCTCGATGTTTTTCTTGCACCAAAAAAAAGTCTCGGAGCGAAAGATTGAGGAAATATCCCTATGTATCGAGTTTTGGTCCAAATAACAACTCGTGGCTTATTTCAGTGAGTAACTTTTTAATCTTTTTTTGTAAAATATTACTTCTAAGCGGAACATTCTGTACTTAATATTGGCCAGCTTCTCTCCTCCGCCTCCCCATCCCCATTTAAGTATTTTTTTTCCTGCTCCCTCTTTAGGTTCTCCCCATTTCCTGCCAAAGTAAGGCAAGCAAGTGGCATGGGTCAAGAGCATACGACTTGCCTGCCTGTCAAGTGGTGCTCTCCCTTCCTGCTCCACTCCTCCTTTCACTCTGGACCTGTTGGGTGATTGCTGAGTTGGGAATCAGAACATAGTTAGATTTAACAACAGAAAACGCTGGAAAAACTCAGCAGGCGAGGCAGCATCCGTGGAGAGAGAAACAGAGTTAACGTTTCAGGTCGTTAGATTTAGTTGGATGAGGTGGAATATAAATTGAGGATTAATTTCCCCAAACTGAGGCATTGTTGGTTTTATTTATTGCAATGGTTACTTTCAGTCTGTTGGGCACAGATATCTCGAGTTTTTAACCAGAAACTGGAGACGATGGCATGTTAAAGCACATTAGTGAACCCATTGTGTTTTCTGAAAAATCCAAGAGCGTCATGGTCACTTTTTTTTGCTGATATCAGCTTTTTATTTCCAGATTTTATTTTTAACTGAATACCAATTCTCAAACTGCATGGTGGGATTTGAACTCACGTTCGCTGGATTGCTAGTCCAGTAACATAACCATTACACTGCCGTACCCTGAAAAAGCAGACAAAAATTTGACATCGTCCAATTAAAAATTAATATGGAATCCATTGGAAAAATATTGATAGTTTAAAAAAAAAAGTGACCAGAAATATTGGCAGTAAATGGAATCTACCACCAAGAGAGAAAAATGTATGTTGATCTTGGATCCCATGAGTGGAAATTGTTTAACCATCTACAGTTCAGCTTGCTGCATACTGTGTAGATCATGTCTTCTTTCTTCCACTGTCTTTTTTTAAATTTCAGTGACTTTGGATGAGAAGGTACAGATTAATTTTTGTTAACGTAACAGGAAACTACTACTGTGCAGCTTGTATGTCGGGCATAAGAGAAAGATCGAATGCTGTGTCACCAGTACTGATTCCGATCTAGGTTTGATCAGAATGCACTCTGGCAGGCATCAATTGAACAATTCCAATTAACAGCAGCTATACTTAGAAATATTCTGCTCACATTTTTCAAAATTATGGTCCCTCAAAATTTACAATATTTGATGAGTTTTGAAAATTTGTTTTTGATTACATTTTTAATTGAATTCCTCAAAGGTGTTGCATGTACATGGAAGGGTAGGAGAGATCATGATTGGCTCAAGTAACCACTTGTTGAGTCATTGTGGAGCAGTAATCAACACAGCAAATAGAACGCTACTGTGTTACCAAATTGGTGTTTTTCTAAGAGAGTCATGCTAAAGATATATTGGTCCGGATTTTGCGGTGGTAATGACAGCGAAACTGTCAGCGTTTGCTGTCATTACCCCTCTGAAACTGGCCGCAACTTCAGGATTTAGCTCGTGCAGATAAGTTGCGGTTAGTCATTCACTGCTCCTCCACAGGTAGCGCTGTGGAACTCCCCCGAGCCGGCAATCAGTTGAAATCTCACACAACGACGAAAACTTCCCCTTTTTATGATTGAGCGTCGCTTTTAAAAAAGCCCTAAAGCAGCGTACTGACTGCTCAACAACCTTTCTGGCCCTGAAAAACTAATTTAATATTTTTGGAATGTCAAATTTTTCCATTAATATGATTAAGAATTACAAGTTTTAATCTTTTAATTTATTATATTTTAGCTTCTACCTTAATCATATGTGTATGTCCCAAACTTTATTTCGCTCTGTGTAAAATTTATAAAAAGTAAATTAGAATTTCTGCATTTTACTTCCTGGTTTGCTGTCTGTGAGAATTCTTCAATGTGATTGGCTGCTTAGCCAGCTTGATGACATCACTGTTGCTGGATGCTTAGGATTCGCTTGATTTGGCGCCAGATTCAAACAAAGGTTGGGACAGCTGAAATTGACAGAGATCGCTAGATCTTTGTGGGCAACTTTCTTCAAGGTCAGCAGCGAGCGCTGTCGCTTTGCTGCTGACCGCAAATTCAGGGCTATTGTGTGCAGGTTAGACTGCACCATGATCAGGATTTTTGGTTCTTGATAGCAGATAGAAATTCCCGCAGTAATTTTCCTCAGCAATAGGCCTGCCCCTTTCTCTGGAGCATGGGGCTGCATTGTTACCAAATTGCCAGTGATTGTATGGTAGGTTTTTGAGCCATTATTTCTGTGTACTGTGTGTGCACATCCTCATTTTGTAGTTTGTGACAGTTGGAAAACCTTCCATTGTTACACCTGACAAAATCTCACTTCGTAGCGCTGTAATAAATAAAGTTGGAAGGTTGTGCAGCTTGACTTCATTTCTGGAATCTCCTCTGGCAAAATAAAGTCAGGCTGCTCTTAAGTGAAATGAACCAGCAGGCAGTGTTTATCCTTCTAATGGCCCATGGCGAGACTGGATATGTGGGCTAGATGGACTGAAGGTTTTCTCCTGCTGGAGCTGTGACTGTTACTCAGTGACATTGGTCTAGTTTGCTAGCATATTTTGGCTAGTAACTGTCATTGACGATTGTTTGGAACTGAGCGTGTAGCTACACTCAATAAACTACAATGTTTTTCACTGCTTTGCTGAGCTATGAGTTTGTTTTTCAAAGTTAATCATCAGAAGGAAAACGATAACACAAATGCCTCTAAGCCCTTGGCCCACATGAACCTAGCCCAGGTCCTCTACTTTGTTTCTCCTGGACAGCATTAATTATTGCTAATAATACAGGCTGTCCACGTAAATACATTGCAACCTACCAATGATGTGTAATAATTTTAAAACCAAACGCAGCAATAATGGCCCAAAAATTCGGCCGAATACGGGAGAGTACCCGCTGCGTACTCACCCGTATTCGGTCCCGAAGTGCCGGTTTCCTGCATGCACTGCGCATGCGCGGGAAACTGACACTTCCGGTATGGCGAAGGGGGCGGTTCCTAGGTGAACTGCGTGCGCACTAGAGGCTGTGCGCACGCAGCACACTTAGGTTTTTTTTCAGGTTTCAACGCGAGGGTAAGTATGGAAGATTTTACACAAGTAAAAAGGAGGCGTAAGACCCCTTTTGAACAAGGTAAGTAGTTAATTAAGTATAATTTTAAATTTTTTTCAACAGGTTTATCTTTTTTAGAGACTTTAAAGAAAGGTAAGTTTATTTTTATAACTTTTAAAAAGAATTTAAATTTTTTCAAAAATTTTAATTTTTGTTTAAAGTGGTTAATTTATTTAACTATAGTTATTTTATAAATGTGATGGTTTTAAAAAAAAATTATTTGAGGTTTAGCTGTTCTTTTGGGGGCGATTTGTATTCATAGATTTGACAGGTCTCCTGTCAAATCTATGAATGAAAGATGGTCTGCTGCCATTGGCGCTCTCCATGGCCCACGTGATCCCAGGAGTCGCATCGCACTAACTGCGCGCTGGGACTCGCAAGCACTGCGTGCCGGCACCAGGGAGAGGCCCAGGACCCGAAGTTCCTGTGGGCCCGAAACACAACGGCAGGCGCGGTAGGTAAGAGCGCGCGCGCGCGATCCTTACCCCCGCGGCAAGCCGGCCACCCGAATTTCTAGGCCATTGTATATAAAGCCAAAACTGCAGGCCATTAAAAGAAAAAAAAATTTCATTTGTATAGCGCCTTTCACCGCTTCAGAACATCTAAAGCACTTCAGTCAATGAATTACTTTTGAGGTGCAGTTACTATTGTAAGGAAATGCAGCAGCCTAATTGCACACAGCAAGGTCCCAAAAACAGCAGAGAGATAAATGACCAGTTAAACAGTTTTTAGTGATGGTTAAAAGATAAATGTTGGCCAGGACACCGGGAGAACTCCCTGCTCTTCAAATAGTGCCATTGTATCTTTTGCATCCACCCAAGAGGGAAGACGAGGCCTCTGTTTAACAACTCATTGGAAAGACGGCACCTCCGTCAGTGCAACACTCCCTCAGTGCTGCACTGAAGTGTCAGCCTAGATTATGTGCTCGAATCTCTGGAGTGGGGCTTGAACCCACAACCTTCTGATTCAGAGACGAGTGTGCTACCAACTGAGCCAAGGCTGACACCAGGTAGCCTGACCTCCCCCCAAAGGAAGGAGCTAGGATTTACCAGCAGCTACCAGTCTAAAAGCTCTTTATCCAACAATTGGCCTCTAACCTCAAGATGTGCCTATTTGCATCACTTCTCCACAGCGAGTACCTGAGCAGTGGCATTAAAGGAACAGGCCAATGGCTCTATCTTAACTAAGTATGACAACTGTGCTGCAGACTCCACACTATCCATGAGCGATGTCATCAGAGACCAACTACTATTATACACGTGTACTGTGACTTACTTTGGGCAACTCTATAGGAGATCCCTTGGTATGCTCTTGAAAGGAGAGTGGTCCTGAAAACTACTTCTAATGCCATCTTTGGCTTCAGAGCATTACCTGTGTGGAGAACTTGCTTTGAAGAAGGAGGACCATTACACTTTTGGCACAAAATCAGTCTCTCTATAAAACAATACGAACTCTGATGCTGAGCGCAAATGCACAACAAGGGTAGCAGTAGGTATGTTTGCCTAGCAGGGATGTAGAAAGAGAAATGTTGAGTAGGTAATGAGTCCGGATGGTCATGTTATAAGGCTGAGTGTGGTACCTGTTAGTAGGATTAATCATTATTTGGTATGAGGGAGGATGCCGTTGCTCCCTGTAATGCAGCTATCATGGCACGAATCTTTCTTGGCGTTAGAGGCAAACCTTTTATTAAAAAAAAAAATTGTATATGTGCTTGTTTTGCCAAACTGGAACCTTAAGTAGCAGAACCCAAGTGAGGTCTTTAATGTTTTAAATCTGGTCCCTCCCTTTTTCATTGGCCTTTGCCAAGTGCATTGTGCTCCGAGCTGACATTCATACAGCTCCTAGTATCAGCAATTCATAATCTGTAATAAGTAGCTAGCGGTTTGTTTCAGAAACACAAGGTTAAATGAACTTTTACCCTGCTTAAATAAGTGGGATCACTATTCTATACATCTAGTGCTTTGAAGGTTGAGAGTTTAGTTTATTAATTTACTGTACTAAAGGGAATAGTTTTTGATGGTGAAAAAATTAACAGCTTCAAGGAGTGGTGGGATTGCTGGATTGCAGATTATTGTCTTGTACCCAGTATTTTCTATCAAGGGTACAGACCTGCAGTTTACTTTGTGCATTGGATGGATGTGATTTTCCCTTTTATTTTTTAATAAACTGGTTGAAACAGTGCAACACAGCTGCTGCTGCATGCCTGGCATCACTTAGTGATGTGTAAGTTTTGGCCTCAGTTTTGGAGGTGATTTAAGGTCAAAAGAAAATTTTAATGAATATAATTTAAGAGGGAGATTGTCTTGATGCTCAGTTGGAATGCTGGAGGTTGCAAGTTTTTTTTTATTATTCGTTCACAGGATGTGGGTGTCGCTGGCAAGGCCAGCATTTATTGCCCATCCCCACTTGCCCTTGAGAAGGTGATGGTGAGCTGCGTTCTTGAACCGCTGCAGTACTTCTTTGTAGCGGTTTGGTACAACTGAGTGGCTTGCTCGGCAGTTAAGAGTCAACCACATTGCTATGGGTCTGGAGTCACATATAGGCTAAGGATGGCAGATTTCCTTCCCTAAAGGACATTAGTAAACCTGATGGGTTTTTCCGACAATCCAGTAGTTTCATGGCCACCATTACTGATACTAGCTTATAGATGGCATAAATGGATGGAGACCCTGTGACTCAGTACACTGACCTCCCTATTGTGTGTCTTTAATCCAAATTTTGTCACTACTTTCCACTATGCCATGGTGTATGAAATTCTGATATAAATTAAAAATGGGTGCAAGTTTTAAACTCCAGAGTAATCCTTCTGCTTGCACTGATATTTGGGTTTTCCGACGTGTAATTCAAATCAACGTAATATAGTGGGAATCCCATAGTGCGAGCTGCTGTGATGTCAACAAGCTGTCTAAGCAGCCAATCAAAATGCAGAATTTTCGCAGACAGCGAATCAGGAAGTGAGTAAGCTCTTAAAATTCTAACTTAAAAATGTTAGAGAGCAAAACAAAGATTGGGGCTCTTGCATAGGGAAAAGGCAAATCTGAAATAAAGATGAACAAACTTAAAAAAATTTTTTTTTAAGGTTCTTAAAAATTTGTTTTTATTAAAATAGATAAATTTGACACTGCACAAAATTAAAGTTAGTTTTTCAGGGCCATAGCCTTTGTTTAGCAGTCAATATACTGTTAAAACTCCAGTTACACCGAATTCCTTTGGATCTAACTTTGAGTGGGGAATTTAATAGCGTAATTACTGCGGAAGAGCCGAAGTTTTTGTCCGTTTCCCTGATTTGAGAGATTTCACTGATTGCTGGCTCTGTGGTGGGGGTGGCGGTGGCAGCGCACAGCCTGTGGGGGAGCTGTGAATGACAGACCGCAACTTCAAGATTTCCCCGTTGGGCTGCGCATGGGCTAAATCCTGAAGTTGCAGTCAAGTTTCAAAGGCGAAATGACAGCAAAGGCTGCCAGTTCACCATCATCAGGACCGCAGATTCCGGGCCACAGACTTCATCACCTCTAGCAACACAGGGTAGATTATTGGATCAGTTTAGCAGTTGGCATTGCTATGGGCTGATCTCTTGTTCAATATTGGACTAGACTGTTTTGATGTTTTGTATGAATTATTTTATCAGCTGAAATTTTTGGCAGGAAAATATGCCACCCAAGCTTTCTTTGTTTCCAGCTGACATAATGTATTTGCTACAAAATATCGTGTGACAAGCTGGGACTTGTTCTTTCTGACAGCATTGCATTACTGTGCAAGGTGCTTATCACCAAATGAATATTTAACCAGCGTATGATGCAATATATACATGTCAGAATATTTAATAGGGGGGGTGATATGTTGAATCAGTGAAGATTCAGTGGCTACTTACCAGCACCGACTGTCCTTCAGACCCGAATTACTCGCATCTACAAAACAGATGATTTAAATACTTAATGAATGTTCAATGATGTTGAAGAGGAACAGCTGTCTGGAAGTAGTACAACATTGCGGAGTGACAGTGAGCAGCTGTGATGCCTGCTATTCTCTGCATGGGGTTTGCCCCCTCCCCCCCCCTGTTGAAAGCCATACAAAGACTGACTTGTATAAGGTGGAATGATACAACCTAGTCTTGTTATAAAATTAAATCTTAAAAATTAAAAAAAATACTGCAGGAGGGGAATTGGAAGGCAGTAATACAATTGAGGCAGAGCTCAAAATTAATACTGGTTGTTTAGTAGCTGACAAGTGAATATGGTTGCCCGATGGACCAATGAATCCATTCAAGCACTAGCACCTGGTCTCGGCACTACGCTTCCATGCAGGGTCTGACTGGCCAAATGGGAATTTGGGAGATTTCCTGGTGCTCCCCATGAATGGTTCCATAGCGCTCCCTCTTTACTGTGCGAATTCCTTTCGGGGGAGCCAGTCTGCCCCTGCTTCCATGCATAGGACGTTGCTCATGAATGTATTTTACAAACTGCCTTTAGCACGCTTCTGTGTAAGGCACAGTGAGTACGTTGTATTATGTTAGACCAGTGGTTCTTGCTGCTGAACAGGAATTTGTCAGCTGCTACTCTCCCTCTTGTGGTCTGCAGTCTTAACTTCGAGCCTTGTTGAAAGGGTTTAGATGTTTTTAACCTGAGTGAATTTAGCACAGCTCACTAGTGCCATCTGAACCCTGAGATTGAACTGCCTTGAAGTCCCACCTAGAAAACTTTCCAGTAATTTACTATTTATATTTTTACATTTTTTAAAATCACCACAGGATGCTGTGCTGTGATCACCATGTGACAGGTAGAAGAGTATTACAACTGCTTGTGACATAAGCACTGAAGGATTATAGCATCACATGACAGGTAGAAGTGTACTACAAAAGTTTTCTTTAAACCATTGTTTACCAGGTAATTCACTCTTTGGTTCAGTGAGTCACAAAAGTATTTGACCTTCATTTTCAAGAAATTGTGTTGCTTTCCAAAGTTGTAATTCTCCCACACAATCCAGCACGTGAGCCTCCGGCAATGTTTGTTTTTGTGTGGGCTTTTTGTTCTGCACTTCTATTTAAATGTTAATAGAATGAACAGGTGGTGTGTTATCACTGGCCCAAGTATTTCAATGGCATGATGTGATCGTTGTGCATTTCCTTACGATTTCACTAATTTGGGCATAATTAATTTACGTGCTTGTATATTCTAGACTGCCAGAAACTTATAAAAGAGTCAGCTCACTGAGTTATTCCCCTGTGAAGTCGAAATAAATTTCCTCAATTCTGTAAAGGTGCTTTAACGTGCACTGTCTCCCTACGCAAAACACTTCCAGTCTTGTGCTGGAGAAGTCCACTGTGTGTCGTGCAGCAGTAGAAGGATGGGATGTCGTCGTGGTTTTGTGTTGGTCTTGGTGACCTAGAAGAACTTCTATAATCACTAATTGATGCATTCCATAGTTGAGCACAGATATCTGAGCATCTCAGATCACTAAGCAGATGTGTGATATATGTGCCCAGAAAAGGAGATCATGACTGCATGAGAAATGCCTCTGTGGTTAGATGGCTTGTCAGAAGTTGCACACGAGTGGCAGTAATCACAACAAAGTTGTTAATGCAAATAACTTCCAACAGACTCTTGGCAGAGCGTCCTAAGCTTGAATTAATCTAAAAATAGCCCACATGATTTGCAACCAGCATTTTATACATTTGATGTAGAGGAAGAAAGGCCTTTATCTCCTGGGGTTCCAAATTAGAATCAAGCGATGGGGACCTTCATTTGACTCATTAGTGTGAACAGACACTTCTAGATTCCAGTCTACAATTGGTCTATCATGAATGTGATACATATTCCAGTTAGCTAATGGCTCTGAATATATGTGCTTGTGAAGTACTTCAGATGTGCTGGCTATGGCATAAATTGAAGAACCGGTTAAGAATCCATTTTGCTTTTGTGAATGTTTGGAAGCCTCGGACAGTTTGGCAACGGTTGGAAGTGCATTCTGAAGTAACTCTGCCAATATCCGATTTTGTGAGTAGGCAAGCACACGATCCCGATCAAGCCTGAAGGTTGGCAGTCTCGGATATTGATTGGCCAGATAATTTAGGAAATTACCGAATGTTTGAAAGTTGCTATCTGCATAACTCTTTAGATCATTAACTTTATATAGATTTTCTATGTATTAAATTAAATGCCATAAATGCAACCAAACTAAAACATTATTAATCTGAAGGGTTTGCTGGAATACTTCCCTTTATAATTTTTGACCAACCGGATTCATGTTTTCAGTGATTTATTCCTGAAACTGAAACATAATTAATGTTTCAAGAGAGAATAAAGAGAGGCACCATTGGAGCAAAATGTGCTCATTTTCCCCTCTTTCTTCTCCACCCCCTGCCCCCCCCCACTCCACCCCGGCTCCAATTTTCTCACCACCTTTTCTGGAGTTGTGGGTGAGCCAGAACTTTCTCTAGCTTAACATCTGGCGCTACTGTTTGGCTCCTACCACAATTGCCCGATTTACATTCCCTCACCCCCAAGTGCTTACTCAGACTGAACCCAACAATTCACAGCCTTGAATACCTTGTTTTACACTGAGTTGAGCTTCAAATTGCATATACTGAACTAAGGCGACCTGTTTCCATCTCTGTAATATCACTTCCCACAATCCATACATCAACTCCCTGCCACTGAAACCCTCATCCAAACCTTTTTCACCTCCAAGCTTGACCAATCTAATGCTCTCCTTGCTGATATCCTGAGCTCCACCTACATCTTGCACCATACTAAGTGCTACTTACCCCTGTCCTCACCAATGGTCTTTCACTCCTGTCTCAGTGCATTGATTTCAGAGTCTTGTTTATAAATTCCTTAACAACTTTGCCCCATCCTACCACTGAAACCTCCTCCAGACTAATGCCCAACTCTCACCTCCCACCCTCCTCTTCGGAGTTTACTCTGGCGTTTGTGTACATGTATGTGCACGGAGCAGAGCTTTCAATTATCATGACCTTAGTTCAGAATTTTCTTCTCTTCCATCTTGCTACAAATGAACATAAAGAACAGGAGGAGGCCTTTCAGCCCCTCGAGCCTGCTCAGCCATTCAATTAGATTATGGCTGATCTGTACCTCAACTCCATTTTGTCACTTTTGCTCCATCTCCCTCGAGACCCTTACCTAACAAAAATCTACTTACCTTAGTCTTGAAAACTCCCAATTGTCCTAGTACCACAGCCTTTTGGGGGAGAGCGTTCTAGATTTCTACTACCCTTGGTGTGGAAAAAGTGCTTTCTGATTTCGCTCCTGAATGGCCTAGCTCTAATTTTAAGATTATGCCCCCTTATTCTTGATTTCCTCCACCGGAGGAAGTAGTTTCTCCATATCTCCCAATCAAATCATTTTAACATTTTAAATACCTCTGAGATCACCCCTCAATCTTCTTTACTCAAGGAAATGACTAAAGTTTCATTGATTTTAATCATGCCATTTTGTTTGTTCTTAACCAAATGCTTAAAAAAAAAGTTACCGTGCTGCATTAATCTATATTAGTGGTCAATACTTTCATGACTTGCTGTTGATTATAATAGTTACCTAATTCAGCTGCATTCCCTTAATTATTTTTAAAGAAATTTATTTGGGTAATTGTATTTTGAATGCTTAAAGTATTCTCCACAAACATCTTTTTATGACATTAAAACTGAACAAACCTTTCCCATAGATACAGTGCTACAAGTCACACCGGGAAAAATGAGTAATTCTTTTTAATAAAAGGCTTGGCACGCTGTTCAGTGTAATAAATAAAACACTGTACAGGAATCTGAAATGATTCTTCTAGCAGGAACTAATGTTTGGTCTGCAACATGGGCTCCAATGCCAGTTGCACATTCAGTATGTAAACTTAGCACTGGCTCATGTAAATCTTATCTCTTAAAAACAGATACCCGACATGAGCTGGTTGGATTATTCCCCCATAAATAATCTATTAAAAAAAATTAACTGCCTTGCTTTACCACAATTGTTATCCAATGTAAAGTGAACTTGTAAGTAAAATATGGGTCTTTTTTAATGGTTCAGTTTATCGGCCTTTATTTCTTGTGGCCCCGAACAATCCAGCTTTGTGTCTGTTTTCAGTAATTGGGTACACCCTTTAGATAGCAGCATGGTACAAGAAGCTGATTATGACCAAACTTCAGATAGCTTCCAGCTGATCCAGTGCCCAAAAACATCCACGCTTTTTTGCCAAGTTCTTTGGTGTTTGCATCCTCGAGCAAACGATTAAATGAGGCTCTTTGAGATAACATATCCAAGAGATCCCACATTGCCTATATATTTACTGTAATATAGTAACTATGTATGAATTAATACAAATGTACCGATGGCAGTTTTTAGCCAGGCAACGGAAATATCAGTTAACATCAGAACTCGGTTAAGAATCAAGTTCAAATGTCTACTTTTTTAAGTTTCTGCTTTGGCTCAATGGTAGCAATCTTGCTGCGTCAGAGGTTGTGGGCTCAAACATCCCTCCAGGTCTTGAGCGCATAGGTCTACCTAAGTGACTCCGTTTAGAAGTAATTAATTATTTGTGAAGTGCATTGGGGCATTTGAGAAGCTGCTACATAACTGCAAGATCCAGGCTGAAACTCCAGTATAGTACAGAGGGAGTTCTGCAATATTTGCTGCATTCACCTGAACAGGCCTCCTTTCCCCCAAAAAATTGCCTGTCTTTTGCATGTGACTTGAAAGCAAAATCCTACCTGTCCAGGTGAATGTTAAAGATCCAGTGACGATACTTGAAGGGAGGGAAATTCTCTGCCGTGCTTGCTTAATCAAAATCAGATTAATTGAGATCTTGTTATGCCCATTTGCCTACATAATAGTCACTGCATTTCAGACTAATTAATTGTACGTGAAGCGATTTGAGACATAAGGCATTACAAAAATACGAATCTGTCTTTTTCAATTTTCGAGGTGTGGGGGGGAAGAAATTCTTTATCAAATTTTTTGGCAGCGAGCAAACTTGCCTCCTTTTAACATGGGAGAGATCAAAATAATCCTGTAATAACTGCCCATCCAAATGTCTGCCCACCCAATTCACACCCCCCCCCCCCCCCTAGCTGCTTTCTCAGGGCTGAGTCTGATATTGCGCAACTTCAGTGTCATGTTTGAGCTAGAGTTGAACTTCAAACCAGGTATTCTATCCATCACCAAGAGTGCCTATTTCTGTTGATGCAACATTGCTCGTCTTCGCCTTGACTCCAACGTCACAAGATCCTCATCCACACCTTCATCTCGGCTCAACTTCTCCAGTACTTCCCTTTCTGACCTCCGGGCTCTATCCTACATAAACTTACAAGTCATCCAATCTCCTCCACCAGCATAGTGTCTCGTTCTTCTTCCCTCCAGTGCACTGATTTCAAAATCTTCATTCTAGTTTACAAACTCCTCTGCAGCCTTGCTAGGTGTACCTCTGCAACCTCCTCCAGCCCTATAATACTTGTGCATTTTCTTCACTCTTATCAGCACCCTTTTTATTTCCTCCCCCCCTCTATGGTGGCAAAGCTTCAACCATCTTGGCCTTGTACTTGGGAACTAGCTCCCTAAACCTCACTGCCCTGTCACTTCTCTACCAACCATCAAAAGCTTCAAAACCTAGCCCTTCAGTCATGCCTCGTCACCTCCTAATCGTTCTGCATCCATTTTCCCCTTTGAAGCACCTTTGGATGCTGACTATATAAATGCAGTTTCTTAAAGAATTCTTATGGTTTTTAAAAAAGAAAGTATTTGATTTACCTCATTGCTTCAACCACTTTACTTTCTACAGTCTGAGTCCTAGCAGCTATTACACACACTGTGCTAACTGTAGTAGTTTTTAGCAATTTAACAAAACAAAAAGAGTTATATATGATAACTCCAATTTTTAAATTCTATCTACACCTCTAAAATGAGGAGGAAAAGATAAATGGCCACCCAGCCCGCCGATCGGCTGCTGGGGGGGTGTGACCTAATAGAGGTCTTTAAAATTATAAAAGGTTTTGATAGAGTAGATAGAGAGAGAATGTTTTCACTTGTGGGGAAGAGCAAAACTAGAGGCCATCAATATAAGATCGTCACCCAAGAAATCCAATAGGGAATTCAGAAGAAACTTCTTTACCCAAAGAGTGGTGAGAATGTGGAACTTGCTACCGCAGGGATGAGGCGAGTAATACAGATGCATTTAAGGGGAGGCTAGACGAGCACATGAGGGAGAAGGGAATAGAGGGTTATGCTGATAGAACATACGAATTAGGAGCAGGAGTAGGCCACTCGGCCCTTCAAGCCTGCTCCACCATTCAATAAGATCATGGCTGATCCGATTACTCCACATTCCTGCCTACCCCCGATAACTTTTCACCCCCTTGCTTACCAAGAATCTATCTACCTCTGCCTTAAAAATATTCAAAGACTCTGCTTCCACCGCCCTCTGAGGAAGAGCGTTCCAAAGACTCACGACCCTCAGAGAAAATTTCTTCTCATCTCTGTCTTAAATGGGCGACCCCTTATTTTTAAACAGTGACCCCTAGTTCTAGATTCTCCCACAAGAGGAAACATCCTCTCCACATCCACCCGGTCCAGACCCCTCAGGATCTCATATGTTTCAAGTCACCTCTTATTCTTCTAAACTCCAGCGGATACAAGCCTAGCCTGTCCAACCTTTCCTCATAAGACAACCCACCCATTTCAGGTATTAGTCTGGCAAACCTTCTCTGAACTGCTTCCAATGCATTTACATCCTTCCTTAAATAAGGAGACCAATACTGTACACAGTACTCCAGATGTGGTCTCACCAATGCCCTGTATAACTGAAGCATAACCTCCCTACTTTTGTATTCAATTCCCCTCACAATAAACGATAACATTCTATTAGCTTTCCTAATTACTTGCTGTACCTGCATAGTAACCTTTTGTGATTCATGCACTAGGACACCCAGATCCCTCTGCATCTCAGAGCTCTGCAATCTCTCTCCATTTAGATAATGCTTTTTTTTATTCTTCCTGCCAAAATGGACAACTTCACATTTTCCCACATTATACTCCATTTGCCAGATCTTTGCTCACTCACTTAACTTATCTATATCGCTTTGTAGCCTCCTTATGTCCTCTTCACAATTTACTTTCCTACCTATCTTTGTGTCATCAGCAACTTTAGCAACCATACCTTCGGTCCCTTCATCCAAGTCATTTATATAAATTGTAAAAAGTTGATCCATGTGGCACACCACTCGTTACATCTTGCCAATCAGAAAATGACCCATTTATGCCTACTCTGTTTCCTGTTAGCTAGCCAATCTTCTATCCATGCCAATATGTTACCCCCTACACCATGAGCTTTTATTTTCCGCAATAACCTTTGATGTGGCACCTTATCAAATGCCTTCTGGAAATCTAAGTACA
This sequence comes from Squalus acanthias, assembly GCA_030390025.1. Taxonomy (NCBI): domain Eukaryota; kingdom Metazoa; phylum Chordata; class Chondrichthyes; order Squaliformes; family Squalidae; genus Squalus; species Squalus acanthias. The sequence goes on along the minus strand of CM059437.1, from coordinate 5,183,501 downwards.
GTACATCCACCGGTTCCCCTTTATCCACAGCACATGTTACTTCCTCAAAGAACTCCAATAAATTGGTTAAGCATGATTTCCCTTGCACAAAACCATGTTGACTCTGCCTGATTACTTTGAACTTTTCTAAATGCCCTGCTAGAGTTAGATGAGGAAAGACTGGAGGAGGCTCGAGTGGAGCATAAACGTTGGCATGGCCGGCTGAATGACCTGTTTCTGTGCTGTATATCCTATGTAATTCTTACTTTGTGGCATTTTTTAGCTTGTCATGTTCCTTGTTTTGTACAAAATATTCCACTTTTTCCCCCAGTGAGAATAAGTTGGAGCATGCCTCACTGGCACTGTAGTGTGGGCAACTGAGATATATGGAGGATGCAAGATAGATGTCAATACATTATAAGGCAGTAATCTAACCGAGGGGGTTTCTGTGGTGCAAATCACAATTGTGACACTTTAGATCACTTTACCTAACCTCTTGCCCGAGATTGGATTATGGCCTCAATACACTAAAAGTTGTTTAGAATTCATATTGCATGGGGATCAGTGAATATAAATATAATAATGCTTAGTCATTATAACTTTCATGTCTTGTTGATAGTGGCTTGATCGTTCAGTGTAGTTCTGCCCGCCAAAGGACCTTGCAGGATATTCGGCTACTTCGGAGGGAGAATTGTACAAGTTCTCATCGTCTTATCAGTTTTTCATTTTTTTTTGTATATTTGTAGCTGTAACCACGCAGGGTCTGCTTTCAATAAAAATGTGACTCAATTAATTATGCAGAGCACTATTTGAAGTATTGTGTATGACTGTACCTTTGTCATAGATCCTATAAATCATTGTCCTGTAATTATGTAGTTATGCCTGTCTTCTGGGCGGGTTGGCTCCTTTTGATGAATACAAGGGGTGCGCTGCAATTTGGATTTGAAGTGGATTGCTTGGGATGCATTTATAATTTGGAATCACTCAAAATGCCTACATTCAGCACATACACTGTAGTCCAAATATGAATTGCAAAACTCTCGTTGAGGGCTACAAATACAAACATGCAAAATGCTGCCAGCAGATTCAACACACTGGGAGGAGGAGAGGGAAGAAAGAAACTGATCTGATGGGCTTTTGCAAGCTGAGCACCTCCCCTTATTCCTGCTACTTTTTGTTCCAAAGTTGTACCATAAATCCAAATTTAGTAGAGCACCTGTTAAATGCATCAGTGTATGTTTTTCGATTATTAGAGGTGCATGTTCGTGGCATGACTGTTCCATGGTTCCATTCCTACCTGTCTCAGCATAGACAGCACATCTCCTACAATGGCTTCCCCTCCTATCCCTGCACAGTCACCTGAGTTGCAGCAAGGCTCCATCCTCAGCCCACACCTTGAACTCCTTTTCCTCAATACATGTTGCCCCTCAACATTATTATCCATGGCATAGGATCGGCTTCCATATCTATGCCAATGATGTCTAGCTTTACCTTTCTACCACTTTCTACTCCACAATTGTTGCTGCTCTGTCTGAAATTAAATAATGAGCCAGAACTTTCTCCAGCTAAACATTAGCGAGACCAAAACCATCCTGTTTAGTTCTCGTCGGAAGTCTGCACCTTAGCTACTGATTCCATCCCCCTCCCTGGCTGCTCGCTTTGGCTGACTCAACAGTGCCTAACCTTTGTTCTGCTTGATCCTGAACTGAGTTTCAAAGCCCACATCCAATCGATCATTAAGCCTGCCTATTTTCACATTGGATGTGTTGTCGGCCTCTGTCCCTACCTCGGCCGTACCAGTGCTGAAGCCCTCATCTCTGGCTTTGTCACCTCCACGTGTCACTTCTCCAATGCTCTTCTCACTGGCTTCCTGAGCTCCACCCTGCAGAAACTCCAGATCATCTAGAACTCTGCCACCTGCATCTTATACAGAGCAACATTCTGATCAGCTCTCACTCTGTCCACCATTGTTGGCCGAGCCTTTGCGCATCCTGCCCCTGCACTCTGGAGTTCTCCTCAATCCCTTCGCCTCACTACATCTCCCCATTCAAAAGCATTCTCTAAACCTATCTCTTTGACCTCTCAAATCACCGTTCCTAATTATTCTCTCCATTCCTGCTCGGCGTCTTGATATTTTTGCCGCCCCCCCCCCATCTCCTCCTTTATGAAGCAGCTGTTGATGTTTCGCTAGGTTACGGGTGCCATGTAAGTGTAAATTGTTAGAAGTATTGCTTCAGACCAAATTGATTTCTGTAGTTTGCTATAATGTAACAGCTAACTTGCTATTAAATTTGAAAATGTGTAGGGATTTTCAGTGAAAGTACACGCTGTGTTCCTCTAATACAAAAGAGAAAGCTACTTCCTGAAGGTGTGCAGTCTTATCATATCTAAAATGGTAAAAATATATATTGTAGAATCCACATTACTTATGAAACTGATTATCTCTGTGAATGAGGTTACAGTAAATTGGTATATTTCACCAAAATGCTGCGAAGATCTGTGAAGATTAAATCTTGCAGAAGATCAAATACTTCTGTGACTATTTTTTTAAAAATAGTCAATTGTATGCTGTCAGTTATTCACACAAGTTGGAGGTCTTAATGCATGTTTTCTTTTAAAGTCTAGAATACAACACATGTCTACAGGTCTATGCATTATTGGATGGAGTTAATAATATTTTAGCCTATGCAAAGTTGATGGGGATGATAGAGACTGTATCGTACAAATATGCTGAAATGTAAATGGGTGATTTTGCTGCGTACTGTATTTGAAGCACCTACCCCCCGCCCCCCCCCCCCCCCCCCCCCCAAGCTGTGCCACAGTGGTAGGATGAGGGGTTGTGTCCTTTTGATTTCCCCACATGTAAGGTTTCTGATATTAACTGTTCCATGTAAGAGAGAGGTGCAGAGCAGGTGCCTGATGCTTCCCCAGGTGGGGGGGGGGGGGGGTCACTTACCCTAGGTTCTTTTGCACTTCTTAGCAGTCAGCTTAAGCGTGAAATTTGCAACCGTCAAGGAGCTGGTTTCCTGCTTCCCATCTCGGTCACTGAATGCGAGATAAAAGGAGGTGGAATTAAATATCTAAAATGGGGGTGGAAGCTGGGAATGAGTGAACCTTCAAGATTAAAATAACCGTTACACTTTTGATCATATCTCTTGTTTATTTCTAGTCATTGTAAAGGTCTTTCTCTATTTAGTCTACTAATATTTACGTGTGTGTGTGTATATATTTGCAGGTAAGACTGGCAACCAATCAGATTGTTATGAACTGTGCTGATATAGACATCATTACAGCGTCGTATGTTCCAGAAGGTGGTGAAGGTAAGATCGATGTTTTTTTTCCAGCTTTACTTTCAATCCCCAAAAGATATAGCATATCTATCGGTCATGAAAAGTGTTGCACAACACCAACTGTATCATTTTCCCAGACATCTAGTTGTTTATGTATTTTATGTAAAGGTGGTGTGCAATTTTCCAATTTGAAGAAGCTTTACTATTTAGTATTTTCTAATTGCTCAAGTCATCCAAGGTTTAGTAGATGGATAAATGTGACAATGAACTTATTCTTGTACTAAGCATTTTCAAAATTGGGTCTAGCTGCAATAGGATGGAAGTGTAAAGTTGCTAGGGTAGACAAATGATGAGTCTGACATTGTAGCTTGGCCTTCCATATCAGTGATACTAATGCCAGCAACTCTGCTTTTGGAAAGGTAACACCTTTAACCTACTGTTTTATCTCTAAGTGTCTTCGACCAACCAGTGCATAACTGAGCTATGCACACCAGGTAAATCTCAGGTACTTGTTACAGTTTAGCTCTCCAAATCTGTACCCAACTCAAAAAGATCACTCCATTTTAGGTGATCTCTCACTTCCTATTAACTGAAACCTGACCGTATACACCAAGTAACATGGGTTATAACTCCCTGGGTGAACAGTGAATTTTTTTTTTAACTATGTATTGGAAATGGTATGTATTCCTTTGTACTCTCCTGATTTCTCTGGTGGATACAACATCACAAAGCAGAAGACTTGGGCTGAAAATGAATCAGTTTTGTTAAGCAAGTTAAAGAACACCGATTTGGCTGGTTTACAACATTAACTTAGTGTCTTTATCCACAATAAGTCTTGAGTCTCTGGTAGCTATTGGCAGCAACACTCTTGGTTTTGGGCAAAGTAGGCTTCCATATTGTGAATTATGAAACTGAACACTTGTGGAGTTAACCTTCGTCTTCGTCCTTGTAGGAAGCTCGCAGCTTGGTGATTAATATTAATTATCTCTATCACTTGGGTGAGTCTTTCACTTGTTGAATAACAGTGAAGGAATTTTCATTCCACATAGCTGATCCCCATCTTGCATATCTCCTCAAAAGTAATTAAAGACATCAGAAAAGAAAAGGAATCCAAAGTCACGCTAATGAAGTAGTTATGAGTCATTGCTGGTGGAGTTTGGTTCAAATAATGTGTATGCATCTGAACAGCCTGATCCCAGCAAGTGGTAGACAACTTCAAGTGGTCACAGTATTGGCACAGGTATAATTTAACCCTGCCCATCTGAAAAATATTAGATATAGATATATAAACAGGAAAGAGATCTGATGTACTCAAGGTACAATCTCTGCTGAGTTAGCTGGGACGGCAGTAAGGGGCATTGCAATTGCTCTTGCTGTCCCTGGTTGAACTATTCCACTCCACAGCAAACTTGGAATCAATTTTTCCTCTGCTACTACTAGTGTTGCGGGTGGAGGGAGGAGAGGAAGGAGGGCAGGAAATTGTAAGGAGTATTCCAGATGTGGGGTTTCTCCACAAGTGTTCAGTCTCATCATAATTCACAATATGGAAGCCGACCTGCTCCAAAACCAAGAGCGTTGCTGTCGATAGCTACAAGAGACTCGAGACATTTACTGTGGATAGAGACACTAAGTTAATGTGACCATTTAAGTGGAGGGCTTGTCTGATGCTGGTGTATCTCCAGGCAATGAGGAACTAGTCCTGTCATTTCTTATAGATTACATCTGATAACACTACTTAATTGCAGCATTACTGCTGCCATTGGAGTGTATTTGAGCATGTGGCTGCAGTTCCCATGGCAAATGCTAAAACCAGGCACTGATTTTCAAAATGGAGTTGTACTGAAAAGCAATAATTGTTGATTGTCGCAGTGGCTATTAACCTTTGGAGCCCTGAATTTTCTTGGCACCTGCCCACGCATGTTGTTTCTCTTTGCATAACATCTGCCAAAATGTGTGTTCCTGTACTTTTCTCATACCAACTTTAGAAAACAGGAGCAGAGAAATATGCAGGGTGTTTATCCACTGGCGTTAGACAAATTATAGTCTTGTTTATTTTTTAATGTAATTTTTTCTTTTTGTAAGTTATTCCCTCCAGCTTCAATATGCTGATCTTGCACCAGCTGCCGAGGGGGCGAGTGGATTGTCTGCTACCCGTTCCTTATGTAGCTGGATATGAGTGTGTCTCCCTTTTCCCTTCCCATGCAGGGTGTTGCTTAAGCCTCTGCTTGGCATCCTGCCATTTGGTGTGACTTGGATTTCAGCTCAGCTCAGCTCTTGATCTGTTTGTCCTTCATTCTGTGACTGAGTGTTAATGGTGCTGTTCTGGCGCTGAGTTGTACATCTTGTTTTAAAATGTTAGAGCTTGATTGAAAGGTGGCAATTTGTGCTGTCAATAAAGAAGGAGCTTGCTGGGCTACACGGTGAGTTGTCACTGTCTGGAAACTCACCATCTTGGGATGCTGATGAGTCAATTGAACCCAATGGAGGAGAGCTGGAAGTTTAGAGGGCAAGCCAGCCTTTCCCACCCCCAGTAGAAGGTTAGAAAGCTGCATTAATGCTGGAATACTACTTTGATCAGGAATGGTGTATTGTCTGGGGAGAGGAGGTTGAGGGAATAGAACTTGGTGAAGACATCAAGTAGTTTTGAGCTCAGCTGTACCCACAATGTAGAGCCCACCAAATCTTTTCCAGCAATATTTAAGCCCTATATGAGGAGAACACCCATCTTGCATTTAAAAATCACAAGCTAACCTGACGAAGGAGCAGCGCTCCGAAAGCTTGTGATTTCAAATAAAGCTGTTGGACTATAACCTGGTGTTGTGACTTCTCACATTCTCTCCTGAAGGCAGTGATTCATGCTGGGCTACAGGTCCACAGGTGTTGGAAGCTTATCTAGGTGCATCCTTCAGATAAGTATTGGCAGGCTATTAAAAGACCAGTGTGAGTGCGAGCCAGCACTGAGTGCAAGTCAGCAGAGAGTGCTGTGAGTTTGAGTAAGTGGGAGTAGTTCTTTAATTGTTCTCTTTGAATCATTCTTGATAAGAGTACTTAAGCAGTTTAAGTGAAGGGGAAAAGTTAATTATTTGGGATTCTGTTGGTTTAAGAAGAGTAAAACAAGGTTACACTGCAGTAGCAGTAAATTGGCACAGCAGGCAGTGGAAACCAGTTTTCTAATCAATCAGCAGGGGTCAAAGTCAGAGGGCGGGGCCAATTCATTGGTACCTGTATATAGGTGGAGCTGTTGCTAAACCCGAGACACTACACTAGTCGTGTCTCCCACCCTCCCACCTCCTCTAACCTTTAGGGGTAGAGGGAATTTAAAAGGTAGGTTCGATTTATATTTTGTTTTCAGGGACTTAACTTAATAAAGTAATATAAGGGTTAAGTCATGGCAGGAAATCTCGGAACCGTGTCGTGCTCCTCCTGTGCTATGTGGGAAATCAGGGACACTGCCAGTGTCCCTGACAACTATGTGTGCAGGAAGTGCGTCCAGCTGCAGCTCCTGACGGACCGCATGGCGGCACTGGAGCTGCGGATGGACTCACTCTGGAGCATCCACGATGCCGAGAACTTTGTGGGTTACTCATTTAGTGAGTTGAACACACCGCGGGTAAAGGCTAGGTCAGACAGTAAATGGGTGACCAAGAGGCAGGGCAATATCAGGAAGGTAGTGCAGGAGTCCCCTGCGGTCGTCTCCCTCCAAAACAGATATACCGTTTTGGATACTGTTGGGGGAAATGACCTACCAGGGGAAGGCACCAGCAGCCAGGTTCATGGCACCATGGCTGGCTCTGCTGCACAGCAGGGCAGGAAAAAGAGTGGTAGAGCTATAGTGATAGGGGACTCAATTGTAAGGGGAATAGACAGGAGTTTCTGTGGCCGCAACCGAGATTCCAGGATGGTATGTTGCCTCCCTGGTGCAAGGGTCAAGGATGTCTCGGAGTGGCTGCAGAACATTCTGGAAAGGGAGGGTGAAGAGCCAGCTGTCGTGGTGCATGTAGGTACCAACGATATAGGTAAAAAGCGGGAAGAGGTCCTACAAGCAGAATTTAGGGAGCTAGGAGCTAAATTGAAAAGTAGGACCTCAAAGGTAGTAATCTCTGGGTTGCTACCAGTGCCACGTGCTAATCAGAGTAGCATGAACAGGATAGCGAGATTAAATACGTGGCTTGAGCAGTGGTGCAGGAGGGAGGGATTCAAATACCTGAGGCATTGGAACCAGTTCTGGGGGAAGTGGGACCTGTACAAAAGGGACGGTCTGCACTTGGGCAGGACTGGAACCGATGTCCTCGGGGTAATATTTGCTAAGGCAGTTCGGGAGGATTTAAACCAATATGGCAGGGGAATGGGAACCTATGTAGCGAAACAGGGGGAAGTAATATGCAGTCAGAAACAAATGTTAGAAGGGTGAGAAACAATAAGGGAAATCTGAGTAAACAAAGGCAAGAAACACAAAGGGCCATACTAAATCATAAGTCTAAAAGGACAAAGGGTGTTAATAAAACAAGCCTAAAGGCTCTGTGTCTTAATGCAAAGAGTATCCGTAATAAGGTGGATGAATTGACTGTGCAAATTGATGTTAACGGATATGATGTGATTGGGATTACAGAGACGTGGCTCCAGAACAATCAAGGCTGGGAACTGAATATCCAGGGGTATTCAACATTCAGGAAGGATAGAATAAAAGGAAAAGGGGGTGGGGTAGCATTGCTGGTTAGAAAGGAGATTAATGCAATAGCTAGGAAGGACATTAGCTTGGAGGATGTGGAATCAATATGGGTTGAGCTGCAGAACACCAAAGGGCAGAAAACGTTAGTGGGGGTTGTGTACAGACCTCCAAACAGTAGTAGTGAGGTGGGGGAGGGTATGAAACAGGAAATCAGAGGTGCATGCAAAAAAGGCGCAGCAGTTATCATGGGTGACTTTAATATGCATATAGATTGGGCTACTCAAACTGGAAGCAATACGGTGGAGGAGGATTTCCTGGAGTGTTTAAGGGATGGTTTCCTAAACCAATATGTTGAGGAACCAACTAGAGGGGAGGCCATCCTGGACTGGGTGTTGTGTAATGAGGAAGGACTAATCAGCAATCTTGTGGTACGAGGCCCCTTGGGGAAGAGTGACCATAGTATGGTGGAGTTCTACATTAGGATGGAGAAGGAAACAGTTAATTCAGAGACCATGGTCCAGAACTTAAATAAGGGCAACTTTGAGGGTATGAGGCGTGAATTGGCGAGGTTAGATTGGCAAGCGATATTTAAGGGGTTATCAGTGGAAGGGCAATGGCAGACATTTAGAGATCGCATGGATGAACTACAGCAATTGTACATCCCTGTCTGGCGTAAAAATAAAAAAGGGAAGGTGGCTCAACCATGGCTAACAAGGGAAATCAGGGATAGTATTAAAAGCAAGGAAGTGGCATACAAATTGGCCAGAAGTAGCAGCAAACCCGGGGACTGGGAGAACTTTAAAACTCAGCAGAGGAGGACGAAGGGGTTTGATTAGGGCAGGGAAAATAAAATATGAAAGGAAGCTTGCGGAGAACATTAAAACGGACTGCAAAAGCTTCTATAAATATGTAAAAAGAAAGAGGTTAGTAAAAACAAACGTAGGTCCCCTGCAGTCAGAAACAGGGGAAGTCATAATGGGGAACAAAGAAATGGCAGATCAATTGAACAAGTACTTTGGTTCGGTGTTTACTGTGGAGGACACAAACAACCTTCCGGAAATAAAAGAGATCAAAGGATCTGGTAAGAGGGAGGAGCTGAGGGAAATCCTTATCAGTCGGGAAAAGGTGTTGGGGAAATTGATGGGACTGAAGGCTGATAAATCCCCAGGGCCTGATGGTCTGCATCCCAGAGTACTTAAGGAGGTGGCCTTGGAAATAGTGGATGCATTGACGATCATTTTCCAACATTCCTTAGACTCTGGATCAGTTCCGAAGGAGTGGAGGGTGGCTAATGTAACCCCTCTTTTTAAAAAAGGAGGGAGGGAGAAAGCAGGGAATTATAGACCGGTCAGCCTGACATCGGTGGTGGGTAAAATGATGGAATCAATTATTAAAGATGTCATAACAGACCATTTGGAAAGTGGCGACATGATAGGTCCAAGTCAGCATGGATTTGTGAAAGGGAAATCATGCTTGACAAATCTTCTGGAATTTTTTGAGGATGTTTCCAATAGGGTGGACGGGGGGGGAAACCAGTAGATGTGGTGTATTTGGACTTTCAGAAGGCCTTCGACAAGGTCCCACGCAAGAGATTGGTGTGCAAAGTTAAAGCACATGGGATTGGGGGTAATGTGTTGACGTGGATTGAGAACTGGTTGGCACACAGGAAACAAAGAGTAGGAGTAAATGGGTACTTTTCAGAATGGCAGGCAGTGACCAGCGGGGTACCGCAGGGTTCGGTGCTGGGGCCCCAGCTGTTTACATTATATATTAATGATTTGGACGAAGGGATTAATTGTAATATCTCCAAATTTGCGGATGACACTAAATTGGGAGGCAGTGTGAACAATGAGGAGGATGCTAGGAGGCTACAGAGTGACTTGGACAGGTTGGGTGAATGGGCAAATGTATGGCAGATGAAGTACAATGTGGATAAATGTGAGGTTATCACTTTGGTGGTAAAAATAGGGAGGCAGACTATTACCTGAATGGTGGCAGATTAGGGAAAGGGGAGGTGCAACGAGACCTGGGCGTCATGGTACATCAGTCACTGAAAGGGTGACTCAACCGTGGCTAACAAGGGAAATTAGGGATAGCATAAGATCCAAGGAGAGGGCATATAAATTGGCCAGAAAAAGCGGTAGCCCTGAGGATTGGGAGCAGTTTAGGATTCAACAAAGGAGGACAAAGGGATTAATTAAGAAGGGGAAAATAGAATATGAAAGTAAGCTTGCTGGGAACATGAAAACTGACTAAGAGCTTTTATAGATATGTGAAGAGAAAAAGATTAGTGAAATCAAGTGTAGGTCCCTTGCAGTCAGAAGCGGGGGAAGTTATAATGGGGAACAAAGAAATGGCAGCCCAATTAAATGCATATTTTGGTTCTGTCTTCACAAAGGAGGACACAAATAACCTCCCAGAGATGTTGGAGAACATACGGTCTGATGAAAGGGAGGAACTGAAAGAAATCAGTATTTGCAGGGAAATGGTGTTAGGGAAATTGACGGTATTGAAGGCCGATAAATCCCCAGGGCCTGATAATCTACATCCTAGGGTACTTAAGGAAGTGGCCCTAGAAATAGTAGATGCATTGCTGGTCAGCTTCCAACATTCGATGGAATCTGGAACTGTACCCATGGATTGGAGGGTAGCTAATGTTACCCCACTATTCAAAAAGGGTGGTAGAGAGAAAGCGGGGAATTACAGACCGGTAAGCCTGACATCGGTAGTGGGGAAAATGCTAGAGTCCATTATAAAGGATGTAATAGCTGAGCATTTGAAAAACAGTGACGGGATCGGACAAAGTGAACATGGATTTACAAAAGGTAAATCGTGCTTGACTAATCTACTGGAATTTTTTGAGGATGTAACTGGGAAAATAGATAAGGGAGAACCAGTAGATGTGGTGTATTTGGACTTTCAAAAGGCTTTCGATAAGGTCCCGCACAAGAGATTAGCGGGTAAAGTTAAGGCACATGGGATTGGGGGCAAGGTATTGACTTGGATAGAGAACTGGTTGGCGGACAGAAAGCAGAGAGTAGGAATTAATGGGTCTTTTTCCGAGTGACAAGCAGTGACTAGTGGGGTACCGCAGGGATCGGTCCTTGGACCCCAGCTATTCACAATATACATTAATGATCTAGATAAGGGAATTAAATGTAATATCTCCAAGTTTGCAGATGACACAAAGTTGGGTGGGAGTGTGTGCTGCGAGGAGGATACCGAGAAACTCCAGGATGATCTGGACAGGTTGGGTGAGTGGGCAGAAGCGTGGCAGATGCAATATAACGTGGATAAGTGCGAGGTTATCCACTTTGGTGTCAAAAACAGAAAGGCAGACTATTATCTGAATGGCAATAGATTGGGAGAAGGGGAAGTGCAACGAGACCTAGGTGTCCTTGTGCACCAGTCGCTGAAAGTAAGCATGCAGGTGCAGCAGGCGGTGAAGAAGGCAAATGGTATGTTGGCCTTCATAGCGAAAGGGTTTGAGTATAGGAACAGGGATGTCCTGCTGCAGTTGTACAGGGCCTTGGTGAGACCACACCTTGAGTACTGTGTGCAGTTTTGGTCGCCTTATCTGAGGAAGGATGTTCTTGCCATGGAGGGAGTTCAGCGAAGATTCACAAGGCTGATACCTGGGATGGCAGGAATGACGTATGAGAGAGATTGGGTCGATTGGGCTTATACTCGCTGGAGTTTAGAAGAATGAGAGGGGATCTCATCGAAACATATAAAATTCTGACAGGTCTGGACAAACTAGATGCAGGAAGAATGTTCCCGATGGTCGGAGAGTCCAGAACCAGGGGTCATAATCTACGGATAACGGGTAAACCATTTAGGACAGAAATGAGGAAGAATTTCTTCACCCAGAGAGTGGTGAACCTGTGGAATTCTCTACCACAGAAGGTAGTTGAGGCGAAGTCATTAAATATATTCAAGGATGAGTTAGATATATTTCTTAAAGCTAAAGGTATCAAGGGATATGGGGAGAAGGCAGGTACAGGGTACTGAGTTTAGATGATCAGCCATGATCTCATCGAATGGCGGAGCAGGCTCGAGGGGCCGAATGGCCTACTCCTGCTCCTATCTTCTATGTTTCTATGTTTCTATGAAGGTGGGAAGGCAAGTGCAGCAGGCAGTCAAGAAAGCAAATGGCATGATGGCCTTCATAGCAAGGGGATTTGAGTACAGGAGTAGGGAGGTGATGCTACAGTTGTACAGGGCCTTGGTGAGGCCACACCTGGAGTATTGTGTGCAGTTTTGGTCTCCTAACTTGAGGAAGGACATTCTTGCTATTGAGGGAGTGCAACGAAGGTTCACTAGATTGATTCCTGGGATGGCCGGACTGACATATCAAGAAAGACTGGATCAACTGAGCTTGTATCCTCTGGAGTTCAGAAGAATGAGGGGGGATCTTATAGAGACGTTTAAAATCCTGACTGGTTTAGACAAATTAGATGCGGGCAGAAAGTTTCCAATGTTAGGGAAAACTAAAACCAGGGGTCACAGTCTAAGGATAAAGGGGAAGCCATTTAAGACTGAGATTAGGAGGAACTTCTTCACCCAGAGAGTGGTGAATCTGTGGAATTCTCTACCACAGAAGGTTGTTGAGGCCAGTTCGCTAAATATATTCAAACGGGAGTTAGATATAATACTCACAACTAGGGGGATCAAGGGGTATGGCGAGAAAGCAGGAATGGGGTACTGAGGTAGCATGTTCAGCCATGAACGCATTGAATGGCGGTGCAGGCTCGAAGGACCGAATGGTCTACTCCTGCACCTATTTTCTATGTTTCTAAGCTATAGAAGGCATCACAGCCATGCCAGACACTTTCCTCATCCAACATCTGCACACATTCACTTGCTAGCAGGAGTCAATGGATAATGATCAGCAGCAGGAACCGTAGGTATATCTTCCCATTGCTCACCAACCCCCTGGGAACACAAGGGTCCTGAGGACAATTACAGCCACTGTGCCCAGGCTGACATCAGCTAACCCAGCACAGTCCAGGAATTGAACCTGGTACCTTTTGCTCTGCATAGCTTAATGCAGTACCACAAAGTGCGTTCCCAATAGGCTATCAGGGGAGTTAAGAGTGCCTATCTACTACTAAAGGGTGACATACCAGTTTTTTCTTATTTCTTATAACCCTGGTATGAATTTAGAAATCATGTTAAACATGTGGATGCTCCAACCTTGCTGGTAAAATGGATAATGGGTTTCATGTATTTATATTTGTATTTGTGGTTTCTTTTCTCGAGTAATTTATTCTAAGTGCTACTGCTGCCTCTGATCGTGCATCTAATTTTGGATTGCAGCAATCTCACTAACAACTGAAGCACTCGGCTGCAGTTGATGCTGACCTTGTTCACATTATTGATTTTTGGAATTTGCTTTGTTCAAATAAATCCTTCAAGTAGCAAAACTGACCAACTACACAAGAAGCTAACTATAATGGCAGCTGTGGTTGCTGTTGATGCTAAATTTTATTGTATGTTAGAGTTTTTTCCTAATTGGCAACATGTGTAGATCTATTCTTTTCTCTTTCCTCCCCCTGCTCACATGCATTTGCCCTAGACAAGCAGATTCATAGCATCTGCATTAATTATATTATTCATATATTCCATACCAGATATTTTATCCTTCCCACCATTTCCTGAAATTCTATCAAAATTATGGAAACCAGTTAGAAAATAACAGTTTATAATGGAAGTAAATTGTGCAACTACCTGAATTAAGTTCCACACAGTCTTGATCAAAATAAAACTGTTCAAATGGGTGATGTGGAATGAGCGAAAGAGGGAATTGTTTGTCGGGGTGAGAAATTTCTGTGCTGGAAAGTTGATCTTTTTCAGTTTGCACTCGGTGCCATGTATAATTAAAACGGAGATAGACAGTTTCCTAGCTGATTAAAGGAATTGAGGGTTATGGGGAGCGGGCAGGGAAGTGGACGTGAGTCTAGGTTCGGATCAGCCATGATCCTATTGAATGGCGGAGCAGGCCCGAAGGGTCGTATGGCCGACTCCTGCTCCTACTTCTTATGTTCTTATGTTATGTTCTTATAATAATGCATTCATCGGAGAACTCCCTCTATAGCACTATTCTGAAGTCCAATTTGGGTCATTTAGCTTTTTCAGTTCCTTTTATCTGTTTCCTTCTCTCCTCCCCGCTCCTTCTCTCCTCCCCGCTCCTTCTCTCCTCCCCGCTCCTTCTCTCCTCCCCGCTCCTTCTCTCCTCCCCGCTCCTTCTCTCCTCCCCGCTCCTTCTCTCCTCCCCGCTCCTTCTCTCCTCCCCGCTCCTTCTCTCCTCCCCGCTCCTTCTCTCCTCCCCGCTCCTTCTCTCCTCCCCGCTCCTTCTCTCCTCCCCGCTCCTTCTCTCCTCCCCGCTCCTTCTCTCCTCCCCGCTCCTTCTCTCCTCCCCGCTCCTTCTCTCCTCCCCGCTCCTTCTCTCCTCCCCGCTCCTTCTCTCCTCCCCGCTCCTTCTCTCCTCCCCGCTCCTTCTCTCCTCCCCGCTCCTTCTCTCCTCCCCGCTCCTTCTCTCCTCCCCGCTCCTTCTCTCCTCCCCGCTCCTTCTCTCCTCCCCGCTCCTTCTCTCCTCCCCGCTCCTTCTCTCCTCCCCGCTCCTTCTCTCCTCCCCGCTCCTTCTCTCCTCCCCGCTCCTTCTCTCCTCCCCGCTCCTTCTCTCCTCCCCGCTCCTTCTCTCCTCCCCGCTCCTTCTCTCCTCCCCGCTCCTTCTCTCCTCCCCGCTCCTTCTCTCCTCCCCGCTCCTTCTCTCCTCCCCGCTCCTTCTCTCCTCCCCGCTCCTTCTCTCCTCCCCGCTCCTTCTCTCCTCCCCGCTCCTTCTCTCCTCCCCGCTCCTTCTCTCCTCCCCGCTCCTTCTCTCCTCCCCGCTCCTTCTCTCCTCCCCGCTCCTTCTCTCCTCCCCGCTCCTTCTCTCCTCCCCGCTCCTTCTCTCCTCCCCGCTCCTTCTCTCCTCCCCGCTCCTTCTCTCCTCCCCGCTCCTTCTCTCCTCCCCGCTCCTTCTCTCCTCCCCGCTCCTTCTCTCCTCCCCGCTCCTTCTCTCCTCCCCGCTCCTTCTCTCCTCCCCGCTCCTTCTCTCCTCCCCGCTCCTTCTCTCCTCCCCGCTCCTTCTCTCCTCCCCGCTCCTTCTCTCCTCCCCGCTCCTTCTCTCCTCCCCGCTCCTTCTCTCCTCCCCGCTCCTTCTCTCCTCCCCGCTCCTTCTCTCCTCCCCGCTCCTTCTCTCCTCCCCGCTCCTTCTCTCCTCCCCGCTCCTTCTCTCCTCCCCGCTCCTTCTCTCCTCCCCGCTCCTTCTCTCCTCCCCGCTCCTTCTCTCCTCCCCGCTCCTTCTCTCCTCCCCGCTCCTTCTCTCCTCCCCGCTCCTTCTCTCCTCCCCGCTCCTTCTCTCCTCCCCGCTCCTTCTCTCCTCCCCGCTCCTTCTCTCCTCCCCGCTCCTTCTCTCCTCCCCGCTCCTTCTCTCCTCCCCGCTCCTTCTCTCCTCCCCGCTCCTTCTCTCCTCCCCGCTCCTTCTCTCCTCCCTCATTTCTAGGTTTTTCTTTTCTCCCTCTTCTTCCTCCACCTATTTTTTTTTCTCATTTCCCATCCCCAACCCCCCTCCTTACCATCAAAAAATGTCTACATCAGTTCAGACAACCTGCATGGCCAGTTGAGCTGGGTGGCTTCTAGTTTTTGTGTTCATGCCTTTTGTTCGCATTGTCTCAAAAACCCTGAAGTGACTTTTTCAGGTAGCGCAGTAATCTGAATTGGAGATCAAAGTTCAAGTTCCCAATTCCAGACCTCCACTCTTAAACCTCCCCTTTCTCCTTCCCCTTTAGAAATGGTTCCTTAATTGTCCTAATCTCAGAACACAGTACAGAAGCACTTTTTATAGCACATCGTTTTTTTTTGAAGTAGACTATTTTTTAATGTATGAAAGAAATTTGGTCTCGAGTGATTTGGAGAGAGCCAACATTATTTTCTGGGAAGCTATGGGTACACAAAAGTTTTAGTGCCCAAGGCAGAAAACGTTCTTACTGGCCTCCCAAGCAGCAATTGTCTGGCAATGAGAGCTCACGCAGAGATAGATGTGTTGCAATTCTAATTCACACTAACCATAACAATCCCGTTTGGGTCATTGCTGAATTGGCACAGGCTTCTTTGCACCATCTGAATCAACTTGGAAAGTTAATGAGATGTACATGTTTTCTGTGCTGCAATCGTTCTATTCTCTTACTTTCAAAATTGCAGAACTTTCTTTGATACTTTGCTTGTGCTGGATTGCTTTGCACATTTTAGTATTTTGTGCTGTCTTTAGGCAGTGGTTAGATGAATTCAACTAATGCTGTGATAGAACAGCTCGGCTGGGGTTGCTGCTTTTTTTGTAGCTTCATCTGAATAGAATTGTTGAGTCTTTGCCAGTCAGTGCCGAGTCAAAAGCAGTTTCATGCAATGGACCTGCTTCACTGACAATTAGACAGGAATGGCAAACTTGCACAGAATAGCAACTGACTTGGAGTGTTACACAATCATGGCGCTCAAATGATGTCATTGACAGTTGAAATGAAGCTGTATAAAATCATCTGACCCTTGAGTTTGTGTTCCAGCCGTTGTGTTGCAGTGCAAGCCAGGGGTCATGCAACTTTTGTTCCTAATGTAAGAATTTCAGTTTTAATCAAATACATTTTTTATGAGTTGTGCTTTCCCTGGGGCTTATAAGGTAGGTACCATATCATGGGACTAGCACTGGGAGCAGCCTTTGATGTCAGCGTTCACACTTGAGAACATTTGATTTTAGAAAAAAGCTTGTTTTAACCTTTTGGTCAGAACACATTTCGAATTAGGTAAAGTTTTGGGCACTTCACCTTCACAGGAACATTGAAGGGTAGGCCTGAGCTTGGAGAACAGCAAAAATTATGATTCCAGGCTTAGTACTGCAAGTTATGAAGAGAGACTTGCAGAATGGAACATGTTTTTGGTGGAGAAAAGAAGTTTGAAAGGCAAATTGGAAGAGGCATGGCTAACATGTTTGGAAGCAAGTTGCTTAACTTTGATCACCAACTTCATGACCTGAAGAAAAGAATCATCAAGCCACAAGTAAGGCTAAAGATTAGAAGAAAATGTCCCCCCAACAGAGTATTGAGTTAGATTCCTAGCAAAAACAGTTAACCTTGTTGATGGCTGTTTAAGAACAGATTGAAGGTTATAAGAGTATTCAGCATTATGGTTCCAGCGGCACAGGAAACATTTAAATCTATATAGCGTCTTATCTCATCTAAACATTACTAAGTGCTTCATGTAATGAATTACTTTTGGCATACTGTGACTTACATCGGCAAAATCTGTCAGCAGCTCTGTGCTACCAAGTTGCCACAAGCAACAATGAGATTAATTTGTTATTTGGATTGTTTTTGAGATTTTCTTCTGGTACTCCCTCCTTGTTTTCCTTATTCCTCAACTACTTTCCTTATTTTCTCATTCTGTCTTTATTATTATCGTATCTCTAGGCCCCTTTTACACTCTTCAGTTTGTTTGTTTCTAACCTCTTTATATATCCAAGGCATCCTGAAAGTTGAATGATAGAATCATGGGGACTTCAACTATCCTAATATAGACTGGGATAGTAATAGTGTAAAGGGGAGAGAGGGAGAAGAATTTCTGAAGTGTGTTCAGGAGCACTTTCTTGACCAGTACATTTCCAGCCCAACGAGGAAGGAGGCAGTTCTGGTTCTGGGGATGGAGGTGGAGCAAGTGTCAGTAGTGGAACATTTAGGGAACAGTAATCATAGTATAAGGTTTAGATTAGCTATGGAAAAGGACAGGGAGCAATCTAGAGTAAAAATACTTAACTGTAGGAAGGCCAATTTCAGTGGGTTGAGAACAGATCTGGTCCAGGTAAATTGGAATCCAAGATTGGCAGGCAGAACTGTAATCGAGCACCGCACTTTAGGAAGGATGTGAAGGCCTTCGAGAGGGTGCAGAGAATGATTCCAGGGATGCGGGACTTCAGTTACGTGGATAGACTAGAGAAGGTAGGGTTGTTCTTCTTGGAGCAGTGAAGGTTGAGAGGAGATTAGATAGAGGTGTTAAAAATCATCATCGAGGGTTGAGAACCAGAGGACACAGATTTAAGGTGATTGGCAAAAGAACCAAAGGCGACATGAGGAAAAACTTTTTTACGCAGCGAGTGGTTAGGATCTGGAATGCACTGCCTTGGAAGAGTGGTGGAGGCAGATTCAATCGTGGCTTTCAAAAGGGAATTGGATAAGTACCTGAAAGAGAAAAATTTGCAGGGCTACGGGGAAAGGACGGGAGAGTAGGACTCGCTGAAGTGCTCTTACAGAGAGCCGGCATGGACTCGACGGGCTGAATGGCCTCCTTCTGTGCTGTAACCATTCTATGATTCTCTGGTGTCCTTTTTTGTTGTACTAACTTCTTCTGGGGGCATTAGAGACTATTCTGGGATCATGGATCACTGGAAGCATGGTCTAGGGATTTGTAGGTACTGAGACAGTATCCCAGAATCTGAGTTTTTTGGGGGTGGGCGGTGGCGGAGAAGGAAGTCTGGGGAATTGCTTTAAGAACATAAGAAATAGGAGCAGGAGTAGGCCATACGGGCCCTCGAGCCTGCTCCGCTATTCAATAAGGTCATGGCTGATCATTGACCTCAACTGTACTTTCCCACCCGATCTCCATATCCCTTGATTCCCCATGAGTCCAAAAATCCATCTATCTCAGCCTTGAATATACTCTCAGACTCAGCATTCACAGCCCTCTGGGGCAGAGAATTCCAAAGATTCATAACCCTCTGAGTGAAGAAATTCCTCCTCATCTCGGTCTTAAATAGTCTACCCCTTATCCTCAGACTATGCCCCCTAGTTCTGGACACTTCAGCTAGGGGAAACAACCTCTCAGCATCTACCCTGTCAATCCCCTTCAGAATCTTGTATGTTTCAATGAGGTCACTTCTCATTCTTCGAAACTCCAGAGAGAGTAGGCCCATTCTACACAATCTCATCATAGGACAGCCCTCTGATCCCAGGAATCAATCTAGTGAACCTTTGTTGCACCACCTCCAAGGCAAGTATATCCATCCTTAGATAAGGAGACCAAAACTGTGCACAGTACTCCAGGTGTGGTCTCACCAAGGCCCTGTACAATTGTAGCAAGACTTCCTTACTTTTATACTGCAACCCCCTTGCAATAAAGGCCAACATGCCATTTGCCTTCCTTATTGCTTGCTGTGCCTGCATGCTAGCTTTGTGTTTCTCGCACAAGGACACCCAAATCTCTCTGAACATCAACATTTGAAAGTTTCTCACCATTTAAAAAATATTCTGTTTCTATTCTTCCTACCAAAGTGAATAACCTCACATTTCCCTACATTATACTCCATCTGCCACCTTACTGCCCACTCACTTAGTCTATCTGTATCCCTTTGCAGACTCTGTGTTCTCCTCACAGCTTACTGTCCCACCTAGCTTTGTATCATCAGCAAACTTAGCCACATTACACTCGGTCCCTTCATCTAGGCCATTAATATGGATTGTAAATAGCTGAGGCCCCAACACTGATCCTTGCGGCACCCCACTAGTTACCTGCCAACCTGAAAAAGATCCGTTTATCCCTACTCTCTGTTTTCTGTCCATTAACCAATCCTTTATCCATGCTATACTATATCACCCCCAACCCCATGAGCCCTAATCTTGTGCAATAACCTTTTATGTGGCACCTTATCGAATGCCTTTTGAAAATCCAAATATACTACATCCACTGCTTCCCCTTTATATACCCTGCTAGTTACATCCTCAAAAAACTAATAAATTTGTCAAACATGATTTCCCTTTCATAAAACCATGTTGACTCTGCCTAATCATGTTATGATTTTCTAAGTGCCCTGATACCACTTCCTTAACAATGGATTCCAGCATTTTCCTGACGACTGATGTCAGGGTAACTGGCCTGTAGTTCACTGTTTTCTCTCTCCCTCCTTTCTTGAATAGCGGTGTTACATTTGCTACCTTCCAATCCACTGGGACTGTTCTAGAACTTAGGGAATTTTGGAAGATCAAAACCAATGCATCCACTATCTCTTCAGCCACCTCTTTTAGAACCCTAGGATGTAGGTCGTCAGGTCCAGGGGATTTGTCGACTTTTAATCCCATTAGTTTCTCTAGTACTTTTTCTCTACTTATATTAATTACGTTAAGTTCCTCACCCTCATTAGATCCTTGGTTCCCCACCATTTTTGGTATGCTTTTTGTGTCTTCTACTGTGAAGACAGATACAAAATATTTGTTTAATGTTTCTGCCATTTCCTTATTCCCCATAATTTCTCCTGTCTCAGCCTCTAAGGGACCAATGTTTACTTTTGCTTCTCTCTTCCTTTTTGCATACTTGTAGAAGCTCTTACAATCTGCTTTTATATTTCTTGCTAGTTTTCTCTCATTCTATTTTTTCCCCTTATCAATTTTTTGGTCATCCTTTGCTGGTTTCTGAAACTCTCCCAATCCTCAGGCTTACTACTATTCTTCGCAACATTCTAAGCTTCTTCTTTCAATCGAATGCTATCCTTAACTTCTTTAGTTAGCCACAGTTGGATCACTTTTCCCGTGGAGTTTTTGTTTCTCAATGGAATGTATTTTTGTTGAGAATTATGAAATATTTCTTTAAATGCTAGCCACTGCTTATCTACCGCCATATCTTTTAATCTATTTTTCCAATCTACCTTAGCCAACTCGCCCCTCATACCTATGTAATTGGCTTTATTTAAGTTTAAGACTCTAGTTTCGGACTTAGAATTTCACATTAAGTGAGAGTGACTTGCCTATCATATTATGATCACTCTGCCCCAGAGGATCCTTTACTATGAGATTGCTAATTAACCCTGTCTCATTACACAATACAAGATCTAAAATAGCCTGTTCCCTGGTTGGTTCCATGACGTATTGTTCTAGGAAACTGTCCTGAATGCATTCCATGAACTCGTCCTCCAGACTACCTTTGTCAGTTTGATTTGTCCAGTCTATATGAAGACTAAAGTCCCTCACGATTATTTCATTACATTTGTTACAAGCTCCTACTATTTCTTGATTAATATTCTGTTCAACGGTATAGCTATTTTTAGGGGGCCTATATACTACTCCCACCAGTGTTTTCTGCTGCTTGTTATTCCTTATCTCCACCCATACTGATTCTACTTCCGGATCTTCCGAGCCGAGATCCTTTCTCTCTACCTTCCTTATGTCATCCATTATTATCAGGGCTACTCCCCCTCTTCCATTCTGCCTGCCTTTTCAAAACTTCAAGTACCCTGGAACATTTAGTTCCCAACCTTGGACACCTTGCAACCACGTCCCTGTAGTGGCTATTAGCTCAAACCCATTTATCTCTGTGCCACTAGTTTGCCTATCTTGTTACGAATGCTTCGTGCATTCAGATAAAGAGCCTTTAATTTAATTTTTTTACCATTATTCCTTGCGTTTGTCCTTATTCTCTGCTGCACTGCTACCGTTAAACTCTCTGTCCCTTTCTGTCACACTCTGCTTATTTTTACCCAAATTGCTACACTGCTCTATTGTCTTGACCTTTCTCTTTAGATTTCTAAGTTTCCCCGCACTTGACCCCTCTTTCCCCCCCCCCCCCCCTTTTTTTAGTTTAAAGCCCTATCTACAGCCCTAGTTATTTGATTTGCCAGGACGCTGGTCCCAGCCCAGTTTAAGTGGAGCCCGTCCCAATGGAACAGCTCCCTCTTTTCCCCTGTACTGGTGCCACTGCCCCATGAATTGAAACCCCTTCTTCCCACACCACTCTTTGAGCCACGCATTTAACACTCTGGTCTGCTTGACCCTATGCCAATTTGCACGTGGCTCAGGTAGTAATCCAGAGATTATTACCCTTGAGGTTCTGGTTATTAATTTAGACCCTAGCTCCTCAAACTCCCTCAGCAGAACCTCATTCTTAGTTCTACCTTTGTCATTGGTTCCTACATGGACCACGACAACTGGATCCTCTCCCTCCCACTCCAAGTTCTTCTCCAGCTGCGAGGAGATATCCTTAACTCTGGCACCGGGCAGGCAACGCAGCCTTCGGGACTCTCTTTCGCGTCTGCAGAGAACAGTATCTATCCCCCTGACTATACTGTCCCCGACTACTACCACATTCCTTCCTTCTCTCTCCTCCCCCCTCACTTGGATGGCCCCCTGTACTGTGGTCAGTTTGCCCATCCTCCCTGCAGTCCTTTTCCTCATCCATACAGGTAGCAAGTACCTGGTACCTGTTGGACAAGGTCCAGGGCTGAGGCTCCTCCATCACTGCATCCTGGGTCCCCATACCTTCCTGACTCGCGGTCACACCCTCCTGTCCCTGACAACTGACGAACTCTAAAGTACTACTTAACCTAAAGGGTGTGACTGCCTCCTGGAACAAAGTGTCCAGCTAACTCTCCCCTTCCCTGATGCATCACCATGTCTGCAGCTCGTACTCCAGCTCAACAATTCTGAGCTGAAGTTCCTCGAGTTGCAGACACTTACTGCAGATGTGGTTGCTCGGGATCGCGATGCTCTCCACAAACTCCCACATGCTACAATTACAACACACCACCTGCCCTGGCATCTCTAACCTTGTTTTATTTATTAATTAATTAGTTAAAAGCTTTTATTCAATCGATATTTTAGTTTTATTGTTTGTTTTTATCTAGGGTCCAACATGATTGGGGAGTGGGATTTTGGAGCTTAGAGGGGTCATAGTCTTGACAATGTTGGAAGTTTTTGGGAGTATTGTGAGGAGCAGTGATAAGCTTGCTGTGTTGTGGAGGGGGACAGCTGAATAAGTAAGCAAACTCACCAAGAGTGCACTAGTGGGTCTATCCCTATCTGGCACATCATACTTTTTGTTTGACTCCAATATCATATTCCTAAAAGAACAATGAATCAAAGATCTTACTATGAGCAGTGAGGAAAATGTACTAATAGAAAAGCAGACACTGAACCAGTCAAATCACTAAAAATATAGATATTTCTTGGCTGGCTGTTTTTCTTCCAGTCCGCTGCGCACACAGTTGTGCAGCAGTCGGTAAAAAAAAATACATATTTCATAAAAACATGATTAAACTTATCTAAAATTATGGTTCGTGTCTGAGTATCTTCAGCGTCACCAGTGGCATGAGGTTGTAATTACCGTGTGACAAGTTCATGTTGGTTAGTTCCATTGTAAATGTGGACATAGGAACTTATAACGAAAATATATAGAAAAATAAGCACAGAATGTATGATTTTAAAGTGGGACTGAATTACATCTGTGTGCCCTGGTCTAAATAGCTCCCACAAACACCAATGTGATAATGACCAGATATCTATTTGTGATGTTCTTGATTGAGAGATAAATATTGGCCAGGACACCGGGGAGAACTCCCCTGCTCTTCTTAGAAATCGTGCCATGGGATTTTTTACGTCCACCTGAGAGAGCAGACGGGGCCTCGGTTTAACGTCTCTTCCGAAAGACGGCACCTCCAACAGTGTAGCGCTCCCTCAGTACTGCCCTTCCGACAGTGCGGCACTTCCTCAGTACTGCACTGGAGTGTCGGCCTAGATTCTTGTTCTCAAGTCTCTGGAGTGGGACTTGAACCCTCAACCTTTGAACTCGGAGGCGAGAGTGCTGCCAACTGAGCCACGACTGACGCTCAAAAAAAAACCCCTAGGATAATTTGGGGAAAAATAATTTGGGGAATTTCCTCTTCGACCCCTAAAGCTGACCAAAAACGAGTTTCAAGAGATCATAGTGACCAAGTGGTACATTACCCAACATCCTACCGACTTTTTATACATAGCAATATCGGCCTTCCCTAGGAACTCGTCCTTTTGAATGTTGGCAATGAATCCGCACAAGCTGGCAGCTTATTGCAAAGGTCAGTAATCCTTTGTGTAAAGAAAAAACGTGCTGACATCTTTCCTAGTTCTATGTCTGTCACACATCATATGTCACATTTTGTTACAGATGCGAAACAGTCTTTTACAAAAACAAGCAAAATGGCCACTGATCTGGAGGTTTCAAGTATTTGCAACTGAGCTCAGCAATGTATAGGTGGCTACCATCAGCTGTATTTGCATACTTGGAGCAGCAGCCTTAAAAGGGCAGGCCAGGTTAACACGCTAGTTCCTGTTGCATTGCTTGCGGCTTTGCACTATTTCAGTCAGGATCTGTGCAACGTGTTTGCGTGGATCTGCAGGACTCCTCACGATAGCCGACGCGTTTTAAACATTTTGATAGTGCAGGCAGGAATTATAACAATAAATAAGCGTGTAAAGTATTTTTTAAACCTTTCTTGACATGCTGGAGTTATACTCCACATTGTGTCAAATCCATATTTCCCTGAGGGGAAGTTGCAACATTATATCTTTAATGCACTAGAGGGATGAGCTTCGATGAGCTGATTGCGCTCGTGATAACAACAGTTGCTGAAATTATTGTCTTTTATCAGTTCGAATTGGAAACTTATAAACTAGCTGAAGAGATTTGCGCATACGTTAAGAAGTATGTGTTTGACCGGAAACTTCATTTTATGGTTTTTTTTCTACTTTTGACTCGCAAAAATACAACCAGATTATTCTTAACATTAAGCAGATTCTGTGTTGTCAATCGTTTAAGTTGAGTACTAAAATGGTTGGTACAAAATCTCCTTAAATGTAGAACAGGAATCCCTAACACTGGTGGGAGTTTAAATTAAAAATGTGACATTACTTTGGAATGTATAGAATTGCTATTTTAGAATTTTTGACGTGTCAGTAAACTAAATTGACCAGAAGTCATTGGCCTTAATTACATTTTTTTTTAAGTTTTGAAAATGGAGGTTGTGAAATCAAATCACCAGCAAATAGTTTGAGTAGGTAAAAATGGTATATAGAAAAAATTTAAAGCTCTTTATCTGAATATATGCAGCATTCGTAACAAGATAGATGAGTTGACGGCACAAATAGAAATAAATGGGTGTGATCTGATAGCCATTATAGAGATATGGTTGCAAGGTGACCAAGGCTGGGAACTGAATATTCAGGGGTATTTGACATTTCGGAAGGATAGACAGAAAGGAAAAGGAGGTGGGGTAGCTCTGTTAATAAAGGATGAGATCATGCAGTGGTGAGAAATGATATTGGCTTAGAAGATCAAGATGTAGAATCAGTTTGGGTGGAGAAAAGAAATAGTAAGGGAAAGAAGTCACTGGTGGGAGTAGTCTATTAACACTATTAACAGTAGCTACACTGCAGGACAGAGAATAAATCAAGAAATAATAGGGGCTTGTAAGAAAGGTACTGCGATAATCATGGGCGATTTTAATCTTCATATAGATTGTACAAATTAAATTGGCAAGGGTAGCCTTGAGGACGAGTTCATAGAATGTATTCGGGATGGTTTCTTAGAACAATACGTTGTGGAACCAACCAAGGAGACGGCTATTTTAGATCTGGTAATGTGTAATATGAGAGGATTAATTAATGATCTCCTCGTAAAGGATCCTCTATGGAAGAGTGACCATAGCATGATTCAGTTTGAGGGTGAGAAACTTGGGTCTGAAACTAGTGTCCTAAACTTAAATAAAGGTAATTACAAAGGTATAAAGACAGAGTTGGCTAAAGTAGACTGGGAAAATAGATTAAAGGGTAAGACGGTAGATAAGCAGTGGCAGACATTTAAGGAGATATTTCATAACTCTCAGCAAAGGTTTATTCCAGTGAGAAAGAAAGACTCCACTAAGGAAATTAAAGATGGTATCAAATTGAAAGAAAAGGCATACAATGTTGCGAAGATTAGTAGTAGGCCAGAGGATTGGGATAAAGGGGAACCAGTAGATGTAGTGTAGTTGGATTTCCAGAAGGCGTTCGATAAGGTGCCACATAAAAGGTTACTGCACAAGATAAGAGCTCACTGGGTTGGGGGTAATAGTGCATCGCGTGCGCGCTACAGGCTGCGCGCACGCTGTGCACTTCATGCTTTGGACGCGCAGGTAAGTAGGGAAGATTTTGGAAATGTAAAAAGGAGGAGTAAGACCCGCTTTTAAGAAGGTAAGTAGTGAATTAAGTATTTTTTTGAATTTTTTTTTACAGGTATATCTTTTTTATAGACTTTAAAGACAGGTAAGTTTATTTTTATAACTTTTTAAAAGATTTTAAATTTTTTCAAAAATTTAATTTTTTATTTAAAATGGTTAATTTAATTAACTATACTTATTTTATTAATGTGATGGTTTTTTTTTTAAATTTAATTGAGGTTTAGCTGTTATTTTGGGGGGGTGTAAGATTCATAAGTCTCACAGCCATGCTGTGAGACTTATGAATGGAAGATGGTGTGCTGCCATTGGCTCTAACTGAGTCACGTGATCCCACAGCTCGCACGAATTAACTGCGCCGCTGGGATACGCAAGCCCAGCACAGCTGATGTCTGGAACATCAAGTTCGTGCGAGCTGGATCAGAAAAAGCATAAGCGAGGTGATTAGCATGGATAGAGGATTGGCTAACTAACAGAAAACAAAGAGTCGGGATAAATGGGTCATTTTCCGGTTGGCAATCAGTAACTAGTGGGGTGCCACAGGGATCAGTGCTGGGGCTTCAACTATTTACAATCTATATTAATGACTTGGATGAAGGGACCGAGTGTACTGTAGCCAAATTTGCTGCTGATACAAAAATAGGTGGGAAAGCAAGTTGTGAGGAGGACACAGAGTCTGCAAAAAGGGATATAGATAGGTTAAGTGAGTGGGCAAAAATTTGGTTGATGGAGTATCATGTGGGAAAATGTGAGGTTATCCACTTTGGTAGGAAAAATAAAAAAGCAAATTATTATTTAAATGGAAAGAGACTACATAATGCTGCGGTACAGCGGGATCTGGGGGTCCTAGTACATGAAACACAAAAAGTTGGCATGCAGGTACAGCAAGTAATTAGGATGGCAAATGGAATGTTGGCCTTTATTGCTCGGGGGATGGAGTATAAAAGTAGGGAAGTCTTGCTTCAACTGTACAGGGCGCTGGTGAGACCACACCTAGAGTACTGCGTGCAGTTTTGGTCTCCTTATTTAAGGAGGGATATACTTGCATTGGAGGCAGTTCAGAGAAGGTTCACTAGGTTAATTCCTGAGATGAAGGGGTTGTCTTATAAAGAAAGGTTGAGCAGGTTGGGCCTATACTCATTGGAGTTTAGAAGAATGAGAGGTGATCTTATTGAAACATATAAGATTCTGAGGGGGCTTGACAGGGTAGATGCTGAGAGGATGTTTCCCCTCGTGGGGGAATCTAGAACTAGGGGGCACAGTTTCAGGAGAAGCGGTCGCCCATTTAAAACTGAGATGAGGAGGAATTTCTTCTCTGAGGGTCGTGAATCTTTGGAATTCCCTACCCCAGAGAGCTGTGGAGGCGGAGTCATTGCATATATTCAAGGTGGAGATAGACAGATATTTGAGCTACAGGGGGGTCAAGGGTTATGGGAGTGGACGGGAAAGTGGCGTTGAGGCCAAGATCAGATCAGCCATGATCTTATTGAATGGCGGGGCAGGCTTGAGGGGCCGAATGGCCTATTCCTGCTCCGATTTCTTATGTTCTTAAGCTGACTGCATTAATTCTGTCACTTTCTCTTGGTTTAATAGGAGGTTACTAATGTCTATTTTAGAAACGAAGAAGTTGTAGACTTTGCTCTCTTCAATTACTGGTTGGGTTCCTGTGTGTTTCCATTATTTTCAGTTTTAATAACTTATCCAGTATTTGCCTTTTTTTACTTTTAGTAAGTTCTTGATTTCCTTTGTGAAAAGTGAGTGCGATACAGCATAGTGGGAACGAAGGGTGTGTCTATTTATTTTCTGTTTTTTGTTTCCAGAAAGCACTGCTGAGAGATAAAGATCATGTCTTAAGCTGCTGGCTCATGACGCCCAGGTCTTGTGCAGTCTGTTTACCTGAAAGCTAAACAGATTTTTTTTTAAGACTAGCTGACCGAAAGACCCCTTTTTAACTGGGTTTTCCCGAGAGTTGCTCGCCTTTCCTGGGCCAATGTTCTGGCGGTAGCAGTCATTTACTGGCACGTTGGAACGTTCTGTATAAATGCAGTGATTCCAAGTTCTGGTGTCATGTTGTTTTCTGTTGACATTATGGTACCATTTGCTCGTGCACACTGACCAAATTGTCATGGTGCAACATGGAGACACCAGCCGGTGATCTGGCTCACAAGCAGACCCGCTGCCCCATGCACAAATAAATGCCGCAGAGCACTCTGCTGAGGCTGCTGTCTCGAGACTCGGGTTGTAATGTATAACAGCTTAAGTGAACTCCATACGAACAAAATGCTAGAATGACTTCTAGAAGTTTATTGCTATCTATTCTTGCCCCCTCCAGTTGCTCATCTACATGCTGCCCCTCGGTGACATCATCCGAAGACATGACGGCAGGTTCCACATGTACGCAGACAATACCTCTCCACCATCTCTCTCGACCCTTCCACTGTTGTCAGCCTGCTAATCTGACATCCAGTCCAAGCTGAACTGCAATTTCCTCCAAATGAACATTGGGAAGACCAAAGTCAATGTCTTTGAAACCCCCCCCCCCAAAAGATTCCATTTCCCTCCCTGACCACACTCTCAGGCTAAACTAGACTGTTTGCAAGCTCGGTGATCTATTTGACCCCATTTTTTAAAATCGTTTTTTATGGGATGTGGGCATCGCTGGCATTTATTGCATATCCTGTCCATCAAAGATACCGCCTACTTCCACTTTCCTAACATCGCCCATCTACGTCCCTGCCTCAGCTTATCTTCTGCTGAAACCATCATCCAAGCTTTTGTCACCTCCAGACGACTACAATGCTGTCTTGGCCGGCTTCCAGTCCTCCACCTGCATTGGCTCCTGGTCCACCAATACCTAGGATTCAAACACAAGCATGAGAATATTTTCATGGCCTTTCTCCTCCCTATCTTTGTAACCTCCTACAGCCCTTACAATCCTCCGAGAACTCTGCATTCTTCCAACTCTGGTCTCTTGTGCATCCACCACTCCCTTTGGCCCACCATGGGCGGCCGTGCTTTCGGGCAGCTCGGCCCTTGGCTCTGGAATTCCCTTTAAACATTAAACAACTAAAGTTGAGAGATATATTAATTAGCAGTGCATTCTGTTTTTGAATTTTTGGGGCCGGCCAGGTGGATTAACTTGGTCATTTCTGATCCTGTGCATTCCTGTTTTCCTAAAAGCAACAACGTAGTGATGGTACACTTAGAATTTAATCTTAGAGAGAGAAGAGCTTTTTGTAAACTGTGGGATTTGTGTGTGTGCTCCAAAGGAACTCTTGGGCCAGTTTTGGTTACATTAGTCACAATTGTAAATGTAATTGCGAGTAACAGGAATACATGGAGCAGATTAAAAAGATTAAAGTTATTTAAGATTCTGACAAGTTCAGGAAGGGAAGGTCAAACTTAAAACTCCTCGTGTACAGAACTAATATAGAGCTAATGGAGCAACTTTAAATGGAGAAAGGAAGTGAAGAAAATAAATTGGCTATTGTTGAAATTGCCATATAAAGTCCTGTTTTCTTAAATAACCTGTAACTTCCAGTCCCACAACCCCCTCCGAGATCTCTGCGCTCCTCCAATTCGGGCCTCTTGCGCATCCCCGGTTTCCATCGCTCCACCATTGTCGGCCGTGCCTTCAGCTGCTTGGGCCCTAAGCTCTGGGATTCCCGCCCTAAACCTCTCCGCTTCTCTTCTCTTTCCTCCTTTAAGACGTGCCTTAAAACTTGCCTCCACCTGTTCTAATAGCTCCTTGTGTGGCTCGGTGTTAAACTTTGCTTGAAAACGCTCCTGTGCAACCCCTTGAGTGTTTTACTCAGTTAAAGGCGCTATTTCAATGCAAGTCGTTGTTGCTTAGCTTGGTCTAACCTGTCTAACCAAATAAAAGTCCCGTGCTGCGCTGTTGCTATCTGCTTGCTTCCTGTGTCGCTGACTCTGCTCTGCTGATTCTTCAGAACTTGTCCTTCACCTTTCACTGGACTGCTTTGCGCTAGCTCCTCAAATTCCTACTGCTGCTCCCAATCTTGTATGCTACTTGCCACCCCACAGTTGCTCCTCGGACCAGCTCCCTACCCTTCACCCTCACCAGACGCACTGGTGCACGTTCCTTCCATTACAACCTCTGCTGGACTCCAGGATCAACTTCTGTTAGCATGTGGTCAACTCTCCTTGGCCCTCTGATTCTACTAGGCAACCTCCACCGATGCTCTGCCCATGATTGGCTCCTGAATCCACTCCCTCTTCACTACTGTCTCTGAACCTAGAAATTGGTTTGTGTATGCTGCAGTCTGACTCCATGTTGTCTACAAGTCGACTTCATCCTACATCTCCCGACATTCCCCGAAAAGCCTATTGAAGCACCTATAACTGCCTCCTCGTCACAAGTAACCTCAGCTGTCCTATTCTCCCGTCTCACTAATCTTACCGCCCAGTATACTTGCTGGGGGGCTAACCTTGCCCCACCCAGAACCAGCCCCTTAGACTTGTTGGCAGATCAACAATCACCAGCCCCTTTGCGGGTCCCTCCAGAATGTCTTTTCACTTGTGCACAAGGCTTAGGCCAACCACAAACTTATTCTGGTCTGGCTTAGCCATCCATCACCAGATTTCGCTCAACCACATCAAGTTCTACCAGGTCTTACTCTCTTCTGCCAAAACCAGCTACTGCTCAAGGATCATCCTGGATAGTTAAAGATACCTACCTTCTGCTCCCTTGACTCCCATCTCTGCTAAATTGCTGACCACCCAACTTCCCTTCTTGCCCCACTGCTGGCTGATATTGTAACTGGTTCCATCTCCACGGTTTATCCGTTTTCCCTTTGCCCCTCATTCCGTAGCATAGGCCCTATCCTCTGGAATTCCTCCGTAAACTCCCCCACCTCTCCGCCTTTAAGACCCTCCTTAAAGCCCACCTCTGACCAATCCTTTGGTCACCTCTCCTAAAATCTCCTCCTTCGACTCTGTCCACTGTTTTCCGTACGGCTATGTGAAACATCTTGAGATGTTCTTCTGCATTACTGTGTGAATGCAAGTTGTTAATGAGAGTATTAGGAATTTAAAAAATTGGTTTCAAATGGTTTCTCTTACCCATCCATGTTTAATATGTTGGAACTTGCCCTGTGGTTTCTATTGTTTGAATAGAAGTGCTAATGCAGTAAGGCATCATCGTAGCTTTAAGGTTAAAATCTTGGGTCCAGACAGGTACCACTGATGTGCTAAATCAGGATTAAAATATCCAAAACATTTGGATTTTGAGGCACAATCTAAAGAGGATATTTCTGTCAATGTTCCACGTGTCCAAGGCTGCTCTTCCACTTAGCTATTTAATTGCGCTTTGTTTACCTAACGCTGTAAATTCACTGAGATGGTTTTTTGTTCAGTGAGGTATAATTGACCATTACATGTGATGTGAACATGTACTGCTGCAGGTAATTGTCCTCGCCATGAATTGCCGTCTTGTATTTGCGTTATTAATGCCCTATTTATAGTAGGAACTGGGAGCCAAATGAACACATTGTTCGCTTTAGCTTGCCATTATAAATAGCGACTCAAGGAAAGAAAGGCTTGATCTCGGTTGGGGCAGCAGGAGGGACATTGCTATTGCCCTTTATGCCCCTGGGTTAAGGAGGAAGAAAATCAAAGATCCTGCTCCTGCTCGCTCTTCAGCAAAGTGTGCGTATGTGGCTATCCGGTTGAGGACAGCATCAGGTTGGGTTGTGATGCTCCTCACAGTCAAATAGTTCACCAAATTCACTGTTGAGGTTGACGTATGAATAATGGCCACTCGGGCGAGGTACAAGAGGTCAGCCGTGGATCTGTATCCCAGCGAGGGGTAGTCGCCTTCAAGAGGAGGGGTGAAAATTGGCAAGAAGAAAAACAAAGTTGTATTCCTGAAACTCTGCGTAAACTGTGATGGCAAAAACAGCTAGCGTCCAACAGTCAAAGAATGTGGCTGCAGCCAACCTGACTGTGCCAAGGCTGCCTGCTCCTGTTTCAGTTGGTAGTGCATTGGTTTATTAGCATTTAAAAGTATCTGCTATCCCTGCTCTTGAAAGCTATGATGTAAAGGCAGGTTTTAAAGTGAACAGGCATCCCATGTGCTTGTGCACATTGTGTGTGTGCATGCTGCTTTTGTCCTCCTGCCTATAAAACTGCCCTGCACTATAAATGTACCACTTTGTTCAAAAGGAGGGCAAAAAACTCTTTGATATAAAGAGCTTGCACTATAAAGTTGGTCCAAGTTGTTTTGCCATTATTGTACATCACTGCATTACATAAATATAAGGGTAGAATCGTTCATTCATTTTAAGATGTATTTGTCTTTTTACAGAAATAAATGCAACAGGGTTCAATTATCAAAATGAAGATGAGAAAGTGACTCTCTCGTTTCCCAGCGCTCTACAGAAAGGTAATTCTAGAACATTACAAATAAAAGTGGGTGTGCCAATATGCCTTCAAATTTATGTGGCTCAAACTAGTTGCTACTCTTTTACTTCTGAGACCTGGATTAGAATCAATTTTTCACTTATGTCTCTGACTCTGCTTGCCTCTTCAGAATTTCTATCGCTAAATGTAGAAACTAGTGTGCCACTATTTGATGTCTGTCAGGAGCACATATTGCAGTTGTGCACTTCTAGCCCATGATTTTCCACACATTAACTTCAGTGGACGGAACATCGTGGGCTCAGAGTGTGTAACTTTGCAATATGGACTCCACAAAGTGGTGCATTGGAGTTTCTACCTCCTAGTTTCTACTTGAACACAGGTCCACAATATAAAATCCATCCATTGCAGCATCCAACTAGTTGTTCAATGATTTCAGGGTCTTTGCCTCCACCACTCTATCCAGGAGCCCATTCCATGTGTTGATTGCTCCTTGTGTACAGAGGAACTTCTTGCTATCAATTGAACAACTATTAAAGAATGAGGGAGCCCATACCTACAGTTGGTTATCTGGCATTGTAGATTGCCTGTATAGATTTAGTTGTTTATGACTATTCGTGGTTAATTGGATTTTGTGGATCAATAAAAAGAAAAAATTATTCTGGGCTACAGCAAAAAAGTTTTTTTTATTGATGTGCTCAGTTAGTTTGGGTTCTTAATACTTGCACCTAGTTAACTACTGCTAATTTGTTTTTAAGCACGAGTTAATCAGCAGTGTTAACTGTGTAATCCTGGTCAATTCACTTGGTTGGCAATTGGTGAACCTCAATAGTCGAAGCAAAATGTTGGCAGCAAATGCAATGGGCATTTGTGATCATGTGTCACATTATGGGGTGGGCAATGGTCCCAGGTAACTTTAAATTAGCAGTTAACTTGTCGTTCGGGCTGAAATGTGCCCACTAATCGAGCCAAGGGAACAAACAGTGGAAGAGAGGAGGTTGGAGGTGAAAGGGCAAAGGATGGCAACAGATGGCCAAGTATAAAGCTGCACAACAAAGGAGCTCTCGAGGGAGCTGCCAGCCCAGGTGCCATCTTGGAGGAAACCCTTACACCTTGGACGCTGGTCTTTATATCCGTGGTATCCAAAATAATTATTAAATCATGTCATTGACTTTATTTTGCAAGAAAAGAGAAAGAAACTGGGCCTTAAGATTTGGGTGTTATTGTCCATTGAACTTTGTATAAAGATTCAAATCTCCAAGTTCCCCTCCAAGTCACACACCATCCTGACCTATATCGCCGTTGGGTCAAAATCCTGGAACTCCCTTCCTAACAGCACTATGGGTGTACCTTCACCACAGTGACTGCAGCGGTTCAAGAAGGTGGCTCACCACCACCTTTGTACTTTAAGGGGCACAACTCAGAAATTAAGATTAATGTGCCCTCAAAATAATTTTTAGTTAAAGGGGTGGAATTGTGAGATGAAAAGAAACAAAAAACCCTGAATGCTAGAAATAAACGCAAACCGCTGCAAGTGTGTAGCAGATTGATCAACATCTGAAAGAAGGATGGGTTAATGGTTCAGATGTGAACCTTCATGTGAAATGTAACTGTTGAACGTCTTTGCACTTTACAAAATCCAGGATAAGAAGCAAATTTCTGTCTGTTACTCATTTGTTTTCAGTTATTAAGTCTTCCATTATGAACGCTGTGCTTGATATATAATCACATCTAGCAGCGCGTAAGGCACTTGCATTGGTGGAGTCCTTGGAGCAAGTCTCCGTCTGCCCCTTTGGTTGAGGAACAGCCTAAGGCAGAGTGGAACCCTAAAGAGAGGTGTTCAGAAGAGGGAAAACTTAAGAAAAATGTATTGTGTAGCAATTTGACTTGTCTTGTGTGGTCCATGGAATTAAATAAGGAAATTATTTTTAACTACCGATGCTTTTAATTTGATTCGAAAATTAAGGCACGTTGCCAGTCACTTCATCCCACTAATGCACCTTATTTTTCTTCATTCTTGGGATGTAGGCATCGCTGGTGAGGTCAGCATTTATTGCCCATCCCTAGTTGCTCAAAGAAGGTGGTGATACAACTGGGTGGCCTGCTAGGCCACTTCAGTGGGCAGTTAAGAGTCAACCACATTAGGGTGGGGAGGGTGCTTTTTTTGTCTTTTGGAGTATAACCATCATATTTTTTACTGTTGTGGAAAATGGTTTGCAGTATATGTAGCATCTTGCCACATCCTTCTGGTGGAAAGTATGCCGGTAGAGTGCAATAATTATGGTCTAGAAGGGAGACGTGCTTGAAGGGAGGGGGAAAGAATTCAATGAAGAAACAGTCTATGGTATTGATCAGCAGTTTCATAGAAAGCCACTGTCCTTCAGTAATGTATGTTTAGTCAAAATAAATCATCTTTCCTGGAGACTGGGTGGTGTGCTGTATTAATGCACTGCCTTTTGATCTAGCTTTAAATGCAGCCCAGATTGTTGGTATGAACATGTCCTCCTTCTGTTGACTGCAATTAGCTTGTGCAGTTTCACCTCGGTAATTGTAAGGGAGGCTGTGAGGAGGACATTTGGTGTGGGATGTGAGGATAATTATTACTGATGCTCTTCTGAGATGGGGGATTGGGTACATTATTGGAACAGAGCAGAAGGACCTTTACTGTGCATCTGGCCGTGCTGTGCCTAACTTGTGTGTGCATGATATTGACGGTGTTCAATTCCATATCCAGCCTTTACGGGCACAAAAATAAGCTTAAAGCAAAAAGATTGCATTAAAAACGTTACTGTTCAAGAACCTATAAGGATGACCTCGGGGTTTAATAAATAAATTGTCATTTATGGGCCCATCCTACAAGAGCGCCAGCCTGCTGGTTGGTCCATTCTTCTGCTGTATTATTATAATGTAATGTCTGTTTATGGTGTGTTAATTATAGCATTGTGTTGTAACAGGTCACGGCACTTTGAAGATAGATTTTGTTGGAGAGCTCAACGACAAAATGAAGGGATTTTACAGAAGCAAGTATACAACACCGATGGGAGAAACCCACTATGCTGCTGTGTCTCAGTTTGAGGTTAGAAAATAAAACTACAGTGTAGTGGAGTCCTGTCTATAATAAACACCTTTCTGATAAACCTTGAGTGAGGGTTGAGGCAAGATTTTGAAAGTGGGCCAGTCTAGTAGTATGGGACGTTTGATTTCTGGTGCAGGGGAAGTGGTGCAGAGTGTGGCTCCATTTCACCACCAACCTGCAACAAATAAGCATTTCCTTTTATAGAGAAAATCACCAAAGACTGGATCTCCTGCAGACTTTCATTGAACTTTGCAGGTTTTTTTTTTAAAAAGTTGCTTGACTTTGGAATTCTGCTTTTGTTTCAAACCAAATATCGTTCTTCAGTTTTTAAAGCAGGATTCTGCTTTTCTCTTCTAAACAAATATAATTATCCACAGGGAATAAAAAGCGTAATACGCAACATTTATCCTTTATGTATAAAAGGCCCACACATTATCTGAATAGATTTTAGGTAATACTTGTAAAGATTCTCATGTCTGTGCAGTACATAGGATGTGAAGTGATTTTGCACTATTTGAATCAATCTCTCTCTTTCCCTATCCGCTCTTATTCTCTCCCTTTCTCTTATTTTCTCCCTTTCTCTTATTTTCTCTCTCTCTCTCTCTCTCTCTCTCCACCCCCCCCCCCCCCCCCCTTCCATTTCTCTGTCTTTCCCTTTCTGTTTCTCGCTTTCTATTTTTCTCTCTCTCTAGCCTACAGATGCACGGAGAGCATTTCCATGTTGGGATGAACCTGCCATAAAAGCAACATTTGACATCACGCTCGTTGTTCCGAAGGACAGAGTTGCCTTATCAAACATGGTAAGTAACGGTGTGTGTTTTGTGTCTCCCTCGTGGGTCCTGTAAAAAGATGGTGGTGGAGGAAAGGAGGATCAAAAGTGGTTTTAATAAGTAACCACAGAATCAGAGGAATAAACTGTGGAGAATGATTCACAGTTATGTTTATTAAAGAGAAGGATGAAAGAAATTACTTATCTGCAGGATAAGTCAATCTAAATACTCAAGTTAATTACCATAAATCTCAAGAAAAATTGCCTGGAATGGGTGATTCATACAGTTACTGTGCAGTTAGGTACTGTCCTCTTTTGCCACTTGATTAAAAGCTTTTACTGTGTGCATTAAGGGGAAAGATGTGACGGGCAATGGCACATTTCTTTTCCCTCCAGTGTCAAACATTCCCAGGTCAGTGACAGCATGGCCAGATGCAGAGTAAAGCAACCTCTGCTCTGTTCCAATGTTTGGCTTTAACTTTTCTCTGAGAAAGAGCACTCCTTACTTCACCAGTGTGATCTTTCTTTCAACTCCCCACACCCAACCATCCCTCTGGATACTTTGAGTACTTGGATCTATTTTCCTAATGGGTCCATGGACAATAGGAACTGTCAGAACTGCGGAAACTTGTTCGATGTAGGACTCTTGCAGAGAGCGGACTTTGATCCCAGTAGTCTGTGCTAGCCATGGTTTCAGAAATGAAAGAAGAACCAGCTTAGTCCACTGTGCTACCCAGCCTCCTACATTTTAACAGAATATTTACATTTTGCTGCAGACATCCGTCTGTGGATGGACCCGTTCTCAGTCATCCATCTATTGCCATTCTTAACCTCACTCTATCCTCTGTTCGCAAGTGGAATCCTACATTGCTACAGCTGCCTTCCAGAAGCATAGGTTCCTCTTCTGTGCCAAACACTACTTGCCTTCAACAACTCTTAGCTTTAAAAGCTTTTTATAGAGGTAAATCCTATTCCTGACTTTAATACTGCTCCTATGTTGTAGGAGGCTCTCCAGTAACTCATTTGCATTCATGGATAGAGTACAAGAGGATAGGTGATCCCTCTCTCCCTCCCTCAATGACCTCAAGCTCCTTTTTCTCCGTCTTTATTGGAGTATTTCTTCTCTCTCCAGACTTTATCAATACTATTGTGGGGTCATTGCTGCTTTGAACTTCCTTTTCTTGTATCTTTTAAACTTTACATATGTTCTATAATGTCTGTCCTCTCTCATCCTCGAACTCATTCTTTGCCTGAACCATAAACATTGGAACTTACCTGCTTCAGTTTTCTCCTCTTCCTGCAATCCAAAGCCTTCTAAAATCCAAGCATGGCAACACCTGAGCACTACCACTTGATTTAGCTCATTACCCCTTTCATTCTTTTTACCCTTGGGAGAAAGAAATAAGAAAGAGCTTATAGTTGTATTGCCTCTTTCACATTCTTGGAATGTGCAGATTGCTTCACAGCCAGTCCTGTATCATAGTCCCTGCACTTCACCTGGGTTCCTTAATTATAATGTGCTTCACTTTTAGGTGGTGCACCTGAGTTATATAAACAATTGTAGTGGAGTGTAGAAACCATACTTGGAGACTAGGACAATCAGGTTACAATTACATTCAGGTGAAAGTTGGATTAATTGCAGCAAAGAGCCATGTGTAAGCCTATCGTAACTGCCAATAGGCAACACTGCTGAAGGGAGCCATAGATGTAGTGTACACATTCACACTGGGCGATGTTCTTGTCAAATTGGGATTGAGTTTTATTGGTTGGCTAATATCAGTGCAGCTTTTTTTAAATATCCGACCTATAGCTTACTGGACCTGGGAGGGTAGGGCTTTGAATAGATGATGGAGAAACGTTTTTTGTTGTTGAAGCTTTAGTCACGTATTTCTGTTGCTATTCCATGATGTGAAACCAGTGATCAATAATCTTGATATTGCAGGAAATGATTGATTTTGTTTTTCTGAATCTTGATCCAACTAAAAAGTCTTAATTATGACTTTACTCATTTACTGTTCAACTACATCGTGTCTTAAGTCATGGGAAAGCCACGTATTAATCTATTGTATAAATACATTCAGTAGTTTGGTGGAGAGTCAATGTGTGATGAATGGGATGGAGGTTCAATTCTCCGAGTTCTTGATCTCAGTTATACCATGCAATTCCTGCTGGCCAGCTGGAGAGCTGTACTGGCAGAGCTTAGGGAGCACGTTGGTCACAGGTGCTGCGAGTAGCTTAGGAAGACCTGTAATAGGAATAAATAGAGGGATTTAATATTCAACAAAGATATATGTGTTTGTGTGTGTATATAAATAATGTATGAATGCTGTGTGGATATATCAATACCTGAGGGGTAATGTCTTGTCCAAGATTGTGACATAATCAAATAGGTCAAGTAACTTAAACCACTCGAGCTTTGAACTGAAGACTAAGATTGTGTCATGGCCTGCAAATCACTACAACTAAACTGTTTAAAATAATATAGTGTCTAAGTTATTGTAGTTACAAGTGGTTATGGTGCTGCGAAGCCCACCGCTGCCCACCAGGATGGTCTTTTTTGAAGACGATGATTGTTAACGCGACAGGATGGTTGGGTACAACAATTATGACACAAATCTTCAGGTATGTTCAGTCATCTGATGAAAAGGACCATTAATACAGGGATGTATTTGGGAGATATGATACTGGAAAGTTGTGTAGCTGGTGAAGAGCAAAAGAGCTCGGTGTGTCTGTGATTTATGTATATCGGCTAACATGATTGCAGCAACGTTCCCCGCTCGGCACCTGTGTCTGCGATAATTAACAGTCGATTTGTGAGATTTTTAATGGAGGAGCTGTATGAAACTGTGGGTTGAAGTGGAGGTTCTGCGCAGCAGTCTGTGGGAGGGATGAGATTGTGCAATAAACTAGAGAATGTAGCTGGAGTTTGCTATTTGACCCGTGGGCTTGCTACAGTTACTTAGATATTGGGCAGGTAAAGGCACACTCTGGTTTGTCGGTAGCAACGACTTGCTTACGTGACTGATTTTTCTCAATGATCTGAAGATCTGAGGTTCAATTCCCACAAACGTAACAGCTGGCTCTTATGAAATTGTGGATCTGAGGTCAAGGCTCTGGTGCCCAATTGATGGCACAAAACTGCAATAAATTAAAGAATGAAGAGGGGCTGGCCACAGGTTTTAATGCGCCTTCCAGTTTCATGTAAGCAAGTGCTAAAAATAGAATTGATTGATTATTTACCAATTATAAAAATCTGGGAGCCTGAGTTGTTAGTGGAATAACTTGGGACCTTGAGTTCATTTATTTGCTGTTTGAGAATGTGAAGTTATTTCTCGCCGGTCCTAAATCAGTCTCTCCAGGTTTGCTTGGAATTAAAACCGAAAATAAGATCCCATTTTCAACAGCTAACTGAAGTTTAATAGAAGTATTAAACAAGGACCCCGCACCCTAGCCCACCATGCAAACTCTAGCCGCAATTTCTTGTTCGCACAATCTTGCACCCCTTACTGACCCCGTTTTGGACCTGCGACATCTATAAACCTGCCAATCTAAACAGTCATGCATCTATTTCTGTCCATCACAACAAATGCAAACACGGAGTGTTGAATCCTGCAGTAAGTCAATGGGCACCTTACCGCAGTGAATTCAGCCGTTAGTTACAACAGCTGCTCAAGACTATTTGCACTATTGCCTATAATCTGGCAGATCCAAAGCACTTAATGCGCCAAATGACAACTCCAGCACTTTTTCTGCTCCGGTATGAAGTTTTTGTTTTCAAGGTTCCTTTCCTTTGGAGTCTCCATACACCTTAATCGGGAGAATGGGCTCGAAGACTAATCCCAGAGCACAAATCGCCACTGTCGTGTCAGTTGCGAGGTGGTGTGCAGTAACCTTTCTAGATGGTTAAGTATTAAAATTAGGAAAAATACTTTTAATGTCTCCATTTTTGAAATGACTCATTAGACTACTGTTTAACTGTGTCAAATTCTTATATTCTGGCTGGTGATGCTCACCGTATACTTTATTGAAATCCTACTGTCTGACCTGCCTACAGCCAAGTGCCCAGGTTTTACATGTCGAAATGCCGACCTTACAGGCCCAAATTATTGAGCTGATATGATTTTGTTTATCCTTCATCCTAAATTGATCATCACTTGAGTTCAGATAAGGCCTTCTGTTCGAGCAACCTCGTATGGTATCTGCAGGCCTATAAAGAACCACCGTCTGGGTTTGATTTTGGAAAAAATTTGGAATCTGCAAAACTTTCCTTTTTCTTTTAATACCAGCTGTTACAGATTCAAACCATAAGTGATGAAGCTTCTTCAATTGCATTTTTGGAATGTGAGTCACCTCACCCCACCTCCCAATACAGTTTATTTTGCTTTTCGTCACTCTCCGAACTAGGCTGAGTCCTTGCAAGTGTGGACAGCTGTGAGAGCTTGGGTGGAGTAGGCTGTGGAAGCAGATGTGTGGAGTAGGCTAGACAGAAAAAGGAAAAGGGTATTACTTGCTCCTGCGAAGACTGTCTGGCTGCCCAGGGTTTGCATGCTGATGTGGAGCTCTGACTGTATTGTCATCCATTGACAGCCCTACCCGAAAATCTCTTGCCTAACAGCAAGTATCAAAGACCACCAAAAGAGTTCTTTCACTGGTGGGCTGTGACACCTACAGCTGAAGCAAAACTGATGGAACTCATAAGCCATCAGAAAATTGGTATTAATCTTCTGCAGGTTTCCTGCTAAACCTGTGACTGCGGAGATGCCACACAAGATGGTTGTATCTTTCATCCCCTTTCATTGGGTGCCCTTTGTCGGTTACAAAAACGCCCTTGTTCTATCCTATATCATCTTCCAAGATACTTCGGAGTTGTGACTATCCTAGCGGATAAAGATGCAGATCTGTACACCAGAAAGCTGTACAAGTTGGAACATCCCAGGTGCTATGCTGAATTCAGCTGATCTAAGCCAGAGGAGCAGGTGAGCCACTGCAGTTGGGCTCGGAAGGGGGAAGAAAGTCACCCTGCTCCTGATTGCTGTCCCATTGGGTCTGCTTACATGTGGACATTGGGTAAGTACAAAATCGTGCTCTGCTGTGATATCTTCTGTGGTTGCATAGACCGCTAAGACTTGATGTCTGACCACTTGGGTGAGTTACTGGAGTGCTGCTGACATTGGTGGATCCATATCCCAATAAGAGGAAAGGAACGGAGAACATTCTTAAGTTGTAATGTGGACTATAATTTATGCAATTGTACAGCATATTTCTTTATTCAGTTAAATTGGATAAACCTGCTCCGGTTGAAGTTACATTGTAGGAGTGCGTTATGTAGGTGTTGGTCTATCTTTATTTCTGTTAACATGTTCGCCTTGTTCTATCAATTTCAGTGCATTTCACTAGACCCGAGAGGTGTGTTTTTTTTCAATTCACCATGCACTGGAATCATTCAAAAATAGATGCCTCAAAACTTGTCAGTCAGAAGAAGAAATGCCATCTTAATAGCTTGTCTTGATTTTCACCAAACTTGTCGGGTGATTTCCTCTGTCATTCTAATACCCATCCTTGAATGATGGAAGGAAGAGAAAAAGGTACGTTCATAAATGGAGGAGGATGAGAGGCCTAAAGATGGAAAAAAGAACTTGCAATTATGTAGCGCCTTTCACGTCCTCGATGTTCTAAAGGATGTTATACCTCAAAAATACATAGTTCGCTCTGACTTGGCCGTCTATGCTACCATGGAAGATAGCACAGCAGAGCACGATTTTGTACTTGCCCAATGTCCACATGTGAGCAGACCCAACGGGACAGCAATCAGGAGCAGGGTGACTTTCTTGCCCCTTCCGAGCCCAATTGCAGTGGCTCAACTGCTCCTCTGGCTTCGATCAGCTGAATTTAGCATAGCACCTGGGATGTTCCAGTCACTGTTGTAATGTGGGGAAACGTAGCAGACAACCAATTTGCGCACAGCAAGGTCCCACAAGCAACAATGAGATAAATGACCAGATAATTTGCTCGAATGATGTTGGTTGAGGGATAATGGTTGGCCAGGACACCTGGAGTACTCCTCTACTCTTCTTCGGATTATGCAATGGGATCTATTAACTCCACTTTAGGGGGCAGATGGGGCCTTGGTTTAACGTCATATCCAAAATCTGGCACGTCCAGCAGTCAAACATTCCCTCAGTACTGCTCTGAAATGTTAGCCTTGATTAAATGATCAAAAATCCAGAGTGGAACTTGAATCCATGACCTTCTGACTCAGGCAAGAGTTCTAAAACTGGGCCAGGACTGATTAAACACAAGGCTGGTAGAAAATACAACTCCTAAATCTATACCGTGTCAAAAACTGCTCTACATTAATGCAAAACACAAGTAAAGAGAGCCGGATGCTAGATTTATAAGATTAGCCTATTTTAGTTTCAAATGGCATTTCCTTTTGTGGCAATTTTGAATGGTTTCTTTAACCACTGTCAATACTTCCTATGATACAGGGATTTTTTGTTGGTTTTACTTAACCTTTCCAGTTTATTTTGGTACGAACTTTTTTATTTTTTGTTACAGTACTCTCAAGTGTTGGATATTTCCAGTTGGGAGCGTATTGTTAAATTGTTAATTCATTCTCCAATTTCTAACCTGAGTTCTGCCTTCAATGTTACAGAACATGACTGAGCGTAACCCATATCCTGACGACGAAGACATGGTTGAAGTCAAGTTTGCCAAATCGCCGATAATGTCCACGTACTTGGTGGCATTTGTGGTTGGTGAATATGACTTTGTGGAAACCAGGTCATCAGATGGCATTCTAGTCCGTGTCTACACACCCATTGGAAAAGCGGATCAAGGAAAATTTGCTCTCGAGGTTGTATTTGTTTTTGTGTCCTTTTTGTATAGTGTGTCCTTAAAAGGAAATGGAGAGGGAGGAGGAACTGCCCTTGTTTCTTGAATTCAAGATGTCACGTTTATACTCCGGTTCCCTGAACGAAACTCAAAAGTTATCTGATCACTTAGGAAGGGAGTTACAGGGTAAATCGACGATGGCCTCTTGTGCTGTTGAGTTTTATTTGTTAACCCTTTACTGTTCTAACGCCCCTTGGTGATCTGGCAGTACACTGCACTCTACTCCAACACACTGAGCTGCTCGGTGGTGAGGTACAAATTCCAGACACACTGAATCTGCACAAGGCAGAGAGCAAGGCTTCCAAGTGCTTCATTACAGGGCAGAAATGTTGACTGGCAAGTCAGCCCAGGTCATTTTGCACAACTAGTGGCCATTATGGTAATGACGAGGACAGAGGAATGGAAATGAATTGTCCGCCTCCCTTGGAGTTATGTTGGAAATGCCAATCGAGGAATCGGGAGGACAAAATGGGGGAGTGGGGTGGGGGGTGGCGTTGATGGGAAATCTCACACACAGCCTGTAATTGAGTGAAGACTTAATTTCTTCAATTAAAAGAAATTAAACACCACAGCACTTAGAAT
Organism: Squalus acanthias; assembly: GCA_030390025.1. Classification (NCBI taxonomy): domain Eukaryota; kingdom Metazoa; phylum Chordata; class Chondrichthyes; order Squaliformes; family Squalidae; genus Squalus; species Squalus acanthias. The sequence continues at coordinate 5,139,830 of CM059437.1, read as the reverse complement.
TTAAACAGAAGGGCATTGTGCAAGGAATTAGGTGAAGATTGCCTATCATAATTTTAGTAAATGATTTGTAGAACTCTTGCTCCTTCCAGTGAAAAGCTGTGCCATACACAACAGGAAGGCCATGGGGTTTCTATAGTTCAACTCCGTGCCTTTGGGTTAGGGAGGCAGAAAATCAGCCAGAGTTCTCACCCCTGGCTGCTGTCCAGAAACCCTTGCTGATGCTGTGTGTGTAGACATCAGGCGAGAACCGGATGAGGCCTAGCTGTCAGAATAGCCTGCTGATGCTCACGGCCCGAGCTCACAAAAGAATAGTGGCCATTTGGATGAAGTATTGGAGGATGGATGCCTGGTGCCCATGTAACAATGCCCCAGCAAGGAGTCAGCACCTTCAAGAAGAGAAGGAAGATAATTGGTGGGATGGGGGTAAACTTGTTTTTAAAATTTTTATCCAAATACTTCTATGCAGAATCCTCTGTGAAGTATTTTGGATCATGTGCTGCTGTGTTGTGCATAAATCAAGCTTGTAACCCTACTGTTTTTCTCCATATTAGCAGTGACATTACTCATCCTCCTGCTGTAACTGCTGACTCATAGGGGCCAGGTTTTCAGGTAAAAAATAAAAGGCTCTCTGGGAAAAATTATATCTAGAGTATTGGGCTCAAAATAATCTTCCTAAATAGATCATAGGACAGTATTTTGCAACCTCGTTAGGTTTAAATGTAACTTTTTAAAAGATCTTTTTAAATGTGGCAATTAGGACATTAAGTAAGTGTTTCCCTGCAGACCCATCAGGAAGAAGGAATGTCACTGGCCATGTGCAAATTATAGAATAAACTTTTTTTTAAAGAAAAAGGTAATTTCCCTTTTAAAATCTATTTCCCTTTTTATAGCTTAAGCGCCTTGCATTCCAGATTTTCTTTTTTGCTTTAGTGAGTCCTTAAAGGAATCATGACTGTGTCCCCTGTATGTATGGAATGAAACTAGACATTTACAGATGTGCTGATAAATGCAGCTTTATATTCAGTAATAATAAAAGTTCTGCTTTTTTTCCCCCCCCCTGCTAGGTTGCTGCCAAGACACTACCTTTTTATAAAGAATACTTTAATGTTCCTTATCCTCTTCCAAAAATTGACCTGATCGCCATTGCAGACTTTGCAGCAGGTTGGTACCTTAACGATATCTCATTACTTGCATAACAACAATCGCTGCGTTTCAAATGAATACTTTGCAAAGTGAGGTGATTTGAGATGTTCGGGGATGAACGATACAAATGCAACTCTTTTTTTTATACCCAACCCCTGATAGTCATCTGGCCATTCTTTTTAATTCTAGAATTGCCCAGTGACTTTTGACAGTAAAGTCGCAATAATTGAGATTTTTTTTTTAAATTGCTGCATTTAATAATTTTTTTAATGCCTGCGTTATAATTTTAAAGTTTCTTTTGATCTGTTTTGTTCTCTTTCCCTAGCACCATTGCTCAGTTGAGCTTGGTGACTTGCTACCATGCCACTCAGTAATTGGCTACTGAAAAGTGGTTGAGGATTGCACAAGTTGATCTTTTGAGTGTAATTCTCCGCCCACCCTCCGCACCACAACTCCCGAAGGGGGAAATGTTGTGTCCTCTACTCAGCGCATCCTCTTGATAGCTTGTCTGAGAATGGGAGGCCCATGTGCCATTGTCTATGGTGCCACAAATTGGTAATCCTCATGCCACCCTGAGACTATAAATGTATGTACTTGGGCTGTGCTGTTGAAAGCTGCTGAAAATTAATGCGCCGTTATTTTTATTCACAGGTGCCATGGAAAACTGGGGCCTTGTAACGTACAGGTATTGGCTTGAATTCATTTACATTTACGTAATGTGATGCAATGCGGTCAGTTTCTCTTAAGTGGCATTTGGTTTGTGATTAGGAATATTTGCTTCGATGTAAAATAGTTTTAATCTCTGGCCTCTGAAACAAAAGCCTAGACAGATCTAGGGGCAGATCTCAAGTGGGGTAGGACTTCTGTTGTTGGTCCTCCTCGACCCCAGTCAACTTCCCGGGCTCCACTGGGGAATCGTTCCAACCTGGGGCCAGAAACTTGCTTCAGCGGGTCCTGCAGCAAGAGGGAGCAGGTAAGTTCTGGGTCCATTGCACAGCCATGCTCGATGAACGACTGCACAGGCCCCTCTGCGAAGAAACCTCTGAAGACCCCTCCGCCAACCTTTTAACACTGGTCGCCTTGCGTCCAGCGTTCAAACGGCGAACGTTGGGAAACTCTGACTGACTGCCGTATTTCCCTTATTTCAGTGTGTTTTGCATGTGCCTGTCCACACAAGGGCAGGCATGTTTTATATTACTGGGCCTACCCTCTGGATAAGGGAGGGAGGCGGGCACGTGGCTGAGCGTGTCCCCGGGCACTTGTTCAGCCATGTTTGCCCCAGATCTGCTGCAATACCAGCAGGAGGAGTGGGGTGGCTGGAAAGCCTAGGTCCATGTGTATAAAGGAACCACCTGATAATCCAAACCACAAATATAGTCGGAAATTCATATATAGTTCTGTAAACGTAAGGGTTGGTTTTTTTTTCTCCCCTCCCAACTTTCTCCCTTATCCTGAATGCAATGATTTAAGCTGGGTTACAGTTCCGTGGGCAACAGTGGCCCTCTGCTGACTCATGCAAATGGTCACTGTTCGTGTGTGAGCCTAGAAGGATAAATGTCCTCACAGACTCGGTCCTCCCTGAATTCAGACATTCCATTGCATAGTAATCAGGAGTGAAAGTGCTGTACGATTTTCTAGTAGTCTGAGGACCCTTTAAAGAGGGTCAACCAGCTTTTACTTGTTTACTTTAATTGAAGTGGGATGGATTTATAAAATACAGGCTACATGAATTTATTGGATTTCAAGTTTAAGCAGCAGCTTTTTTCCTCCCTCATTGAATCATAGATTGCTACAACACAGAAACGGGTAATTTGGCCCTTCAAGCCTGCACCAGTGTTTTTCTCTACATGAATGAAGCTGGGCAGGTAGAAGGCGTATCAGTAGGGGAGCATTTTGGTGCTAGTGACCATAATTCTGTTAGATTTAAGGTAGTTATGGAAAAGGACAAGGATAGACCAGGAATAAAAATTCTAAATTGGGGAAAAGCAAATTTTGCTAAGCTCAGAGGGGATATAGCCACAGTGGACTGGAAACAGCTACTTGAAGGTAAATCAGTGTCAGAGCAGTGGGAGGCATTCAAGGAGGAGATCCGGAGGGTTCAGACCAAATATGTGCCCTTAAAGAAAAAAAGTGGGCCTAACAAATCTAGAGCCCCCTGGATGTCTAGGGACATACAGGGTAAGATTAAGAAAAAAAGGGAGGTGCATGACAGATACCGAGGGCTAAATACTCCAGAACCTTTAGAGGAGTACAGAAAGTGCAGGGGTGCAATTAAAAAGGATATTAGGAAAGCAAAGAGAGAGCATGAAAAATTCTTGGCAAGTAAAATCAAGGAAAACCCAAAGATGGTTTATAAATATATTAAGAGTAAGAAGATAACTATAGAAAGGGTAGGGCCTATTAGAGATCATGAGGATAATCTGTGTGTGGAGGCGGGAGACGTCGGTAGGGTTCTTAATGAATACTTGAATACTTTGCGTCTGTTTTCACAAAGGAGAGGGGCGAAGCAGACATTGCTATTGGGGGAGGAGTGTGAAATATTAGTTGAAATAAACATAGTGAGAGAGGAAGTATTAAGGGGTTTAGCAGCTTTAAAAGTGGATAAATCCCCAGGCCCGGCTTAAATGTATCCCATGCTGTTAAGCGAAGCAAAAGAGGAAATAGCAGAGGCCCTGGCCATCATTTTTCAGTCCTCTCTGGCTTCAGGTGTGGTACCGGAGGACTGCTAATGTGGTACCCTTGTTTAAAAAGGGATAAAAGGATAGACCGAGTAATTACAGGCCAGTCAGCCTAACCTCGGTGGTGGGAAAATTATTGGAAAGAATTCTGAAGGACAGGATAAATCTTCATTTAGAAAGACACGGATTGATCAAGGATAGTCAGCACAGATTTGTTAAAGGGAGGTTGTGTCTGACAAACTTGATTTGAATTTTTTGAGGAGGTAGATGAGGGTAGTGCGTTTGATGTAGTGTATATGGACTTTAGCAAGGCTTTTGATAAGGTTCCACATGGCAGACTGGTCACGAAGTTAAAAGTCCATGGGATCCAGGGCAAAGTGTCAAGTTGGATTCAAAACTGGCTCGGAGGCAGGAAGCAGAGGGTAATGGTTGCTGGGTGTTTTTGTGACTGGAAGGCTGTTTCCAGTGGGGTTCCGCAGGGCTCAGTATTAGGTCCCTTGCTTTTTGTGGTATATATCAATGATCTAGACTTGAATATAGGGGCTATGATTAAGAAGTTTGCAGATGATACTAAAATCGACTGTGTGGTTGATACTGAAGAAGGAAGCTGTAGACTGCAGGAAGATATCAATAAATTGGTCAGGTGGGCAGAACGGTGGCAAATGGAATTCAATCCGGAGAAGTATGAGGTAATGCATTTGGGGAGGGCTAGCAAGGAAATGGAATACACATTAAATGGTAGGACACTGAGTAGTGTAGAGGAACAAAGGGACCTTGGAGTGCATGTCCACAGATCCCTTAAGGTAGCTAAGAAGGCATACGGAATGCTTGCCTTTATAAGCCGTGATGTGGCGATGCCGGTGTTGGACTGGGGTGGACAAAAGTGAGAAGTCGCACAATACCAGGTTATAGTCCAACAGTTTTATTTGAAATCACAAGCTTTCGGAGCGCTGCTCCTTCGTCAGGTGAAGTGAAGGAATACGAATCGACACAGCATATATATGCTTTGTCGATTTGTATTCCTTTACTTCACCTGACGAAGGAGCAGCGCTCCGAAAGCTTGTGATTTCAAATAAAACTGTTGGACTATAACCTGGTGTTGTGCGACTTCTCACTTTTATTAGCCGTGGCGCAGAATACAAGGGCAGGGGGGTTATACTTCAACTGTATAAAACACTAGTTAGGCCTCAGCTAGAGTACTGTGCAGTTCTGGTCACCACATTACAGGAAAGATGTGATTGCACTAGAGAGGGTACAGAGGAGATTTACAAGGATGTTGCCGGGGGAGAGAATCTTTAGCTGTGAGGGAAGACTGGATAGGCTGGGTCTGTTTTCCTTGGAACAGAGGAGGCTGAGGGGAGACCTTATTGAGGTGTATAAAATTATGAGGGGCCTAGATGAAGTGGATAGAAAGGACCTATTTCCCTTAGCAGAGGGGTCAAAAACCAGGCGGCACAGATTTAAAGTAATTGGTGGAAGATTTAAAGGGGATTTGAGGAGAAATTTCTTCACCCAGAGAGTTGTGGGGGTCTGGAACTCTCTGCCTGAAAGGGTGGTAGAGGCAGGAACCCTAACCACATTTAAAAAGTACTTGGATGTGCACTTGGGATGCTGTAACCTGCAGGGCTATGGGCCTGGAGCTGGGAAGTGGGATTAGGCTGGATAGCTCTTTGTTGGCCGGCGTGGACACGAGGGGCCGAAATGGCCTCCTTCCGTGCTGTAACTTTCTATGATTCTATGAGCTGCCTTATCCCACTCCTGCTCTCACTCCCTGTCCCCTTTCAAATTTTTCAAGTAACTAATTCCCTTTCAAAATAATTTAAAAACTCTACTTCTGCAATATTTGTAGCCTGAAAATTCCAATTTCTAACTACCCTCTGTCTAAAGAATGTTTTCTACCCTCCCCCTTTAATTCGTTGTATGACTATCTTAAATGTTATGCTCTTTCTTTACCATCTCGTCAGCCAGTGGAAACAATTTATCACTATTTTATAATCCTTCATAATCTTTAAGATCAAGCTGCCTATCCTGCTGCCGACCTGTAACCTCCTGCAGTCTTTCACAGTCCGAGACACAACTTCCCATGCTCCCAATTTGGAATCATCAAATTTTGATTTTGCTCCCTCAGTCCTGATCATTGACATATATAGTAACTAAGAATGGCCCACCAAAGACACCGTCACATCTTTCCATTCTGAAAAGTTACCTTTTGCCCCATCCCTTTTCTTTCTGCCCTCCAATCAGCTCTCTCTTCATATAGCCACATTTTCCTTATTTCCAAATGTATTTACCTTTGTCAGAAGTTCTCCATTCAATTTTATTTGCCCTCTACCATTCTTGATTTCCAAAGCTCAGAAAGCAATGAGAGCGTAGGCCATTCTGCAGCCGTCTGAGCAGTTGGTTTAGAGCGGTTTGGATTAACGTATTTTGTCATCCTCCCTCACTCACCTCCCTCCCCAGAGCAAATTGCCCAATCTCTGCTCGCCGCCTCTCTCTGGATATCCTAGTTGATGCTGTCAATTTGCTGTGTGGAGAATAAAGGATGTGATTCCTCTTCCTACCACTCAGTTGCTTAGTGTGTTGGTGGATCACAGTGACGCTTGATGCAACTCTATTCCTGATCACGTTTGCTCCTTATAGGGAGAATTATCTGATTCATTTCAATGGGACTAAGTTTCAGAGAATGAGCCTTATCATTTGAAAGTATACTATCGTAAGGAGGCAGAGATCATCCGAGTAAGATATCTATCTGTTAACTAGCTCCCAAATATTTCAGAAGCTTTTTAGGAAGGACATTTATTGGGCTCCAGAAGTTTTTGCACTTAAAGCAACTTTTGAAGTTTGAAGCAATTAATCTCTGTTTTGCTGTTCCTGGAATTGATCAGAAACAGCTGAAGGATGAATTCTAGACGAGACCAAGTTATCGGCAAATCGAACTTTTACTGGAATTGATTTTCCCATCACCTGCACCATTGAAAATTTTAATCAGTTCATTATCACATTGCTCATAATATTGGAAATGTTGCAATTCTTAAATGTGTCCAAAGTGATAAATGGGTTGCAGAAATCAAAAATGTGAAGTACCAATTTGTGACCCAGCAATGTGAGTGGGAGCACATTTCTTTTCCACTTTGTTTCCTTGCTCATGTAGATCAGTCCTTGGCATTCTTTAGAAGTTCAAACCAGGTGTTTTTTTGATGCCCATTTTCCTCATTTCTTCTGAAGTCCTTACTTGGGGATATGCTTTCAGGCTGCCTGCTACCTCACCATAGTGACCATTCTTGGTGAGAGTCTTGATAGTTAGTGTCAGAAGACTAATTAACCATGGGCTTGTCAACCCAGCTTGGAGCAGTGGAGAGCTGTCAGGAACTGGAACCCAACTCGGTTTTCCCCTCCCTAGTACAGGGGTGCTAAGGTGGATGTACTCCTGGCTGGCCTCCCACGTCTGCCCTCTGTAAACTTGAGATCATTCAAAACTCTGCTGTCCATGTCCTAACTCGCACCAAGTCCCGTTCACCCATCACCCCTGTACTCGATGACCTACATTGGCTCCCGGTTAAGCAACGCCTCGATTCTCATCCTTGTTTTCAAATCCCTCCATGGCCTCGCCCCTCCCTATCTCTGTAACCCCCTCCAGCTCCACAACCTTCCGAGATCTCCGCGCTGCTCCAATTCTGGCCTCTTGCGCATCCCCGATTTTAATCGCTCCACCATTGGCGGCTGTGCCTTCTGTTGCCTAGCCCCTTAGCTCTGGAATTCCCTCCCTAAACCTCTCCGCCTCTACCGCTCATTCCTCCTTTAAAATGCTCCCTAAAACCTACCTCTTTGACCAAGCTTTTGGTCATCTGCCCTAATCTCCTTACGTGGCTCGGTGTCAAATTTTGTTTTATAATGCTCCCGTGAAGTGCCTTGGGACGTTTTACTACGTTAAAGGTGCTATATAAATACTTGTTGTTGCATCCACACTTCCACTGTAGCCAAGGTCAGCTACCTTGGAGCGGGAATCTGACCTCGTCTGTATAATTCAGTTACTCATCTTTCATGGTCAAAGCTGTGCCAGTACTTGGATTCACCTAGTATTTTGGGGTTAGTGAGGTTAAATTGTAGGATCTTGATTTGGGGCGTAACGTAAAAATGTTCAGTCAGGGTCGGGGCTAATCGTGCAACACAATGTGCAGTTCACTGTTGGACCCCATCGTTCCATCACCTAATTTCTCTCTGTAGAGAATGCTAACAAGCTAGAAAAATGCTCTAGTGGCCTCTAATGACATACTGTGGTACTGCAGAGCAGTACTGGATCAATATTGAGGTTAGGGAAGTGGTGGACTGTCGGTTCAGCACTTGAACATCGTCCCGCACCATTTGAACTCTGGAAAAGAAATGTGTTAAAACTGCACTGCCAGCACAGATCCTGATGCATAAAACTTTTGGTGCAATTACAAAGAGGGGTAAGCAAACACGGCTTTGTGAGTTTACCCTGATGTATCTCGGTTTTATGAAGATTTGATTATATACTCTTGAAATGCACTCCTTATTTACTGAAATGTGTCTCTTAATTTTTGTTTCCTCCCAGAGAAACCGCTCTCTTGATTGATACAAAAAACTCCTGCTCGTCGTCAAAGCAGTGGGTCGCTTTGGTAGTCGGCCATGAGCTTGCTCATCAGTGGTTTGGAAATCTCGTCACCATGGTAATATTCTAATTTTTGGAAAATAAAGAGTGTGTATTTGTGAAAACTCAGCTGATCTTTGTTCTGCTTTAAACAGGACAGTTGTCTCCAGGCAAAGGCTCGCTTGCACCTCAGAATTTCAGTGTACCAGTCAACCCACTGTTGGGTATAATTTATGGCTCAATAATTGTATTTCAAAGCAAAGTCCTGATCCAAGCTTAAAATATAATGGGAGTTCGAGGAGGTTGGTTAAGATTAGAGTGCAGCTCTCTGTAGGTTTTAATGAAGTGCGTAATATTTGGTTTCTAAATATGCTAATGAAGATGTGTTCCACATCATTGGAATTATCTGGCGTGTATCTGACGGAAGGTGGTGAGATCTCTTCTCCACTTTGCTCATAAAACGTGTGAGAATTTTAGCTTGAATTTTTTTTCACTGGAGCTGCCAAATTTGAAGCCTTTTACTCCACTCACCCATCCCCAGAATAGAATAAACTGTTTTCCCTCCTAATTTGCTTGGGGTATGGCATCATAGTTGATGACTTGTATGTGTATCCAGACTCCTGAGAACAACTATTTTCCAAGGTGCTGTGGATGTGCCAGCCAGGATTACACAGACTGTGCACCAAGGTCATTCCAGCATTATCTGCAAATTTGGAGCACCAACACATCCATGCCTTACATGGTGGTGGGCTAGAGTTTTAGAGAAAGCTGGAGTGCCCAGTATGCATTGCCAGTATAACCTGACCAGCACAAGCTCTACTTGTGTATATTGTCTGCACCAAGTCCCGTTCACCCATCTCCCCTGTGCTCGCTGACCTACATTGGCTCCCGGTTAAGCAACGCTTCGATTTTAAAATTCTCATCCTTGTTTTCAAATCCCTCTGTGGCCTCGCCCCTCCCTATCTCTCTAATCTCTTCCAACCCTACAACCTCCAGAGATCTCTGCGCTCCTCTAATTCTGACTTCTTGAGCATCCCTGATTTTCATCGCTCCGCCGTTGGTGGCCGTGCCTTCAGCTGCCAAGGCCCTAAGCTCTGGAATTCCCTTCCTAAACACCTCTGCCTCTGTCTCTCTTTCCTCCCTTTAAGACGCTCTTTAAAACCTACCTCTTTGACCAAGTCTGCCCTAATTTCTCCGTATGTGGCTTGGTGTTAAATTTTGTTTTAGAACGCTTCTGTGAAGACGCTACGTTAAAGGCGCTGTATAAATCCAAGTTGTTGTGTTTGTTGCTGACCTGAGGAGTTGAATTTCTCCCGGTATACCAGTATAAACAGCAACATTGTGCACCACAGCACACCGTGGATTGAGGTGCTGGCTGTTTGTGTTACAGTGGAGTCAGTACATTACCATTCCACTGTCAGAGCACCATTTTGCTCGGTCTAAGCAAAAGCAATCTAGTTAGGATTAGTATGGAGTCAGCAGCTCTATGCTAGGATTTTTGTGATTGCAGCAGTGTAAATGTGCTGTACAAATCCAAATATAATGGGCCTGAGTGTTTACTTGAATCTGTTGGACATTGCATTGAAAGCAAATCATGTCAACATATTTACCATTAGCTGAGTAATCTACTGGACACCATATTGCTTGGTTCCACTTCATAGCTGAGTTTATAAGCAGTTAGTGGCCAGCCTGAAGAATCCAATTATGACATTGCGACACTGGTGCCTTTTGCCTCCGGAAGTGTAGTGAAGAGCAAGTGTAGAGTGTTGCCTCAGTACAAGCCTGCTGTGTGTATAAAATTGAAACTGGGCATGAGCTGTGAGGTTGTAACCTAATTAAATGGATTGAAGCATCATCCTAAACCACAATGGTGAAACTAACCTTTGGCTTACTTCCTGTTTCTTGTAAATCTAATATTTTCTGGGGTTAGATTTTGGAGTAAATGCTAATGCTGTTTTTAGGGAAGTTCCAATTTTCTATACATTGTGGGAGCACTCAAGTTTCTGCGTTTAACCGTGGTCACTCACAGGAACCCATTCATCATATTTATTGCTAGGGCTTTAGCTTCATCGGAATTGCACCCCAAAACACAGCTTCTGATTTAAATATTTCACATACAGGGAATATAACACCTGTAAAATTATATATTTGAAATCTCACATCCTTTCAACTTTTCCCTTTTATAAATTTCTACATCCACATTTATAATGGAAGTTGTCGATGTAAATTTGTTATGCTGTAATTGCTCACCTCTCCACCTTCCCCCCCTGTGGAGACACTGCAGGGCCGACACTGGTGGGTGGATGTAATTACCGTGCGCCATGTTTACATAGCCAGTTTCCATGATGATGGGAATACAACAACTTGCATTTATATCGCACTTTTAATATAGTGAGACGTCCCAGGGTGCTTCACAGGAGCATTATCAGACAAAATTTAGCACTGATATCAGAAGAGGTGACCAAAAGCTTGGCCAAAGAGGTAGGTTTTAAGGAGAGACTTAAAGGGGGAGAGAGAGGCGGAGAGGTTTGGGGAGGGAATTCCAGAGTATAAAAGTAAGGACAGAATGTAAAATGGGGACTTAATTTTTTCTGTATACTCTGGTTCAATTATTTCCCCCCCCCCCCCCCAACCATCTAGACCCTGTTTCACCTGAAGACTTGGTCTTGACTCCTGGTGTGAAACAACATGAGAGAGAAACTTTTTTTTTTAAAGCTGTAGACTTATATCCTCCAGCTCTTTTGATAGAACTGTGATGGGAAATACTGGTTTTTCTACAATGCTATGACTTCTATCCAGGGTTATAATGTCTGCTGACAGAGAGGTTTTATGGGAAAAGAGCAGGCTCCAGTGACTCTCCATTCTTGCCCTCATCCCTCTGTGCAGCACAGCAGCTGGTTTCTGCTGGTGCTTCCCTGCAATGGCAGAACTGTGATGAACTCAGTAGGTGGAGATTCACCGATGCCAACTTGAACTCTCAGTATTGAAATAGTTTGTGACCTTTTTTTAGATTGTTCCCCAAATTAAAAATGGGAAGTCCGTTCCATATGATATGAAATAAATCATGTGCTATCTTTTAAATATGACGGGATATTATTTATCTGAAGAGTTTGGGTAAAATTCCCTGCAGGGAGGAGGTGGGAAGGTCGGCGAGAGAGGAGGATGGGGCAGTTTTGGTTGCTGTTTGTAAGGAGTCAGTGACTGGTACCTCGATGGGGCTTTGAGAGCATGCCGAGAGAGGCACAGGTGGTAGCTGTGAGCTCTTCCAAAAGGGTAGGGTTCTTAATGAATACTTTGCGTCTGTTTTCACAAAGGAGAGGGGCGAAGCAGACATTGCTATCAGGGAGGAGGAGTGTGAAATATTAGATGAAATAAACATAGCGAGAGAGGAAATATTAAGGGGTTTAGCAGCTTTAAAAGTGGATAAATCCCCAGGCCCGGATGAAATGTATCCCAGGCTGTTAAGCGAAGCAAAAGAGGAAATGGCAGAGGCCCTGACCATCATTTTTCAATCCTCTCTGGCTTCAGGTGTGGTACTGGAGGACTGCTAATGTGGTACCCTTGTTTAAAAAGGGATAAAAGGATAGACCGAGTAATTACAGGCCAGTCAGCCTAACCTCGGTGGTGGGAAAATTATTGGAAAGAATTCTGAAGGACAGGATAAATCTTCATTTAGAAAGACACGGATTGAGCAAGGATAGTCAGCACGGATTTGTTAAGGGAAGGTCGTGTCTGACAAACTTGATTGAATTTTTTGAGGAGGTAACAAGGAGGGTAGATGAGGGTAATGCGTTTGATGTAGTGTATATGAACTTTAGCAAGGCTTTTGATAAGGTTCCACATGGCAGACTGGTCACGAAGTTAAAAGGCCATGGGATCCATGGCAAAGTGTCAAGTTGGATTCAAAACTGGCTCGGAGGCAGGAAGCAGAGGGTAATGGTTGCTGGGTGTTTTTGTGACTGGAAGGCTGTTTCCAGTGGGGTTCCACAGGGCTCAGTATTAGGTCCCTTGCTTTTTGTGGTATATATCAATGATCTAGACTTGAATATAGGGGGTATGATTAAGAAGTTTGCAGATGATACTAAAATCGACTGTGTGGTTGATACTGAAGAAGGAAGCTGTAGACTGCAGGAAGATATCAATAAATTGGTCAGGTGGGCAGAACGGTGGCAAATGGAATTCAATCTGGAGAAGTGTGAGGTAATGCATTTGGGGAGGGCTAACAAGGAAATGGAATACACATTAAATGGTAGGACACTGAGTAGTGTAGAGGAACAAAGGGACCTTGGAGTGCAAGTCCACAGATCCCTGAAAGTAGCAGGCCAGGTAGATAAGGTGGTTAAGAAGGCATACGGAATGCTTGCCTTTATTAGCCCTGGCATAGAATACAAGAGCAGGGGGGTTATGCTTCAACTGTATAAAACACTAGTTAGGCCTCAGCTAGAGTACTGTGCACAGTTCTGGTCACCACATTACAGGAAAGATGTGATTGCACTAGAGAGGGTACAGAGGAGATTTACAAGGATGTTGCTGGGAGCAGAGAATCTTAGCTATGAGGAAAGACTAGATAGGCTGGGTTTGTTTTCCTTGGAACAGAGGAGGCTGAGGGGAGACCTTATTGAGGTGTATAAAATTATGAGGGGCCTAGATGAAGTGGATAGAAAGGACCTATTTCCCTTAGCAGAGGGGTCAAAAATCAGGGGGCACAGATTTAAAGTAATTGGTAGGAGGTTTAGAGGGGATTTGAGGAGAAATTTCTTCACCCAGAGAGTTGTGGGGGTCTGGAACTCACTGCCTGAAAGGGTGGTAGAGGCAGGAACCCTAACCACATTTAAAAAGTACTTGGATGTGCACTTGGGATGCTCGGTCTGCAGCCCTGCAGGTTAAAGAGCTTGGAAGTGGGATTAGGCTGAATAACTCTTTGTTGGCCGGCGTGGACACAATGGGCCGAAATGGCCTCCTTCCGTGCTGTAACTTTCTATGATTCTATGGAGTAAATCCTGGGATGGTGGCAGGAGAGTAGGGAAGTTGAAGTTGGGATTGGGGGGGCAAAGTACACAAGAGTGGAGAAATAAAAGGTGGCATGACTGAGTCACAGGAAGGAGAGCGACTGAGTCACAGGAGGAGATAGGAGATGAGGTGAGGGGTGCAGAAAAGAGGGGGGAAAAAAGGGAGATAAAAGTAATGGGTAGGTACTTTTATTGGCAGGATGTGACTAGTGGCGTCCCACAGGGATCTGTGTTGCGGTTCTCCACCTGCTGAGTTCATCACAGTTATGCCGTTGCGGCCTCAACTATTCACTGAATTTATTAACCACTTAGATGATCGGTTAGGGAGCCACATATCCAAGTTTGCCAAAGATAGGTGGCATTTTTAAGCAGTGTAGATGGAAGCATAAAATTACAAAGGGATATCGACAGATTAAGTGAATGGGCAAAACTGGCAAGTGGATTTCAATATAGGCAAGTGTGAGGCTATCTACTTTGGACCTTAAAAGGATAGATCAGGGTACTTTCTAAATGGTGAAAGACTAGAAGCAGTGGAGGTCCAAAGACACTATGGGGTCCATGTACACAGATCATTAAAATGCCACAGACAGGTAGAAAAATAATCAAAACGGCTAATGGAATGCTGGCCTTTATATCTAGAGGACTAGAATACAAGGGGGTAGAATTCATGCTGCAGCTATACAAAACCCTAGTTAGACCACACCTGGAGTACTGTGAGCAGTTCTGGGCACCGCACCTTAGGAAGAATATATTGGCCTTGGAAGGGAGTGCAGTGTAGGTTTACCAGAATGATACCTGGATTCCAAGGGTTAAATTACAAGGAGAGATTGCACAAACTGGGGTTGTATTCCCTGGAATTGAGAAGATTAAGGTGATTTGATCGAAGTTTTCAAGGTATTACGGGAACAGATAGGGTAGATGGAGAAAAACTATTTCTGCTGATTGAGGAATCTAGGACTAGGGGACATAGCCTAAAACTTAGAGCCAGACCTTTCAGGAGTAAAGTTAAGAAACACTTCTACACGCAAAGGGTGGTAGAAGTTTGGAATTCTCTTCCGCAAACGGCAGTTCATGCTAGGTCAATTGTTAATTTTAAATCCGAGATTGATAGATTTCTGTTAACCAAAGGTATTAAGGGATATGGGGCAAAGGCGGGTATATGGAGTTAGGTCACACATCAGCCATGATCTCATTGAATGGTGGAGCAGGCTCGCGGGGCTAAATGGCCTCCTCCTGTTCCTATGTTCCTAATGGGCTCGGGTCTGGAGCGGCAGCCAAAATGCACATGTGAATGGACATAGGAAATTCAGGTTACACAGGCATGGCAGCGATTAGGGGAAACATTTCCTGGTTGTAAACAGAGGATAGGGAGGAGACACTGAGAGAGAGTCCAAAGTTAAAGTCAGAGGTCCTGTGATGTGAGTTTGCCTGCTAACAGATGTAATCTAGGTTGACTCTTCAGTGCCTTGCTGTGAGGGAGTGCTGCAAGGTCGGAGGTGCCGCCTTTCAGATGAGACGTTAAATTAAAGCCCCATCTGCCTGTTCAATGATGATAAAAGATCCTATGGCACCCTATGAAGAAAAGCAAAGTGTGATCTCCTGGCCATCATGATCCTTCAACCAACACCAACAAAAACAAATTAACTAGTAATTTATCTCATTGCTGTTTGTGGGGCCATGCTGTGTCTAAATTGGCTGCTGTCCTTGCCTGCAAGCATTTTAAAAGTAATTAATTGTGAAAGGCTTTGGGATATCCTTAGGATGTGAATGGTGCTACATAAACGCAGGTTTGTTCTTCGATCCAACAGTGGGGAGTTGCACTAAAATGGTATATATTGACATTGTTTCAGTTAGTTCTCCCCTCTTTCCCCCTGCCACCTCCCCAATAAAATGTGAATTCTCCCTGCAGAGCAGTGCCCTAGTTGTACTGTTTTCCCCTAGATAGTTTAACAAATCAATACCTTGAGTGTTGGCAATCACAATAGGAGACCTGTGTCCTAAGATGCAGTGCTGGGCTGGGAATGTTTCTGAATAATGTTCCTAATTTGCAGAAGATGAATTTAACTTTTTTTTTAAATGTACTGACTGTACTCGGTTGCTATTTGCTTCCGGGCATGCGCGGATTTTTGCATTGTGAAGCTGGCAAGTGGCCTGCCTGCGATCTGGGGGGGGCCGTGCAGCTTAAAAGAAAAGAAAGACTTGCATTTATATAGCGCCTTTTACAACCACCGGACGCTTGCAGCCATTAAAGTACTTTTTGAAGTTTAATGTAGGAAACACGGCAGCCAAACTGCGCACAGCAAGCTCCCACAAACAGCAATGTGATAATGACCAGATATTTTAGTGATGTTTTTTGGCTGGTGGCTGTTTTTATTTTCTAACTGTCTCTGCTACTGGCAAATAAGTTGGAAGAATTTTTATATTTGGTCCGAATTACTTTTCTTTCTCATTTGTGGTCAAACTCCAGGGATTAGAACTCCCCCGCTCTTCGAAATAGTGCCATGGGATCTTTTATATCCACCTGAAAGACCAGACGGGGCTTTGGTTTAACGTCTCATCCAAAAGACAGCACCTCCGACAGTGCAGCACTCCCTCAGCACTGCACTGGGAGTGTCGGCCTAGATTTTTGTGCTCAAGTCTCTGGAGTGGGACTTGAACTGAAAACCTTCTGACTCAGAGGCAAGTGTGCTACCCACTGAGCCACTGGCTGACACTTAAAGGGAACGTTGGTCTCTAGTATTAATGCTTAAGTTGTTTCATGTTAACCAATCATTTTTTTTAAGGCTGACTGTTTCCTAAACGGAAAGGTGAAGTGTAATCAATGTGATAAGGGGCCATGTAAAAGAATTGTCCAAACAGAGAGTTTACTGTTTCTAATTCTCGCTTGTAGCTTGGGTTAAATGTGAACTCTGGGGATTTGCTAATCTTTTTTAACGCGGGCTGCCACTATTACATGGACATTATAATTACTGAGCCTTTACAAACTGTACAATATAAATCTTTGTTTGAGAGGGTGGACTGGCTCATGTGTTTTACAATGCCACCTCAAAAATGTGGAATTGTTTGTGTGCCATTCCACAAAGCTTTCATGGAGGAAAATTCCCGATAAAATGTTCTAAATTTAAAATTGGAATTTTTATGAATTAGAAAATCACAAAACAGATGTGAAATTAATTTTAGCTGGTGGCTCTTTTTATTTTCTAACTGTCTGCTACTGGCAAATAAGTTGGAAGAATTTTTATATTTGGTACGAATTACTTTTCTTTCTTGTTTGTGGTCAAACTCCAGGGATTAGGGTGAACATTCCTGGATGCCTGATAAGAGCTTAGTCAACAAATGTGTGGGGCCTGATGGTTGATTCTGTGAAGTTTGAAAGAAGCTTCTTCAGAACACCTTGCGCACTTAAATTTGTTTACAAAAAGCATTCCATCAAATTGGACATCCCTTTCTCAGCTGATCTATCTCGCATACTGAAAGTGTGGTGAAGAGCTGGCCATGAAGTTAAGTGCCTTCTTTGTGCCCAAGAGGGTTGAGTAATTGAAAAAGGAGCACTGTTCTGGAAGTAATGTCCCTCTAAAGAAACAGCTGAGCTTCGCAAAGGAAGCATTATCCTACTTGAATACTGGACTGACTTGGAATGAAAACACAACCATCGTTGCCAGTGTGCATATACTGTATTGAATGTCCCTCCTTAGTGAAGTGCTAATGAAGAACATGTCAACAGGCTTGTATTTGACTCTTGATGAAATAGATGGACTGTTTATTGTCTATGCTCAAAGTGTTCTGTTTACAGTACCTTTATTATTCATTCTCTGGATGTGGGTGTCGCTGG
The DNA here is from genome assembly GCA_030390025.1 of Squalus acanthias. Classification (NCBI taxonomy): domain Eukaryota; kingdom Metazoa; phylum Chordata; class Chondrichthyes; order Squaliformes; family Squalidae; genus Squalus; species Squalus acanthias. The sequence goes on along the minus strand of CM059437.1, from coordinate 5,122,559 downwards.
CAAAGCTGGCATTTATTGCCCATCCCTAGTTGCCCAGAGAAGGTGGTGGTGGTCTGCCACCTTGAACTGCTGGTGGTGGTTTGATACAACTGAGTGACTTGCTAGGCTACTTTAGAGGGAAGTTGAGAGTCAGCCATGTTGGTGTGGGACTGTAACTTCCTGCTCCCCTTTACAACTTACTGTGTCTCGTAACTTGGTGTCATCTGCAAAATTAGATATGCAACTCTCTGTTCATTCATCCACATCATTAATGTATATAGTGAAAAGCTGGCCCCAGTACAGATCCCTAGGGAACACCACTTGTCACATCTCGCCAATCAGAGAACCTTCCCTTCATCCCCTACTCTCTCTCCTACCTCCCAACCAATTACCAGTCCATGTCACAAGGTTACCTCCAATTCTGTGCGCTTTCATTTTTGCTAATAATCTCGTGTGGAACCTTCTCAAATGCCTTCTGGAATTCCATATAGACGACACCCATAGACACACTCCTATCCACCATGCTAATAACCTGACCCAAAAAATTCAACTAGATTAGTCAGACATTACCTACCCGTCACAAATCAATGCTGACTCTCTCTGATGAGCTCATACTTGTCCAAATGCTCAGTCATTCTGCCTCTGATGATGGATTTCAGTAACTTCCCCACAACTGATGTTAAATTGAGGAGTCTATGGTTTCTCCCTCTCTCCTTAAATAATGGAGCGACATTTGCAATTTTCCAATCCAATGCGCAATTCCTGAATCTTGAGAGCTTGGGTCCCTTACAGCTGGCAGATGAAGGTAACTTTCATTCTGCCGCTCTGGGCTAGATTCAAGCCTCGAGGTGTAATTAGGACACTATCCATAATGCAATTCACTCCCCTTTTTGAATCACTGGCTACCAGTTCTAGTAATTCTCGGATCGAGAGCACAGAAAGGCAGCCTGTGTCCGTGTTTTGTCAGTGCTGATTTGCAACCTCCTGAGAGGGGGAATGAGTGTGACTCCACTCTGTGGCTTTTTCCACTCCTTATGTTGAGGCATCAGTCCTAAATTCTATACCTTTCCCAGATGATGTTACAGACATGAACCTGCAACCCTACCCTTCTGTATAATCTACCCTACCCACCCATTATTATTTTATAAATTGAGTCCAATTCATTTCATCGACTGTAAATCCAATTGCTGTTTTTTTTCTCTCTAAATCCTATTGTCTATGCTGGTGATCTGACTTCCAGTGATAAAGTGTTCTCTGCATGATGTAATTGTATAAATTTCTGCTGCCTTTTTGCCTGTCTTTTGTGCCTGTCTGTGACTTTAAGCTGCTGGAGGGTAGGCATTTTTATATTTAGTTTGCACTTCAAAGCTGCAAAATTTATTCAGTGCTATTTTGGCTCATTAACTGCTCTGGCAACAGTACAGCACTTGCCTCTATGCATCTGCAGTAATAGGTGTGAGTGATGTCTTGGAAAAATAATTTGGGCCAAGTATAAACTAAACCTTGCTGGCAAAGCAGACTTGCCTGTCTCTAAATGGCTGTGGCTGACAGCATTCTGCTTGTGAGGCAAAAGCTTTCAGAATATGTTTTTTAAAGGTTTGCCTCTTATTTTGTTGTAGCATGACCTTTTTTTCTCTCTCTGTCTCCGCTTTCCTCTTCCCAGTCCCTCATCCATTAAGACATCAATTTCAGGTAGCCACCAAGAAATCAAATAGGGAATTCAGAAGAAACTTCTTTACCCAGAGAGTGGTGAGAATGTGGAACTCGCTACCACAGGGAGTGGTTGAATCGAATAGTATAGATGCATTTAAGGGGAGGCTAGATAAGCATATGAGGGAGAAGGGAATAGAGGGTTATGCTGATAGAGTTAGAGGAAAGACGAGATGAGGTTCAAGTGGAGCATAAACGCCGGCATGGACTGGTTGGGCCGAATGGCCTGTTTCTGTGCCGTATATCCTATGTCAGCATTTGGTACTGTTAGGGATAGTACATCCCACTGATCTGTGTTTCATTGAAGTACTGCAGGACAACTCTCTTTCCTCTTCTGCCTCTCTTTCCTCCCCCCCCCCTCCCCCTGCCAAAAACTAATAATTCACTTCTGTGCTACTGATAATTCTTCTAAAATTTGCAACTTCTTTGCTGGGCGAAGACGTGCAAATATAAGTTTCATTTGGGATTTGGTCTCCATCTCCCATGCTGGTCAGTTGGACTGGTTACTGACCTGGAACATTGTAAAATTATCGAGTCATCACTAATGGAGCCTCTCCTTAGGGTTGCCAACCCTCCAGGATTGTCCTGGAGTCTCCAGGAATGAAAGGTTAATCTCAAGGACACTGCTGCGAGTGACCCACCAGAAAATTCATAGGGGCTCTAAAGAAAGGGTGCTTTTTAAAAATGTCTTTAAACACGTTTGTTTATGAACTATATGGGAGTAAAGACTGTTTGACTGACAGTCAAGATTCGTACGGTTGGGTAACGAAGAGTTTCCTCACTTTCCAATTGGGAAGACCGTGCACCGCGAGGCTGGACGTGTCGGGCGACCAATGGCAGGAGGGTGAGGGTGGGGTGGTTGGAGTTCATATGATGAAACCTCCTGGAATATGTCCAAGCAGAGTCGGCAACCCTAGCTCTCCTGTCCCTTTCACCATATAACCCAGTTCATCACTGAAACTCAGAGAGGCCCAATTGTGACAGCCAGTGGAAAAGGAGGTTTATTTCAACTTTAGTTTCCTGGTAGCATTTCATCATTCGCCTTCATAAAAATAGATTACAGTTATGTGGATAGACTGGAGAAGCCTGGGGTTGTTCTCCTTGGAGCAGAGAAGGCTAAGAGGAGATTTGATAGAGGTGTTTAAAATCATGAAGGATTTAGTTAAAGTAAATAAAGAGAAACTGTTTTCAATGGCTGAGAGTCGATAACGAGGGGGCGTTGGGAGGTTGGTATAATGCCACTCTCCCAAGACTGGCACAGCAACGAAAAATGCCTGAAGACCTTATTACAGCGCCTATTTTCTTTTCCATTCCGAGTCTTTAAATTCAGTATAGGGTTCCTGAAATTGGGCGTGAGTTGCATTGGAGTCCTCCTTTGAATTTTATTCTTTTGAATTCATCTATTTAATTCTTGTAGAGCCCAGACGTTGAGGATCTTGGTGTTCTGCATTCAATTAATAATTAGGTTAAATTAGCATATTTTCCCCACCTTAATGTTTGAAATTTTTTGTTAATGCTCGGTATGATTGGGGGTGCAAATTTTCGCTGAACTCATGTCCACTGAAAATTGGTTTGAGACTTCCCAAGCTCCTTTTAAGTGCAATTACTCCTGTTCCTCATTATGTCGTGAAGTTAATCTCACCTGCCTGGGTTTATTACAGATCCCGGTCCAAAGCTGTAAGGGTCATGAAATAGCCAGGCTGCACCGCTTACAGATGATGAATTAGTTTCTGCAGTTTTGACAACGAGTGAAATGCAGATAGGATTACGTCTGGAGCACCTTTTACCAAGGATATAGAACAATTTTTCATTTGATGTCTTAATCCTTCGAGAACTAGAATTAGGTTTCCTCTGCTGAGAAATGTCATGGTTGTATTTATGTTTGTCTTATTTTAATCAGTGAGTGAAAAATAAATGTGTCTCAGTGGAGCATTAATAACATGCAGGGATAGGATATCGCAGCTATAATGGGAGACGTGGTTTAGGTTTGAGCAGAACTGGGAACTTAATATTCCTAGTTACAGGAAACTCTTTATTAACCGGCACCGACGGGACCAGCGTGGTGCCGGTTTATCAAAAATTCCGGATAACGGAGAGTTATATCTACCAAGGTACGAGAGCCCTGTACATGGCCACAGATCCAGGAGTCCCTGGTGCACGGCCACAGGTGCAGGAACCCCGGTCACATTAAAGAATTTTCTTTTGAGTCGCCAGCTTTTTTTGATTTAAAAAGTACAGGAAACTTTCGTTTATCCGGCACCCAAATATCCGGAATTCTCGCTTAACCGGCAAAAATCATCCTCCGAAAACTCCTCTCAAATAACCGGCAATGTTGCCGAGTCGCAGTCGAGTCTCCGCGAACGCCGAGTGCTCCGAAAACTCCTCTCAAATAACCGGCAATGTTGCCGATCCCGAGTCCGAGTCCGAGTCCGCGAACGCCGATTTAGTCAGTAGGGGTACTTTTCAAAAGTGCCACTACTCGGCCTCCTGGCGCTGTCGGAAGTCCGAAACACTGCAGTAGCAGGAGTTGATTCTCCCGCGCTGCCTGGAGTCTCTTTGTTAAAAATAGCCTCGGTAGATATCACTCTCCGTTATCCGGTACTTTCGATAAACCGGCACCACGCCGGTCCCGTCGATGCCGGATAAACGAAAGTTTCCTGTACTATGTACAAACCTTAACCTTTGGTCTCAAACAGTATGTGTGGTGACCTCGATCACAGCCATCACACAACAGCATGTTTTCTGCATCTCCCTTCTTGTGACAGATCTTACAGCGATCTTACAGCGAGCATTCAGCAAAGACTTGGCCCATATAATGCTACGATCCAGTGTAGAGAGATGAAGGAAAACCCCGGTTACCTACTCAAGAATTTTGCCGGTTAAGAGAGATTTCCGGATATTTGGGTGCCGGTTAATAAAGAGTTTCCTGTATAACATTTTCAGGAGAGATATGAAGGGGAAGGGAAGCTAAGGTGGCTGTGTTAGGGAAGGATTCTATACAACACTGGAGTGTAAGGATGTCCTGGGGCTTGTGTTAAAGCAGAATTCATATGGATAGAGCCAAGAAATAGGAAAATGGAACAATTCTCGGTGTATATTACAAAGCTGGGTGGGAATGTAAGTTGTGAGGAGGATGCAAGGAGGCTTCAAGGGGATATAGACAGGCTAAGTGAGTGGGCAAGAACATGGCAAATGGAATATAATGTGGAGAAATGTGAAGTTATCCACTTTGGTCGGAAATATAGAAAAGCAGAGTATTTTTTAAATGGTGAGAGATTGGGAAATGTTGGTGTTCAGAGGGACCTGGGTGTCCTTGTACACATCACTGAAAGTTAACATGCAGGTACAGCAAGCAATTAGGAAAGCAAATGGTATGTTGGCCTTTATTACAAGAGGATTTGAGTATAAGAGTAAAGACGTCTTACTGCAATTATATAGGGCCCTGGTGAGACCATACCTGGAGTATTGTGTACAGTTTTGGTCTCCTTACCCAAGGAAGGATATACTTGCCTTAGAGGGAGTGCAACGAAGGTTCACCAGACTGATTCCTGGGATGGGGGAAATTGTCCTATGAGGAGAGATTGAGTAGACTAGGCCTATATTCTCTAGAGTTTAGAAGAATGAGAGGTGATCTCATTGAAACATACAAAATTCTTACAGGGCTTGACAGGGTAGATGCAGGGAGAATGTTTCCCCTGGCTGGAGAGTCTAGAACCAGGGGTCACAGTCTCAGAATAAGGGGTCGGCCATTTAGGACTGAGATGAGGAGGAATTTCTTCACTCAGAGGGTGGTGAACCTTTGGAATTCTCTACACCCAGAGTGCTGTGGAGGCTCAGTCGTTGGGTATATTCAAGACAGAGATCGATAGATTTTTGAATATTAAGGGAATCAAGGGATATGGGGATAGTGCAGGAAAGTGGAGATGAGGTAGAAGATCAGCCATGATCTTATTGAATGGTGGAGCAGGCTCGAAGGGCCTATTATGTTCTTATTACAGGCCACCAAACACTGGAGATGAGATAGATGTGGAGTTCTGCAGATAGTTCGGATAGATGTGTAAGAGCAAAAGGCAATCATTTTGGGGGATTCTGACTATTCGAAGATAAACTCGAATAAAGGTAATGTCTCTGGTCAAAGTGGGGAAGATTTTGGAGTATATCCAGCACTGCTTCCTAGATTAATATGTTTGTAGTCCAACAAGGAAAGATGTAATTGCTTGATTTGGGTTTTGGGAAATGAAATGGGCAAGTAACAGTAGAGCACCAATTGGGAAATAGTGACCACAACATAATCGGGTTCAATGCAAGAATAGAAAGGACAATGATGAATCAAAGATACGGTCGCTAGACTGGAAAAGAGCAAAGTTCAATGAGATGAAAGGGGATCTGGCCCAAATTAACTGGGCAGAAAAGTTAGCCAACAGATCAACAGTAGGAAATCTACAAATATGAGATGCACATCGTACAGAATGAATATATTCCTCGAGAGTGAGATGGGCGTGCTTCAAAGTGTAGAGTTCTATGGATAGAGTAAACCAAAACTTAAAAGGAAGGCTGTGGTCTGGATACGAGAAATGAACACGTGTACCCTGATCCATTTGTTTTATAAATGAGCGGAGGAATTACTTTGGGGTTAATTAGAAATGTATGTAAGGCTACAGTTATTTTTATTCTTGGGATATCGATGACACTCGTAAACCAATATTTATTGCCCATCCCTAGTTGTCCTGAGGACTTTAAGTCAACCACAGGTCTGAAACTGTTAGTCCAGAGTGTAGCAAGTACAGCAAGCAAGATCTATGCTTTATTGTGGGCTGTGAATTTCACAGTGCCCAGCAGGAGAGAGCTCTCTGCGTGCATGCTTACAGGCTTGCTCAGAGCTGCTGTCTCTGGCGGATAAATGTTTCTGTTTTTCATAATGTTCAAAAATACTCTCTGCAGTAAGTTTATCCCAGAGGCTTTGGTGGATCCCCGGTGCTTTTTAAACGCAGCTTTACTGCACGTGAGTCTGAGCCCAAGCCGAAGCAATGCAAGATGACCTTCTCAAAGGGGCCTCATGTCGTTTGGTTTTAGAGTGTTCCAAAGTCCTGCAGCTTTCATAATAACCCTAAATTGAAGCTCCTCACAGCTGCAAAAGTGGAAGGGTAGCTGCAACCATAATGTCATCCTTGGGAAGGCTATTAAAAATGTATGTGGTGTATTTTAAAAGCAAATTGGTGTATTCAAATGTTATGTCTGTGGTTGCAGGAGTGGTGGACCCATCTGTGGTTGAATGAAGGCTTTGCTTCCTGGATTGAGTATCTCTGTGTTGACCACTGCTTCCCAGAATATGACATCTGGACCCAGTTTGTATCTGCCGACTACACACGAGCACTGGAACTTGATGCTCTTGACAGCAGTCACCCAATTGAGGTAAGGCAATTCCTTCCCCTGCCCCGAGCCCTTGCACGTCATGTGGAGATCCAAGAATGCTTTGATATTGTATCCCACACCCAGCCACAAACTGTCATCATTGTAACATGGGTCTTAAAATCTGTATTTAATGAAAAACATTTGTTGAAAGGTGCATTCTATGACCTGTGTAGCTTAATTCTGTTTATGTGGTCCATGGGATTAATGGTTCTTTTTACTTTTATTTTTTTTGTTGCTCTTCTGCCATTTTTTTTCCTGCCAATTTTCTGCCCCCCATCTCGGCTGAAGGTGCTGATTTTAGGGCATCAGCAGTCCTGCAGTTTGTTGCCTAACTGGCCAATTCTGTAAGCCTAGATGGTGAATGTAGGCAATCCATTTGACTATGGGAAAGTATTGTGATTGTGGCCACTCCTACACTCATCCAAAGTACATATACATGCACGTTCCTGCTAAGGTCACTGAATAGCGATCAGATGTGAGAATCCTGACCCGATTCCTAGCCCAGGGACACTGAACCCAGTTGCGGTGTTTCTGTTGTCCTGGAAAGGTACACATGAGGCTTTGCATTACCACCCTGATCAATTATTCACTTCAGGTATATTTTAGTACAAAACTCTCCCCAAGCAGCGCAAAGCGCCTCTCCCATGACTGTAGCAGTACACCAATATTGGGTTCTGCTGTACAGTGTAACAAACATTAATTTAATTGAAATGTGGTGCTTTAGGGCAATGTTTCTTTGACTGGGGATTTAATTGGAGAAATCGCTTATGTTCACATTTCTGGCCTCGTTGCATATCTGCTGCGCCTTGGTTCCGATAGCACTAACGTAATTTTCTGCTGCAAAATTAGTGCCTTTGCTGAAATAATAAATGGGATATCAGGAAAGCAGGCAGATTAAAGGCAATTTTATCCACATTCATAAACTCAACACAAAAAGCAGCCAGTGAAAAATAAGCTGCAATATTCTGCCAAAAAGTATATCTGAATCTTTTGAAATACTTGATCACTTAACGGGTTGGCATCATTCTACAACCATCATTAAATTCTCGCCTGTTAGCTCAACAACGATGATGTGGCTGAAATGTGTCAGCATACAGGAGATTAAGAGTGCCGACTTATTATTGGTACTCAATGCAGCCTCGCTTGTGGTCCTCAAACAAATCGGATGCTTCCTATGCCTCTGGTATCGATTCACAGCCCTCCATTTCTGGGATATTTCTTGAGCTGGGGTGGATGGGGTGCGGCAGGAGAGCTTTTTAAAAGAGGTTTTAATTTTTTTTTTAAGCACAAGCAGTTGCCGTAAGGTAATTCTGTCAAGCATGTCATTGTTCAAGATTGTATCCTCAACTAAACTCAGTTACCCCCACTAAAATAGATGTTTTCATAATTATGACTAAATGTTTTGGTTTCCTCCAAGGAGTAAAATGGTGGGAGGGGGGATTAAACTGACACAAAAACACCATTAACACGTCTTTCTACATCTTAGGAAATGCATATAGATGCAAGATTTTTTATCAAAATTTTTCATTCTAAATTCCAATGTAATTTATAAAAGAAACTGCCCATGTGAACTTGACACGCTGTATTGACATCCTCCCAGGAGAGTCGCTGCAGCAGCACCACTGGTGGGAGATGAGAAATTTACCTAGACAGTTCTTGTTGTGGACATAGGAATTTAGAATGGAAATATAAAAGTAAGGACAGAATATATAACTTTATAAAAGGGACTGAATTATGTCTGCATGCCCTTGTCCAATTCCCCCCCACCTTCTAAACCCACTTCACCTGAAGGTTACATAAGAACATAAATAGGAGCAGGAGTCGACCATATGGCCCCTCGAGCCTGCTCCGCCATTCAATAAGATCATGACTGATCTTCGACCTCAACTCCACTTTCCCGCCCAATCCCCATATCCCTTGATTCCCTTCGAGTCCAAAAATCTATCGATCTCAGCCTTGAATACACTCTTACAACTGGTCTTGACTCCCTGTTTGTAATGTCTTGAGAGATTGACTAGTATGTCCATATAGCCATCACCTATGGTCAAGAACACAAACAAGCTGGTTCATTAGAGACACAGTTACCCTAAACACAACCACACAACACCAGCTTGGTGACATGACGCTAAGTGTACAAGACCAAATACTGACTTGTATTCGTGCCTCGTAGAGGTCAAGGAAGCTTTCTTAAATTTTCACTCATCCCAAATTGTGAACACCAGCAGCAATACTTTTTTCACAAGCCAACATATATATTTTCTTCCAGCATGAACTTTTCGTGCTGTCCCTGCAATTCACACAATCGAGAATCCCTGGAGTTCAGGTTAGACTAAAACTGTGGTGGTCACTTTCTGTCTCATGTCTTTGGCTGTAGTTGAGATTAACTTTTTTTCAATTTTCAACACTCTGAGGGAAACCGTCTTTCTTGGTTCCATATAATAAATATTTAAAAGGATTTAATGTTGTGTCCGAGCTTCCCCTTGTTACTATTTTATTTTTAAAAAAACTGATGATAAACATCTTGTAAGGAGAGATAATATGTTGACAATAATTAGAGAATACATATAAGGAAGGCGCTTTGGTCCACATAGTTCATACTTCCTTCAAAACCTATAGTTGCCCCATCACAGCATCAAACTGTTGGTTGAATGATTCTAGAATTTATCGTACCCAGAAAACTATCCCAGGTATTGAGTAATCTTAGTGTGAGATGTGCCTTAGTGCTGGAAATGCCTTTTACCAGTTTATACTTGTTCCCTTGTCTTTCAATTGTGCTTTAATTTAAAATGGTGTTCCAAATTTGCCTTTCCTATTTCACACAATATCTTGTATGCCTCCTATGCAGTGCCCTCTCATAAGCTTCCTTTTAAGTTTGAAGAGTACAAGTTGTTCGAGCCTGTCTTCATGTCTCAGTCCTCTGACACTTTGGATCAGTCTTGTGGCCCTTCCCTGCCCCCACCCTCCTGAGCTTTGTTTTTGGTTGACCTTCTACGACATGACAGCGTGAAGTGCTGTTGCAGTGACCACATGACTCTGAATGTAGTGGAAGTTCATGTCACAGCAGGGAAACTTCTGCAAGAATTGTCAACTCTCAGGATGTCTCTAACCAGCAGTTTTAGAGAATGAAGCACAGTAAATGTGGGTTAACTGAGAACCTCAACTCTAACAAATGTAGTTACCTTCTTTCTGTAGCATTTAGGATTTTTAAAACTGCCTCAAATAAAAACGTTTAACTCTGAAATGACCAACTCTTGGGGGTGAGTACTTCTGAGTCTGTACTTATAGGCAAGTATAGGCACTGATCTAGAAAGTGTACTTGCACGCGCACGCGCCGTTCAGACTGCTCCCATTATGGTTGAACTTCTTAAGCTGTTAAACAAAAAAATTAAACAAAATGTATTTTTTAAAGGTCGCAGTAGGACATCCAGCAGAAGTGGATGAAATATTTGATACAATTTCTTATAGCAAAGGAGCATCAGTAATTCGAATGCTGCACAATTACATTGGGGATGAGGTAAGGCTCTTAAAGCATAACTTAGCAATATATGTGTTACTGGGACTGCGATTTCATGAGCACCAGTGTTTATAGACAATTTTGAGATGTATAGACCTTGGGCTTGTTTCAAAAGTTCAAAAATGCAACTTGTTTCGATGTTTGTCTTTGAAAGCTGGCAATTCTAAATTGATTTAAAAGCACAAATATCTATCATTAATTATACAGTGTATGCTGTAGCACCATACCCTGATTGGGGTGGGGGGGGGAGCGGTTATCAATAGTTATTTTGACCTCCCCCCGCCCCCCACCTCCCCAATTTTAGATGTCAGCCTTGGCTCAGTGGGTCGCACTCTTGCCTCCCAAGTCAGATGGTTGTGGGTTCAAGCCCCACTCCAGAGACTTGAGCACAGAATCTAGGCTGGCACTCCAGAGCAGTACTTGGGGAGTGCTGCACTGTCGGAGGTGCTGTCTCTCGAACAAAACGTTAAATGTCTGCCTTCAGGTGGGCGTAAAAGATCCCACGGCACTATACGAAGAAAAGCAGGGAAGTTCTCCCAGTGTCGTGGCCAATATTTCTAACTCAACCAGCACCTAAAACAGATGATCTGGTCATTTATCTCACTGCTGTTGGTGGGACCTTGCTGTGCACAAATTGACGACTGCGTTTCCCCACATTATAATAGTGACTACGCTTCAAAAGTAACTCATGCCTGTGAGGCACTTTGGGACGTCCTGAGGTCATGAAAGGCGCTTATATATAAATGTAATTTTTTTTTTCATTTATTTAAACCGAAGGACAAATGAAAATGAAAAAACTGCAAATGCAGAAAATTCTGGAACTGCTTAGTGGGACAGTCAATCATCGTAGAGAGAATAAACAAGTTAATGTTTTGGGTGCATGTCCTTCATCAGGACTGAATCCTGATGAAAGGGTTATACCTGCAACATTAACCTGTCTTTCCTCTTTATTTCCAACATTTTCTGTATGTGTGTGTTTTTTTGTCATTATTTGATTTTAGGTTTAAATTCATACCTACAGTAAGAACTGAAAACCCAGCTATCAAGCTGCTCTACATCCAAACAGGTTCTGTAATCTAATTTTAAAAAATGTGTCTTTTTTTGAGGGAGAGGGGAAATGTGAATAAGGGATACTAGGAGGTGATCACAAGGCTGTAATCTAATCAGGGCTCAAATATCATGAAGGAAATGGCAAGTTTCCAATTCATCTGAACGCCTCATTAAAATGAGAACCTTGAAATATCACCCTATATAATAATCTACTGTATTTTTCTGAGATTTTAAATCACTATTTTAAATAGCAGCATTAGTGCCATAGGTATGTTCAGTTATTACATGATTATGCTCAAACTGCAGCATTAATAATTGGATTGGAATTATTGCGAGTATATATATTAAAATAATTTGCAATTAATAATTTGTTATTTATTTATTCCCACCAATTGGGGCAGCATTTAAAACACCTTATATTGTTGCCATCTTTCTGTCTTGAACAGATCTCTAGAATTTTAAAACTTTTCTTGTTTTACATAATTTGTGGGGCAAACATTTGACAGATCAAAATAAGGAGACCCTTGGAGTGTTGTTTTTACATTCATTGCCAGACTCTTGTCTGATGCTGTGATTTTTACACAAGCCATGGCTATAGGACGAGAGTCAAATGCTTATTCACAGAACTCCTATGTACACAACACCACAAGTGAAGAGCTATGAGAATAGTACCTGGGCGGGGTTGGGAGGAAAGAGAATGAAACCTGTGATTATCATCTGCATTTCTGGAGAGTTCACGAGAAAAATTGTTTCACGATCACTAATATTGATATCACAGTTCCTTAGATTTAGCAAGGTTTTAAAAACCGCTCTACAGTCTATTGTTACATTTGCAAAATTGTAATAAAGAAATAGCACAGATCATCCCCTTTGTCCTTTATCACATGTTTACATACTGCAGGCATGTGGGCATCAAGCTATATGATGAGTTACTTGAACCTGAAAGTTTCATAATAAGATCTTCATGTCCTACTTCACGTAGGTGGGCCCAGTTGCATCAGGCCTTGTGCAGGAGTTCATAACAACTCTGAGTTTATCTGCAAGTCATGGCAGAGGGCTGAGGAAAAAAATAAACCCTTCAAGGTCAAGTTACAATTCTTTCCACTTTCCTTAGCTGTTGTTTTTGCAGAATTTTAAAAGAAAAAACATTTCGAACCATAACATTTAAGAGCTTTCACACTTAAAGAAATATTTTTTATCTATTTAAAAAATATATATATTATTGCCATAAAATGGTGAGCTTCCTAATTGGGATAGCAGCTTATCGGGCTGCGTATTGAAACACATTTGGGTTCTACCTTGCCTCCTTGTTTTTCCCCATTAGCCTAGAAATTACTGACTGAGATATTAGTGTACAAACATTTAACATGTTTGTACGACTCTTCTCTGTCTGCTATTTTAATAGAGGAATTAACGCATTTAAAATAAGATGATTTGCACCTCCTTTAAAATAGATGAGAGAAATGTCACACGAATGCAGCAAATGTTTGTCACTAAAATTACAAACAATATTTCCAGGCTAATCCAAGCACAGTGGGCAGTGGCGTAGCTGGTCACTGAGGTTGAGTGCAGAAGCATCTTGTTTCAGCACTCAGCCTTGTAAACGGTAAGACAATTTTAGAAATTTTGGGGGTGGGTTTCCCCCACACCCCTTCAGAAATCAAGAAGGGCAAGGTCGGCGTGGAACCATATCATGAATTATTCCTTTTAAAACAAGAATGCAGATACCGTATTTTGCCACGTCGCAGTTCTGATGCTAAAATGTAGATGCACTACTGACCAGACTTCCTTTTCTCTTCCACCATCAAAACAAAAACCTTTCAAATTTAATAACATTTACCCCACCAACAGTAAGATCTGGTAGATAGATTTCTAGTTATTTTGTGTACTACTGTCATTCTATTCCAAGAATATACAGACAGTAATGATAGATTACAGCAAGTGACCAGTATGACTCGGGGGATATTTTTTAATTGTCTTCGTTAGTAAGCATCTGGATGATATGCAAGCGATGAAATGAAATGTTTTCTGGAAGAGGGAAGTAAGACTGCAATTTGGCTATTAACTTAATTGTTTTATATTTTGTGGCTGTTCCATTTGTGTTAGCACAATAAACTGATTTTAAAAAGGAGTAATTGAACTTGTCACTAAATTATTTATTTTGATTCTGTTTTAGTTTGTGCTAGGATGCTATCTTGTACCTGCTACCTTGATTGATTTGCTAATTTTATTTAAAAACGTTCTTCTTCTTTACAGGATTTCAGGAAAGGAATGAACTGGTACTTGACAAAGTTTCAGAATAAAAATGCAGCAACAGGTAAGCACAATTCAACTTGAATCTCAACAGATTAACTGGTGGTGGAATAGCTGTTCTAGTGCTTTTAGGAGAGGTGGGAGTTGTCCTGGTTTCCTGATCAGTTTCACCGAAAGCAGACTATCTGGTCATTCATCTGTTCGCAGAACCTGCCTGTGTGCAAATTAGCAACAATAACTACTGCCAACAGTAATTGATTGTATGTGATCTGCTTTCGGCTATCTGGGAGATGGGATAAGATGCTGCATAAATCATCCTTTCTTGCATCAAATGCTAACTATTTAAATGCAGCAGTTTAGTGCTGGTCCTTGAGAGCCAGCAGCCTACTGGAGCAGATAGCGTATCCGGACAGTACAGTGCTTTCTTAAGCTTGTATGACGCCAGATTAGTTCCCAGCGCAATGTGAATTTACCGGCACTCGGTGAAATAAATGGAGCTGTTCTGGAATGCAGTTGGCCTCTCCCTGTAACTGATGTCATCAGAGTGCTCCATTGGAGGCAGAGAGCCAAAATGGCTGATCTTCTTGAAGTTGCAAACCAAATTTACTTTCAGAATAGTATAAAATGTTTGGAAATTACTGATATAATTTGCCATGAAACACATCTGAAGAGGCTCTTGTCAGTCTAGGTAGTATGATTCTATGTACTTCCCCTGCAGTAATACAACGCACAGAGTAGCAGTTAGGATGGGACAGAAAACAACTGATGCTGAGAGTAAATAGGAAAGCTTTTAAGATAGGCATAAGATTTGGACGATGAACTACAACAGCTCTCTCTTCCTGCACCCCCTTTAAAATGGCACAGTTTCGTTTATATTGCCTCTCCTCATTCTGCCGATGAAAATGTATCACTTCACACTTCTCTGCGTTAAATTTCACCTGCCGCGTGTCTGCCCATTTCACCTGTCTCTGTCCTCCTGAAGTCTGTTACTATCATCCTCATTGTTTACTACATTTCTGAATTTCATGTCATCAACAAACTTTGAAATTGTGGCCTGCGTACCCAAGTCCAGGTCATTAATATATATCAAATGCAGTGATTTATTTTAATTGTCCAAAAATGTCTCTTACATATGGCAATCGCTTCCTATTGTCACCATCTCTAAACTTTTAATGTCTGAGAGTGATTTTTAAGGCTGTAATCTAGTTGAGCTGTTTTAATTGCTATCTGAACCATGAGATTAGATTGCTGTGTTGAATCACACCACGGTATCTGTTTTAGTAGAAGACGGTGGCATAGTGGTTCGCACTGTTGCCTCACAGCGCCAGGGACCCGGGTTCGAACCCGGCCTCGGGTGACTGTCTGTGTGGAGTTTGCACATTCTCCCCGTGTCTGCGTGGGTTTCCTCCGGGTGCTCCGGTTTCCTCCCACAGTCCAAAAAAGATGTGCGGGTTAGGTTGATTTGGCTATGATAAATTGACCCTTAGGGTTAGGTGGATTAAATACGTGGGGTTATGGGGATAGGGTGGGATATGTGTCGGTGCAGGCTCGATGGGCCGAAATGGCCTCTACCTGCACTGTGGGGATTCTGTGATTCTGTGAAAAAGGTTATTCTGTTTGTGCAAATTTTAACCTGTAACATGAACAAAATACAGATTAGGAGTGGGGAAGTGAGAGTAACAGTGAGTTAGTACGTAGTCCTTTCACTTCTGCGATTTAATTAGGTCTAGACACAGGATGAAAACCTCCTCTCTCTGATGTGAATGAGTTTGGGCAGTCTTGACCAGTTTCTTGAGAGCTTCCAGAGTGCAAAATGACTTATAATTTGGATCTAATTTTCCAATCTCACTCTGCTCATTAAGAACACTGGACATGTCAAACTGGTGTAGCAGGGGTGCTCTTTGAGGTTTGACTCAGTCCTGATTGCAACAAAGTAGAACGAGCTCCAGTCTTCGCTGGCCTTGCTTGGCCAAACCTAGAAGATCTTGAATACTGTGTGCTCACAATAGAAAGTGCGCCATTCCTCAACATAACGTCCTTCATTTTGACATACAAATCTCACCAAAAAATTGGATATGCAATAAGGGAATAATAGGTGAGATGCATCGTTTATCTTCTAGCGTTGAGTAAACTACTTAATCTCGCGATCGGCCATTGTGTTTACAATGTAAAATTTCCACAAGTTGTCTTTTGTCGGTCAGGAAATAAAGGAGCAACTTTTCCACTGTGCCTACCCCAATCTTCTTTATTTCTCTCAGTAGCTGTACGTGGTTGTAGGTTTGGGTTTTTGAATCTTGGAAGTGGTGATCCTCTGAGCTTAGCATTTGACCCTTTAATAATTTTAATTCTTTTCCTCAGAGGACCTCTGGAGCTGTTTGGAACAAGCTAGCGGAAAGCCTATTAATGCTGTGATGAGCTCATGGACAAAACAGATGGGGTTTCCTCTCATTTATGCTGAAGAAAAACAGGTCAGTTGCTAGCCCAGTCACAATCTGTGAATGTGTCCATATCTATAAGACAGACTGGAAATGGGTTCATAGAATCATAGAAACCTACAGCACGGAAGGAGGCCATTCTGCCCATTGTGCCTGTGCTGGCTTTTTGAAAGAGCTTAATTCAGATATATTTATCACACCACTTCTTCTTTAAGCAGACTCCTACGTTTTGAAAAACCATTAGTTGAGTTCCTTCAATGGCTTAATGTGTTTTGCGTTTTAAGCGCCTCTCCCTCCCCCTATCTCTCTCTTTCTGGACACTAAATTTTGGCTTCAGTGAACCTCCACTATAGAGGGATACACTAGCTGGGGTTCCTACACCCTTTTACTCCTTGTGTGGAAGCTGGGTGAAGACATGGTTTTTCTTGGCTGTGACGCCCCTGTGGTTGATTAGCCCATTGTCGCTCATCGTCTAGGAATGCTTGGGGAGAAAATTAGGAAAAGTAATCAAAAATCTTTTCTTCAGCAGCAAACAGGCTGCTGTTGGTGAAGCAGGAGTCCTATTAGTATCAGGCAGGGCGTCCGAACACACACTCTGGTTAGACACGCCATGCAGTTAGATTGTTTGTCGACTGATGGGGAATAGTCTGTCTTTTTTACATCCGTCCCCACAAGTTACGGTTTTGTGGTCTGGTGAGTTATGTTAACTCTGTATTCTGTACAGGGAAACGGCCTTTCGAAGATAAACTTTGTGTGGGCTTCTTGCTCTCTCTGCCTGCTCCCTATAAAGTACCAATTTCCTTTACAGCATTTTAAAAATCTACAGCACTATACACCATGTTCAGACTATTTTGTAGCTCTTCAGTTTCTGAATTTCACTCGAATGGATTTTTTTTTTTTGCAAGTTGTGACCTTTTAGAGATGGGAACCTTTTGTCAACAAAACCTTCAGGCTTATGTATTCACTTCATGTTCTAGACATCGAGTACTGCAGTACCTAAAAATATTCTGAAATATTTTTCAGCAAGGGGTAGACCGAGTGCTGAAGATTTCCCAGAAGAAATTCTGTGCCGGTGGACCGTTTAGTGGTAAGAGCAAAATAACTGAAGCTGTGTCATATTTCTTTGTAATTTAATTCTTTGAATACTGGAAAACCGCTCCAAACTTTCAGAATTGGAACCTTTCTCTTTTCATAGAACTTCTGTAAAGATATTGCCTGTAGATTTCCAATGAATATCGCAAAGCAGATTTGATTATGGTACTGTGATCCTCTGAAGGTTGCAATTCCAAAGTCCTTTTATGTCCCTAAAACTGAAAACAAATTAACTTTTTGGGTAATTTTATGCTCGAGATCTTGGAATGTTCAAGCTTGGG
Source organism: Squalus acanthias (assembly GCA_030390025.1). NCBI lineage: Eukaryota > Metazoa > Chordata > Chondrichthyes > Squaliformes > Squalidae > Squalus > Squalus acanthias. Next base: position 5,104,833 of record CM059437.1, on the reverse strand, counting down.
GAACTAAACATTTTTGCACTTCACCCCGGCATCAAGAAGTCTCGACATGGGTTATAGCAAGCATTCGATGTAGTGTCAACTTCCAACCTCTCCGCCCAAACAAAAGCCATAATCCTGCTGCCCTGTCCCAACAAAGACTTTAATGCCCATCTCTCATCCCTAGCTGAAAGCACTGATTTTGCATCTACATTTGCATGAGTTTGCATTTTACACACTAGCTATCCTTGTGATGTTGAAGTGAGGTTTCCAGTTTAGCACGATTTCGTACTGAATTCTGGTTAGTTTTGTACCATATCCTAACATGAGACTCAAAGGTGAAAGAGCAACAACGTTCTCGGTCAGTGTGCCACCCAGACTACTTTATCCTTAAATTTATCATTTTCAAAATTTTTAGCAAAAATTCAAGACTTTTACAATGCTCAGTATTCTTGGACTAAAGTTTAAAAAAAAAAAGTTATATTTTATCCCAGTGTTAAAACACTGGCAAAGCTTTGAAACCAAGCTTTGGAAAGTGTTCTTGTCATGGAAGATGACATTCTGTTTTGTTAACTGTTTTTATAGGAAAATTGACTCCCTCTAGCAATAAAGAAACCTTGCTAAGAATTGATGCATTTGAAGATGGGTAACCTTGTGTAATTGAGGGTAGATTTTACGCCAGATTTATCTGACCTCATTGATGTGTTGCACATCATTTCCAGCAGGAAACTGAAGCCATGGAGGCCCAAGAGGTCTAAATAAGTGAGTGAAAGACACAATCTCCACAGGGAGAAGATCCAGCAGATACACCATTACAGGGGAGAATGAGAGAAATGTAACGTAGTTGGTCTATGCTAAGTTAGCTATCTCAGCTGGGGTGGCAATATGGGTATAACAGCTGTCCCCTGCTGCACTGAAATTAAGTGAAAAATTGGACAGGTTTTCCCACATACGATTGGTATCCAGCAGCTTTGCACATGTGGATGTTGGGAGAGGACAGAATTGGACTCTGCTGGGTGAATAGCCGGCTGACATTTGTACTCTAGGTTCAGACATGAAAAATTACCACTTGGGTGAGACGGTCGCTGCCTGAGCTCATGGAGCCTTAGCCCAGCAGGAGTAAGTGTCTTCAGGAAGAAAATGGGGGTCGGGTGGCAGGGGCACATATTGTGATGGCACTGGATTTGCTACTTGTGGTCAGTTCCCCTTTGGAAAACTTGGACTAATAGGGCAAGTCAGAAATACCACTAACAGCGCTGCAGTGTTACTTTTGCCTTATCGATCATGGTATAAACCAGCAGGCTATCTTATTTAAAGCTACATAAAAGTGCAGAATTCTCCACTTATTTCCAGTCCCAGCAGAAGATGGTTCTGATTTTTCTATTTCTCTTCACCCATCCGATAGTAGCTTTTACAGGAATTAACTTCTGTGCTTCACCTGCATAGTGACACTATGCTTGCGAGTCACCTGCTTTGTGCATTTATGAAGAGTTTATCTAAGCAATAGTGAGTGTTCAATATCTTCAAAATTGACGATTAAGATTTCTGTTTTCTCCTCTTCCTTTCACTCTTAGTACGTCATTCTGCGTTCCTTAAATAGGCAGTATATCATGGTGCTTGCAGACTGGACATTAATTCACAGGTGTAGTCTGAGGCAACCTCCCTTCTTGATTTTCCTCCCTTCCCAAACTCCCAGCTTTTCCATAGCCTTAATTCGGTGTTTCCCCAATCACCTAGCCAAATTTCAGAGTTCATCCATGTAATTAAGAGTACCAACGTACAGTCTATCATGCCAAGTTACCTCTCTAACGAGGTTACCCTGATTTTTGACATACATTTCATGTTGTAGTTTAGCTTATCAACATTTGTATTTATTTATTTTACATGAACTTGAGTTTTGCCTTTGGTGAGATTTGTCTCCTTGGAAGCCAATGGTGGCCACTTTCATCAGTCTCTGCTATTAAAACATAAATTATATTTCTTACATTTTAGTAAACATTTGAAGAACAAAATACAATGTCTGACCAGACCAGTCTAGTCCCACTGACACCAGTTGTTCAAGACGATTTGTTTGCATTAAATGGCTTCAGTACCGTTTCTTTCTTTGTTTCACAAAAGAGGAGATCTACGCCCTCCTGTAATTTGGACACCATTCCAGATACTATTTCTCAATGCCAACATAAAAGTCCATTTCCACAGGCCAGCCCTCACTCCCTCTGAACTAAAATGCACAAAGTAATGTGCAACAGCAGGCCACAGGGTGTGGTGTGTGTATAACTGAGTGGCTTGCTAGACAACTTCAGTGGGTATTAAAAGTCGATATTGTTAGACTGGAGTCACATGTAGGCCAGACCCTTGGTAGGGTGGCAGGTTCCCTTCGCTGAAGGACATCAATGAACCAGATGGGCTTTTGTGACAATTCAATGAATGGGGAAGGGCACCAGTAAATGGGCTCTATTTAGAAAAGAGGACAGATGACAGAGGTCTAAAATTATGAAGGGGGTTGATCGGGTAAATGTAGAGATGTTTCCACTTGGGGAGTCTAATCACTAATAAATCCAGTAAGGAATTCAGGGAGAACTTTTTTATCCAGAGAGTAGTGAGTATGTGGAACACTCTGCCACATGGAGTGTTTGAAGCCAATAGCATAGATGCATTTTTGGGGAAGCTAGATAAGAGGGAGAAAGGAATAGAAGGATATGCTGATAGGGTGAGATGAAGGTGGGAGGATGCTCGTGTGGTGCGTAAACACCAGCACAGACCTGTTTCTGTACTGTAAAGTTCTATGTATTAGCTTTCGTGGTCTTTTTTCTAGTGAATTCAGTTACACAACTTGCCCTGGTGGGGTTTATACCCAGATTTCAGGGTTGCTAGTTCAGTCCCTTAACCACCACCCTAACTATTTCAGTAGCAAAATACTGCGGATGCTGGAAATCTGAAATAACAACAGAAAATGCTGGAAACACTCAGCAGGCTTTGCGGAACACCTCCGTTCAGTCCGTACGGGTGACCCCGAGCTTCCGGTTGCCTGTCACTTTAATTCTCCGCTCCACTCCCACTCTGTCCTCGGCCTCTTACACTGTTCCAATGAAGCTCAACGTAAGCTCGAGGAACAGCACCTCATCTTTCGATTAGGCACTTTACAGCCTTCTGGACTCAACATTGAGTTCAACAATTTCAGACTATCACCCCTGCCCTATTTTTTCAGGCGGCAGCTGCTTAATATTCTGCCATCCCCATTTGCAACATTTAATCTCTCCTGCCTTCCATCCTAGCACAGACCATCCCTTTTGTTCCTTCCTCCCCTGTGTCCCCCCCCCCGTCCCCCCCCCTTTCCCTGCCTCGGCACCTGCTTAATATCTGTTACATCTCCAACTTTTTCCAGTTCTGACGAAGGGTCACAGACCTGGAACATTAATTCTGTTTCTCTCTCCACGGATGCTGCCTGACCCTAACTATTTCTATCACCTGGGACTTAGCAAGTGCTACATGACACATGCCTTTGCTCAAACAGTCTTTGTCTTGATATAGGGTTTGCCTACAGGCAGTCAACACAGACAGATCTTTTCCTTATGGGAGGAGTAAACCACTATTCTACACCTTCCTCCTTACAGACACAACGTAGCTGCTAGTCCTAGAAACCAGATACAGCAGACAATGTGAAAAAAATTATTACAATGTTGGGAAGCTACAAATTGCTATTCTAGAAAGAGATTTCTATGATCTTAACCCAGATGGATCCTTGGGTCTATCACCTAGACCTCCACAGGAAAAAAAAGTATTGAGGGTCCCTCAATGGGGTAAAGGCACCCATTGGTGTAATACTGACTCATACAGACCGGAACAGTAACAACAACTTGCCTTTATATAGTAAAACATCCCAAGGCGTTTTACAGGAGCATAATCCAACAATAATTGACACCAAGCCAAACAAGGAGACATTAGGAAAGGTGACCAAAAGTTTGATGAAAGAAGTAGGTTTTAAGGAACGTCAGAGGAGAGAGAGGCTGAGAGGTTTCGGGAGGGAATTCTAGAGCTTAGGACCCAGACAGATGTAGGCACAGAGGATTTTGGATTGGAAGCTAAGCTCAGTGTTCGATAGGTCACCGAGGTTGTGAACAGTGGTTCAGATCAAATAGTGGCCAGCAAAGGTTTGGAGTTGGTGGCTAGGGAACAGTTTGTGGCGAAGTTCAAAGACAATGGCTTTGATCTTCCCAATGTTTAATTGGAGGAAATTTCCAGGACTGGATTTTGGACAAGCAGTCTGACAATTCCGAGGTGGTGGGTGAGGTAGAGCTGGGTGCCATCAGCGTACATGTGGAATCTGTTGTCTTCAGAGGATGTCACCGAGGGGCAGCATTTAAATTTAAAAAAGGAGGACCCAAGGATATATCCTTTGGGGACTTCCAGCGGTAACAGTGCGGGCGGGAAGAGAAGCCATTGTTGGAGATTCTCTGGCTGCAACTGGATAGGTAAGAGTGGGACCAGGTGAGGGCAGTCCCACTCAGCTGGACAATGGAGGAGAAGCATTGGAGGAGGTTAGTGTGGTCAGCCATGCCCCATTTCTGGTCTCTGCTGAGTCAGATGATCTCTGGTGAAGCACTCGGAGAGGCATGACAATAGGTCATGTTGGCCTTGCGCAAGGAAGGGAAACGACTTAAAACATTTCAGTCTATGGTCACTGCCCAGTGGATCAGCACAGTATTGGGCTTTGCCTTGATTCTTCCTGTAGTCGAATAGTCTGCTGGCTCTCACTATCTGGACTTGCAGATAATGATTGGCCTTTTGGGTGAGGTACTAGACGGCAACCAACACCTATGGAATTATCTTGCAACATGTTTCAGTCTCCAGGAGAATGAGAGAAAATTGGAAGAGGGTAAAATGGATGTATCGTTCTTATCTGTAAGATTCCTTTTTTTAAATTGATGAGCGTGTTAGAAAATAAACGTTTCACCAAGTTTCACCCATGTAGGTGAGTTATTTTGGCTACTAGTTGATCTGATACAAAAAGATGTGCGTCACATTTTGGCAATCAGTGGCCTTTAAAACTTTTTCCTTAAGCGATGAGTTAATTTGTGCTAAACCATCTTGCTATACATGACTGACATTGTTTAATTTACACTCTGACAAATAAAGAGAAGAGTAAAAGTTTGTTTTTATTAACTCCCGTTTTTAAGTTTACTCCCTGACTGAGAGCATAGGCAGATGACCTACTTACTGGCACTCTGTCAGTCATTCAGGAGATCCGAATTATGGTACTGGCACCACCCAGCACAGACCAAGGATTGATGGGCGTGCCTGATCTGTATGCCTCAGTGCCTCCCAAAAACATTTGGCAGAGAACAAGAGCTCTAAAGGGTTATTGGGTTGAATCTTGATCTTACTATTGTGATGGAGCACCCAAAGGTTGCGAATCCTATGACGGCTATTTTTAAACGTGCAATTTTAATTCTTAATTCAAAATCATAAGTTGCATGTAAAGTATAGCTGACCCGAACGTTCGAGAGAGTTTTGCTTTATGTATCTGTCTTCGGTTGCAGTTAGAAGTCCCTCTCAATAAGCTGGTTAAAAGTATTGTAGCAGATTGAATGTGTTTTTAAGCAGCACCCCTTCGTGCTCTGCCCCTGTTCTTCAGAACGTAACTGACTGGTCAGAAAATGCTGGAAATCCACAGAAGGTCAGTCAGACAGATAAATGTTTCAGGTTGGTTCCCTTCATCAGAGCTGGTCCCACCCAAAATCTTTCAGATGAATAACCTGCCGTGGATATCAAGCACATTTCTATTTTAGTTCAGATTTCTAACATGCAGGTGCTTTCTTTTTATCTGTATTGGTTAACTTATCGACCACTTCCCAGCATGTAACTGTTCTAAGTAATTGCTATTGTCTGTGAAATCATGATCGTTCAAAAAACATTTTTCTCTCAGATCTTTAATTTTCTTGTACCAATAAAATATTACCTGAAGAAACACCATTACAAACCTATACAGTTACAGTGACATTGGCACAGCCTGGGAACAAGTCATTCCCTCCCCCTTAGGTTTGGAGCTGGATGTCAGTCATAAATTTGGAGGAGGAATTAAGAGATCCCTTCTAGGGACCTAACTTGATAGACATATTCGTTGAGTAAGACTACTGAAGTGACTCTTCGTGTCTTTAAAAAAAAATAAAAAAAATTAATGATCCAGTTCAAATGGACCAAATTAATACTTTTGTGGGAGAACTGTTAAACTGAATTTGCTCTTTGAAGGGAGGTATAGAGGGCTGAAGAAAAGGGAGGGAATAAAAATGGATAAGATTCAAATTGATTTTCAATATTTACGATCCCTTCATTGGTCTCTTTGAAAAGGTTTAAAGGATCGGTAGCATGTTTATCATTCAATAATACTCATCTGTCACAAACCGTCTGCATGGAGAGTGGAGCCCAGCAAGGTCAACTCTTAAGATCTGTTTAAAATCTATATTTCTATTTTTTTTAAATCCAATTTTCTTCCCTTTCTCTCTTCCTCTCCTGACGGCACTGACTCATGCTGGGGTAGAGCTCCAAGGGGTACTAACTGGTGTCAAGTACCTCACCCAAGTGACCATTCTTTGTGTGTGGCTCCAGCAAGTGAGGGACATTTATGGCCAAGCCTCTCCTAACCAGATATCCATACATGCCTGCCTTCTATTGGATGGTGATCAGGAGTGTGGAAACTCAACAGTTTTCCCCCTTCCCTATTCCTGGGACTCTGAGACCAAATTGTAGCAGACCTACCACTGTCCTTGCTGACATCAGCAAACTCCTGGTGTGTAGGACTCGGTTCCACACCGGGCAATGTATTTACCCTCTAAGCTGTCTGGGAGCTTTATTTCATTCCTTTTAAGTGATGTATTCTATTTCCATTGAGGTCATTTCTGCCCTTTGAGGGGAAAATGGAGTCAATCTTCTCAGGGCTCTACTACTTAAATCCATTCATGTATAAGTACACCTCTCCTGTGTTTCCCAGGTAGTGACTGTCCTCACTGGATGGTCCCTATTAGTATCTGCACCAGTGAAGATGTAAGCTGTGATAATATGAAGGTGTTACTGGACCAGCCAGAGATGACTATCACTGTGAAGAATGTGAAACCGGACCAATGGATAAAGGTAGGTCACCAGAGAGCTTCAGAAGTAGTTTAGGGTATGTATTCTTTTCTACCTTTCAGTTAAATAGACTTTTTCTCTACCCTCTTTAGGTCCTTGCAAAAGGGCAGGCAGGCCTCTGCCAACATTGCTCTTTAATGAACTGCTAGGTGCTCAAGAGAAGCCCAAGTGACTAACCTAATGCGTTGTCTCCATCTTTTCGTGCCTAACTTCCACTCTTGTGTCATTACTTGAAGACATTCTGATAAGATCAGGAATTCTGTGTGCAAAAATGACTCTTTGGTGCAGTGCATTTGAGTCCCAGTGTGCTGCTCCATGGCGTTTGTATCGCCGATCGTCGTCAAACTATCTGTTTGATCTCATCTTTGATGGTTTGAGAAACACGCTGAATGGAGACCTGGCACTAGAGAGAGGAGGAGATCATTGCAGGCTGGATTTTCACATCTCCAAGTGTTGGTTTCATAGCCGCTTTGGTCCGGACAAGTGTGTGGTCCAGTGTTACCCAGGGAAGGGCAAGGAGAGAAATTGCATTCAAAAACAGGGAGCTTTTCAGCATTTTGTTTTTTTTCCTTCTATCACTATTAGTTTAACAAAAAAAAGTACAAGTCATACCAACTGGGATTCCAATTCTGGCCTCTTGAGTTGGGGCCTCATCTCCATTTTTTATTGTGAAAATATTCTCCTGACAGAAATCACAGTGCAGGATTGGAGTGTGTCTAAAAAGTACGTCAGCCATACATGTACAGTTCTCCTTGTTGAAGGTTGTGCTTCAACAGTTGAACAAGAAGTAAAAGATGAGGAACTAAAAATCCTAGAAATCTGGAATGAAAACAGAAAATGCTGGAAAGAGACAGCAGGCCAGTCAGCATCTGGAAAGAGAAAAGATAGGTGAACTTTTTGGGTGTGTGTACCCTTCATCGGACAGTCTCATGAAGGGTACATTCCTGGAATGTCATATTTCAACCCGTGTTTTCTCTTTACAGATGCTATCCCACTGTGAATGTCCAGCATTTTCTGTTCTTAAATTACAGTTGAACAAGATTTTTGCCTAGTCTCCTGCACGACAAATTTCTAGTGTGGATTGAGCTATTTAAGGAGCTGTGAGGTGAGGAGACTCCGTGCTCCTCACGGAACGGGAGGAAAGGCTGGTTTATTCTCGACCATTCTGTAACAGAGTCTCTGGGAGTTGCACCAGTGTAGAAACAGCTGATTGCAGAGCCCAGTTACTTGGGTGTCAACTAACTGTTAACTTTCTTAGCCAGGAAATTGTACGTAATCTTCAAAAATCTGAAGGGGGGAGCAAATGAAACAAAAAGGGGAAGAAACTACACTGACGGATGAGTTGCACTACAGTGTTAAAATGGACATTAAGTACAGACTTCCCCACTGGCTTTGATTGTGGATTCCCAAGTGTTGCTTATTTTAGACTTTGTAAATTCAGTAATTGACCTTCACATTCACCAAACACTTGCTACACTTGTGTTCTTCATGCAGCTTTGTAGTTTGCTTCCTTTGCTGCATCTTAAACTTATCCTGCAAAACGATAAAGCATGAAAGGATAGTTTTGCATTCATTTACATCAAATAATTTTTGGATTGTAATACTGCTAATCTAGAATGTTAATCTCTGACTCTCCCACTGTTTGTGTGCGCCTCTTTCTGTGTATGTGTGTGTGTATTTGTCTCTGTGTGGCTGTCTGTGTCTTTCTTTCTCTGTCGCTCCGACCCGGTGTTTCTCTCGCTCTGCCACTGCCTCTCGCGCTCTGTGCATGTGTCTTCCCCCTCAGTGTATGTGTCTGTCTGTCTATTTCTGTCCCTGTCCCTATTTCTGTCTGTCTGTCTCTCTCTCCATATGTGTCTCTTGTTGTCTATCTCTGTCACTCTTTTTTTTCTCTGTCAATATCACTGTTTCTTGCTTAGTCTGTGTGTCTCTCTTCCCCGTCTCTGTCTTTCTTTATCTCCCCCTTCCCGTGTGTGTGTGTGTGTGTGCGTATCTTTCTCTGTCTCTATTGTGTTCTCTCTCTCTTTCTCTGATATATCTGAGAACACAATGCTTAATCTGTTCTTGAAGAAACCAAGTAAATAAACAGATGGTGCTCTATTCTCTAAACCTCATCAAATGGCTCTGCAGCTACTGCCAAATGGATTTTTAAAAAAAACTCTGGACAGCTTAAACACGCTTCATATCCTAAAAGTCACAGTCAATTTTTTTATGTCCATGTATTTAAGGCTACTTTGCTTCACGTGTTTGGTGACGGCCATAATATGCAATTTACTTGGATGAAATTTGGTGAAATGTCAAACTAATAAACTTGGTAATATTCACATTTGAGAGAAGGATGGCAGTAATGGTATTAGTTGCCTCACTGGTATAATTAAGTTTTTATATGTTTATCTTGGCAAGAGAAGTGACCTTTTAAGACATTTATTTTAGCATCGGGCAGTGATCCATCACAACACTTAATTATTTGGCTATTGGCAATACAGAGACATCAGTCTTAAAAACCACCTGTGTTGGAGACCATCAGTTCGCATCCGTTCTAGTCATAAATTTAGGTTTGAATGTATTGTCAGATCACCCGTCTTGAAACACCACTTAAACCCAGTCCCAGTTGTGGTTGTTGAAAGTCTGGTGACTGTATAAAATCACATTTTTATGGTACATTTGGCACAGTTTGAACTATAACCAGGGGAGTAGGGAGCAACTAGTTACATTGATAATTCTGAGCTTCTCTGGGTCTGCGCACATTTTATAGTGAGGGTAACACCCAAGTAGTGGAACTCCTGTAGCACCAAATTCCTCTGTTTTCTCTCCAGTACCCCTTTCATTGTTGTTCGGATTCAGTTGATCAGTCTGACATCTAAAGTCTGCTTTTCCAGCTCATGAAACTGCCTTGCTTATACTTGGGAAAAATGTCTTCCTTTTACCCTGACTGCTCTTGCCCTTCCTAGAACCCGCTCATCCTCCAGCACAATGACCTGCTCCTTGTTTACTGCTGCACTAATCTGCATTTGCAGATGAATTTATGCCTATTGTTACCCAAATAATGCATATTTGTGCATGAATCCGTAGTCCTTTATTAGGAAACCTGTCCAATCTGGAATAAAAATCATTAATAAATTACTTTAAGAACCTCACCTGCACAAGCAGTGTGCACGATTCAGGTGTTTGTGAACCCCACCCATTTTCTCCTCGGATTACTCTGACCCTAACTGAGGTGGCTCCAGGAGACATGGTTTGCATTGCTTAGTTTCCAAAATGGCTGCTGCGCGAGTCCAGATTTACAGATGAATCTGAGCCTATTGTAGACCAAGCAATGCATGAATTATCCACTAATCAGTTAAACCTGACAATTTATGAATCGTGTGTAAACGGGGAGAGTGAAGGAAACAGGTGGCTCGAAAAGGATGATTGCATTGTTGATGGTTCTGACCTTGATGGCCATCTGATCTGTTAAGAATCTGGTAATACCGTTGCCTCTGTTTAAAGGGTGGGGGTACAACTGTAATGGAACCGTTCAATTCATACTGCCTTGGTAATGCAGTGTTGTGTTTTTAAAATTTGATGTAGATGAGTCTTTGGAACCAACCTTTAGGGTCAGACTTTCCCCTTCCCCGTTGACACGGTGATTAAAGTGAGGCAACTGTATGTATGAAGAATTCCTGATGCAAAAAAGTTATTTTCCCCCTTTCCGCATGAGGGTATCAATCCCTCTCCTGGGGTGGGTGTGCGGCGGGGCGGTCACGTTCATGCTACAGCTGAAGGCTGGTAGGCAGGCACCTGTTTTGTGGTCTATGCCATTGATGCTCTGAGCCTGGCACTGGAAGGTGCACAGAACAATCTGGAGCGGTTTTCATCCGGTCTCTTTGGGGAGTGCCTGGGCTATGCTCATCAGTTCCCCACAGCTGCATTGTTGGGATCAGGAACTCGGCAGAACCATACCTCCCTCAGAGCCGTTTCTAAGTTGATTAATGGGACAGGTAAAGTAGCATCAAACTGGAGAGGTGGTGCTATTACACTGATAACATTTTCAGAGCAATAGGGGTTAACCGAGTTGTTTCATTGCAGCTTTTAGTGCAGTATTAGTGATTTGATTGGGTTGACATTAGCAAGAAAATAATCTTAGTGCATACATTTACTAGGATTCTACTTTACTAGCCCAGGTAACTGTAAGGTAAACCTATCCAATGCACTGCACTACCTGCTTCAAAGAGCAAGGGGGAATGGATGTTCTGGACAAGTAAATATATGCAAATTGCGAGCTCTACGCGAATGTACACGAATCATTCTCTTTGTGCTTTCCTTTTGTTTAAACTTTAGTTGAACCCAGGAACAGTGGGATTCTGTCGCATTCAGTACAGTCCAACAATGCTCGAGAGTTTACTACCCAGTATCCGGAACCTTGCACTCCCTCCTGTAGATCGCCTAGGGCTTCAGAATGACTTGTTTTCGCTGGTAAGTGGGGAGGGACTGGGGAAATGTCCAAGTACAATATGTTGCTCATGTTCTTGAAAATGTGTGCGAATCCGAGCTACAGGAGACTTCTGAAGCACAATTTGAAAGACTTCTGCAGCACCACAATTCTCTTTGCAGCAGCCCAAATGTAATTAATTTTCTTGAAATAAAACAGAACCAACCTTGGTGTCATATTTGACCCGGAAATGAGCTTCCGACCACATATCCGCAGCATAACAAAGACCGCCTACTTGCACCTCCGTAACATCACCCGTCTCTGCCCTTGCCTCAGCTCATTCGCTGCGGAAACCCTCATCCATGCCTTTGTTACCTTCAGACTTGACTATTCCAACGCACTCCTGGCTGGCCTCCCACATTCCACCCTACGTAAACTTGAGGTCATCCAAAACTCGCTGCCTGTGTCCTAACCCACACCAAGTCCCGTTCGCCCATCACCCCTGTGCTTGCTGACCTACATTGGCTCCCGGTTAAGCAGCGCCTCTATTTCAAAATTCTCATCCTTGTTTTCAAATCCCTCTATGGCCTCACCTCTCCCTATCTCTGTAATCTCCTTCAGCCCCACAACCACCCCCCCCCCCCCCCCCTGGAGATATCTGCGTTCCTCTAATTCTGCCCTCTTGAGGATCCCTGATTATAATCGCTCAACCTTTGGTGGCCGTGCTTTCTGTTGCCTAGGCCCTAAGCTCTGGAATTCCCTCCCTAAACCTCTCCGCCTCTCTACCTCTCTTTCCTCCTTTAAGATGCTCCTTAAAACCTACCTCTTTGACCAAGCTTTTGGTCACCTGCCCTAGTTTATCCTTATGTGCATCGGTGTCAAATTTGTTGTCTTAAAATACTCCTGTGCAGCGCCTTGAGACGTTTTACTACGTTAAAGGCGCTATATAAATACAAGTTGTTGTTATGGTCAAAATTCGATTTTCTTCCAAAAAAGTTAATCAAATTCAAGTTAATGGTCATCACCCAAAGTGATTTAGATTTTTTTCCATAAAGAATATTGGCTGGGAGGGAGTCAAAAGTTCAAATGACGAAGAAGTTGTTTGTAATTAAAGTCTGAATGCTAAGATTGGATTGTTTGCTTGTAATCACTCCACAGTTTTAATTTATGAGCCTGCACGGCTGGGTTATGTTATGTTCAGGTTCAGCTGTTGTGTTAATGGTGATTGCTATCTCCATGTCCTTGTTGAATGATAACATCCACAGTGCAAGATTAGTGATTGTGATACTAGTTCTGTGAGTTTAACAAGTTATTAAGAAATGTAATCTATAAATGTAATAATTTATCATTATGAAGTGACAGGTTAGAATAAGGGTCTGCATTAATGGGCGCGAATCATTGTATTTATGCATTTCAAAAGTCTCACATGATCAAAGTTTTTGGGCTAACTGATGTATATCCAAATACATTTACACAAGTATAACAAGTGATGTGTCTCTAGTCACCACATTCAAACGCTTAATGTTCCTCTCTGGTTCCTAAATTGGCTCAAGAGAAACACACACGCATGCTTTGTGGTTTTGTTCGTGCGTTTTAGAAGTTACATATGCTGCAGGTGTTGCAAAATTTAGTTTTCCTTCTCTCTGACAGAGCGCCGGAAAAGTCTGCATGAAGTTGTTTACACTTTGTAAAGATGTGCTGAATATGTTGACATATCCTGTACAGGTTATAGCAATGAGAGGAAGTAGCAGTTTGAATATTGTCTTTTACTTTGAGTGGCAAACCTATTTCTATTCATATCTGTATATGTTATAGTATATACATTAAGATAAGATGAACAACTTATTAATGTGCTCTGAAGCGCAAGATGCATTTCACTTGCAAAGCACTCCTAAATATTCTTTAATATTTTATATCCTTAAAAAAGCTTGAACAATGATTCAGGTTAACAGTCGTGGCCAACTTTGGACAAAAAACAGTCGCCACTTACACAACTCGAAGTCTATCATAGATGTTGCTCGTTTATTTCATGGATCACAATGACTGGATCATTAGGCTTGACATCGAGGAGAACCTGAAAGGAAATGGCTCTCGATTTGAGGGTAAATAGGGTCTTTTATGTTTCACTTATGAGAGCTGAATTAAGCATTTATTCCCTGCATGAATCCTATTTCAAGACCCAGCTCTTGATGTAAGTTCCTACTGGAGAAACTTTGGAAGTCCAGCTCAGCTCCATCAAAATTGCAGGGAAAAACAGGACCTGTGTGTACAAACACACAAGTACAGATGAGGGAGTCCATTCAGCCTATCTAGCTCAAGCTCTAGCTCTCCTTGCACCATCTTAACTGCATCTTGAATTACTGCAGAGATTTTGCCTCCACTGCCCTACCTGCAGACCATTCAGGTATTAATCAATTTTGTGGGAAGAAGTGGTTCCTGTCATCAGCTCTGAACACTTTTTTAACCAGTTTGTACCCATTTCCTCTTATCCTGCAGGTGTGGTTTAACTTGTAGCACTGAGGATTCATTTTCTATTCCGCTTAGTATCTTATCCCTCTAAGTTCACCTCCATTCAATGCTGAAGAGTCCCAAGTTTTCCAACCGTTCCTTGTTACAGTCCTCTGGCACTGAGGATCAACCGCACAATTCTTCTCTCAACAATTCCAAGGCTTGGATCTTTCTTGTACTTTGGTGACCAGAGCTGAATGGAGTACTCGAGATGCAGCCCAACCAGAACACTACACCGCTTCAGTGTGACGACCTCAGATTTATGCTGTCCTGATCTGGCAATCTACTTCATGATTCTGTTCGATTTGCTAACTACTGCTCTACAATGACTGAACACAAGTGTCAAGTCTGCTATCACTCCCAGATCTCTCTCATTCTCTTCCTTAGCTAGTTCAACACCATTATAAAGTAAGCACGTTCCCCTGATCAGTGTTGAATTATATCTGCCATTGTAATGCTCACTTGAAAATATCATGTAGGTCTTCTAACTCCTTAGCTGCTTTGTCAGGCTCTACTACCCCTCTCCACCCCCACTAGTTTAGTATCATATAAAAATTGACTAAACTGAATACAGATCATTTATGCAAATCTGCAACAGTAGAGGCCTCAGCACTGACTCCACAACTATCTAATATGCATCTGCTGTGGAAATGTGATGTTTTTTGGGAGGTGCAGTGGGTTAGAAGCCTAATCTTTCACCTTTTGGATCCGGGATTGAATCCACCTCAGACCAACGGGACGAAAGTTTTTCCTCTCCACTGAGTTTCACAATCCTACATGGTTGGCGTTGGTAACTGAAAATGTCACACTGGAGCAATAAAGGGGTGTTTCTCTGAGGTCAGCCACACCATCATTCTCCCAACACTTCTTCCATGGTCCAGCTTGATGGGACTGCCCTTGTTTGGTGTCCTGCTTACCCATTCAATCATAGCCAGGGCATTACTGGCAATTGCTTCTCTTCCTACTACATGACCATCGCCTTCGGAGTCCCCCAGGGATCCATCCTTGGCCTTCCTCCACCTTCACTTACATGCTGTCTCTTGGCAACATCACCCACAGACATAGGATCAGCTTCCATGTGTACGTTGATGATATCCAGTTCTACATCTCCACCATCTCTGTTGACTCTTCTACTGCTTCTGTGTTGTTAAACTGCTTGTCTGACATCCAGTCGTGGACAAGCTGCAATTTCCTCCAGCTAAACATTTCGAAGAGCGAAGGGATTGCTGTCGGCCTCCACCACAAATTCCATATTCTTGCCACCAACACTCTCCCCTTTCTTGGCCACTGTCTCAGACTGAACCAGACAGCAACCATGCTGTCCTATTTGACCCCTAACCAAGCTTCTGACTGAATATCCTCTCCCATCACAATGACTGCTTGCATCCACTTTCATAACATTGCCCACCTTTGTCTCTACCTCTCACTTACTGCTGCTGAAACCCTCATCGATAACGTTGTCACTTTCAGACTCTCTTACTCCGATACGCCTTTGGCCAGGCTCTCCTCTTCTATCCTCCGTGAACTTTAGATCAACAAGTCAAGTGGGCTAGCTACACTTTTATTTTCTGGTCAGCCTTTTGGTCCAGGCTGGCGTAAGATGAACGAGCTTTGCCTTGCTAGACTGTGCTCCCTCCCCAGACTTAACCAGACTGACTGCACAACTCTCTTATTAGCCACAGTTGCGAGCTGGACATTAAGCATTTGTGCACATGTTTTAATTTAAATGCAAACACTTCATTATAATTAATTGTCAAACCCTCTCTCTGGAGAAATGGTCAAAAACATCTCAACGCAACACCCTCCTTAAAACCTACTTCTTTAACAATGCTTTTGGTCACCCCTCCTAATGGCACCTTTGTTGGATTAATATCCATTGTTCTCCTTACCCTCGGCGTGTTTTGAGACTCTTCTAAGATTAAGTGCAAATTGTTGCACCTGAGGCACACTTCTGGAGCAGACTGAAGGCAGTTTTACTCTGCATTTGGTACGGCCATGCTCTGCATGACCAGAGGAGCTCCTTGATCAAGTGGATAAGTGTTTAATTCTCCAGGACTGACGCTGTCACCTCAATGAGCACATCCTCCTTCGTGGCCCCCCCCCCCCCCACCTGCCTGCTGACGAGTTGAATCTGTCTGTTTGGCAATTGTGTCGCTTGGGTGTGAAACTGCTCTCCAGTTTGAAATGGAGAGACATCTCGCTATTGACAAAGACTTTGGCATACTTGAATCATATGATTATTTCACTTATGTAATAGAAGCTTTAAATTGCTTTCTTGTGACGAGCGTACTGATGAGTTGTTTGTGAAATAATTGGGAGGTTTAACCAAGTAGCAGCTCTTCCCGCTGGCACGTCTCCAAATGGATGTCGCAGTGTTTGCAATCTTAATGCAAAAACGAATTCATGTTAAGGAATACCACGCATTAGGCATGAGATAAAATGCTAATGGTAGCCTTGGTGATAAAGCACATTGGCTCTCTGCTCTGCCACAGAGAGGGTTTCTTGCAATTCTGCCACACACCGAGTTCCCCATCACAACTATGCTGGTTAAGGGAGGCACCAAGTGGTCACCGAGAGGTAGGAAATTCTGAGGCTGAGTCACCTTGGGCTGCCCTTGCACATCTCTGAGCAACGCTGAGGCAAGGGAAAGGGGTTGCTTGTCTATGGTGTCCGGAAGCTTCGGGAAGAGGGTGAAATTTTTATTTTCAAAAAAAATAAACAACTGCGATGTGCTACTCCAAGGAAATTCTCCTCCCATCATCTACATCTGAAGTAACAACATTGCTGAAATTTTGACCGCAATTAGAAATATTTAACTGCGCACACTTAACAGCTGTTTTTATATTTACCCTAAATCAGCCTCTGTACTTTACTCCCCATCTTTTATATATTTCACCAGTTGCTGGGCTCCATTGCTTAACAGATTTTTAAAATTTATTCATTCATGGGATGTGGACGTCACTAGCAAGACAAGCATTAACTGCCCGTCCCTAACTGCCCTTGAGAAGGTGGTGGTGAGCTGCCTTCTTGAACCGCTGCAGTCCTTGTGGGAAAATTATTCCCACAGTGCTGTTAGGGAGGGAGTTCCAGGATTTTGACCCAGCGACGATGAAGGAATGGCGATATATTTCCAAGTCAGGATGGTATGGGACTTGGAGGGGAACGTGGAGGTGGTGGTGTTCCCATGCGCCTGCTGCTCATCCCTCTAGGTGGTAGAGGTCGCGGGTTTGGGAGGTGCTGGCGAACAAACCTTTGCAAGGTGCTGCAGTGCGTCAGTGCGTCTTGTACATGGTACACACTGCACCAGTGGTTGAGAGTGACTGTTGAAGGTGGTGGATGGGGTGCCGATGAAGCGGACTACTTTGTCCTGGATGGTGTCGAGCTTCATGAGTGTTGAAACTGCACTCATCCAGGCAAGTAGAGAGTATTCCATCGCACACTTGACTTGTGCCTTGTAGCTGGTGGAAAGGCTTTAAAAAAAGATGAAATCCATTTGTGTGAAACATCCTGAGCTGTTGGAGCCTGTAAAAACTCACTTCAGGTATCTTGCAATAGACGCGATGTTTTATTTCCCATTTTGATGATTAGTACTTAAAGGAGTTAATATTCTTGTTCAAATATACCCTCAGCTCAGCATTATTCTATCTGCTGTCCTATGTAATCATTCAGTGATCAGTTAAACAAGATTAAGTGAGAAGTAAACATTTAAGTTATCTCTGTTTCCATTTTGAGCACATTTCTGCTTCTGATCAGGGTTGTCCCCAAAATACACTTTTTCCCCAAAGTAGGTGCCATGACTCCACGGTTTCTGTGAAATTGAGTGGAGTGGCCTGCTCTTGCAAAACCTTTATTTTTATAAATGATTTGGACATGGATGAAAGAGGAACAGCATCAAAGTTTGCTGATGCCTAATTAGGAACATTGACAAACTCTGAGGAAGAATGCAGGTGGACAGCGGTTTGAGGGTGGACAATTAGATGGTAGTGCCAGTTCAATGCCAAGGAATGTGAAATCCTGCATTCTGGGGTAAAGAACTGTAAAAGAAAGACTTGTATTTTTATTGTTACTTTTGCGACTTCAGGACGTTCCAAAGTGCTTTACAATTAATGGAGTACTTTGGAATTATGGGAAACGAGGCTGCCAATTTGCCAACATTACAACAGTGACTACAATTCAAAAGTACTTCATTGTCTGTGAAGCGCTTTGGGACGTCCTGAGGTTGTGAAAGGCGCTGTAGAAGTGCAGCTTTGTCCTTTAATTGAGTTCCTGGAAAGTGTGGCCGTTCAACTTGAAGCGCTGTATTGTAACACAGGATGATGTTGTAAATTGACAGTCGGTGGCCAGCTGATCAGGTTGTTGGCTTTAATGAATGATCTGATGAGGTGTCTATTTTGTGTTTTGCAGGCTCGAGCTGGCATTATCGGCACAGTGGAAGTTTTGAAAGTCATGGAGGCTTTTGTGAATGAGCCAAATTACACGGTGTGGAGTGATTTAAGCTGCAACCTGGGGACACTTTCTACCTTATTGTCCCACACAGATTTCCATGAAGAAATGCAAGAATTCGTTGTTGACCTGTTCTCGCACATTGGGCATAAGCTTGGCTGGGACCCTAAACATAGCGAGGGTATGATTCTAAACCCTAATGATTTAAAGATGTTCTCCGCTTAAAGCAACTATCCCTCTCCTTGGATGTTATTTATCCTGTTCAAATTGTATCCAAATTAAAAAGACTGTGCAACACATCTTCACATCAATTTATAACCTGGAGTCACTCTAAACTTTCACACCAGAGTTGAGTGAGTTTGAGCACCTGGTACGGAGGTCCATGCGATACCAAGGAGCTTCCTTCCCTTGGTTAGGGTCAAGGGGGAAGCAGTGGGAAAAGTGACCTTTTATGTCTGTCTTGAATATTGTCTCCTACCATATCGGAATTGGTTATGGGAAATGTCTGAAGGCCCAGCCCTTCTGGCTGGAGAAGACTGGCCTGCACACGGGAGGGGTTAGGAAAATAGAAACATCACTATGATTATTCACCACATTAAGTAGGTCAGTAATACTCAGGAGTGTAAATAAAAGTGTTCAAGTCAAAGACTGATACTGGTGTACACCAGCCGAAGGGTGAGGATTTTAGCTCATGTTGATATTACATAGGAATACATAGGAACAGGAGTCGGCCATTTAGGCCCTCGAGCCTTTTCGGCCATTCAATGAGATCATGGCTGATCTATGACCTAACTCCATATGTTATGGCTGCTGATGGTGTAGCATTTGACTTAGGGGTGGGTGTCTGGTTCAGGTGGGTGAACGAATACAGATAAGCGGGGGTGGTGGGGGGAGGAGGAGGAGGATGATACGCAGACAAAGATGGTCTTGCCACAAAGCAGGTGCACCTTGTCTTCAACCAGCAGAGAGATTGTCGCCACAGAAGTTTGTGGCTTAATCACTCGCCCTCCTGGCTGAAAGTGACTTTTAGAAAAAACCTTTTGGAGGCAGTGAAGATGTGCCTCGTTTCAGTTGATAATGGAGTGACATTGAAAGTGCACACGGAGAAGGCTGCTGCCTACATTACCCTGTGCTGTTGAAGAGCTTTGTATGGAGGTAAGGGCCTTCGTGGGATTGGGGATGGATACGTAAAATTGGAGAATTGTTCACTTTAACTTGATGCAAGAGCTTTTCTGACCAGGATGATGGATGCACAGCTCACCCTGTTACAGCATTATCTTGGTTATACAACTACTAAATGTTAGCTTTTGACTTTGTTTATATTTTATACATTGACCTATGGCAGGGGTTCCCAAACTGTGGTAGGTGTGGGGGGTACACGAGACATCTGAGGGCTACGCGGGAGAAATTGTCTGATGTTGGATTTTATTTATTGCATGTTTATAATAGGCTATTCAGACGAAGCTTTGAAGTTCAGTGGGAATTTGTTGTATAAAGTAGTTCATTTACTTCAAGGTGTACCAATGTACAATGTTTGGGAATTAAATGGGATTAAAATATTAAACGTGTATGCTGTATTATAAAGGGAGTGGTAACAGGGCACTTAAAAATCATATGATTAGGCAGAGTCAGCATGAAAGGGAAATCTTGTTTAACAAATTTGAGTTTTTTGAGGATGTAGCTAGCAGGGTAGATAAAGAGGAACCAGTGGATGTAATATATTTGGATTTCCAAAAGGCATTCGATGAAGTGCCACATAAAAGGTTGTTACGCAAGATAAGGGCTCATGGGGTTGGGGGTAATACAGTAGCTTGGATTAGAGGATTGGTTAACGGACAAAAAACAGAGAGTAGGGATAAACTGGTCATTTTCCGATTGGCAGGCTGTAACTAGTGGGGTGCCGCAAGGATCAGTGCTTGGGCCTGAGCTATTTACAATCCATGTCAATGACTTGGATGAAGGGACTACGTGCAATGTTTCCAAGTTTGCTGACGATACAAAGCTAGGTGGGAAAGTAAGCTGTGAAGAGGACACAGAGCCTGCAAAGGGATATAGAGAGCTTAAGTGAGTGGGCAATAAGGTGGCAGATTGAGTATAATGTGAGGTTATTCACTTTGGTAGGAAGAATAGAAAAACAGAATATTTTTTAAATGGTGAGAAACTATTAAATGTTGGTGTTCAGAGAGATTTGGGTGTCCTAGTACAAGAAACACGAGAGTTAGCATGCAGGTACAGCAAGCAATTAGGAAGGCAAATGGCATGTTGGCCTTTATTGCAAAAGGGTTGGAGTACAAGAGTAAGGAAGTCTTGCTACAATTGTACAGGGCTTTGGTGAGACCACACCTGTAGTACTGTGTACAGTTTTGGTCTCCTTATCTGAGTAAGGACATACATTTCTTAGAGGCGATGCAATGATGATTCATTAGATTGATCCCTGGGATAAGAGGGTTGTCTTATGAGGAGAGATTGAGTAGATTGGGCCTATACTTTCTGGAGTTTAGAAGAATGAGAAGTGATCTCATTGAAACATAAAAGATTCTGAGGGGGATTGGCAGGGTAGATGGTAAGAGGTTGTTTCCCCTAGCTGGAGAGTCTAGAACTAGGGGGCATAGTCTCAGGATAAGGGGTCAGCCATTTAGGACTGAGATGAGGAGGAATTCCTTCACTCAGAGTTGTGAATCTTTGGAATTATCTACCCCAAAGGGCTGTGAATGCTGAGTCTTTGAGTGTATTCAAGGCTGAGATAGATCGATTTTTGCACTCATGGGGAATCAAGGGATATGGGGATTGGGCGGGAAAGTGGAGTTGAGGTCGAAGATCAGCCATGATCTTATCGAATGATGGAGTAGGCTCGAAGGGTCGCATGGCCTACTCCTGCTCCTAATTCTTATGTTCTTATGCTAGGGGTACATGGGCAGCTAGTAGATCTGGAAGTGGGTACACAATAAGTAAAGTTTGGGAACCTCTGACCTAAGGGATACTGAACTGAACATTATTGTAGGAGCAAGTACTATCCATATTTAAGTTTCCTATTAAAAATGTGCTTCCCTTTTGGTTTGGAGGAGACATGAATATTCATTGCTCTGATATTAACCAACCCTGGATAGTCAGGATATTTCTGACTCAATTGTTCACACTCTGCTGACACCAACCATGGGCTCAGTCGGTGAGTACCTACAATGAAAAACGCAACCGTATAATGGGCCTATTAATGATGGACTACAATAAGAAATGGCAGACTTGTTAAATAAGTACTATGCATCCATTTTCACACTGGAGGAAGAGGACAAAATACCAGCAGTACAGAGGAACCTAAAAATAAGTCAAGGTGTAGAATTTAGTGGATTTAATATAAACAAAAAATGATAATGGAGAAAATAATGGGATTTAAGATAGACAAATCTCCAGAGCCTTATGGTTTCCCCAGGGTAGTGAAAGAAATAGGTGGTAAATTGCAGATCTGTTAGTCTTAATTTTCCAAAGCGCTCTAGATTCAGGAATTGGGCTTTTGGATTGGAAAATTGCAAATGCCATTCCAAGGGAGGGATGCAAACATCAATTGTGGGGAAGTTACTGCAATTTATCAGTGACAGAGTGACTGAGCACTTGGGCAGATATCAGTTGATCAAAAAGCGTCAGCATGGATTTGTGAAGGGTAGTTCATGTTTGACTAATCTAGTTAAATTTTCCAAGCAGATCAGTAGCATGGTGTATGGGGGAGTGTCAATGCGTGTTGTCTATATGGACTTCCAGAAGGCTTTTGATAAGATTCCGCACAAGAAATTATTAGCAAAAATGAGGGCACATGGGATTGGAGTTAACCTTGTGACATGGGTGGTAATTGGTTGGGAGGCAGGAGTTGGAGAGTAGGATATAGGGTTCATTCTCTGATTGGTGGGATGTGATGTTCCCCAGGGATCTGTACTGGGGCCTCAGCTTTTCACCATATATATTAATGAATGAGATGAAGGAATAGAGAGTTGTATATCCAATTTTGAAAATGTCATTAAGTTAGAAGGCACAGTAAGTTGTGTTGATGGGAGGAGGAAGTTACAAAGAGATGCAGACAGACTAACTGAGTGGGCCAAACTATGGCAGATGGAGTTCAATGCGGGGGAAGTGTGAGGCCACCCACCTTGGATCTGAGAATGATAAATCAGAATACTTTCTTAATGGTGAGAGACTCTGAGCTGTGGAGGAACAAGGGGATTTAAGTGTCCATATAAACAAATCACTAAAAATAGTGCACAGGTACAAAAAAGTAATCAGAAAGGCTAATGGCATGCTGTCCTTTTGTCTCAAGGGGGCTGTAATTCAAAGGTGAGGAAGTGATGCTTCAGTTGCACAGAGCCTTGGTTGGACCCCCATCTGGAGTAACTGCATTCAGTTTTGGGCACCACACCTCAAAAAGATATTTTGGCCTTGGAAGGGGTGCAGCACAGATTCACCAGAATGATACCAGGGCTTAAAGGGTTAAATGATGAGGACAGGTTGTGTAAACTTGGCTTGTATTCCTTTGAGTTTGGAAAGTTGAGGGGTGATCAAATCAAGGTACTTAAAATGATTTAAGGATTCGATAGGGTAGCTACAGCAAACTATTTCTCTGGTGGGTGAATCCAGAACAAGAAGTCATAATGTTAAATTTTGAGCTGGGCCATTTGGGAGCAAAATCAGGAAGCACTTTTTCAGGGTAGTGAAAATCTGGAGCTCACTTCCCCCAAAAGGCTGTGGGTGCTGGGGGTCAATTGAAATTTTCAAGACTGAGATGGGTAGATTTTTGTTGGGTAAGGTTATCAAGGGATATGGGACAAAGGTGAAGTAAATGGAGATGCGATACAGATCAGCCATGATCTAATTGACTGGTGGAACAGGCTTGAGGGGCTGATTGCCCGACTCCTGTTCCTATGTTCATATTCTGGTATTTAATTTAAGAATTAATGGCAGCTTTTAATCACTATTCAACAACAGCTTGTATTTGTATCGTGCCTTTAAGATAGAAAGGGTGCTTCACAGAGGAGACACCGACACTGAGCAGTGGTAGAAGAGTTGACAAGGTGACCAAAAGCATAATCAAAAAGATAGGTTATGAGGAAGCTTTTAAAGGTGGGAGTGAAGTCGAAAAGCAGAAGGAGTTGGAAAGTTACGTGGAGTAGGGTTAGGAAGACCGTTTAGTAGGGGCAAGATGTCAGAAGGCTGCGCCACCAATAGTAGAGTTGAAGGAGGAGGAGAGACAGAAGAATACAGGCTTTGGCAGAGGGCAAGGTCATGGAGGGACTTGTAACAAAGATTTTGATTTTGAGATGTTGTGGGGCAGGGAGCCAATGCAGGTCAGCAGAGATGGGAGTGATAAGCGAGTGGAACTTTGTGTGGAGCAGGATGCTGACAGCAGAGTCCCAGGTGAGTTGGAGGTTGTGTAGAGTGGAGCTCAGGAAGATGTTGGAAAAATTGATTCTGGAGATTAGGAAACTGAACACTGGTTTCAGTAGCAGTGGGATAAGAGTGAAGGCGTGCAATGGTGGGAAGATGGAATTAAATGGTCTTGATTGTGAATAGAATTTCAAGCTCAGTTCAGGGTTGAACAGGACCAGGAGGTTATCCACCTTTGGTTCAGCCTGAATAGCTAGCCAAAAAAAGGATGGAGTCAAGAGCAAGGTTCTGGAGTTTTTAACCAGGAGTCGAATAAGATGGATTCAACAATACCTTGCATTTATATAGCACCTTTAATGTAGAAAAGTGTCCCAAGGCACTTCAAAGGCGTATTGGAAAAAATAGATCCCATGCCAAAGAAGTGAGATATTAGGAGGAGTTACCAAAAGCTTGGTCAAAGAGGTGAGTTCTAAGGAAAGCCAAAAAGGAGGCAGGGGGCTGTAGGGATGGAATTCCATAGAGTGGGGTTCAGGCAGCTGAAGGCACAGCTGCCATTGGTGGGCATAGGGGGAGGGGTGGGTGCATAAAAAGCTGGGTTCAGAGGACTATGCATCAAAAATGCAGGTCAATTTTAAACTAAAATGAGTGAGTTACTGTTGATGAGAGTTAGCATGTATGTCCCAAACAACTGTTGGCCTTTATAGCTAGGGAAAGTGCAACATTCCATGACCAATTCTCCCAATTTCTACGTTTA
The DNA here is from genome assembly GCA_030390025.1 of Squalus acanthias. Taxonomy (NCBI): domain Eukaryota; kingdom Metazoa; phylum Chordata; class Chondrichthyes; order Squaliformes; family Squalidae; genus Squalus; species Squalus acanthias. Next base: position 5,080,249 of record CM059437.1, on the reverse strand, counting down.
ACATATGATGAGCAATTTGCTGCCAAAGTATTGCAATTTTCCACAAGAAATCTCTGGCAGTAAAATACTGAATTGTTTGCACTTGGATCCAATCAATTGTCCCCGCTATAACGCAAGTTAAAACACACAGTGGTGTTTGATTCATATAGACTGTTGAAAAGAGGATGGAGAATATTAGCAGTGAACTGCACGCAAAGCTCTCTTGGGGAGACTCTCTAATTGACAATCCTGGAGCTGCCAATGTGGCTGTTTGTGGTGAATAAATCTGAACAAATAAGTTCTGGGGATGATTAAATTCATGTCTGCGGTGTTTTCGTTCTTGATTTACCTACAAGTACTTAATTGATAAATATGCATTTTAAAGGCTTTGTGTGTGTGTGTTCTGTAACCCAAGTTACATGAGGCTCTGCCAAGGAAAGCTGACCGTTTATAATTTTAAAAAATTCCCGGCTAAATATTATTTCAGTGTGCTGTGCTATTTATAACACTTGTGCAGAAAGACTATACAGTAGGGTATGGTAACCTCATGATTATGATACTGGGCTAATAACCCAGAGGTTGTGAATTCAGATTCCACCGTGGTAAGTTGTGAATTTGAATTCAATAAATCTGGTAATTTGTGGGCTGGCACCAGAAAAATTATTGTCATAAAAAAAGCCAACTGGTTCACTGCTTCAGGGAAAGGCCCCTGCCCACCTCCATGCAGTCTGGCCTATATGTGACTCCAAACCCACACTACATGGTTGACTCTTAATGCTCTTGGGTCAACTAGGGATGGGCAGAAAATACTGCCGTGCCAGTGTTGCCGACATCCCAAGAATACACTTTTTAAAAACAAAGTAAATTCTTCCTCTTCCTCTTCTCTTCACCTCCCCCTCCCGCCACCTCTCCAATTTAGTTGACGTATATGGTGTATATTTGGTGCATTGTGACTGTATTTGCATCTAGTTTTTTTTTATTTGTTCATGGGATGTGGGCGTCGCTGGCAAGGCCAGCATTTATTGCCCATCCCTAATTGCCCTTGAGAAGGTGGTGGTGTACAACTGAGCTTGCTTGGCCATTTCAGAGGGCAGTTAAGAGTCAACCACATTGCTGTGGGTCTGGAGTTACATATAGGCCAGACCGGGTAAGGATGGCAGATTTCCTTCCCTAAAGGACATTAGTGAACCAGCTGGGTTTTTACGACAATCCGATAGTTTCATGGTCACCATTACTGATACTAGTTTTGTATTCCAGATTTATTTAATTTATTTAATTAACTGACTTTCCCTAGCTGCTGTGGTGGGATTTGAATTCACGTCTCTGGACCATGAGTCCAGGCCTCTGGATTACTAGCCCAGGAACATAACCACTATGCTACCGTTCCCATAAGCCATATTGTTTTTTTACACATTCTCAGTACACACTAGAATTGTTTGGGCATCTGGGGTAAGCCAATTTGAACTCTCATTATTTAAAAAAAATAATCCGCCATTGAGTGTCTCCTGTGTTGAATTTGTGTCCCAGGTCACCTAGACGCACTCCTGAGAGGCTTGGTCCTGGGAAAGTTGGGAAAGGCTGGGCACCAACCAACGATAGAGGAAGCAAGGCGCAGGTTTAAGGATCATGTTGAAGGAAAACACGTCTTGTCTGCCGATCTACGAAGTCCTGTAAGTTTGGGTTCCTTTAATGTTTCGAGGGTTGCTTTTGTGCAGCTTTCCTTTCATTTTATTTACATGGGGAGAAGAATGCGACAAAAATGAAGAAATTTTGTCTAGGACTTCTTTTGGTATCAGCTTCTTGAGTTCTGTTTTGGTTAAATAAGTTTAAAAACAACCTTCACTCACAGAAATCATGCCCCAACTTAACTCAATAGATTGTTATCATGATATTTGGTTGATTATTGGGCAGTTGCTTGAAGGAGAAAGTAAGTCCAAATATGTGTCTGAGTTGGAGCCTCTGCTTGGTTCTGGTCTCTGTTTAGGAGGTATTTGTTAGGCTCCCCTTCTCACATCAAGGAGTTTGCCTAGGGCTATCAAACAGTCAAGAGTCTGTCTGTAGTATTTGAAGCGAATCTATATGAAACTTCCAAAATATGTTGGCAAACCAAGATACTTCTCTAGTTAATGAAAAAGAGGAAAAAAAAGTAATTATAAGATACAACTATCATTGAAGTTGTGAACTGTTTATTGTCAATTACATTGAGGAGCAGGCTAGGCTTCCCAATTGCTGTAAATATATATATATATATATAATGTTACTGGTTATTTAAGGAGGGAGGGAGAGAGAAACCAGATAACTACAGACCTGTCAGTTTAGCATCAGTTGTGGGGAAGTCACTGCAGTCTGTCATCAGAGACAGAGTGACTGAGCATTTGGACAAGTATCAGTTGATCAGCGAGTCAGCATGGATTTGTGAAGGATAGGTCATGTCTGACTAATCTAGTTTCATTTTTGAGGAGGTCACTACCACAGTGGATAAGGGAGTGTCTATTGATGTTATCTGCATGGACTTCCAAAAGGCATTTGATACGATTCCGCACAAGAGATTATGAACAGAAATTAGTGTGTGCGGAATTGGAGAGAACCTTGTGACCTGGGTCGGTAATTGTTTGGGAGGCAGGAGACAGAGAGTAGGGATAAAGGGTTCATTCTCTGATTGGCAGGATGTGACAAGTGGTGTTACCCAGGGATCTGTACTGGGGCCTCAGCTTTTCACCATAGATATTCATGACTTGGATGAAGGAATAGAGATTGATATAGCCAGGTTTGCAGATGACAGTTAGGAGGCACAGCAAGTTAGATGGATGGGAGCTGAAAGTTACAAAGGGACGTAGACAGACTAAGTGATTGGGCAAAACTGTGGCAATTCGAGTTCAATGAGGTAAAGTGTGAAGTCATGCACTTTGGATCTGAGAGTGAAAAATCAGAATATTTTCTTAATGCTGAAAGACTAGGAGTTGTGAAGGAGCGAAGAGATTTAGGTGTCCTAATCGCTAAAAGCTAGTGCAGAGGTACAAAAAAAGTAATCAGAAAGCCTAATGGAATGTTGGCCTTTATCTCAAGGGGGTTGGAAGTGAGGAAATGATGCCTCAGTTGTACGGAGCCTTGGTCAGAGCCCATCTGGAGTATTGTGTTTGGTTTTGGGCACTATACTTCAGGAAAGATGTATTGGCCTTGGAAGGAGTACAGCGCAGATTTACCAAAATGATACTAGGCTTAAAGGGTTAAATTATGAGGACAGGTTGTGTAAACTTGGCTTCTATTCCCTTTACTTCACCTGACGAAGGGGCAGCAGCTCCGAAAGCTTGTGATTTCAAATAAAACTGTTGGACTTTAACCTGGTGTTGTGCGACTTCTCACTTTTGTCCACCCCAGTCCAACACCGGCATCTCCGCATCTATTCCCTTGAGTTTAGAAGGATGAGGGGTGATGTAATCAAGGTGTTTAAAATAATTAAGGGATTGAACAGGGTAGATAAAGCAAAACGATTTCCTCTGGTGAGGGAATCCAGAACAAAGAGGGCATAATCTTAAAATTAGAGCTAGAACATTTAGGAGTGAAATCGGGAATCTCTCTTTCTCCCAAAGAGTAGTGGAAATGTGGAACTCGCTCCCCCAAAAGGCTGTGGATGCTGCATCAATTGAAATTTTCAAGCTTGAGATTGATCGATTTTTGGTTAGGCAAGGGTATCCAGGGATATGGAACAAAGGAGGTTAAATGGAGTTGAGGTGCACATAAGCCGTGATCTGATTGAATGGTGGAACAGGCTCAAGGGGCTGAAGGGCCTGCTCTTGTTCCTATGCTGCTATTTGGTTGTCCTATTACTGTTGTGGTTTAGTAGCTGTCCCATTAAATCTAATCATAGAATAATGAAGGAGTCGACGAATGTGTCTCAGTTGTTATAGGTGCGCTGATGGCAGAAGAGCCCAATCCTGGACGTCAATGTCCAGCGGTCTGGAGGCCTCGCGCAGCCGGCGCACTGGCTTTTAAACTGCGCATGTGCGGAAATTTGAATGGGCCATGCAGCCCGTTAAAGGACCTGCGCACCCAAAAAAAATTAGAGGGAACATTGCTGGACGTACATGTACGGCCACCCATGTCGCATTGAAAGTCAGATTAGGCGGATAGATGAGTTGCCTTGCATCCCAGCGCTTGGCACACTGATCTCGCAATCTCGCAGTCTCAAATCGATTCGAACCGACTCGGCAGACATGCTGCCATTGTCAGTCGCTGCTTGTGTTTTCCCAGGTTGTCGGGGTCAATATTGCAAGATTTCAAGGTGGCCTTTAATGTGTCTTTATAGCATTTCATCTGCCCACCTCTCTTGCAATATCCGGACTGCAGATCACCATAGGCTTTGGGAATTCGAGAATCAGGCAGGTCAACAACCTGTCCAGACCAACGCACATGGACTTCATCGAATAATAGCAGTTTTTTTTAAAAAAAGGACTAGAGTTCAAATGCTTGTCTTCAGCTTATTCTGATAGTGTCGCACAATGGTCACAGGTTTGAGAGAGAGAGATAATTCAGACTTAAACAATGTTATGTGATTGGTTCAGTTTGTATTTGTTCGTTTTTGAATTTGAGGGGTCAGATATTCAAAATCCAGGAAGTCCAAGTAACACTATTCTGGGATATAAAAATAAGATTATTCTGTTTAAATCAGGGGCATTTGGAAAATCCCACTAGAGAAAGCAGTTTAACACCTGAGAAGCAACAAGTCAGTACTGGCAGTTTAATATTCCTGAGCGAGAGCAGAAAGACTGTTATTTGCAAAGGATTAGCTTGGTTCTTAGAATTGTGATATTTTTATTATTTTGTCTACTTGAGGAGTTAGACTATATTTTGACTGTTTCTTATGTGCATGTTCATTTTTATTAACAAATCAATTCACTTGATATTTTAAACTTAAAACAAGGTCTGATGTGATGCTCTATTGCTTTCAAGGACTGGAGTGAGATCTTATGAAGGCCTAAGTCCAGTAGCTAAAAGCAATTTCCAGACAGGGTTTGCTGTGCGTTTCCCAGGTGCATTACCGAAAGCTTACCTAGATCTCGAGGCAAGGGAAGACACTCTCAAAGGTACGAGAAGTTAGATCTCAGCCATGAGAGTGATCTAAGCTGCAATAATTTAGTGGAAGAAGGTTTTTAAAAAAAAAAAGACCCAAAAACGTAACTGTTTAATAAACTTGTTAGGCAGCTAACACCTAAAACAAGGTCTACTGTCATGTTATGCTGCCATCTTCTGAAGAGCAGGAGGATCCCACGGAGGCATGGGATAGAATCGTTAGATGAAGTAATCTAAAAAAGGATTCTCTTTGTTATCTTGGGCACACTACCATATTTTACCTTGATATCAGGGCAGGTGAAACCACTGACGGGCTTAGGGAGTTAGGACTCGCCGATGAGAGAAATCTAATCTGAGACAGTAAAAAAAAAAAAATCTAAGGGTTAATAACGCTAACTCTCCACGACTTCAAAAGCTTCGTCTTCGATCACCTCCCCATGTCCTCCTCCTCCTTCTGTTCAGCATCCATTTTTGCCTCTGAAGCAGTATGGCATTAATTGCGTTTAAAAACGCTATAGAACGGCAATTTATTTTGTCACAAGCTCTTGTTCAAGCTGTGCACCAGTGTAAATTGTCAACCTCAATTGGATTTTTAATTAATAAATTAAAAAAATATATATATAGTTTTGTGGTTCTGGGGTTGTTCTCCTTTAGAGCAGAGAAGGTTAAGGGGAGAATTAATAGAGGTGTTCAAGAATCATGAAGGATTTGGATAGAGTAAATAAGAAACTGTTTCCACTGGCAGGAGGGTCGGTAACTAGAGGAAACAGATTTAAGATAATTGGCTAAAAGAGCCAGAGAGGGAGATGAAGAGAATTCATTTTACACAGCAAGTTGTTGTGATCTGGAATGTGCTGCCTGAAAGGGTGGTGGAAGCAGATTCAATGATTTTCAAAAGGGAATTGGAAAAATACTTGATGGGGAGACAATTGCAGGGCTATGGGGGAAGAGCGGGGAGAGTGGGACTAATCGGTTAGCTCTTTCAAAGAGGCAGCACCGGCAGAATGGGCCTGCCTGTAAGACTCTATGAATCTCCTATTCAATGCGAAAATATTCCTGTTGGTGATCGTGAGGGTTGATGGAAGCTGTGATTTTGACACATTAATTTTTTGCTATCATTTTGTGAAGCACTGCTTCACTCAGTCCCTTGAGTTACTGCAATGAGCACCACTAAGATGTTCACACAAGGTGTTAAAGGTGTTTCTGACGTCTGTAATGCCAGCTTACAGAAATAATCTGTCGATCATAAGGAACTTTTATATTTAGCATATATAATAAAAGGAAAGTCTTATGAAACTGATTAACTTATTAACAGCGTCGGAATAAACGCGCAGCGTCGGAATAAACGCGCAATAGGCTAATAATCTAGACTAGTGCGGAGATGGAGCCTTGTTCGGTCTGTCTTGATTGCTGCAGTAAATGAATAGGGCCCACTTCTGCTCTGAAGGATTAAAGCTCGCTTCACTTAAAGGTCAACGCAAGGTGAATCAGAAAAGACTCAATCTAGGTTTCAGTTAGGTCGCATTGAAACATTTTATTTTACATTTCATATACCCCCCCCCCCCCCCCCCCCCCCGAAATTATGTAATGCTGTGTCATTCCATGTGTTGCTGCTTGATAAAATTTGGGCATGTTTCTGGAAGATTCCGTCCCATTGATCACTGCCGATCTAATTTGTGCTTTTGTTGCCATGAGCCAATCAGAATTGCGTTATTGATGGCTTCCTGTCGATATGGTAAAATTTTGAAGGAAGAAGTTGCAAAATTCAGCTGACTTTATGAAGCTCTCTTTTTCTGTTCAGCTTTTCCCAAGAGAGTATTGCTGCCATTCCCTCCCAGTCACACACTCATTCTGTACAGTCGATATAAAAATGATTCATCCTCTGAGTTGTGACACCCACACTTGTTCAATAAAAATGGTTCCTTGTTTAACGTGCACTGTCTGTAGTCACTCTGGAAAGGGATCGAAGTATTTAATTGTGCCATTCACCTGGGTTAAAATAATTGGTTACCTTGTACAGGAAAAAGCCCTTTTTTTTTGTTTAACTGTGTTTTCTGGTAATGTTTTGTACTCCAGGTGAGAGATCAGTTTTGGAAAAGGGAAACATTTGCACCCATTTTGCATCAAGCACAGGTTAAGTATAGATGCAGGGTGACGCTTTTTTTCTCTTCCGTCCCAACAATGTGCCTGAACCCAATCTTTTTTTTAAAAAGCACTGCCTGCTACACCAAATATCCTTGTGACCTCTGCACTTCAAAACCTCTTGCTATCCCTTTTCGTGTACCAGTGCAGGGCTGCCTTGCTTTATTGGTAACTGTTGGCCGACTTGGTGGCGGGTCCAAGTCCAACACTTCTCTCTTTCCCTGTATGTTACCCTTTCTCCACCGATCCCACAGAGAGCATTACTTATTAGCATCCCTTCAACCAACAGTTTCACTTCTCTGAACAAAAAGCAAAATACTGCAGATGGTATCACTTCTATAATCGGCACGGACTACCAGGCTAAAGTTGTGATTCGAATGTATGGGATTTTGTTTGTGTGTGCAAGAGTTGGAAAATACTCTCTTTATATTGTAGCACTGCCACTGCACACGGGCTGATGCTGATTGTGATAGAAATGGAACGGCTGAAGTTCCTCCTTCAGCATGGAGACTCATCTAAAGAGGGGGTTTAGCATTGGATAATGCCGGCTACCACTCCAGTGCAGTGCTGAGGGAGTGCTGCACTGTCTGAGGTGCCGTCTTTGGGATGAGATGTTGAACCGAGGCCTTGTCTGCCCTCTCAGGTGGACATAAAAGATCCCACGGCACTATTTTGAAAAAGAGCAGGGGAGTTCTCCCCAGTGTCCTGGCCGATATTTATCCCTCAATCAACATTTCTAAAACAGGTGATCTGGTCATTATCACATTGCTGTTTGTGGGATCGTGCTGTGTGCAAATTGGCTGCCGCGTTTCCTTGCATTACAACAGTGACTACACTCAAAGTACTTCATTGGCTGTAAAGCGCTTTGGGACGTCCAAAGGTTGTGAAAGGCGCTATTTAAATGCAAGTCTTTCTTTGCGATTTTGGTTCAGACCAGGAGTGGACTTTCAGCCGACCTATAACGTCCGTCTGCTGATTGCCTTTACAGACCTTTCCCCTGGCATATGGGAAGGTTGGTGACCATAAACTTGATCACAAACGCAAGTTGGAAGCAACTGTGCCCACATGAACTTGCACAGCAACAGTTACTGGTGTGGCCATCTGTGCTATGAAATTTGCCCTGCACTGTGGAGAGAGTAAGTTCCAGAGCACTCGCAGTCTATCGAAGCACAGTGTGACTGTTCTCCAGAATTCATTCTCGGGGAATGTAGCATGATGTGTGGGAATGTTCTTTTGCTCGCTACATTCTTGGTGGAAGTGTAACTCTTGCAGATAGTTCATCCCCTCAACAGCCCATTAGAACATAATTTCTAACCTCTAACCTCTGCAGCTATCTTGTTTGGGTGGGATTCGTTGTTTCTCTCTCTTTCGTGTGGTGAATCTGCTCCCATACCAATGTGGCTGAAAACTGGGTGCTGGGAGGTGACGGAAGTGCCATTTGTAGCACTGCACTATCGGTGAGGCATTGAGCTGCAGTTTTTTTTTGGTAGCATCCATAACATCACGCACATTTCAGGGGTATCATAGAATGGTTACAGCACAGGAGGAGTCCATTCGGCCCATCGAGCCTGTGCCGGCTCTCTGCAAGAGCACTTCAGCTAGTCCCACTCTTTCCCCTTAGCCCTGCAAATCTTTTTCCTTCAGGTACTTATCTAATTCCCTTTTGAAAGCCACGATTGAGTCTGCCTCCACCCTTTCAGGCAGTGCATTCCAGATCATAACCACTCGCTGTGTAAAAGAAAAAAAAAAAAAAGTTTTTCACACGTCGCCTTTGGTGGTTCTTCAATCTGTGTCCTCTGGTTCTCGACCCTTCTGCCAATGGGAACAGTTTCTCTCTATCTACTCTGTGCAGACCCCTCATTTTGTCTGTACACGTATTTCTTTTTTTTAAAATCTTGCACAAGTAATTCTATTGATCACAGTCAGCTGATCTCCATCGGGGTAGTCATAGAGGTACCACAAATTAGGCTAGGTGAGGGAGAAGAAAGTCAGTCACTGACCACAGTCCAGTGACCCTTGTGGTGGACATTGACATTGAGGACAGGTTGCGGGTACCCCTGCAGTTGGATAGCCTGCAGACACTGACGCTCAAGGCCACTTTGGTGACGTACCAGAAGGCACCTTGCACCCGGGTAACAGTGCCATGGCAAAGAATCAACACCTTAAGGTGAGGGGTGGTGGGGGGGGAAAAGAGTACCAGTCTCGTGATGCCAGACGTTTTAAAAAGCCCGAACGCCAGCCTTATTCCCCTTTCTCTGGGCAGTAGTGCATCATTTGCTAGTGAGTGTTTTCCTTTCTCTCGTCTGGTTGACTTATCAGCTGGGCTGTAAATCAACGTGAGCAGGGGAAGCAATGGGTTTAAGCAAACTGTTACGTTATGGAGTGGACACTACACGTAGGGCAGTAGATGGTGAGCACCAAGTTACAAGCCAGAACCTCAACAGAGTGACCCTGACTGATCAGTGACTTCACAGGCAGTGTGAATGAAGATTAAGCAGTTCAAAGCATCTCTGTGGCTTTCAGCTTGAATGACTACCTTCAACTTCAAGTTATTTATAGTGTGGATTTTTTTTAAAAACCTATACAGAGGATATCGCTGGGGAAGTGTGTGATGGTACAAACATAAAATGCTAACCTAGCTCTCAAATCTAATCCTATGGGGTTTCTGTTTGAACTATTTGGGGGTGGGGGTAAAGTTTCATGACTTTATCTTTCCGTCTTTCGGATGAGACGTTAAACCGAGGCCCCATCTGCCCTCTCGGGTGGACGTAAAAGATCCCATGGCACTATTTCAGAAGAGCAGGAAAGTTCTCCTGTGTCCTGGCCAGTATTTATCCCTCAATCAACATCACTAAAACAGATTATCTGGTCATTATCACATACAGCAACAACAGCTTGTATTTATATAGCGCCTTTAACGTAGTAAAACGGTCCAAGGTGCCTCACAGGAGTATTATGAAACACAAAATTTGACACCGAGCCACACGGAGAAATTAGGGCAGATGACCAAAAGCTTGGTCAAAGCGGTAGGTTTTAAGGAGCGTCTTAAAGGAGGAAAAAGTGGTGGAGAGGCGGAGAGGTTTAGGGAGGGAATTCCAGAGCTTGGGGCCCAGGCAACAGAAGGCACGGCCACCAATGGTTGAGCGATTATAATCAGGGATGCTCATGGGCAGAATTAGAGGCGCGCAGATATCTAGGTGGGGGGGGGAGTTGGGGTACTTGCGGGGCTGAAGGAGATTGCAGAGATAGGGAGGGGCGAGGCCATGGAGGGATTTGAAAACAAGGATGAGAATTTTGAAATCGAGGCGTTGCTGAACTGTGAGCCAATGTAGGTCAGCAAGCACGGGTGATGGATGAATGGGACTTGGTGTGAGTTAGGACATGGGCAGCCGAGTTTTGGATGACCTCAAGTTTACGGAGGGTAGAATGTGGGAGGCCAGCCAGGAGTGTGTTGGAATAGTCAAGTCTAGAGGTAACAAAGGCATGGATGAGGGTTTCAGCAGCAGATGAGCTGAGGCAGGGGCGGAGACGGGCAATGTGACAGAGGTGGAAATAGGCGGTCTTAGTTATGCCGCAGATGTGTGGTCAGAAGCTCATTTCAGGGTCAAATATGACACCAAGGTTGCGAACAGTGTGGTTCAGCCTCAGGCAGATGTTCGGGAGAGGGATGGAGTCAGTGGCTAGGGAACGGAGTTTGTGGCGGGGACTGAAAACAATGGCTTTGATCTTCCCAATATTTAATTGGAGAAAATTTCTGCTCATCCAGAACTGGATGTCGCACAAGCAGTCTGACAATTTAGAGACTGTGGTGGGTTTGAGAGAAGTGGTGAGGTAGAGCTGGGTGTCGTCAGTGTACATGTGGAATGCTGTGTTTTTGGATGATGTCGCCAAGCGGCAGCATGTAGATGAGAAATAGGAGGTGGCCAAGGATAGATCCTTGGGGGACCCCAGAGGTAACGATGCAGGAGCGAGAAGAGAAGCTGTTGCAGGTGATTCTCTGGCTACGATTAGATAGATGAGAATGGAACCAGGCGAGTGCAGTCCCACCCAGCTGGACGACACTGGAGAGGCGTTGGAGAAGGATGGAGTGGTCAACCATGTCAAAGGCTGCAGACAAGTCAAGAAGGACGAGGAGGGATAGTTTACCTTTGCCACAGTCACAAAGGATGTAATTTGTGACTTTGATGAGAGCTGTTTTGGTACTGTGGCAGGGGCGGAAAAACAGTGCTGTTTGTGGGACCTTTGTGCGCAAATTAGCTGCCGCGTTTCCGACATTATAGTAGTGACACTTCAGAAGTGCTTCATTGGCTGTAAAGCGCTTTGGGACGTCCAGTGGTCGTGAAAAGAGCTAAATAAATGCAAGTCTTTTTTTTCCTTGTAAAAGAAAATCTGAATGAACCCACAAATCGTAAGTATGACCTGGGGCAGCAAAATACCTGTACTGGGGCAGAATTGCTAAGCAGGGGTTTTGAAAGGGTTAGGAGCCGGGATTTAAAAAAAAAAAAAAATTATTTATCTATTCACGTGATAGGGATTTCCCATCCCTAATTGCCCTCGAAGTTGGTGGTGAGCCACCACCTTGAACTGCTGCAGTGTGTCGTAGCGGTTTGTTACAACTGAGTGGCTTGCTAGACCATTTCAGAGAGCAGTTAAGAGTTAACTACATTGCTGTGGGTCTGGAGTCACATATAGGCCAGACCAGGCAAGGACAGCAGGTTTCCTTCCCTAAAGGACATTTACGACAATCCGGTAGTTTCATGGTCTCCATTACTGAAACTAGCTTTTTATTCCAGATTTATTTAACTGAATTTAAATTCTCCAGTGGTGGGATTTGAACTCGCTTCTTCGGCTTATTAGTCCAGGCCTCTGGATTACTAGTCCAGTAACATAACCACTATGCTACCGTACCCATGTTTTGGGGGATTTCCTTTTCGGTGCTGATTAATAAAGCTTAATTTTAAAGTATTCTTGTTTGGGGGGTGTGTGGATGAGGTTAACCAGAATGGCTGGGTATCATGTGATGCGGACTACAATTAGTTCTACAATTACAAACTGTGCTATTGTACACAGAATAATGGATACCTGCTGGGGAACTACAGCCTGGGATCTAATGTAAGGGTTCAGATGTTGTGAACTAAGAGTGTAAAACAGCTCTTCAGTCGCTTTCTTAAACACGTTAGGTATGATTAATATAGGAAATTCCATTCAGTGTCTTGAATGGGCAGCAGCTGTCAGTATAGCTGTTAACTGGCAGTGCACTGTGTCAATGCAGGGTCATCTTCACACTTGAATGAACACCTGATGGTTTCAGAGTTGTTAATTGACAAATAATTTGCAGTTTAATTTTCAGTAGGTCTACACCAGTGTGCGTGTATGTACAGAATCTAAAGAGAATCTTTTTTTTTTAAGAGTGTTCATCATTCCCCCAGATGTCAATTTGTACAAACTACCAACAAATCCGAGCTGAACAGTGTTTTTTAAAAGAAGTGTATTTAAAGAGAGGAAAACACCCATTTTTTTTTTTTGACCCTTTGAGATAACTGGCAGAGGAGCCAAGCAGTTGGTGATCTGGGGAAACCACCAACAGCTATACTTGGCCTATAGCTGACCTCCAAACCTATTTAGACCATTTCCCCACGAGGGATACCTGAGAAATGGCTTTAAAGGGAAATGCCAGGTTAGTGTCTAAACATTGAGTAGATTGGGCCTATACTCTCTGGAGTTCAGAAGAATGAGAGGTGATCTCATTAAAATATATAAGATTCTGAAGGGGATTGACAGGGTAGCTGCTGAGAGGCTGTTTCCACTGGCAGGAGAGTCTAGAACTAGGGGGCAAAGTCTAAGGATAAGGGGCCGGCCATTTAAGACTGAGATGAAGATATGAGGAGGAATTTCTTCACTTGGTTGTGAATCTTTGGAATTCTCTACCCCAAAGGGCTGTGGATGCTCAGTCATTGAGTATATTCAAGGCTGCCCCCCCCCCCGATTATCAAAATCCATGACAAGGCCTTGGACAACGTGGACCACTTTCCATACCTCGGGAGCCTACTGTCAACAAGGGCAGACATCGATGACGAAGTCCAACACCGCCTTCAGTGTGCCAGTGCAGCCTTCGGTCGCCTGAGGAAGAGTGTTTGAAGACCAGGACCTCAAACTCGGCACTAAGCTCATGGTCTACAGAGCAGCAGTGATACCCGCCCTGCTGTATGCCTCAGAGACATGGACCATGTGCAGCAGGCACCTCAAAGCACTGGAGAGGTACCACCAATGCTGCCTCCGCAAGATCCTGCAAATCCATTATCAGGATAGGCGCACCAACGTGGTGTTCTCGCTCAGGCCAGCATCGAAGCTTTGACCACGCTCGATCAGCTCCGATGGACGGGTCACATCGTCCGCATGCCCGATACGAGACTCCCAAAACAAGCGTTCTACTCGGAGCTCCGGCACGGCAAGAGAGCCCCAGGTGGGCAGAGGAAATGCTTCAAGGACACCCTCAAAGCCTCCTTGGAAAAAGTGCAACATCCCCACCGACACCTGGGAATCCCTGGCCCAAGACCGCACAAAGTGGAGGAGAAGCATCCGGGAAGGCGCCGAACACATCGAGTCTCTTCGCCGGGAGCAAGCGGAAGCCAAGTGCAAGCAGCGCACATCAACCCAAGCACCCCACCCACCCGCCCCTTCAACCACCGTCTGCCCCACCTGTGACAGAGACTGTCGGTCCCGCATTGGACTCATCAGTCACCTGCGAACTCATTTTTAATGTGGAAGCAAGTCATCCTCGGTTCCGAGGGACTGCCTGCCTGCCTGATATTCAAGGCTGAGGTCGCTAGATTTTTGGACTGTAGGGGAATCGAGGGATATGGGGATCGGGCGGGAAAGTAGAATTGAGATCGAAGATCAGCCATGATATTGAATGGCGGAGCAGGCTCGAGGGGCCGTATGGCCGACTCCTGCTCCTAATTCTTGTTCTTATTAAACCGTGCTCCAGACCCAGAACCACCATTGCACAACACCACAGGAGAGTGGCCTGTTAATGTATTGTTACATTCTATTGATCCTAATTGTGTGTGAAGGTGACCGCAAACTGTAACCCTTTACATTATTGAAGGAGTATTCCTCCCACAAGATTATCAACCAAGCCTATAGAATGCTGTTGAATGTAGGTCAGTGCTGTGGATACACGGATATGGAGCTTTATAATTGGTTTCCTGCCAAGTCAGATTGACTTTCCAGTACTTCGAATGGCAATGTTTAAGTTTCCGTTTAACTCTGTATAGGTCGCGATTATAAGCTGTGACAGCATTTCAAGGAGATGAAACTGTGCAAAGTGCTAAGAGTTAAAGCTGATTCAAAGTTTTTTTTTATTAATGTTGAAATGCAACACAATCCCACAAACCCCAGCAAAAAGTATGATTTCATTTGGTATATAAAATTGGGTTTGAAGTCAGTGTTTCATACACGAGCTCGGAGATCGGCCCCCACAACCTGACTGAGGTCACACATTCTCGATTTCTTCAATCTCTAAGGGAGGGACCAAATGCTAGGGAGGAGGGCGAGATTGACACCTAGAAATAGTCTGATCGCGAAATGGTTTAATTTACTTTTTTGGAATGTATATGTATGTACGGAAGGAGACTTCAATTAATCGTAATGTTTAGTGGTGATTTTAACGAGAACAGTTGCAAGGTCTGCCCACTTTAAGAGTAGCTAAAGTTTTGCACAAAATTTCACACTTGCAGCGCAACCTCAATTATCAGCGCTCTGAATTATCCGCAGATATTTTCATGGCAGTTGGGACGCCAAGTCGAGATCTCCAGGGGTTGGCAATCTGGTAAAATAGGAGCATTTTCAAACCAGTTTCTGCTCAATTTTACTTAAATCAGCTTTGCCAAATACGGTAAACCATTTAATATGTTGGGTTTAAAATATGTATCTAATTTGACCTCTTAAATATACTCATACTTAACCACTGCAAAACTCACTAATTCTTTGTAACAACTTGCATTTATATAGCGCCCTTTAACATAACGTCCCAAGGCGCTTTTACTGTGTTCTGCGACTAAACTTTCAATGTCTGGAATTTAAAGTGCGATCTGATTTGTAACTATTCCATTCCGCTGTCTGTACTGTGGAAGCCCCACTATTCCAGGATCTGCCAGAGAGTCCCTATATTATGGCTGATAATCGAGGTTCCACTCTAAATGGAATTGCTGTTGTGATCTTGTCTTTTTTTTAAACTGAGCTGTCAACAGTGATCTGTAAGGGGAATATTATTCTTGTTGTATTCCTTCCAATTGGAAATGAACTGTCTTGTCTTGTGTTTTCTCCTCAGGTGTATTTAACAGTTCTGAAGCACGGAGACGCTACAACACTAGACACAATGTTGAAGG
Organism: Squalus acanthias; assembly: GCA_030390025.1. NCBI lineage: Eukaryota > Metazoa > Chordata > Chondrichthyes > Squaliformes > Squalidae > Squalus > Squalus acanthias. The sequence continues at coordinate 5,064,668 of CM059437.1, read as the reverse complement.
TGAGTAACCTTATTAAAGAAAGAAAAAGAAATTAACCAGGGTTCACATCCCTGATCGCTGTCCAGCGATCCTCACTGGAAGTGGATGAGGATAGGATTGAGATCAAGCCTAGATAGCACTTTCTCTTCCCCTCTTACAGTTTTTCTGTCTTAGCATTTTAGTATATTGTTCACATATAAACCAGAAAGGCAGCAATAGTAGGTCATATTTGTAGTTTTCCCCTGAGCCATACAGAGAAGGAAGGCCCCAGGTAGGATCCTCACTTTGTGCTGAGCTAATTGATCTCAGGGCAGCAGTGGAAGCAGCTACCCATGGCTGAAGTGCCCAGGAAGAGAGAGAGTATTAACCAGGGTTCCTGTCCCTGATCGCTGTCCAGTGATCCTCACTAAGTGGGTGAGGATAGGATTGAGATCAGCTGCGTTGCCTCTTGCAGTTGAATAGCCTCCTGATCCTCTTCTGTCTTCGCCTCTGAGTCAGAAGGTTGTGGGTTTGAGTCCCACTCCAGGGACTTGAGCACAAAAATCTAGGCTGACAGTTCAGTGCAGTACTGAGGGAGTGTCGGAGGTGCCGTCTTTCGGATGAGACGTTAAACCGATGCCCAGTCTGCGCTCTCAAGTCGACGTAAAAGATCCTATGGCACTATTTTGAATAAGAGCAGGGGAGTTATCCCCGGTGTCCTAGCCAATATTTATCCCTCAATCAAAATCACTAAAACAGATTATCTGGTCATTATCACATTGCTGTCTGTGGGAGCTTGCTGTGCACAAATTGGCTGCCGCGTTTCCTACATTACAACAGTGACTACGCTTCAAAAAGTACTTCATTGGCTGTAAAGTGCTTTGGGACGTCCGATGGTCGTGAAAGGTGCTATGAAAAGACGCAGCCAATTTGCACACAGCAAGCTCCCACAAACAGCAATGTGATGATGACCAGATAATCTGTTCTGGAAGTTGATTTAGAGATTGGCTAGGATACCGGGGATAACTCCCCTGCTCCTCTTCGAAATAGTGCCATAGGATCTTTCACGTCCACCTGAGAGCAGACGGGACCTCGGTTTAATGTCTCATCCGAAAGACGGCACCTCCGACAGTGCGGCACTCCCTCAGCACTGCCGTGAGTGTCAGCCGAGACATTTCTGTACTGTTCTGTACTGTGCTGCACAGACACCAGGGGGTGCTGTGGTATTAAAAAGCGTTGCCGCAGAAAGCCAATGTTAGCTGGAGGTGAAATAGTCTGTACCTAAAAGGCTGACATTTTATTTATTGTTTGATACTGCTGGTAATTAATGCCACTCTATATAATTAGAAGTGGAGTTGGGGCTTCATGAGTATTTCCAAAGACGTTTCCTTCAATGTGGACTTTTCAGCCTGAAAGGTGTGTGGGAAGGGAGCTTGTAGCGATTCTCAGTGGAATAGTAAAGCTTAATCCTCAGCACTGAGCATTATTTCAAGTTAATCCACGACTGCAGGACACGGGTACAAACTGGTAAAATGGCAAGATCAGGACTGATGCCAGGGCGCACTTTTTCACACATATTTATAGATACCAAATTTTATTATAATCTATAGCATGGATATTGTCCCCAGCAAGGAAAATGGCTCCAGCTATAAGTAAATTCTTGGAAACCTATTTTTGTTTTTCACAAGCATTGGTGAAATCCAATTTAAAGTTTGCCTATTTGCTGCATTCGGAATTTGCTGCCATGTTTTCTGACGGCCTGGAGATATACGGGGCAGCACTGCCATCTACAGGATTTGCTGGTCACTACGTGTTGCCTGTACAGCAGACAATTTGCCAGAAACAGAAAACCCGTAAATGCTGGGATTACACAGGGGGGTCTGTTAGGATTTGTAGAGACAAAAGTCAGGTTAACATTTCTGGTAGAACCCTTCAGAATGAAAAAATGTGTTGCTCTATGTGGTCTGTGATGCTAAAGCACCTTTATGGCCTGAATGGTTTCATAAAGAAAAAATTTGCATATATATAGCATCTGTCACGTCCTCAGAATGTCTCCAAATCCTTCACAACCAGTGACTTACTTTTGAAGTGTAGTCACTGCTGTAATGTAGAATCCAATTTGCGCACAGCAAGGTCCCATAAACAGCAGTGAGATAAATGACCAGATACAGTAATCTGTTTTTTAGTGATGTTGGTTGAGCGATCAATATTGGCCAGGACACCAGGGCTAACTCCCCTGCTCTTCTTTGAAATAGTGCTGTGGGATCTTTTACGTCCACCTGAGAGTCGGCCTCGGTTTAGCGTCTCATCTGTAAGACGGCACCTCCGACAGCGCAGCACTCCCTCAGCACTGCACTGGGAGTGTCAGCCTAGATTTTTGTGCTCAAGTCTCTGGAGTGGGACTCGAACCCACAAGCCTCTGACTCAGAAGCGAGAGAGCTACCCACTGAGCCACGGCTGACATTAAATAAATCAACATGGATTTTAGAATCGAGACTAACCAAAATTGCTGTCAATTGTGAGATTTTGTGTGGGCTGTGGACCTCCGCATGCAGAAATTGCTGCCTTTTCGCCAAAAAAAAAACCCAAACTTGCATCAGCTTATGGGGAGAGGCGAGGGCAAATGTGGTTTTTTTCTACTTGAAAAGGGGAAGTTAAGAGAAGATCTGATGGAGGTGCCTCTTCTGAAAGAAGGCACCTCTGACAGTGCAGCCACTCCATCAGTACTGCACTGGGAGCTTCAGCCTAGATTTTTGTGCTCAAGTCCCTGGCGTGGGACTCGAACTCACAACCTTCTGACTCCGAGGCGAGAGTGCTACCCACTGAGCCATGGCTGACACATTAAACTAAGCAAAAAAAACTGCAAATGCGGGAAAGCTGAAAGAAGAATAGAAAATGCTGTAAAAATAGCATGTGTGGATATTGAGTGTGGATGGGATTGGGCTTGGCTGTGATGGCCTCGCAGTTGAACAGTCCACTGAGACTCATTGTTTACACTCAGACAGGAGGAATTGATCATTGTGCAAGGTACAGAGGGCAGTTGCTACCTGTGGAGCTCTACCACCGGTATAAACTGTGCCTTCGTGAGAGGAGGGAGAAAATTGAGAAAAGGGAGGAGAATCCAAAATCTCACGCTGGTCTTCAGCCCCATGCTGCACATGACTGCATGAACAGAAGTTTTTTGGGTGAAGGGAAATTGCATACGATTGAAGTATAATGCCTGTTTTCAAATGCCATTTACATTATAGCTGAACAAATACCATTCCCTTTTACAGCTACATAACCAAGCAGATCTACAGGAAGAGAAGGTTCGAATCGAAAGGCTACTGGGCGCCATCTCACACCCTGACCTCATTCAGAAGGTTTTGACCTTTGCTATGTCGGTATGTTATTTCTTGCTATCTCAAGAATGATTGTCCCAGGTTGCTTCCATTTCTGTTTCCCTGTGGTGCATTAAATTCCAAATGGCACAGCACAAAGGCCACAGGGGAAGATCTTCACTTTGCCCTGTTTGCATGTGTTTCGATCAAATAAAACTCAAATGCTCGAGAAGCCCCCCTCAGGACTTCATTGTGTAGTTCGTGGCAACTTTCCCCATGCCCTCCCATCTGAAAATAAATAGCTTCCCTCACAATTAGTACTTGCTCCATTGTAGTGTGCCACAGTCGTGTTCTGTGGTACCTCCAGTACTTCAATCTTCATTTTAAAATGAGCAGTAAAAAAATCAGATCCACGTTTTATCTTTTGGTAGTTCAAGAATTTTTGGTTTTAAATTGGAACATTCTCTTCATAGTGCCTGATTCCGTTGCTGCTTTTTCTTAGGAATGGCTTTACTCTCTCAATCTAGCTCTGCAGAACCATTGCCATCAGCATAGTCAACATCCCCACTTGAACCTGTCTGTGATATGGCACAGATGCAACGTGAGAAGGACTGACACATCCAAAGAAGTGTAATTAGTGGACCATCTTTAATTCCTGTCTTTCCTCTTCCCCCTTTTTCCCCACACGTGGATCTCAAAGCGGCACTCTCCTTTTATAGCGGACCTCACCGTACGAAGACTCTTCTCCAGCCTCTACCTCACCTTATTGGCAGAACCGTTACAGCAAGTTCCAAGAGAACAGGTCCATGGCACCACAGTCAAGGAGAGACCCAGACCTGCCCTGAGTCACTCTTTTTCTGTAAAGAAAGCTTCTAGAACCGCAATGGTTGCAGGATGTAAAGTTGAGTTTATCAACGCTTTAGCCGAGAAGTCCTTACTAATCACCATTGGCTGCTTGTAAATGAAAGGGGTGGAAAGAACAAAACTTCCATGAGTACGTTCTCCTCTTCCCACCTCTCGAGTGCAGTGTACTACGTTTCTGAGAAAAGGGGCTGACCAACTTCTAATGGTACCAGTAGTGATTAGGGTGGCTGACCATTTGTTCTTTTTCCCCATCCTGCCCTCTCTCCTGCCCTACGTACCTCAACCATGGGCAAGTTCCTCGCGTCTGATTGGTATGTGTCCCTGACATTGAAAACGCCAGATCAGGAGCTGGTGCTATTTTTGAAGTAGTTCATGGATAATATATAATTACGTTACTGATGTAACTTGACACTAGCTGTATTGTAGCTCTGAATCTTGTTACCTCATCAAAACTTGCATCCAGGAAATATTCTGTTGAATTTAACCTTGACACCGCTATCGGTCACTGGTATCTGTGCTGCATTTCTCTGACGAGCACGCACACACTAAGCTGTAGTGTCCCATTGGAGCGTTTAATGCTACCGTTGTTGAGGGGGCGAGTTCCTAAACCCTTTTATAAAAAAAAAGTGAGTTTGGTTTAAAACTCTGATTTTTAAAATGTGTAGGAGTAGAAAATATCCCAAATCCACCAACGCCTTGCCTCGTAATAACTGTCAGACCCATGTCTGTGCCATTTCCCCTGATGCGCACTATTCTAACTGGCTGGTCTGCTCAGGGGCCTAAACCACAGGTTTTCTGTCGCTCTTTCCCTGCAGGATCTGCTCACCACCAGCTGGGAGGGCGCGACATTCTCAGCCACGGTATTCTCCATGATTGGTCCGCCGAGATGAGATGATCCGCTAACGGGAGATGCGCTTATAGGGGGTGTGAGCAGACTACGCTTTGAAAAGAGTAAATCAAAGAAAAATTAGTGTTATTGGAAACTTGACTGATGCAATAACCTTCGAATTTGTGTTTTATTTTCTGGCTCAGTTACATTAATGTAAACATGCTGGGGAAAAAACAGTACGTAGACGTTTTATTAAGCTGTATTTTGGTGGGATTTATAGTTTGTTTTCATTTACAGCTGAATGGTGCAATAAAACCTGGAGATTTAGCCCTTGTTTGCGATGTTGACTGCTAAATAGTGGTTTTTAAATTCAGGCAGATCTGTTAAATGTGGCTTCCTGCCACTGTAAAGGACCCCACTGCCCAATTGTTGGCAGTGCACAAGCAAGGTCAGCTGATACCACCCTGCTGCACTCGCTTGCCCTCCCTTGCTGATGCTACTTGCAAATTAAACTTGACTTTGTTTTTACATTCTGCATGTACAGCAACTTAGTGCGTATATATCTATAATATATTGAAGTGCTTCCTGTTATTTCTTTTAACACTCTACCTGTCACTTTCCCATTACACTTTGTTCCTAATGCTCCTATTTGTTAAAACATCAGTTATCTGCCTCATAGCAATTTCTGTGGGAACTCTGCTTGTATATTAAAAATCTTGCATATAGCGCATAGTTCCTCTACATGTCGTAGATAATTCCTATAATGCTTTCCCTGTCGCACCTTGCTGATGGGGCCCCTATTGTATTTAAACAGCATATCCTCCAAACAATGTTCACTCTAATTTTTATTTTAGATGCGCGGTCCCTTTAAACTGGCTGTGCAGCCCATTAAAATTTTCGCACATGTGCAGGTTTTTCAATGTAAAGGCCAGTGAGCAGCCTGCGCGAGACCTCTAGACAGCTGCGCAGCTTAGAGGGAACTTTGCCTCCAAATATATATGAATCTTACACCTGCCTGCATTTCCTGTCAACTTGTTCCACTATAAATTCCACAGTCCACATTTATAATGCAAGCTCCCTATCTAAGCCTTGTGCACTGTGAGCCACTGTAGCGCCACCACTGGCGGGAGGATATAATTAAAGTGAGACATGTTTACGTAGCCAGTTTCCATTATAAATGTGGACATAGGAGTTTACAAAGAAAAAATAAGGACAATGTATGATTTCAAAATGGGGATCGAATTATGTCTGCGCACCCTGGTTCAGTTATCCCTTGCCATTGAACCCCGCTTGACCCAAGACCCAACTCAATGATGGTGGAGCCCAGCACATGAGTGCAAGAGACAAGGCTAAAGCGTTTGCAACCATCTTCAGCCAGAAGTGCCAAGTGGATGGTCCATGTCGGCCTACTCCTGAGGTCCCACCATCACAGAAGCCAGTCTTCAGCCAATTCGATTCACTCCACATGATATCAAGGAACGGCTGAGCGCACTGGATACAGCAAAGGCTATGGGCCCCGACAACATCCCGGCTATCGTGCTGAAGACTTGTGCTCCAGAACTAACTGCGCCTCTAGCCAAGCTGTTCCAGTACAGCTACAACACTGGTATCTATCCAATAATGTGGAAAACTACCCAGGTATGTCCTGTCCACAAAAAGCAGGACAAATCCAATCTGGCCAATTACCGCCCCTTCAGTTTACTCTCAATCATCAGCAAAGTGATGGAAGGTGTCTTCAACGGTGCTATCAAGCGGCACTTACTCATCAATAACCTGCTCACTGATGCCCAGTTTGAGTTCCACCAAGACCACTCAGCTCCCGACCTCCTTACAGCCTTGGTCCAAACATGGACAAAGGAGCTGAATTCCAGAGGTGAGGTGAGAGTGACTGCCCTTGACATCAAGGCAGCATTTGACTGAGTGCGGCATCAAGGAGCCCTAGTAAAACTGAAGTCAATGGGAATCGGGGCAGGGGAAACTCTCCACTGGCTGGAGTCATACCTAGCACAAAGAAAGATGGCTGTGGTGGTCAAAGGTCAATCATCACAGCCCCAGGACATCGCTGCAGGAGTTCCTCAGGGCAGTGTCCTAGGCCCAACCATCTTCAGCTGCTTCATCAATGACCTTCCCTCCAACATAAGGTCAGAAATGGGGATGTTCACTGATGACTGCACAGTGTTCAGTGCCATTCACAACTCCTCAGATAATGTAGCAATCCATGCCCACATGCAACAAGACCTGTATGACATTCAGGCTTGGGCTGATAAGTGGCAGGTAACATTCGCACCACAGAAGTGCCAGGCAATGACTATCTCCAACAAGCGAGAGTCTAACCACCGCCCCTTGACATTCAACAGCATTACCATCGCCGAACCACCCACCATCAACATCCTGGGCGGTCACCATTGACCAGAAACTTAACTGGACCAGCCATATAAATACTGTGGCAACAAGAACAGGTCAGAGGCTGGGTATTCTGCGGTGAGTGTCTCACCTGACACCCCCCCCCCCCAAAGCCTTTCCACCATCTGCAAGGCACAAGTAAGGAGTGTGATGGAATACTCTCCACTTGCCTGGATGAGTGCAGCTCCAACAAAACTCCAAGAAGCTCGACACCATCCAGGACAAAGCAGCCCGCTTGATTGGCACCCCATCCACCACCTTAAACATTCACTCCCTCCACCACCGGCGCACCGTGGCTGCAGTGTGTACCATCTACAAGATGCACTGCAGCAACTCGCCAAGGCTTCTTCGGCAGCACCTCCCAAACCCACGACCTCTTCCACCTAGAAGGACAAGGGCAGCAGGCGCATTGGAACACCACCACCTCCAAGTTCCCCCCAAGTCACACACCATCCTGACTTAGAAGTATATCGCCGATCCTTCATCGTCGCTGGGTCAAAATCCTAGAACTCCCTACCTAACAGCACTGTTGGGAGTAGCTTCACCACACGGACCGCAGCGGTTCAAGAAGGCGGCTCACCACCACCTTCTCGAGGGCAACTAGGGATGGGTAATAAATGCTAGCCTTGCCAGCGACGCCCAGATCCCATAAACAATTTTTTTTTAAAAAAGCCACTGGAAATCGACAATATTTGACATGACAGTTGTAGACCTGACAGCTTGGATAAGATTCCAAGCTGTAGAACTCCTTACTTACATAGAATTTACAGCACAGAAACCGCCCATTCGGCCCAACTGGTCTATGCCGGTGTTTATACTCCACACGAGCCTCCTCCCACCAATCTAACTCTATCAGCATAACTTGCTATTCCTTTCTCCCTCATGTTTTTACCTAGCTTTCCCTTAAATGCATCTATGCTATTCGCCTCAACTATTTCTCTCCTTCCTCTTTGCATCTACAGGATTTTAAAAGCGAAGCAAGGTGTTACCTAACTTCTTGTGTTTTTTTTTTTACCTGGGTGCTATCCTGTACTGTGGGCAAAGCTACTGGTTTTTTGATTTTCATAGAATTCGTAAATGACCGTCATAATCCCACGCAATAAAAATGGAATTTGAATTGTTCAAATTGTAAAGGACCTTGCATATTACCAATGTTCTGTTTTCACAGGAAAAAAATGACTGAATTGCAGAATGCAAACCCCAAAGAATTGGTAAAAATCTGGGATATAATAAAAAAAAAAAGTTGCATTTGACTTGGTCATCTTGAACCAGTGGCCCTGTCTCTGGGCATTCACCTGCTTTTAAACCAAATGCTGGTAAAAAGAACTGAGAGGGAAGGTGGGAATCAATCAGGATGTGAAGGCAACTGTGGTTTTTTCCACGCTTCCTCTTTCTCTCTCACTCCCTCCCCCTACCTCAAGAAACAAAACCTTATTGATGCACAGTTTCCCCTAACTTTAATCTTTATAGCTACCAAACAGACCAACAACTTTCAGCATGTGTGTCGTGTGTTACCTGTACATTTTGAATGCTGAATATTATGAAGTAGAATCAGAAGGGAGGGCATTCTGATGCTTGGTGGTTGAATGCACAGCCATACAATGTCAAGGAGGTCCACTTAATGATCCCTGTTTTGTGCTGAGTTGATTTTAAGTGGTTTGGGGGGGGGGGGGGGCAGCGATGGGGGAGCTGCTGTTGACCAGAGCCCCCAGAGATAGAGAAGGGGGGTGGGGGGGGAGAAACCACCCACGGTACCCACTTCTCTCCCCTTTCCAGTGACCCTGACTGCTGCCCTGGTGAGTTTTGCTGTAAAGTGTGTATTACATCAGCTGAATACCATAAGAACATAAATAGGAGCAGGAGTAGGCCACACGGCCCTTCGCGCCTGCTCCGCCATTCAATAAGATCATGGCTGATCTTTGACCTCAACTCCACTTTTGCACCCGATCCCCATATCCCTTGATTCCCCTAGAGTCCAAAAATCTATCAATCTCAGCCTTGAATGTACTCAACGACACAGCCCTTTTGGGGTAGAGAATTCCAAAGATTCGCAACCCTCTGAGTGAAGAAATTCCTCCTCATCTCAGTCCTAAATGGCCGACCCCTTATCCTGAGATTGTATTCCCTAGTCCTAGACTCTCCAGCCAGGGGAAAACAAACAACCTCTCAGCACCGACCCTGTGAATCCCCCTCAGAATCTTATGTTTCAATGCGACCACCTTTCATTCTTCTAAACTCCAGAGAGCGTAGGCCCAATCTACTCAATGTTTCCTCATAGGACAACCCTCTCATCCCAGGGATCAATCTAGTGAACCGTTGTCAGTGATGCCCCAACACGATGGAACAACCTGCCAGCACTCGCTGTCCAGGCTCAGACATGGACCAATGATCACTTGGATGAGGTGGCACCAGGCTGCCATTGTCTGCATGAGTCACTACCTTCAGAGAAGGAGAGGAGGAAAAAAAAAAAGAGGTGTTGAGGCCGGTGAACCATAAATACATTGCTTGGTTTTATTTCTGTACACAGCACAGTGCTTTAGCCTTCGTGGAGCTGATGCACAGCAAAGGGGAAAAAATGTTTTTTTTTTTTTAAAAGTTATTTTAATTTTAACCGCAATGCTCTTGTTCTTATAGGAGGAAGTTCGTCCCCAGGACACAGTCTTTGTACTCGGTGGAGTGTCGGGTGGGAGTTTAATGGGTAGGAAAGCTGCCTGGAAATTTGTAAGGGATAACTGGGAAGAACTGTACAATCGCTACCAAGGAGGCTTTTTAATATCACGATTAATCAAGGTAAACACAGAAAGAGTACTTGGCTGTGCTGCGACTTTGATTCTTTTACTGTTTCACTTCAAGGACTCAACATTGCTTCCTTCAGCAGGCATATTTGGCCGTTCAGACTGCTCCACAGCGATGATGCATCTCACTCTGACTGCAGCTGAAATCGAGGACTGGCCTTGCAGGAGAGAGTGGCCGTAGAATTATGTCCTGCCACACCATAGTGTAGCACGTTGATGCAGTCATTGTGTTCTGTTCCTAACCTGTTACTTGTTAAAATAAATAAGCTGCATTGCTCCACTTATTTCTGTTGAAAGAGTCCTGCAACAAAAAAATGGTGGGATTCAAATGTTGATTTGAAACACAGTTCAAATGGAGATTCCTGAATTGAGTTTGCTGCAGATTATTTTAATCTCTGTACAGCTTATGTTTCCATTCGTGGTGTCGTTGAGCTGCCTGCCAAGACGTCAGATCTTGTGTTTCTTTAACTGTGCGGACACATCACGTGTCCTAGATTTCTTCTGTGATCTAATCAACTGGGACCAAGCTGCTGCCGCGGAAGCTTCAGCTACAAGGAATTTAAGATGCTTTTAAAAAATATTTACCAGGCTTTTATGTCGCAGTTTCAAGGAATATGCTTTGTTGCCTTCAACCAGAATGGCTTAATATTGCAATGCCGTCACCAACAGCCGCCAAATTAAAAAGATTCTTTTTACTCCCCATGGATGCCTGACAGACTACAGCTGTGTGTTTTCTCTCGCAGCCAGCATGTGACACATAATAGGGTCATTTTTCCCCACCGTTGGCCTTCCCCCTCAGGAAGGTGCTCACCTGGTGTGTAGTATCACGGGGGCCCATTGCTCCTTTGTGATCCTGGGCAGCAAGCCCCTCGGCAGGCTATCCAACCATGAGAGTTATCACAGCCAGGTTAAGACCTGGCTTCAAATCCTTTCCTGGCCTGAGAACCATGGAGTTAAGTTGGAGCCTTCCCCCTGCCCCCCACTGTCCTGTACCCCCCCCCCCCTCCCCCCCCAGCCACTGCTGTCCTAGCAGAGAGCACCTAATTCAGTACTGATCTACAACTTAGATTTATACTTTGCCTTTAAAAAAAGAAACACTCCAAAATGCTTATCCAAGCAAGCAACAGCAACTTGCATTTACATAGGATGTTTTCCTACATTAAATGTGCTAATGCACTTAATGTAGTTTAAGGGAGGGGGGAAGGGGGCTTTGTTTGAAGGATTGACCAGAGCTAGGTTACGAGGAGGCGTCTGAAGATGGTGAGAGTTGGAAAGGTTGAAGAATTTAGTCAGGTGTAGGGCCAAGACCACTGAAGGCTCTGCCACAGTAGATGGAGCACACGGATGGGGAGCTGCACAGGGGAACATAGAAACATAGAAGATAGGAGCAGGAGTAGGCCATTCGGCTCCTCTAGCCTGCTCCGCCATTCAATGCGATCATGGCTGATCATCCAAATTCAGAACCCTGTCCCTGCTTTCTCCCCATATCCCTTGATCCCTTTAGCCTTAAGAAATATATCCAACTCCTTCTTGAATATATTTAATGAATTGGCCTCTACTGCCTTCTGTGGTAGAGAATTCCACAGAGCACAGAGGAGGCTGCAGCGGCCCTGGAGGAGGCTACAAAGGTAGCGAGGGACAAAGGCTATGGAGGGATTTGTTGATGAAAGCAAAAATGTTGAATTTAATGCGCTGGGGCGCCAGTGGAGGTTGGCAAGGATGGGGGCGATAGTCAAGCAGCACCATCACCTCAAGGACTGCAGCAGTTCAGGAAGGCGGCCCACCTTCACCCTCTCGAGACAGATGGGGATGGGGTATAAGTGCGGCCTTGCCAGCACCACCCACATCCCGTGAAAAAATATTTTTTAAAACACACAAATGAAAGGATAGGATGTGGCTGAAATTTGAAATTTTATGTATATTGAAGCTTGGTGTTGGACAAGCAATCAGGCAGCATAATGTGGCTGTAGAGTTGGGGGTCAGGATTGGGCAGTACAGCTGGGCGTCATCAGCATAGAGATGGAAGCTGACTCCATCGTTAGAGAGAATATATCGCCAGTGGGCAACACACAAAGAACAGGAGGAAGCCAAGGATGAGTCTAGGAGCACTCCAACAACAACCACCCTGCATTTATACAGCAATGTTAACATAGAAAAACATCCCAAGGTGCTTCACAGAGGTGTAATCAAAATAAGTAGACACTGAACCAAAAAAAGAGGTTTTGGGAGGGGTGACCTGAAGCTTTGTCAAAGATCGGTTATAAGGAGGGTCTGAAAGTGTAAAGGAGAAAGAAGGGTTGAGAGAGGGAATTCCAGAGCATAGGTCGAGGCAACCGAAGGCATAGCCGTCAATGGTGGGGTGTAAGGGGGAGTGCTCAAGAGGCCAGAGTTTGTAGGAACAGAGTTCTTGGGGGAAGGTCACAGAGACGAGAATAGAATCCTGATGGCGCTTAATGTGCCGCAGCCAGACCTGGTGATGGATAGCTAAAACAGATGTGTGCCCAATATGCTGTACCCCTTGATTTGAGGGAATGAAGATGGCAGCCATATCAGGGGGAAAGTCCTAGATGGGAGACAGTCAAAGGTTTTTTTTAGGGACGAGGATATCAAAGGTGAAAATGAGGGAATGGTTGATAAATGCGATGGTTGAAAGAGATTGATTGGGTTGTAACTAAATGTAAAGAGGTTTGCATTTCTATAGCACCTTTCACGACCTCAGGACGGCCCAAAGCGCTTTACAGCCAATGAAGTACTTTTTGAAGTGTAGTCACTGTTGTAATGTAGGAAACGCAGCAGCCAATTTGCGCACAGCAAGCTCCCACAAACAGCAATGTGATAATGACCAGATAATCTGTTTTTTAGAGAGTTGATTGAGGGATAAATATTGGCCAGGACACCGGGGATAAATCCACTGTTCTTCTTAGCTGAGTACTGATTTAGTATTTCTTGGATAAGAAGATACATTACAATTCACTCACTAACTGCTCTTTACTTTTACTTTCCACATTTAGCTAACAGTTGAAGGTTTTGCCAGTGACAAGATGGCCGCTGACGTCAAGGTAAAGGAATTCTCAACTTTTTGCATGGACTGTAATGTCTCGTCTCTTATATTGAAGGGCTCAGCTGTAACTGTAAAAGAATCCTATCTTGAACTGTGATGGTTAATGTTTGCAAATTTTACACCAGATTGTCCATCAAACTCAACTTATTCAAATGTAGAACATCTTTTTTGGGAGGAGAGGAGTAAAATGGGAGAGTCAGCTGTTTACAACACACAAACATAGTTCACTATCTTAATACATTTTTGGCTGCAGAACAGGCTGATTTCATCAGCATACCCTCACTTCCAGGTATCTCCACTTCCTTTCAAAGCAAAACTGGACCATTACTAACTGACCTGCACAGTTTGGTAAGCTGGTTGAGAAGCTACATAATGCCAATACCTGCCAGTATATCTCAAACACAGTGTGGTACTAGTCTTGGCTGGATCACCTAAACCATGGGTTTTAAACCCCTGGCTCCGGGATGAGTGGGTATCCACTAGAGCATCCAGGACACCGAAGGTCATCAGAATTCAGTAACTTTCTCTACTTGTTGACTTACTGGCCCGTTATTTCTGTTGCTGTAGACTACTAGATGTTTTCTGCAATGATGGTATGGCTTTCCTTGAGTAATTGATTAACTGTCTTTTGGAAATGAGCACAGGGAGACCCTGGTAAACATGTCAATATATGCCAGGAGCTTTCCAAGAATTTGTCAATATTTACAATAGGGGGAACTCGCTGGAACCATGTCAGTACTTGCGATTGGCGGGGGGGGGGGGGAGAAACCCTGAGACCATGTCAGTATTTGCAGGTGGGAGTCCGGGCAGCCGTGTTGATGTTTGCAGGGGATACCTGGGAATGTCAGTATTTACAGCGAGTCCCAGGCTGCGTGTCAGTCGTTGCAGAGGGTACTCCACGTCGTAATCTTTTTTTTTAAAAAACCATTCACTTAAAGTGAGGTAGAAAAACGACTTGGGAGGTGTATCTGTACAGTTTAAGGGGCACTGGTGCTATCCATTAACTTGAAGGGATTGTGGAGGGTTAACTGGACGAAGAGGGGTCTGGCATACAGGTCTGTTAAAATCTGCTCAGTCCTTTTGCTGCTCATCGATGGTAAGTGAAGCGTTGAAGCCGCAGTTACTCTGATGCAACCATCACAACCCGTGCAGTTTGCTATCCAGATTCATGTACTGTGGGCTCTAACCAGTTGTGAAAAGGTGCTTAGAACTGCAGGGATCTCATTATCTCGTAACAGAATTAATAGTCTAAACTGAAGGGGAATTACTGTGACTGGTAAGTGATTAATGGTTCCATGAATTGCTTATTGATTTTTCCCTTCAGAGTTTCCCAGAGGCAGTTTGCATGAGATGTTTCACTTGCTGCTGTAAACTGTGGTTCAAAAAGGGAAATGTTTTGTGTAAAATCCACTTTTTAAATGCCTCAGCAGTGGAAGTGAGTTTTACGATTTGTAAGCACCAGGTGCTTATAGTTCTGTAGGTGTGAGAGAGTGACCACACTGCAGCAACCTGCAGGCTACATCATCTCTGACTTTCATCAACTCTCATTTCACTTACTTTCATGTTTTAGATTGTTCGTACGTACACTTCTCACCCGGCTGGGATCCAAAACTTTTAACGCGCTCAATCTGCTCATGAGGAAGTTTTGTTTTGGGGAGGGGGGGGGTGGTGGAGAGGGATCAAATATTTTGCCAGATTTTGTAAGTGTCTCCTCAGTTCTTCAGAACGATTCTGGGCACACTTCAGATTGTCTGGGTTCTGTTCGTATTATAACATTACTTCATAACATTAATATTTTGGGATTTTTATCAAACTTGATCTGTCCTCATCATCCACGGTCTTTTTAAGAATGTAAATGCTTAAAAATCACTCATACATCGGATGATACATATGCAAACGTCCTACGTGTGAATGCTGACCTCTCGTCTCAATAACTTAAAATACTTTTAGCACTAAACATAATCTGGGGCTCTCATCTGGTTCCTGGTCCCTTTTGATATAGGCTGGGTTGGCAGCTAGAATTCCAGTTGTTTGTATCTGTAGAAGCTGATTTCTGACTTGCACCAAGTTTGCCATTAAACTTCCATCAAATGCTCTCCTCACTGACCACCCGAGTTCCACCCTCGACAAACTGCAACTTGTCCAGAACTCCACTGCCTACACCCTACCCTGCGCAAAGCTCCCGTTACCCTACTGCCTCTATACTGACTGACCTTCACTGGTGGCTCCCTATCTATCCACGTGCCAATTTAAAAATCCTTGCCCCTCCCTGTCTCAAACCTCATTCAGTCCTGTGCTCCAATGCAATGCAGACTCTCTGCTCGTCTGATTCAGATTTCCATTCCCCACCACTACCACCCCTTCCCTTCCCTTCACTTTTGGCTGTAGAGCCATCACCCATTTCAGCTCCTCACTACAGAAGATTTTGTCTAAGCCCCCTCTGCCTTACCGTCTCTCTGTCCCCTTGTTCAAAAGCCTCTTAAGAACTGACTTACCTCTTGCTTTCAGTCACCACCCTTAATCCTCCTTCCTCTATCTCTCCGTCTCTGATTATTTTCCACCTGTGTCAAGAGCGTGTGGGATGTCTTGTTATGCTAAAGGTGCTCTGTAAGTTGTTCTAACGGCGAATTAGCGTGTCAGTGTGCTGTGTTACAATGGTGAGACACAGGTTTGTATCTGAATATTAGCCAGTAGGGGAAGCACTGAGCAGAAACTGGATGTGGAGGAGAAATTGGAGGTCAACTCACAAAACCATATAGACCAGAAAGTCCAAGGTCCGTTTCCTGGCCTGCACTGTGAACTGGTCTCCGGTGTGGCAGGAGTTGCTGTGCTACAATTTGCCTCGGCATCCCTGGGGCAGAGAGGGGAACCTGTATCGGGGGTTCTAGCTCCTAATCGCAATCCAAAGATTCACCCACCCCCTGAGAACGTGCATGGGTGTGGACGTAATCAGTTAACTATGATATGCTCCATGGTTGATTGGCTGCATGAGGAATGGTCACTTGGGTTCAGATGGTGGGTGCCCAGTCTTAGGGGAACTGAACGCCAGCAGGACTTGGTGCCGTTAGTACAGGAGAAAATGAGAAAAAAGGGGAGGAAGGGATGAGGAGCCAAACTCTCAGATGGTTTCAGCTGCCATGTTAGGAGCTTTCCATTGTTCTATGTTTCATTTATAAATTAATCGCTTAAATATTGTGATAAATTTGTCTATGCCTGAAATGCCCAAGTACTTATTGCTGGCATTTGAAGGGATTCCTGTTGTAGAACTGCCCGTCAGAAACCTCCTACATGAAGTTCTGTTCACGTTATTTAACTGGGAGTATTCCCAGAGACCTCACTCCCCCGTTGGCGATGTCACTGCGGGCAGTGGACTGTTGCACAGAGCAAGAACCTCTCTGTGACCAGAAATAGTGAAGTATAACATGGGAAACTGAGGTGCAACAAGAAGTGTACAGATAACCTCACTCTTTAAAATACCTAGGATCGTCTAGTGTGACAATTCACTCTTCAGTTCCTCGGGGATCTGAGTTTGAAATGAGTCCACACTCTGATGGGATGAAAGTTTTCTCTTTGTATTGGGCCTTAAGAGTAATGAGTTTGGTCAGTGTCAATCTAGTTCCTTGTGGATGCGAGGCCACAGCAACAAAAAAAAACTAGTTGTAATTTGGCACACCAAGGGGACATGAGGATGGCTAGTGCAGAAAATTAAGGGTGCTTTTGAAGTTGGAGTTGACGCACATTAATGGTGAGAGTAGAGAGCTTTACTGGATTTGACCCATCTTATACCTGAGCAGGGAGTGCTCGATGCTGGCAATGGGTGCGGAAAGGGCTCTGTCCCCCCCAGCATGGATATTCCTCATCTTGACAAAGGCATTAGTTCACTCCAAAAAAAAAATGCAGCATCTCTAAAGCTGCAGGCAAAACGGAACAAAACTTTGAAGCTGAACGTTCAGTTCACAGCAACTAGAGTATGAACAAAACTGGCTTCAAAATTTCTACATACCCTTTCATAGAATCATCGAAGCTTACAGCACAGAAAGGGGGCCATTCGGCATGTCGTGCCTGTGCCGGCTCTTTGAAAGCTTGTCCAAGTGAATGTCTCACCTCCTGGCTTCCCAAAGCCTTTCCACAATATACAAGGCACAAGTTAGGAGTGTGATGGAATACTCTCCACTTGCCTGGATGAGTGCAGCTTCAACAACACTCAAGAAACTCGCCACCATCCAGGACAAAGCAGCTCGTTTGATTGACACCCCATCCACCACCTTAAACATTCACTCCCTCCACCACCGGCGTAGCGTGACTGCAGTGTGTACCATCTACAAGATGCACTGCAGCAACTCGCCAAGGCTTTTTCGACAACACTTCCCAAACCCGCAACCTCTACCACCTAGAAGGACAAGGGCAGCAGGCACATGAGAACACCATCACCTCCAAGTCACACACCATCCTGACTTGGAAATATATCACCGTTCCTTCATCGTCGCTGGGTGAAAATCCTGGAACTCCCTCCCTAACAGCACTGTGGGAGCACCTTCACCACACGGACTGCAGCGGTTCAAGAAGACGGCTCACCACCACCTTCTCGAGGGCAACTAGGGATGGGCAATAAATGCTGGCCTTGCCAGCGACGCCCACATCCCATGAACAAATATTTTAAAAATTTAGTCCCACACCCAAGCCTTTTCCCCATAACCCTACAAATTAGTTATCTTCAAAGACATGTCCAATACATGCCCTTTGTCTCTGGAAACGATTCCATTCGACGGTCTGAGATCCCGTACAGCTCTGCCTCTGATGTTTAAATGGCTATTTGAATAAATTGGTTATAATAATATCTAAGGGAAGTCAGTAACTGACCCATTTTAAAAACCAGCCCCCCCTCTTGCTGTTTATCGAGAGTGAATGAACCTCTGATGTTGCACTGACTATGCTGTCACTTTCTCCCCATATCTGCGGAGTATTTTCCAGTTCTTGAAATTCTGACTGCAGTGTTGACAGATGGTCATGAATATTGTAAATCAAGTGACAGGATGTGTAAGTTCATCATCGTATATACTGGGAGAGATCTGATTTCCATTAATGAATTTTAAATCTCAGTCCCGCTGCATTTAGTTTAATAATATTATTTTGAAGGATAATGAATAGGGCCTGATCCACGTTCACTCCCAAATTAAAGAATAAAAGTGCATTCAGAGAAATGGGACATTTCTTGACCATTTGATGTTTTAAACCACAAAACAAAAATGATGGGCTTTCTTTTAAAAAGGGAGAACCCCCGCCACTCGTAAATATGCACTAGAATTGCACCACTTAAAAAATAAATTTTTGAAACTTGTCCATAGCATAATTGCGTCCTGAGGCTGTGGAATCCTCAGTCAGGATGACTTATTATGAAATAATAACCAGAGGGAATTATTGTGTTGGAAATCCTCATTTTTTCTGAGTGCAAGTAACACCCTCAGTTGTGATTTGCCACAGCACTGAGTTCCTTATCTCAGTCTTGCTGCTGTGGGGGCAATGTTGAGTGTAGGATAGGTTGACGCTCCCTTCCCCACACCACTTAGAGAGGAAAGGAAAAAATAAAATCAGATGGAGAGTGATGACTATGCTTCTGTCTCTCCAATTTGCAATGGCAAAGACTTGGGGGCAGATCAGAGTTACTTCTACTGTTTCCAGATCATTCAGAAACCAGATGAATTCCAAGCCAATCCTACTGGGTTGATGCAGGTACTCAGTTTACATCACCTGTGGACTTCGACCCAACCTTCAACATCAGCAGCCCATTTAGGCATGGCACAGTGCTGAGGCATAATGGGGTAGATTGTCCTGCTACTATTGGGGCACATTGGATCGCCTGACTGCAGCGTATGCAGAAAATTTGGGCGAGGAGGAGCAGGTGCCTGGATGGGAGCGCATGTGATATTCCATCCAAAGATTCCTGTGCTTTCCAAAGCTCTGGTGGCTCCTCGCGCCCCATTGAGTTCATTTCAAAATTCTCATCCTTGATTTTACAAATCTCTTGATGACCTTGCCCCAGACTGCCTTATTGATCATCTCTTGTGATATACCCCTGCGCATAAGCTCTGCTCCAACACCAGACTTCTCATCACCCTTCGCTGCCTCCATCCCACCACTGGTGGTCACTTATTCAGTCACGTCACTCCTGCCCTCTGGAATTCTCTACCCACTTATTATCTGCTTTCAAAACCCTTGTCCAAATTCTCCTCTTTGACTGTGCCTTTGGTTCCCCATCCTAGTCTCCCCATTCTCCTCCTGTTTCCCCAATGCTGTTTATCCATCGTACTCCCTTCTTCCTTTATTATAAAGCACTCAGAAGTCTTCCTGCTCTTGATCACTATATATAAATACAAGTTGCATTAAAAACAAAAATTGGCTTCACTAGATTGACCTGCAGCAATGAGAATTCATGGGCAGCTAATTTCACTGATTCATTCCATATCGAATTCAATCAACAAATCCAGTGTCAAAATTAAGGGCAAACGTTGTTTAAAACATCAGAATTAAAACCATGTCTTAAAAATCATAGTGTACTCACCTATTGGTAACTGCGACTTTACAAGAAATAGTGTGGGGATGATTTCAAGCCCATTGCAATTAACAGCGTAAAATAACCAGGAACAGGTTCACTTGGATCATTGATTTTATTTTAAATTCTTTCATGATATGTGGGCATCGCTGGCAAGGGCAGCATTTATTGCCCATCCCCAATTGCCCTTGAGAAGGTGGTGGTGAGCCGCCGCCTTGAACCGCTGCAGTCCGTGTGGTGAAGGTGCTCCCACAGTGCTGTTAGGCAGGGAGTTCCAGGATTTTGACCCAGCGACGATGAAGGAACGGCGATATATTTCCATGTTGGGATGGTGTGTGACTTGGAGGTGGTGGTATTCCCATGCGCCTGCTGCACATGTCCTTCTAGGTGGTAGAGGTCGCGGGTTTGGGAGGTGCTGCCGAAGAAGCCTTGGTGAGTTGCTGCAGTGTATCTTGTAGATGGTACACACTGCAGCCACGGTGCGCCGGTGGTGGAGGGAGTGAATGTTTAAGGTGGTGGATGGGGTGCTGATCAAGCGGGCTGCTTTGTCCTGGATGGTGTCGAGCTTCTTGTGTTGTTGGAGCTGCACTCATCAAATGGAGAGTATTCCATGATGCTCCTGACTTGTGCCTTTTAGGTGGTGGAAAGGCTTTGGGGAGTCAGGAGGTGAGACACTCGCTACAGAATACCCAACCTCTGACCTGCTCTTGAAGCCACAGTATTTATTCCCTTCTCATTGGAAGGTGCTGACCGCACTCGGGTACAGTTCTGTGAGCGCTGACTGCCCTCCAAGTGGCCATTCTTGATGTGAGTCTGACAGGCAAGTGTCAGCAAATGTTTAACCATTGAGGACATTATACTTGAGCCCATGCCCAACAGCCCAGTAGCAGGGGTCACTGGACAGCTGCCGGGAACCCGAGCTGTTTTTTTTCCTCTGCTTTTCTTTCCTAAGCCCAGGGACATGGATCTCTTTTTTAGTGACTGAAATCAGCAAACACGCCACAGACTGGGGACCACACCCGATACCTTCCTGTCCGTATGGCTTCATACCACAGTGGCCATGTCTTAACCATTAAGCCATCGGGGGGATTTGCCAGCATGGTTTTAATCAGTAACATGGCTGTATACACCTCCATAGCCTTCAGCAGATTGAAAGTCTGCAGACAGGAACTGTGCCACAGTGGCCTGATTTTTTTAAAATGTTGACCGCAATCTTGGTGATAGAGCAGAGTGGCCATATTGAAACGGGGCCAAGAAAATTGGAGGAATGTAACCTCATGTTGATTCATTATTCCCTCTCCGTTTGTTGCCAATTTCCCGTGGTGGTTCCCGTCTATCTGCTCACATCTTCTATTGATCCTGGCCCGTTTCCACTGAATTGGTCGTGGACTCTGATTTCATAGAATCATAGAATGGTTACAGCACATAAGGAGGCCATTCGACCCGTTGAGCCTGTGAATTCCCCCTCCTTATCCCTCAAATAAAAGTTTGGATGGTGATGGTGTGAAATTAACACACTGTAACAACCTTTACGAAGTTATAAATAAATCATTTGAGATTTTCTTTTTGAATAATCAAGAACACATGCACCCCTAAATAATCTGACACTGAGCAAATTTCGGCATTTTAAAGGATTTTTACCCTTCTGAGTCAAAAGATCGCAAGTTTGAGCCTGACTCCAGGAGGTTAGGCATGTAATCTAGGCTAGCACTCCAGTGCAGTACTGAGGGAGTGCTGCACTGTCGGAGATGCCCCCCTTTGAATCGAATGTCAAATCATATCTGCCTGTTCCTCTGGACCAGGTGGATGGCAAAGAACCAGTGACACTATTCAAAGAACAAGCAGGCCTCTCGGATATCTTGACCAAGGTTCCTCCCTCAGCCAATAGCACTGAAGTGGAGATGCCAGTGTTGGACTGGGGTGGACAAATGTGAGAAGTCGCACAACACCAGGTTATAGTCCAACAGCTTTATTTGAAATCACAAGCTTTCGGAGCGCTGCTTCACCTGACGAAGGAGCAGCGCTCCGAAAGCTTGTGATTTCAAATAAAGCTGTTGGACTATAACCTGGTGTTGTGCGACTTCACAATAGCACTGAAAGCAGATTAACTGGTCATTCATGTCATTACTGTTTGCGGGATTTTGCTGTGCGCTCGCTGACTGCTGCGTTTGCCATAATATAAGTCACTGCACTTCAAAAATTCATGGTGTATATGAAGCACTTTGAGATGTTTGCGGGGGCTGATAAACGCAGGTCTTTTAAGATGCAAGCTACCTCTCCACATTTTGCCAACCGTAAAGTGTCAGTCTCAGCCCTGACTTGGCAATGACGTTAATTTGTCACCCGTGTAAATTACCTGTCCGCAAGTTCACATGTCAGTCTCTTCATCACCATGTCTCTTCAATTTCAGAGCTTTTTCGAGACTCATCCCGCCCCTGCTGCAGAACGAACCATCCAACAGTCATGTGAGAACATCCTGCTGAACGGAGCCTGGCTAAAGCGCGACGCAGAAGCCATCCAGCAGTTCTTGCTGCAGCGCAAAGGGGCGCACCCCACAGTCTGATCGGAAGACCCCCCTGAGCCGCCATCACCCCACTGCCTTGCCACGGGGAGGGGAGTTTGAAAGTATATTTCACGGCCAGAACCTGTCACCTATTAAGTGGTTGGAAATGAATGTAGTTTATACCTCATTTTTAAAAAGAGAGAAAAAGAAGCTATTGGCACTTGATCGGAAATGTGTTATTTGGAACAGTTGTGTGTGCAGACAGTGGCATGGCATGGCACGGTCTTATGATGATGTTGGATTGGAGACAACTTAGAACACTGAAGCAAGACCGCTGGTTATGTTGTGGTAATGTAATTCCTTCCCTCCCCTCTGGCCAAGGCGAGTTAATTCTTATTTAATTATTTCTAGGCCTCAGTTTAACCGTTGATGTCCTTCGTAAAGAGGAAGAAACATCTCAATAACAGCCACATCGAATAAAAAAAAAAAATAGGATATATAAATAAAAACAATGTATTAGAAGAGCTTTCATTTAAAAAAAAACAATGGGTTAGGGACCTTTCTGAGAATAGGATGCATGAATTTCTGGTGTGTATACCCGGGGCCATTTTGACTGTTAAATTGCAATTTAGCACAGAAATAAATTGTTTTAAAGAAAATATATAACTTTAATACTTGAACAAACTGATGTGAGTTAAAGCCCCTTAGCCTGGGAACACCGCTTGAGAGTAGCAACAAAAGTAAGTCCTGATTCCCGTGCTTGCGTATAACCATTTTGAAAGCCTTAAAACTGGTACAAACTGGCGTGTAATTGGGGGAGGGGTGGGGTGGGAAACGACTATGTAAATGGTAGAATTAACTCGAGAGTGAGAGCCGTGATGTACTAACCCTGCAAAATACATAAAGCATTCAGAGGAACGGGCTGTACCTCATTTTAACAGAAATCCGATGTTTAGTGTGGCTTCAGTTCGCTTGGAGAAGGTCATCGAACTAATTGTCAAACTGCTTCCCTGAAATACTCGTTGTGCTTTTTGTTTTAAGATACAGTTGGTGTTAATAAAAAAAAAAAAATTGTCAAAGTGAAATGTCTCTTGCTTTTTCTGCGTGTGATGGGGTGTCAGGTCGTTGTGTGTTAAAGTACATGACTGTGTGTGAATAAGACCAGAATTTAATTTTAAGGATTCAGACGATATTGTGCACTACAAGAGCGAAAAATTCTAACACTGTATTTCACTCGGCTGGACTGGTCACTTGCCTAACCTGTGAACCAAGGAGGTGGCAGGAGGCAACGTGTTAGTTATTAAGGTAGGAGAACATTTGTTTTACTGTTTTTAAAAAGCTCTAGTTGTAGATCTGCTCCTGTTTGCAGGATTAAATTGGGGGGCAGGGGGGGTGAAGAATTGGGGGTGTATGTACACAAATCTTTGAAGTTGGCAGGAAAAGTTGAGAAGACTGTTAAAAAAGCATATGGGATCCTTGCCTTTATTCATAGAGGCAGAGTACAAAAGCAAGGAAGTTATTCCTAAACCTTTATAAAATACTGGTTAGGCCTTAGCTGGAGTATTGTGTTCAATTCTGGGCACCACACTTTAGGAAGGATGTCCTTGGAGAAGGTGCAGAGGAGATTTACTGGAATGGTACCAGGGATGAGGGACTTCAGTTATGTGGAGAGGCTGGGCTTGTTCTCCTTAGAGCAGAGAAGGTTAAGAGGAGATTTGCTAGAGGTGTTCAAGATCAATGAAGGGTTTTGATGGAATAAGTAAGGAGAAACTTTCCTGGCAGAAGGGTCGGTAACCAGAGGACACAGATTTAACGTGATTGGCAAAAGAACCAGAGGTGACACTTGGAAACATTTTGTTGCACAGCGAGTTGATGTGATCTGGAATATACTGCCTGAAAGAGTGGCGGAAGCAGATGCAATAGTAACATTGAAAAGGGGAATTGGATAAATACTTGAAAAGGAATAATTTGCAGGGCTGTGGGGAAAGAGCAGGGGGAGTGGATCTAATTGGAGAGCTCTTTCAAAGAGCCGGCACAGGCACGATGGGCCAAATGGCCGCCTTCCATTCTATGAAAACAAAACATTCTGTATCTGAGTAAAACTGTTAATTCTTCCCTTTTCTTCTCCCGCCCCCCAGATAATGTTCTCAGCTGACTGACCAGGCGCAGTGTGCGGTCGATGGACCATGGCCAGTTTGCCCCTCACCCTCTCAAAGTTGGAAGAGGATGTGTGAAGCTGAGGTAGCACAGCGATGGAAGGATGTGCCTGGGGAGTCGAAGCATGGAATATAGAGTTTGTAATGTGATATTGCACAGTGTACTAATGAGAATAAGGGAACTGGCTGATGTAGTGGTTTAGCAGTGTCCTTTCACCCCTGGAACCTGGGTTCAAACCCAACAGCTTGTTGTCTGATGGGCAATCCACCTATCACCACCATTCCTTCCACCTGATCTTTTTTGGCTCTTTTTAATTGATAATACTCTAGGGTAATTGCTCTAAACTTTCCTCCTGAGTTCCAATACAATTTCCTACTCGCTCTGCCTCCACCCTGCATCGTTCCTGTGTTGAACTCGAGCCCCATCTCCTACTCTCACTCATTCGTTGCCGAGACCTCAAAGCTACCAATCCAGATAGAAAGAAAAGAATTTGCTTTTATATAGCGCCTTTCACAGCGTGGCAAAGCACTTCACATCCAGTGAAGTACTTTTGAAGTGCAGTCAACGTTGTAACGCACTTATGAAGGCTGCTACTTTTAGGATAAGTGATCATTTTTGTTATTTAATTATATGAAACAGAACTCCAGTGGTTTGCTACACCAATGTTGGTGCATTTTACACAGACCAGTAAAGCTTTTCTAACAGTCAGCTGCCCAATGCACTGTGCTGACTTACAATGGAGACTTACGTGCTTGCTTTTGCAAACTGCCTTTATTGCACATCTTTAGGCATCTACTGCACAATGCATACGTACTTTAAATTTAGATATTTTTACTTGGTTCTTTATGCTCAATGTGAGGCTTTTGGGGCTGGCAACAGAAAACTTTCCCACTTTTGACCACCTGATGTTAGCATTAACTGTTCCCAGGTTAGAAACATTTGCGTCAACACTGCACTGACTGTGCCTTAATCCCAATTTACAAATAGTGACCCATACTGGACTAAAGTGTTGGGGTGGTGGGGTGGGGGGGGGTTCCTTTCTTTCCCACATGGGCATCCTATGGCCTCTGAGAAAAATTATCAATTCAGTGTTGGTCAATCCTAAGTACTGTGGCTGCAGTGTGTACCATCTACAAGATGCACTGCAGCAACTCGCCAAGGCTTCTTCGACAGCACCTCCCAAACCCACAACCTCTACCACCTAGAAGGACAAGGGCAGCAGGCGCATGAGAACACCATCACCTCCAAGTTCCCCTCCAACTCACACACACCACCCTGACTTGGAAGTATATCGCCATTCCTTCATCATCGCTGGGTCAAAATCCTGGAACTCCCTCCCTAACAGCACTGTGGGTGTACCTTCACCACACGGACTGCAGCGGTTCAAGAAGGCAGCTCACCACCACCTTCTCGAGGGGCAACTAGGGATGGGCAATAAATGCTGGCCTTGCCAGCGACGCCCACATCCCATAAAAATGAATTAAAAAAAAAAAATGAGCTTCAGTTATATTCTGTCCACATTCTTCCTGTCATGTACCAACTTTATCGTACGCATGTTAAAAGAAAACAAATTACAATTCTGGACCGCTACCAATTTGAATTCATTTGAGTTCTCTGCTGGCTAAACACAGAACTAACGTAGAAGGGAACGAATTGTAAATGAAACAGCGGGAGCAGGACAAGGGGACAGAGGTTTAAACAAGTAACAGGTAACTTTGGAACTGATACCATGCGGAGTGGTGGAGGCAAAAACCGCGTACTCATTTAAGAAACATTTGAAAGCAGCTAAGAGGGGAAGTGTAGGGTTGTTCTGGGCGGATGATTTAAGATGGGCTGAATGGCCTTTCTCATTCGTTAAGTATCTTGTGATCTGATAGGGTAGATAGAGAGACACTGTTTCTGCTGGTTGGGGAGCCTCGGTCTAAGGGACATAGTCTAAAAATTAGAGCCAGACCATTCAGGAGTGAAATTAGGAAATACTGCTACATGCAAAGGATGGCCAAAATTTTGGAACTCTCTTCCGCAGACGGTAGTTGATGCTGGGTCAATTGTTAATTTTAAATCTGAGATTGATAGAATTTTGGTAACCAGAAGTATGAAGAGATAGAGCAAAGGCAGGTATATGGAGTTGGGTCACAGATCAGCGAGACAGGCTCAAGGGGCTAAATGGCCTACTCCTGTTCCTATGTACCTATCTTGTAATTGGCTCACCATGAAAGATAGACAGGCTGGTGGTCCAATCAGAATGAAGTTCACACCCTGCCCATCCCATGAGCCTATGACACTGAGATTGCATAGAATCCGATGGGAAGAGTGGAGGAGAAGATACTTCATAGAGATAGTGTAAGATGATTGATTCTGTAATCTGCGCTCTGCTCAGGTGGTGTCGTGTCGATCTATAGAAGCCAAGGAGGCAGAGTGCTTCTAGTTTCTGCTCCCCATGTTCCTGAGTGCTCAGTGTGTAAAGAAAAAGTAGATAGATTCAGATCGTCGACTCATTGGATCAAGTGAGTCATTGCTTATTTTCATTCAATCAGTTACCTCATAATAGAGAAATAAGAAGGATCACATTAGTTCATGTTTTTACATGTGGCTATCACATAGGTTGGTGCTGCCTTGGTTTCTCACAGCGAGGAGGCTAGTGCCACAAGTAGTGTATCATCCTATAAATATTAACATGCCCATTGATAGCTTGCTCTCGTTTGAAAGGTGGTGATTGAAATATACAGCACACCATGAAATCATAAATAAATCTAGGCAGCGGTAACTGCGTGTTTTAATATCCCTATCCTACTGTTGCATTGACAGACAGTCTCCATTCAAACCCCAGAGCGCACAGCCTCATCAGCCATCCCTGCTACCACTCCCTTCTTTTCAGTTCTCCCCCCAGAAATAGGTTCTGTCGGGTGCAATTTAGCAACACATTTAGTTTAAAAGCCCCATCGATACCTGACTACAGTCTCCAACTATAATTTATGCAATCACTGGCCCTTCTGTGACATTGATTAATAAATGTTTAGAACACACAGAAGGTTTTATCTTTCCCTAAAAAGTAAATCCTGATACTGCTTCCCAAATCACAGGCCGCTGTTGCACACCTGCAAAAGAAAAACCCGCAACAGGCTAAGAAAACGTTATGGAGCTGGCAAACGCAGCTCGCAGTGTGGAATTGACTCCTGCAGACCAGGTTAGGACACTCCCAGATTTTATCTCTGATCCATGCAGTTAGAATCAGAGAATCATAGAATGGTTACAGCACAGAAGGAGGCCGTTTGGCCCATCGTACTGGTGCTGGCTCTTTGAAAGAGCTATGACATCAAGGCAGCATTTGACCGAGTGTGGCATCAAGGAGCCCTAGTAAAACTGAACTCAATGGGAATTGGGGGGTGGGGGTGGGGGGGGAACTCTCCACTGGCTGAAGTCATACCTAGCACAAAGGAAGATGGTTATGGTGGTTGAAGGTCAATCATCACAGCCCCAGGACATCGCTGCAGGAGTTCCTCAGGGCAGTGTCCTCGGCCCAACCATCTTCAGCTGCTTCATCACTGACCATCCCTCCATCATAAGGTCAGAAGTGGGGATGTTTGCTGATGAGTGCAGTGTCCAGTGCCATTCGCAACTCCTCAGATAATGAAGCAGTCCATGCCCACATGCAGCAAGACCATGACGACATTCAGGCTTGGGCTGATAACTGGCAGGTAACATTCGCACCACACAAGCGCCAGGCAATGACTATCTCCCAACAAGAGAGAGTCTAACCACCGCCCCTTGACATTCAATAGCATTACCATTGCCAAATCCCCCACCACGAATATCCTGGGGGTCATCATTGACTAGAAACTTAACTGGACCAGCCACATAAATACTGTGGCAACAAGAGCAGGTCAGAGGCTGGGTATTCTGAGTGTCTGACCTCCTGACTCCCCAAAGCCTTTCCACCATCTACAAGGCACAAGTAAGGAGTGTGATGGAATACTCTCCACTTGCCTGGATGAGTGAAGCACCAACAACACTCAAGAAGCTCAACACCATCCAAGACAAAGCAGCCTGCTTGATTGGCACCCCATCCACCCCCTTAAACATTCACTCCCTCCACCACCGGCGTACCATGGCTGCATTGTGTACCATCTACAAGATGCACTGCAGCAACTCGCCAAGGCTTCTTCGGCACCACCTCCCAAACCCGCGACCTCTTCCACCTTGAAGGACGAGGACAGCAGGCGCATGGGAACACCACCACCTCCAAGTTCCCCTCAAGTCACACACCATCCTGCCTCAAAATATATCGCCGTTCGTTCATCGTCGCTGGGTCAATATTCTGGAACTCCCTCCCAAACAGCACGATGAGAGCACCTTCACTACATGGACTGCAGCAGTTCAAGGCGGCTCACCACCACCTTCTCGAGGGCAACTAGGGATGGGCAATAAATGCTGGTCTTGCCAGCGATGCCCACATCCCAGGAATGAATAAAAAAATTAAAAAACTATCCAGTTAGTTCCACTCCCCCTGCTCTTTCCCCATAGGCCTGCATTTTTTTCCTATTCAAATATATATCCAGTTCCCTTTTGAAGGTTACTATTAAATCTACTTCTACCACCATCCGAAGGATGACGCCTCCAACAGTGCAGCACTGAAGTCCCAGCCTAGCTTCTGTGCTCAAGTCTCTGGAGTGGGGCTTGAACCCACAACCTGCTGACTCCGAGGTAAAAGTGTTAATGCTGAGCCAAGACTGACACCGGGTGGAAGCTTATGGTTGTCCTCACCTGAAATGCCTTATGCTGTGACACCAGGTTTAGAAACACTAGAAAAGTGTCCTGTTTCCGCAGTGCTGATACCTGTCTGCTGTTACGTTGCTGTCAGTGAGGTGTCTGCACTGTCGGTTCCTGAAATGCGGGTCTCGCGTTGCAGGTTCCGAATGCATGATCTGGCTGGATTCACCAAGGTAAAGGCCTGGTTAAAATAAAGGTCTTTCA
The DNA here is from genome assembly GCA_030390025.1 of Squalus acanthias. Taxonomy (NCBI): domain Eukaryota; kingdom Metazoa; phylum Chordata; class Chondrichthyes; order Squaliformes; family Squalidae; genus Squalus; species Squalus acanthias. The sequence goes on along the minus strand of CM059437.1, from coordinate 5,035,254 downwards.
GGATGCCAGTCCTACTGAATCTATCGGGTTTATATTGGATTGGAGCTAGCTGCCTCTTTCTGCATAATGTTTGGTATTGGCATACTTAACTAGTAAGAAAAAAACAATAAATATGGAAACAAGTTACTTCCAGCTTTTCTTTTTTTTAAAAAAAGAAAGACTTACATTTATATAGCGCCTTTCACAAGCTTAGGATGTCCCAAAGCACTTTACAGCCAATGAAGTACTTTTTGAAGTGTAGTCGCTGCTGTAATGTAGGAAACGTGGCAGCCAATTTGCGCACAGCAAGATTCCACAAACACCAATGAGATAAATGGCCAAATAATCTGTTTTACTGATCTTGGATGAGGAATAAATATTAGCCCAGGACACCGGGGCGAACGCTCCTGCTCTTGTCTCCCCATCCCCTTCTGAAGCTGATGGGGTACAGTTTCACGAGGCACCCCCTGTACCTTGCTGAAGTGGCCATTACTCATGCATGGTACAGATATCGGCTGTCGGCAGGCTACGCGACTGCAGCAGTTTTCTTTACAATGCTGGACTCCACAGTGGTAGTTCGTAAAGTTCTGACTGACTGCCACCGTCTGACGGGGTTATTCTCTCGGTCTTTGACGTGGAGGTGACCGTCTTTCCTTCCATCTGCAGAGTTTTCTGTTTTGGATACAGCCATTTCAGCCTTTAGTTTCTTCTCCTGTGTTCTGTTTCAGTTCTGTTCAGAGATGGGGAGGGAGAAAACTCAACCTCAGATCAGAGCCTGATCCTTTCCTCGCCTCAGCTCCACAGTTCCAGCAGAGATAATGATTAGGAAAGCAAATCCTGACCAATTATCCCCCTCCCTACCCTGGGGGGACCCTTGTTGACAATTGTTACACCCTAGCTAAGATCAACCAGTATCGAACCTGGGACCCTCCTGCTCTTTACAATTCAGCTACTCGCTCCCGAAGCCTGCGGAGTTATTGGGAAGCTATGTTTACACAATTTTTGGGGGGAAATCTGAACGTCCTTAGTCGACAAAAAAAAATCTGCATCAGAACAGTCATTTCCATTACAAAGTGGCTAGTGCCAGTCACAGTGCCTGCTATCATTGTTGGGATTAACCTGTGACACATATATTAGCATACTACACAAAATGTCTGCCACAGTTCACAAAATGGCAGCCAGGTGCATCTGTCCCAAACACTGGCACATCCGACGCCCACATCCCATGAACGAATAAAAAAAAAATAATCACCAGATGAGCAAAAGGCCAGTGTTCAAGATATTGTATTTAATTGCAGTGAATGAATGTGTAAATTTGATTGTTTGTATACTTGTAATAAATTAATATTATCCATTTGTTTTTTTCCCTCAACTATTGGCAATTTGTGGTGCTTTGGTTCTTATGAAGAGAAAACACAGTTAGGTGTTGGAACATTAACTTAGATTTAACTTACTAGAATTCCCCGGCTCTGGTTTTAAGCACTGGGTCTACACTCTCTAGAACTCCCAAAGGAACTATAGTTTCCACCCCACATAGGGGGGAGATCTGCTAGTTGCGAAATGTTGATGTGTTTGACTGTGGGTAGTTGATGGATTTTCTATTTTTCTCCTGCCAATTTACTCGCCTCCTCTACTGAGGGAGTTGACTCCTGGCACTGGTCACCCTTCCAGTACCAGGTTCAGTGGCCACCCTTCACGTGTGAACCTTGACGGTGAGTGGCGGCAGGTTATTTTACAACGGGGCCATTGCAGTGGAGCCCGATAGCCGTACGCACATTTGCTCCCAGTGGGGCCCCGCGTACTGATCACAGTTGATTTTTCTTCCTCCTTAACTCAGCAGTGAGACAATCCCTTACTGTCAGGTCGACCAGGTTTTAGGATAAATCTCTGAAAAAGGCTGAGATGTTTTGGGAAAGGTTAGTTAGCAAGAAAGAAAGACTTGCATTTATATAGCGCCTTACACGACCTCGGGCGAAGGATGTACCAACCTGCTGAGCACCGGGTGTATTCTGACTGTCGCAATGAGCAGACGTCCCCTATCCGAGTGACCAGAATGGCTTATTCCCTTAGCCCTGCCTTGCCGAGGTTGTCTAATTGTCTTTGTTTTGGTACCAGCTTGCTAGTAACCATTCACTGGATCATCTGCTTCTAACACTATCTTCTTGTGACCTGTCGTGAGGACCTTTGCTTCTGTCCTGTCTCTCCTGAAGTGTCTGGTTCTGTTAGAAATATATTCTTGATCTGTCTGGCTCTGCTGAACAGATTACTAGTGGTCAGAGGTCTTTGAGGGGGTGGGGGGATGTACTGACCTACACATTTGCCAAAATTAGGCAAGAATGATGAAACGAGAAGGAAGAAGTTTGTGTGAGGATACATGAGGATGAGGTTTGGAAGAGAAATGGAGCAGCTTGAAGTCTCTGGATTAGAGACAAGAACTGGAGGACCAGATTATCCCAGTGAGCGATTTGCTTGTAGACACGGATGTATTCATTGTCTGCTTATTGTAATTAATAACTGAAGTGAAGAAAGTCGACCGTTGCCAGAACAGGCTCAAGGGGCTGAATGGCCTACTCCTGTTGCTGTGATACCAGAGTCCAAATCTTACGAGTATTTGAGATATCAAGATGATATCTTACACTTACCATCATCACCACAAATAAGATCAACTCTGCACAGACCAGTCCTTCCAGATCTATATGGCTCAGCTACTCGCTGCCTAAACCTGTTGACAAATGTGAGAAGTCACACAACACCAGGTTATAGTCCAACAGCTTTATTTGAAATCACAAGCTTTCGGAGCGCTGCTCCTTCGTCAGGTGAAGTGAAGAGATGCATATAGGCACAGCACAAATAGTCAGAGAACACAGCCAGATGATTACAGTTAATCTTTCCAACTGCCCTTTATCACACCTCGGCAGAGAGATAATCACGGCAATCAAACCTGTTGAGTTATCAGACGAGCTATTTGATGGATTTTCACATATTTGAGTATCTTAGAAGTGTTTTAAGGAGTTGGTGTTTTGGATGCCATGGGTTGACACAGCACTTAAACTTGTGTTAACACTCTGCAAGTACCCAAACCAAGCAGAGGAGAAATACAGGGTGGAGGATATGGTATTTTGCATAAGGAGGGTCTGGAAAGGTTCGGTGAGTGACCTTGTGCCACTTTCACACATTTTGCTTGCCACTCCTGCCCAATGAATTAATTACAACAAAGAAAGTAGAATATAATGGTTTGGAAAACCTTTGGAAAAGCTGTGATTATTCTAAGCCATACAGATGAGGAAGGTGACCGGACATCCCAAAGTACTTCACAGCCAATGAATTACATTTGAAATGCAGTCACTGTTGTAACGTAGCAGCAAATGTAAACACCGTACAAATGTAATGAGATAAATGACCAATTGATCTGTTTTGGGGGTGTTGGTTGAGGGATAAATGTTGGCCAGGACACCACGAGGAATGTGCTATGAGAGCTTTGTAATCCACCTGAACAGACAGACAGGGCCCCAGGTTGAATGTTTCATGCAAAGGATGGCACCTTCAACAATGCAGCACTCCCTCAGCACTGCACTAAACATAGAAGATAGGAGCAGGAGTAGGCCATTCGGCCCCTCGAGCCTGCTCCGCCATTCGATGAGATCATGGCTGATCATCCAAACTCAGTACCCTGTACCTGCCTTCTCCCCATATCCCTTGATACCTTTAGCTTTAAGAAATATATCTAACTCATTCTTGAATATATTTAATGACTTGGCCTCAACTACCTTTTGTGGTAGAGAATTCCACAGGTTCACCACTCTGGGTGAAGAAATTCTTCCTTATTTCTGTCCTAAATGGCTTACCCCTTATCCTTAGATTATGACCCCTGGTTCTGGACTCTCCGACCATCGGGAACATTCTTCCTGCATCTAGTTTGTCCAGACCTGTCAGAATTTTATATGTTTCGATGAGATCCCCTCTCATTCTTCTATACTCCAGCGAGTATAAGCCCAATCGACCCAATCTCTCCTCATATGTCATTCCTGCCATCCCAGGTATCAGCCTTGTGAATCTTCGCTGAACTCCTTCCATGGCAAGAACATCCTTCCTCAGATAAGGCAACCAAAACTGCACACGGTACTCAAGGTGTGGTCTCACCAAGGCCCTGTACATCCTTGCTCCTGTATTCGAACCCTCTCGCTACGAAGGCCAACATACCATTTGCCTTCTTCACCGCCTGCTGCACCTGCATGCTTACCTTCCGCGACTGGTGCACAAGGACACCCAGGTCTCGTTGCACTTCCCCTTCTCCCAATCTATTGCCATTCAGATAATAGTCTGCCTTTCTGTTTTTGACACCAAAGTGGATAACCTCGCAGTTATCCACATTATATTGCATCTGCCACGCTTCTGCCCACTCACCCAACCTGTCCAAATCATCCTGGAGTTTCTCAGTATCCTCCTCGGAGCACACACGCCCACCCAGCTTTGTGTCATCTGCAAACTTGGAGATATTACATTTAGTTCCCTTATCCAGATCATTAATGTATATTGTGAATAGCTGGGGTCCAAGGACCAAACCCTATGGTATCCCACTAGTCACTGCCTGCCACTCGGAAAAAGACCCATTAATTCCTACTCTCTGCTTTCTGTCCGCCAACCAGTTCTCTATCCAAGTCAATACCTTGCCCCCAATCCCATGTGCCTTAACTTTACACGCTAATCTCTTATGCGGGACCTTATCGAAAGCCTTTTGAAAGTCCAAATACACCACATCCACTGGTTCTTCCTTATCTATTTTCCCAGTTACATCCTCAAAAAATTCCAGTAGATTAGTCAAGCACGATTTACCTTTTGTAAATCCATGTTGACTTTGTCCGATCCTGTCACAGTTTTTCAAGTGCTCAGCTATTACATCCTTTATAATGGACTCTAGCATTTTTCCCACTACCGATGTCAGGCTTACCGGTCTGTAATTCCCCGCTTTCTCTCTACCACCCTTTTTGAATAGTGGGGTAACATTAGCTACCCTCCAATCCATGGGTACAGTTCCAGATTACATCGGCTGAGAATATGTGCTCATGTCATGGAGTGGGATTCGAACCCACAAACTTCTGACTCAGAGGCAAGAGTGCTTCCTGAGTCGAGCCGACACATCAGTTAGCTGATTTCAACCAGAGTGCCACTGGGGGCTACAACAATTGGCCTCAATGTCCTTCGGTTATAAGAGAGAGAAATCAGCAAGGTTTTCCACGCTCGATCACGATCTGATGACTCCTGCTGGAAATGTAACCAATTGCCCCTCTCCAGGAATTAAGCATATAATCTAGGCTGACACTGCAGTGCAATACTGAGGGTGTGCTGCATTCTTGGAGATACCGTCTTGCAGATTGGATGTTAAATTGTCTGTTTAGGTGGATGCAAACAGATCCCATGGCATTATTCAAAAAGGAGCAGAGCTCTCACCCAAAGTACTGGCCAGCCAACACCAGCAAAAGCAGAAATAGATACAGAAAGTGCTGGAAAAACGCAGCAGGTCAGGCAGCATCTGTGGATAAAGGAAGGTAGGGTTAACATTTCAGTTAGATGACCACCAAAAGCAGATTCTTTTGTGTGCTGTTTATCAGACCTTGCTGTGGGCAAATTGGCTACTGCATTTTGAATCTCTCCAATCTGATTTCCACCCCTGCTACAGCACCAAAACAGCCTTAACGAAAGTCACAAATAATATCCTCTGTAACTGACAGTGATGCATTATCCTTCCTCCACAACCTCTGCAAGTTTTGACATGGTCAACCGCTCCATCCTCCTCCAATGCCTCTTCTCTCTTGTCCAGCTCAATGGGACTATCCTCGCTTGCTTCCATCGTCACCTATCCAATCGCAGCCCAAGCATCACCAGCAATGGCTTCTCTTCCCACTCCCACACCGTTATCTCTGGAGTCCCTCAAGGATCTAGCTCCCCGCCCCCCCCCCCCCAACATCTATGTGCCGCCTAATGTTCCCGTTAAGCTGTGCGGTCGCGCAATGGTCTGGCGGTCCCGCGCAGGTTGCTCAGCGGCTTTTAAATGGAAAAACCGTGCATGCGCAGAAATTTGAATGGGCTGCGTAGCCCGTTAAAGGGGTCACGCACCCAAAAAAAATTAGATAGAGGGAACATTGGTGCTGCCCCTTGGCAACATCAGCCATAGGCGTGGGGTCAGCTGCTACACGTATGCTGACGACCCACAGATCTACCTCCACCACCTCTCTTGACTCCCGCCATTGGTTGTGTTATCGGATTGCTTGTCCAATATCCAGTCTTGGATATGCCGTACTTTGTTTCAGTTAAACATTGGGAAAACCGAAGCCGTCATTTTCAGCTTCCGCCACAAACTATGTAACCTTGTCACCGATTCATCTATTCCAATGTTCTCCTGGCCACTTTAGCCTCTCATCCTCCACCCTCCATAAACTTCAGCTCATCCAGAACTCTACTACCCATATCCTATCCCACATCAAGTCCAGTGACTTGTCCTGTTCTCATCCACGTAATTAAATCCCTCCATGACCTTGCCCCTGACTATCTCTGTATCCTCCAACAAATTCTTCCCCCGCCCCTCACCCTCCACGGACTCTTCATTCTGACTTTGGCCTCTTGATCATCCCGCTCCCTTCACCCCACCATTGGTGGCCGTGCCTTCAATCACTTAGGCCGCACGCTCTGGATTTCCCTCGACGTGAAGAATGGCCACTTGTGCGCACTACCAGATGGGTGTTGATGGCCATGCCTAGCATAAGCCACCATCTTCAGAAGATGAGGAAATTGAAGTAAAAAACTACTGATTTCCGCATGGCATTGTAATTTAATAGTGGCCCATCTGCAGTTGCAACGTCAACAATATGACAAATGTCTTGCTACATACACAGCTGGTGTAGCAATATTTAAGGGTTACTTTTATCTCTGTACCCATAAAGTTGCTGCTTTATCAATGCAAACGTATGTTTCTTCGGTGGGAGACCAACTCTTAACTTTAACATTGAGCCAATTCTAAATCTTGGCAGTTCCTCTCCAATCATGTCAGGAGACTCTGGATCTCGGACAGTGGAAGCAGAGATTTACGTGACGTGGATCTGTGACCTCAGCGGCTCACAATCTGAAACTGCTCTGCTCAGAACACAGCCACCAAGCTCAAGCGGCATCTTGGGTACAAAGAATATTGTGGCATGGGATTACAGTGAATTGATTGTGAGGTACAGATGGCATGCAAAAATACCGTCACTTTATACTTTCCATTGGCATTCTCCACTGCTGACTTGCTGAAAATACGAGAGTGGCATGTTGAAAAACAAATATTCTGCACTGAGCATCTGTTCTTTCTGGAGATGAGCATTTATGTGAGGCAGTTCTGTTCATTTGCAGATTCGACACAGTAAGAGGCTACCACACATCCACAGCAACCAGTTACAAAGCTCTTAAATTGACATTCAAACAAAACTGAATAAATTAGGTCAGAGCTGGACATTTGATGACACAAGTATACTTTGAGATAATCCTAAATAAGGGAATTACAGTTGGCTTCAGCCCCCTAGGGCTAGCGAGGGAAAAATTAGCTTGGGTTCATGCCCCTGATTGCTATTCAGCAACTCCACGGGAAGATGTGTGGAAATCAAGTGAGATTAGAATTGGGTATCAGCTGTTGATGCCCAGTGTTTGGACAAGGTGCTGATTCTCACTAATGAAAATTACCATGGCTACTTGGTCGAGAAAACAGAGGGCAGCTGGTGCCTGTGAGACCATACAACAACTTGCATTTCACAGCACGCATCAAGTACAGAGACATCTCCGAGCACTTTCAAGGGCAGTGGACGCCAAGTAGGGTGAGTGCGGGTTGGGGGGAGGGTGGTTGGCGGAAGCATATCTGACTTCTTGGGGAGACTTTTGAGGGCAAACAGCGGATCCAAAGGGCAAAGACAAAAGGAGCAGCCTCCAATTGTTGAATGGAGTGGGCAGGTATCCAATATCAGAGGACTGGAAGGTGCTTATAGTGATTGATGGCTGGAGGAGAACACCAAGTTAGAGAGGGATTTAAAGGACAACAAGAACTTTAAAAGTACAATTCTCTGGGACATAGGAAGCAAGTGCTTCGATGAGGGGCCTTAGTGTGGTTGACCACACAGATTGCAACATTCCTGATGAAATAGTTTAAGAATGGTAGAAGCAGGCAGCATAGCAAGGAGAGCATAAGAGAAATCCAGCCATGAGGTAATAAAACGTTTCAGAGTGCCAGAGTAAAGGGTCAACACCTTCCCAAAAGGAATAAAATTGGCAGGAAAAAAATGGGCAATTCCCAGATGTTTGTGTTGACTTGTGACCAAAATAGTAACACAGAAGAGGCCAAGGTAATAAAGCCAGCACCTAACTGAGATGCAGAATGCCCTATATTGCAGAAACACATTCACTATCATGAGTTTTTGCACCATATCCTCTCCAACACAAAGACCGCCTACTTGCACCTTCACCCCTGCCTCAGCTTATCTGCTGCTGAAAAGCTCATCCATGTTTTACCACCCTCTATAAACTTGAGCTCATCCAAAACTCTGCTGCCTGTATCCTAACCAGCACCAAGTCCCGTTCACCCATCCCCTTCCCCCACCGCTGCCCCCCCCCCCCCCCAACCCCTCACTGACCTAAACTAGTCCATCAATGCCTCAACTTTAAAAATTCTCATCCTGATGTTCAATTCCCTCCATGGTCTTGCCCCTCCCTATCTCTGTAACCTCCAGCCCTTCAACTCTGGCCTCTTGTGCATCCCCCACTCCCTTTGCCCCAGTATTGGCGGCTGTGCCTTCAGTCGTCTAGACCCTAAGCTCTAGAATTCCCTCCCGACACCTCTCCACCTCTCCTTTAAAACGGTTCTTAAAATCATTTTAGACCAAGCTTTTAATCACCCGTCCTAATGCCTCCTTTAATTCAGTATCAAAATGTGTCTGATTATGCTCCTGCGAGCGCGTTGGGACATTCTACTACATTAAAGGTGCTGTGTAAATGCAAGTTGTATTGGTGGTATGCCAATAAATCTAACATAAGTGTAAACCTCTCAGACCCCAGTGTGTCATCAATAAATGTAATAATTTCCTGTGAAGCTCACTCTGGAAAAATGATATTCCATTAATTTCAGTATCTAAAAATCTCATTGTAAAATGGGACCCATTGACCTTTTCAACACATCTACAGCACAGTGGTTCTGATGTCAGACCAAGATCTCATCAATTCAATCAACCCCTTCGTAGCAAGTTATGAAACTGAATTTAATAAATCTGGTAATTGGTAGATGAGCACCAGGGGGGAAAAAATGTCCATGAAATCCACTGAATTTTATAAAAAGCCCAACTTCTTCACTCATTCTTTCAGGGATGGGGATAATCAGTCTGACTTTCTTGAGACTCCAGTCTCATTGTTGACTTTTAATGTCCTCCCTAAGTAGCCAAGCAAGAGCAACATTTTGAGAGCAACAGCAATCATAGAATGAATTATGCGCTTGAAGTGCCATAACCTACAAGGCTACGGACCAGGAGCTGGAAGGTGGGATTAGGCTGGGTTGCTCTTTTTCGGCCGGCACAGACACTATGGGCCGAATGGCCTCCTTCTGTGCCGTAAATTTCTATGATTCTTCTATGATATAGCACAGAAGGAGGCCATTTGGCCCATTGTGGCTGTGCCAGCTTTTTGCTAGATATATCCAAATAGTCCCACTCCCCTGCTCTTTCCCCATAGCTGTCAGCTGTGGCTCAGTTGGTAGCACCCTCGCCACTGAGTCACAAGATTGTGGATTCAAGTCCCACTCCAGGGACTTGAGCACAAAAATCTAGGCTGACACTCCAGTGCAGTGCTGACAGAGCGTTGCACTGTCGGAGGTGCCATTAAACCGAGGCCCCGCCTGCCCTCTCAGGTGGACGTAAAAGATCCCATGGCACTATTTTGAAGAAGAGCAGGGGAGTTCTCCCCGGTGTCCTGGCCAATATTTATCCCTCAATCAACGTCACTCAAAAACAGATTATCTGGTCATTATCACATTGCTGTTTGTGGGAGCTTGCTGTGCGCAAATTGGCTGCTGTGTTTCCTACATTACAACAGTGACTACACTTCAAAAAAAAAAGTATTTAATTGGCTGTAAAGTGCTTTGGGACGTCCGGTGGTCGTGAAAGGCGCTATATAAATGCAAGTCTTTCTTTCATAGCCCTGCAAATTTTTCCTTTTCAAGTATTTGCCCAATTCCCTTTCGAAAGTTACTATTGAATCTGCTTCCACTGCCCTTTCAGGCAGTGCGTTCCAGATCTGGGTGTTAAATGCAGAGTTGCCAAGCAGTTCAAGAAAGGCACCATGAGAAAGAATTATTATTTTATTTGTTCCTGGATGTGGGTATCGCTGTTAAGGCCAGCATCTATTACCCATCCCTAGTTGCCCTTGAGAAGGTGGTGGTGAGCTGCCGCCTTGAACCGCTGCAGTCCGTGTGGTGAAGGTACTCCCACAGTGCTGTCAGGGAGGGAGTTCCAGGATTTTGACCCAGCGATGATGAAGGAACGGCCAATATATTTCCAGGTCAGAATGGTGTGTGACTTGGAGGGGAACTTGGAGGTGGTGGTGTTCCCATGCGCCTGCTGCCCTTGTCCTTCTAGTTGGTTGAGGTTGCGAGTTTGGGAGATGCTGTCGAAGAAGCCTTAGCGAGTTGTTGCAGTGTATCTTGCAGATGGTGCACACTGCAGCCATGGTACGTCGGTGGTGGAAGGAGTGAATGTTTAAGGTGGTAGATGGGGTATCGATCAAGCGGGCTGCCTTGACCTGGCTAACCTGGTTAGACCACACCTGGAGTACTGTGAGCAGTTGTGGGTACCACACCTTAGGAAGGATATATTGGCCTTGGAGGGAGTGCAGCGTAGGTTTACCAGAAGTTACGAGGAGAGATTACAGTAATTAGGGTTGTATTTCCTAGAATTTAGAAGGTTAAGGGGTGATCTGATCGAAGTTTTCAAGATATTAAGGGGAACAGATAGGGTAGATAGAGAAAACTATTTCCGCTGGTTGGGGAGTCTAGGACTAGGGGGCACAGTCTAAAAATTAGAGCCAGACCTTTCAGGGGTGAAATTAGGAAACACTTCTACACACAAAGGGTAGTTGAAGTTTGGAACTCTCTTCCGCAAACAGCAATTGATGCTAGATCAATTGTTAATTTTAAATCTGAAATTGATAGCTTTTTGTTAACCTAAGGTATATGGGCTAAAGGTGGTTATATGGAGTTAGATCGCAGATCAGTCAAGATCTCATTGAATGGCGGAACAGGCTCGAGGGGCTGAATGGCCTCCTCCTGTTCCTATGTCCTGGACGGTGTCGAGCTTCTTGAGTGTTGTTGCTTGCAATGCTTGCACCATGAGAAAAAGAAAGACTTGCATTTTTATAGCGCATTTCACAACCACCAGACATCCCAAAACGCTTTATAGCCAATGAAGTACTTTTTGAAGTGTGGTCACTGTTGTAATGCAGCCAATTTGCACACGGCAAACTCCCACAAACAGCAATGTGATAATGACCAGATAATCTGTTTTAGTGATGTTGGTTGAGGGACACCAGGGATAATTCCCCTGCTCTTTTTCGAAATAGTGCCATGGGATCTCTTAACTCCACCTGAGAGGGCAGGCGGGGCCTCGGTTTAACTTCTCATCCGAAAGATGGTACCTCCGAGTGCTGCACTGAAGCGTCAGCCAAGCTTTTTTGTGCTCAAGTCCCTGGAGTGGGATTTGAACCCACAACCTTCTGACTCAGTGGTGAGGGTGCTACCAACTGAGCCACAGCTTAGGGGAAAGAGCAGGGGGGAGTGGGACTAATTGGATATCTCAAGCAAAGAGCCGGCACAGCCACAATGGGCCAAATGGCCTCCTTCTGTGCTATATCAGGGAAGAATCATAGAAACTTATCAGCCCAGAAGGAGGCCATTCAGCCCATTGTGCAGCCCTCCCTCAGTTACTGCACTGGGAGTTTCAACCCAGTTTTTTGTACTCAAGTGTCTCTGGATTGGGGATTTGAACCCTCAACCTTCATGACTCAAGAAGCGAGGGTGCTGCCCACTGAGCCACTGGCTGATACTGAGAGAATGCTTGTAATCTTTCGGGGGCTTCAGGGAGAAAGAAGGGAAAGTTGTGCAGAACAAGTTTTAATGTCAGGGTGGGTGAGTGCTGGAGGTCTGGGGCTTTTTGCTGGGACTCCCAACAAGCTCTCTGGAAATGGGCGGGAAGTTCAAATGGGAGCCGCCGCACTCACGGGAGCAGCCGGGTCTACTTCCGCCATCTGAAAATAGTCCCCAACTTTAAAAACCATTCACCCAACATTTCTTAAAAGCCCGTGAATGCAACCGATATGGATACAATTTTAGGTTTCGCCGTGTTTCGATTGCTTGCACGGTTAGCAGAGGAGTATTTCGGTGAAATTAGGTTTGAGTGGCAGCAATGGAGGAAAGAGGCGCTCGAATGAAACGCGCGATCTGATTGGTCCAGATTGGCGGAGCAGCGTCCGGCGCCAAACACCTCAGGAATTTGGGTTCGTTGATAAAATTCGACGGGAGATCATTCGGAGTCAGGGCGCGGGGGTGGGGCGGAAAAAAATATCCCCCTCAAAACCGAAAGGGGGACGGGGCGACATTTCCCGATTTTGAAATTTAGGCGCCGGTTGAAGGCAGCGGCCGGGCCGCTCGACCAATCGGATTCCGTCTTAGATCGCGGCGGCGGTTGAGCGTGCGACGTGAGCCTGTCGCCAGTCGCCAATCAGACGACGCGTTGGATAGCGGCGGTTGAGGGGAGCCGCTCGACCAATCGGGTTCCGCCTTAGATATCGACGGCGATTGAAGGGGGAGCCGCTCGACCAATCGGAATCCGCCTTAGATGGCGGCGGCGGTTGAAGGGGGGAGCCGTTCCACCAATCAGACGGCGCGTTAGATGGCGGCGGCGGTTGAGGGGGGGGGGGGACTGACGCGATGCCGCGCGGCGGGGAGGAGGAGGAGGAGGAGGGGCGGGAGTGTTGAGCCTCTCGACCAATCGGCTTGCGCCGGCCGTTGAGCGCGTGACGTCAAGCCGGGCCGCCCGACCAATGGGATGACGGCGGCGGTAGATGGAGGGGCGGGGTTTGAGGGAGTGAGGCGGCCCGGGTGGTGCTGTGGTCCCGCCGCGCGGCCCTGGAGCTATATCGCTCCGCCGCCGGCCGGACTCGGCTTTTTTGCGCAGCCGGGCGAAGGCGTGAGGGGGAAGCGAGAGAGAGAGAGAGAGAAAAACCCCACTGAATAAAACACCTCCAACCCCTGAGAGAAAAACACACAATCCGTCAAACAGAACCATTTATGGCCGTTTCTGCTTGAGGGGGGGAAAAAAAAAATCCTGGTTGTTTCCCACATGAGATTCGTAAATATGGAGCTTATCACAATCTTAGAGAAAACCGTCTCTCCAGGTAAGGGGGCAAATTCTCGCCTTTTCCTCCGGCGTGGTTTTTTTTTAATCTTCGCCTTTTATTCATGATTTAATATTTTTTTTCCCCCCTTAGATCGCAATGAGCTGGAAGCAGCGCAGAAGTTTCTGGAACAGGCGGCTGTTGAGAATTTGGTCAGTGTTTATTTATTTTTGAATGGGTGAGGGGAGAGAGGAGGGGGAAAAAATAGAAAAGAGGAAGGCGATTGTTTTAATGAAAATGATTGTGGTGGGGGTAGTTTTTTTAAAATGTCCTTTTTGGTGATATTTTTTTAATTCGGGGCCTTCGCCTCACACACACACCAGACAGAAAATGCCGTCGGGCGGAGAGAGAGAGAGAGCGAGCGAGAGGGCACAGCCTAACTCGCTGGCCGGATGCCGGGCCCTCTGATTGATTGACGGGCGGCCGCAGCCAATGGGAAGCCGGGGCCGGGCGGAGGGCCCGCCGGCCGCAGCCAATCAGCGCGCGCCCCAGGGGCTGGGTTTCCGCTCCTCCCCCCCCCCCCCCCCCCCAGCTCAAGTGTGGTTGACGGGAAGGGAAGCGGCGGCCTGGGCCGGGCCGGGCCGAGGGGGCGCCCTGAGCGCACGTTGCCGGCCCCGGCCTGGTTTCCGCGCTTTAATCCGCTTCCCCCTCCTCCCTCCCTCCCACACACCGGCCAAAGGTAGCGAGGGCTTTTAATTCAAACTCATCATACCACTGCATTAAACACATTATAAACCCTTAAACGCCCTGCAAATATTTCTCTTTTAGATTTAGTAGATTGTTCAAACACATGTATTAAACACGTTGCAAACCCCTTCACACCCCCCCCCCCCCCATTGCATCTTCATATATTTCTCTTTTAGATTGAATAGGTTGTTATTTAACACATACAATATATTGCAAATTCATCATACCACTGCATAAAACACATTCTGAAGGAAAGAAATTTGCAGGGCTGGGCGTGGGGGAGGAATGGGACTAGTTGAATTGCTCTTGCCAAGAGCCGGAATGGGCCGAATGGCTGCCTTCTGTGCTGTAACCATTCTATGATTTTACCACTGCATAAAACACATTGCAAACTATACATGCCATTGGCATTAAACACATTATAAACCCATCGCACCCCTTGCATCTTACAATATTTGTATATATTTCTGTTTTAGATTGGGCCGATAAACTGAAGAATATGAGGTGATCTCATTGAAAGATATAAGATTCTGAAGGGGATCAACAGGGTAATTGCTGAGAGGTTGTTCCCCTGGCTGGTGTGTCTAGAACTAGGGGGCATAGTCTCAGGATAAGGGGTCGGCCATTTAAGACGGAGATGAGGCGGAATTTCTTCACTCGGAGAGGGTTGTGAATCTTTGGAATTCTCTACCCCAAAGGATGCTGAGTCGTTGAGTATATTCAAGGCTGAGATAGATAGATTTTTGGACTCATGGGGAGTCAAGGGATATGGAGATCGGGCGGGAAAGTGGAGTTGAGGCAGAAGATCAGCCATGATCTTATTGAATGGCGAAGGAGGCTCAGCGGGCCGTAAGGCCTACTCCAGCTCCGAATTCTTATGTTCTTGTATTTTAATATTGCCCCCATAATCTGCACAATTTAGGAATTGCTATCAGAATAAGGATCACATATTAAGGGGAACAGATAGGGTAGAGAGAGAGAAACTATTTCGACTGGCTGGCGAGTCTAGGACGAGGGGACATAGTCTAAAAATTAGAGCCAGACCTTTCAGGAGTGAAATTAGGAAACACTTCTACACAGAGGGTGGTAGAAGTTTGGAACTCTCTTCTGCAAACGGCAATTGATGCTAGATCAATTGTTAATTTTAAATCTGATAGATTTTTGTTAACCAAAGGGATATGGGGCAAAGGCGGTATATGAAGTTAGGTTGCAGATCAGCCATGATCTCATTGAATGGTGGAACAGGCTCGAGGGGCTGAATGGCCTCCTCCTGTTCCTATGTTCTATAATTTTTTGTGTGTGTCTACTTCTATTTCTTAATTGGTATTTATGGAAATTAATCAAATGGTAACCTGTTAACTACTGTGTGTGTGGAGCTCCACATTTATTTGTAGAAATGTATCCTAATCTATTGCATTTAATGGAATATCTGGCCAAGGAAGCCTTTTAAGATTTAAAATTCAAATGCACTGTTTTCCTAATTTATCGTAACGACATGGCTCGCTGGTAATGGGTACATTTTGAGCTTGTTTGCAAATTTTACTGATGGGATAGTTTCTGTCAGATCCATGTTAAGATTGGAGCAGTCTTCTATTTTATTGATGGTTAATGTTATCTCGTATATTTTAGGTAGTGAATTCTCAATTTATATTTGATTTGCACAAAGTTACTTGAATAATGTGTGCATATCATCTGGTTATTTTGAGCTGAGTTACTTTGTGGTCAAGTAAAATTTGGACTGTGCTGCATTTTAATGTTGGAAACCATTTTAATTTCATGTCTTCATAAAAGTACATTGGGCATTTCAGTGAAATACATGAAGACTTTCGCTGGCATTTTTTTCACTGCAATGAGCTTATTTGAGATGCTTCAACAATTGTAGGTAATGTATCTTTCTGGTTTCTTGCTATAAGTGCATAGTATTTGACAGTTCGCTAATGAGTGCTTGGGTAAGTGAGTAGCCTTAGTGTATAATTCTAGAAATTCTGAGGAAAAATATCAGTTTTAAAAAGGTTAGTATATCAATGATTTAATCTTTTATATTTTGCTAAACACATGGCTGCAGGTACATGATAATGTTAACAAGTAACACAAGGCATCATCAACCGTAACCCCTCATGAGGCTACTTGTTAGGTGCTGACAAGGCAGAGGTTTACCTGCTAGCAGAACCTATATTGTGTTTGCCGTATCAAAATACATCTAAGATTGAGTTGGTTGCCTCAACCGTATCAATCTGACTACCTGTTACAGCTTTTGAGTTGGTCAATTAAAGCCATTTTTGGTCGATGAGAGCTGCTTCCTCCATCCAATTGGACATTGGGATTTGGGGGGGGGAAGAAAGGTGAGTGAGTAAAAGGTTTTTTAAAAATTGCAAGTTAGAAAGTTTAGATCCTGCTAGGTGGAGGGTGGGACATAACATTGAAGTCCTACACAAAATAGGTCCTAGGAGAAGAAAGGATGCAGGAGACAACTGAGTAACCTAAGTCATTGCTAAATTTTTATTGTTGAAGGTGGGAGCGTGAATTTTGTCATCGGGTGTTAGGGGATAGAACACTGTCAAATCTTGTTACTTGCCTGTACTGGATGTTCCTAGGTCAGGTATAGCACAGCATATGCAGATTAAAGCTTGCCCTATTCTATCTTGATCGATGTGCCTAAACGCAACAGTAGAAGATAACTCTCAATTCTAACAGTGATGTTTTCTTCTTCCCATTACCATCAACCCTTGTGGCCTCCGATTGCTGGTTAATGCCAAAATGTTTGTCTCTGTGGCTCCATGCAGAATAGTCATTCTGCCTCCAACTTAATTCGTCTTGGAGTCTACTCCAGCTAAGAGGAATCAGGTGAAAAGCCCGTGTCTTGACAAAATGCTATCCTGTACATCCAAACTTATTTTAATTATAAATTGGGTTCAAATATTTTATTTTAGTAGTTTGGAGTTAATACAGGAATATTGAAGGCTGCTCAACAATGAAGCAGGAATTGGTGAATATTTGAGTTGCTTGTTACTGTGATGATGTTTGTTTCAGCATCACAGTTCATGAGTTGAAACTTATTAAATCAGTCAACTTCCTCAGTCCTAAGCCAAATTTCCCTCAACTGCTAAGGGTTAAATTCAGTGTCATCAAATAGATATCGACCTGAATAATGGAATGATTTGTAGTTCAAGAGAAAAGAATGGGGAGGAGGATACGGTTCTTGTAATATACCAAAAAAATAGTATTTTACAGCACAGAAACCTCATTCGGCCCAACTGGTCTGTGCCGGTGCTTATGCTCCAAACGTGCTTCCTCCCTCACTACTTCATCTCGCATTATCCGCATATCTTTCTATTCTGTTCTCCCTCGTACTTTGAGACTTGCATAAAGTAAGTACAAACTCTGGTCTCTGGAGCCTCTTCTCAATCTAGCCTGTCTTGTTGTGATTGCCTAGTTCATACCTACCTCTCATCAGTTCATTCTTGAGGCTGTGTAGTGAGTTTGAAAAGGGAGGTGTCCCAATTCCCATTGCATTGTTATGTAGCTGCTCCCAAACTCGTGACCTTTACCACCTAGAAGGACAAGGGCAGCAGGCGCATGGCAACACCACCACCTCCAAGTCACACTCCATTCTGACTTGGAAATATATCGCCGTTCCTTCATCGTTGCTGGGTCAAAATCCTGGAACTCCCTCCCTAACAGCACTGTGGGAGTACCTTCACACGGGCTACAGCGGTTCAAGAAGGCGGCTCACCACCACCTTCTCAAGGGCAATTAGGGATGGGCAATAAATGCTGGCCTTGCCAGTGACTCCCACATCCCATGAATGAATTTTAAAAAAGCTCAGTCCTTTTAGCAAATGGTCTTTGTGGACAAGGAAGGACCCAAGTTTAGTTCCTGTTTTGTGTTGAGTTAAATGATCTCGGTTGAGGGTGGTGATAGAGGCGGTGCAGTTGTCCTCGGCACCCGTGGGCTAGCAAGGGGATAACGACCAGCCCGGGTTCCCACTCTTGATTGATGTCCAGTGACCCTGCTGGAAAATTCACTGTTCGGTGACAACAGGATCCTGCTCAGCTAAGATATTCCCACAATGCCAACACTTAGTTTCTTGGTTTGCTTGGGTGTGAGGTGCAATCATCTGTGCAACTGTACTCCAGCAATTGATAGCACCTCCAGGGAGAAGTGGGGGAAAAATTAGATTTAAAAAAAAAAGTAACCATGTATGCTGTTTTGTGGAGACAGGCGCAGGTCCCAGGTTTGCCCAACTCTACTCTGGGTGAGCCAGTCTTCTCTCTGGCCAGTTCTGCAATCAAAAGATGTGGCGAGACTATCCTGGTCAGCAAGAGGTTGGATGTACAGTTCTGGTGATCTGTGAGTGAACCAAATCCCAAGCAATTTGTTCAGTTAGAGCTGAAACACAAGTGTAATCTCTGCTCCAACATTGTTTTAGGTTATCTGTACATAAGAACATAAGAAATAGGAGCAGGAATAGGCCACTTGGCCCCTCGAGCCTGCTCCGCCATTCAATAAGATCATGGCTGATCTTGGGCTCAAAGCCACTTCCCCGCCCACTCCCCATAACCCTTCACTCCCTTATCTTGCAAAAATTTGTCTATCTCCACCTTAAATGTATTTAGTGACCCAGCCTCCACAGCTCTCTGGGGCAGAGAATTCCACAGATTTACGACGCTCAGAAGAAATTCCTCCTCATCTCAGTTCTAAAAGGGCGACCCTTTATTCTAAAACTGTGCCCCCGCGTTCTAGATTTCCCCACGAGGGGTAGTTCCCCTCTGCATCTACCTTGTCGAGCCCCCTCAGTATCTTTTATGTTTCAATAAGATCACACCTCATTCTTCTAAATTCCAATGAGTATAGACCCAACCTGCTCAACCTTTCTTCATAAGTCAACCCCCTCATCTCAGGAATCAACCTAGTGAATCGTCTCTGAACTGCCTCCAATGCAAGTATATCCTTAAATAAGGAGACCAAAACTGTACGCAGTACTCAAGGTGTGGTCTCACCAATACCCTGTACAGTTGTAGCAGAACTTCCCTGCTTTTATACTCCAACCCCTTTGAAATAAAGGCCAACATTCCATTTGCCTTTGAGTACCGAGGTAGGTAGGTCAGTCTGGCTCCAAGTGGCTGGAATACTGCAAGTGCATTAACACACAATGCCGGTTGTCCTCTTCCTCAATCCTGAAGCATCTCTCGGGCGAAGCAATAATTGTCTTTTGGAAACAGAAGCCTGGCAGAGCACATTTGGTGAGGAAGGAAAAGGTGAGTGGAAAATTAGAAGAGGCTGCTGGAGTTGGGTGTTGTTAAAATTGGCCAGGATTCCAACTCCAGATGGAAGTGCAAGTATGTGGGCATCAAGTGAGGACAGGATTGGATTTGGCTATGATGATTATAGTCAAGGACACTTTAAATGGTAATTTGGAAAAGGTAATGTACCTATAGAACTGGACCAGCAGGAAATCGATGCTTTCCAAAGTGGAGGGGAGATAGTTGGGAATATTTAATATTTTTTTATTTAAAAAAAGAAGACAAGTGGAGTGGTTGCACAATTCGGGTAGCTATTTTTAAACTTTTGTATCTTTTATGGGCTGCAAGTTTATATGTCCCCAATTTTTTTCAGTCTTCTGAAGACTCCAATGTGGTTGTGCAGGCAGCTTTAAGGCACTTCACCCAAATGGCCATTTTTCATTTGTGAGCCTAGATAGTGTATGCAAGCCCAACCCTGCACTAATTACCAGCATTGGGGCACTGGATAGCAATCGGCAACGGGGGCTGTGGCTGATTTCCTCCCTGGCCCAGGGCTGATGCTGCGGCCAATTGTGCAAGCACATAAAATATTGTGCATCTCCTCCTTTTCCCTCTGCAGTCAGCTCTGGTTGGAGGTGCCTTTACCCAGTAAATCACCAGGGAAGCCTTTTCTGACCAAGAAGGCATGTGCATTGCCTCCAGACTTGAGTGAATGCTACTCTTGAAGTGGCTACAAAAGGTTCAACAAGACTGTATTCAAACACTGCCCCCGCCCAATACCTCCAAGAAAAAGCCTGTTATCAATAATTTACTGTATGAGAATATACGGGTGCTAACCTTTATCCTAATGTTTGGTGCATTTGGTTGATGTACCAGTGTGTCACTCTCCATTATGCTGTAAGAGCATTGATCCTATGTTTCCACTGGTTTTGGACAAATAACGTAAGCAATTTTTTTTCAGGTGGGTATTTTCAACTTTCTAAATTAGAGGTTTTCCCAATAAGTGTTTGATTGAATTCTGGCACTTGGGTTAAGAAAGTGGGTACTGTACTGCTTCCTTTAAGCAAGATCTGTACTCTGGCCAGGGACACATGAATGACCTAATAGCTTGGTGTACCATAAATATGCCATTGGTTTTATAGGACGTCACTGAAAACAAAAATACTTTAAAATTATGGAATAGGCTCTCCCTTCTGTCCACAGAAATGGTCAGACTGAATGGTAGGTACAGACATAACTAAAATTCCAACGAGGAAACTGGTGCATAGATAAAAATATAAAATCGGCTGATAGTGTAAGTCTACCTGCTGTATCTTCAAATATAAATTGGTCTGTCTTTGGAAACTTCAATTCCTCAATTTCACCTGAATTTCTCCAATACTCTTAACATTTATATTCCCTAAATACATGTTTGCAGCAGAGTTCTATTTCTGCATGTAAAATGGAACCCTTGGTATCAAAGTTAACAAACAGCACTGCATAACACACACCCTATAGGGTGAATTATCTTGATTTTAGATTTTAACCTGAATAATTTCAGACCTATTTTCAAACAACTTTCAGACTTAGCTACAGTTGTTTGCATGTTACAAGTTTAATCCTATCTAATAAGAAGCTTTTAGTCCACTTTTTAAAAAAAAAAAGTTGAGTGCTTTCATGTTGGAAGCATTTCATCAATTTAGAGATGATTTTCCAGCTCTCGAATGTAGAGCTGGGCATTCAACAGCTATGAAATGTCACATATATAATCTTCTAATATTATGTTACACTCAACACTACTTAGTTGAAGTGTGATCTCTTAATCCAGTGACCATATTGATATTCATTAGCAGTTTTACTGAAGCAGATTCCTGTAAATTTGCATTACTTACCACCAGTACCATATACCTGGTCTGTTACTTTATAGGGCAATTTCAGTTATCTGAAATTTGCAAGTTTTTTGGGGAAGAAAACAAATCATTGTGAAATTTTGATTAGCTGGGTTTTTGTAACATATCTTGCAGCCAAATAGGATAGGTGTTTATTTTCTGCTGTCCAATGCAATATTAAGGGTAGCAAAGCAATCAAATTAACTTAACTTTTGCTCAAAAATGTGGCATATGCCATTTTGAACATAAATGGCAAGAACACCCTTTAAATGGCTTTATCTTTAGTTGTTCTCTGGTACTTGGAGGTCGCCATTAAAACATTTCTCCCCGTGATCTAGGTCTCCCACCCCTTCACCTCTCCACGCCCACTCAGACCTCACTGTCCTCGGCCTCGTGCATTGTTCCATGGGAGCTCAGCGTAAGTTCGAGGAACAGCACCTCATCTTTCGTTTAGGCACTTTACAGCCTTCCGGACTCAATATCGAGTTCAACAATTTCAGATCATAACCTCGGTCCCCATTACACATATACGTTTTATCCACCCTTTTGGTTCGTGCCTTTTCCCATTTTTTTTCTCTCTCTCCCCCTACGGCAGCTGTCTCTCATTCTGCCAGCATTTCACACTTCACCTTTTGTTTCTTAAACCTGTCCCATTACCATCTCGTCTTGCCTTGAGCATCTCTTAATGTCTCCACTTACCATAGTTATCCCAGCCTCCCCCTTGCATTTTTATCTGTTTCATTTCCTGCTCTTTTCTCAGTTCTGACGAAGGGTTTCGACCTGAAACATTAACTCTGTTTCTCTCTCCACGGATGTTGCCTGGCCTGCTGAGTTTTTCCAGCGTTTTCTGTTGTCCTCACCATACACTATTCCCCGACCAGGAAGCTCATGATGTTCTAATCTCTAACTAGTCACTCGTGGGTGTCCTGTCTTTTGTTTCCCTCCCCCTTGGCTAGCTTGCTGAGATCTGAATGTGTGGGGAGTCAGATGTGAATCCTCTGCAGTGCCACTTGGCTGTCCCAGGTTTTCATTAATTAGTGGTTGCATTGAATGGCGACGCTCGATTAGAACCAGTTGCCATTGATGATATGGACAATACGAGACTTCAGTTTACCCCTAATTTCTGATTCAAAGGAGCACATTTACAGCCAGGTATCTTTGCAGCCTCTTGTTATTGAGTGTGTGTTTAAACTGCTAGAGGCAGCCTGGGAATACAGAGTCTCTAGAACTCCCCAACTATAATGTGAACGTCTACTGTTGCAGCCCACTGCTCCCCATTCATTGTGTCTCTGGGGCAGAATCTCATGACCTTGAGAGTTGTACAAAAGATATTTACTGCTTCTTGAAGCTATAAATTAAAAAAAAACAGCAATGAGAGGAGACTGCAATAAGTGGATAACTTTATTTTAAACAAATATTAACAGTTCTGCAGAGTAGATTTACCTTTTTAACCTTTGTACAAAATAAATTAGATTTCTTGCAAATTTAAACCCCAGTACTATATTGGTACTCTGGCAGGCATGCAAAAGATACACATCAGAACTATCATGAAGTGAGTAACTTAATGAAGTGGTTATTGTGACTTAAGATAGTTGAACTCCTTGTTCGATTCACCAGTGCCTAGATATGCCCGCTCACATTTTCAGTATAGTGCTTATTCCACCAGGGCGTGCAACCCCTTTCTGATGGGAGGGATTAGAATTACATCTCTACAGCCGGTCATAGTGAACTCGTGGTTTTGTTGCTGCTTCAAATTTTTGTGTAAATATATCAAATATAAAAAATTCCCCAAAAATTAATAAATGCAACAATTGTTTAAATATTGGCACATTTTTATTGTTTCACAGCGGTCAGTATGCAGTACTGAATGGTACTTGCAGCTTTCCAAGAAAAGGATATTTAATTACAAGTATTGCTGTGTCTGTCTCACCTGATCAGCTCTTCCTAGGGAGGCCTGCTAACTATGGATGGTAGGATAACTCTGGTTTTTGAAGGAAAAGTCTGTGATGTTACAGCTATACACATCTCAGGGTGCTCCCATGCAGAATACTTAGCTCAAGGTTAGAAGGCTTGAGAGATCCACTTTTTTTCCCAGTGAGTCTTCCATTGGTGGTGATACATCGTACAATGTGGTTAAATATATGGGGTTGAATTTCTGCAGGTGTTCTCATTACTTGGAAGAGCCATGGAAATGCCGGGAAAACAGTTTAAACATTAATGGCATTTTCGCAGCTCTTCTGCTGAAAGTATGGTAGGTGAGCGGGAGAACTCCCACAGAAATTCATCTCCATTGTGCTTTCATGCTTCCATACTGCATTCACTGGCAGCGTGCCCCATGTTCTCTACTAAGCCTGTTTTTTAGATTATTTTTTTCTTAGGGTGTGGATGACGCTTGCATTTATTGCTCATCCCTAGTTGATCTGAGGCTATTAAGTCAAATCAAGTAGACCAGACCAGTTAATAATTATAGAATGATACAGCACAGAAGGAGGCCATTTGGCCCATTGTGCCTGTGCCAGCTCTTTGGTAGAGCTATCCAATTAATCCTGCTCTTTCCCCATAGCACTTTTTTTTTTCCTTTTCAAGTATTTGAATTTTATACTTTAATGAGATCACCTCTCGTTCTTCTAAACTCTAGGAATATAGGCCTAGTCTACTCATTTTGAACACCTCTATCAAATTTCCTCTCAACATTCTCCGCTCTAAGGAGAACCATCCCAGCTTCTCTAGTCTCTCCACATAACTGAAGTCCCTCATCCCTGGTACCATTCTAGTAAATCTCCCCTGCACTCTCCAAGGCCTTGACATCCTTCCTAAAGTGTGGTGCCCAGAATTAAACACAATACTCCAACTGAGGCCGAACAAGTGTTTTATATAGGTTTAGCATAACTTCTATTAATAAAGCCAAGGATCCCGTATGCTTTTTTAACAGCCTTCTCAACTTGTCCTGCCACCTTCAAAGAATTGTGTACATACACCCCCAGGACTCTGTTCCTGCACCACCTTTAAAATGGGTGGCGGGTTCTACTGAAGGACATTTGTGAACCAGTTGAGTTTTACGACAGTCCGGAAGCTTTCGTGGTCATTTCTGATACTAAAGCACAAATTAACAGATTGATTGATTTCTGTTTGCCGTGGTGGGATTTGAACTCTGTGTCTGGGTTACTAGTCTAGTGCCATAACCACTGGGCTTCCAATACCCTGTTTTTGAGGTGTGCATGAATGTCCGAGACTGTTCTTCCCTACTGAATGAAGCATCCAAGACCCATAACTTGCTCTGTAGTTAATGGTGATCAATCATCTAGTTTATAGTGCTAATCAACAGAATGCAGGATATTTTGGTTTTAGCACCTGGCATGAGCTGTTAATACCATTCCAGCATGATAGTTGACTTTGCTTCTCTCATAACACATTGCTTAAGACATCTGCCTGTGGGTGTATGCTCAGTATTGTAAGAGAATAGTTTGCTGGTGATAAAAGAAGACAATGTAATGTTGCTGTTGCAGTTTTATTTTTAATTGCAGTGCAGAACACTTTTCTGTAAACTGAAAATGCTGGGAGGAGGTCAACAGTGCAGCAAATCTGATCAGCGTGTCATTGGGTAAACGCCTAGTGTGGAACTGAACCATACAAACCAGAATGTTCACTAGTCTGTACTGAGTTGGGAAATTTCGGCTGGATAGTATTTGGGCTGTGACCATGGGCCCCAGTGTCCTTGGAGAAATTGAAACCAGCAGTTGTTCCCACTCCTGATAGCTCTTCACTGACTCCTGCTGGTAAGTACTCCTGTTGGTGGCAGTTGAGGACAGATGACTCCTTTTATCGGACCGCATGTGCTGTCCAGCCTTGTGCTTGAACAGCGATGTTCAGATAAATGCCACTTTTACTCCCCTTTCTGTATCCTTCAATTGCTTTGCTTCTCCAGAAACACATCCAGTTGTCTCTTGAGCCTGTTTATACTGTCTACTTTAATGCCCTTCCTTGATGGATTGTGCAATAACTTTATTAACTTCCCAATTTTTCACTTGTGTCCCCTTGCCACTACATGCCATCCCACTTTCAGTGAAGAGTTCCAAATGACTGGTGATGCTGGGATATGACTCCAAATGGAACAAGTTCCTTTTACATTTGGATAATAGCTGCTGTACTTACTGTCACTAGTGTAATGTTCACTCAGTTGTAAATGCTCTTGCCTGAGTCAGAAGGTTGTAGATTCAAGCTGCACTCTACAACATGAGCACTTAATTTAGGCTGACTCTCCAGTGCAGTATTGAAGGTTTTTTTTTAGTGGCATGTGAACTCTTAAGAAAAATATGGGGACAAAATCTGTGTCTTTTTTTCTGTAACTTATCCCCTTCCCATTTCTAGTTTGCATCCTTTGCAGCTGAGATGTTAGACGCAGGGCCTTCTATCAGTGCCCACCTATGGCAAGGTGCCAGAGACCACCCAGGCATGACTTCTCTCCAAAAGAAGTGACGACAGCCTCTGCTCAGTTCTTGGTCTGAGTTCTGTGAATCTGTTCCTACTTTCTGACACTGAGCATTAGTGCTCTAATATTCTCTTGTCAACCAAATACCCTAACTACTTGGTTCTAAAGGCATCTCTGTAGTCTCGCAGATAGCTGCTAGATGGCTTTCGCTGTATACAAAAATATTGGAACTGCTTATTTTTATTAAGTTTCAATTCTTTTTAAGCCACCGTTTCTATTGTATCAGTTACGTAGTACAGAATGTCTTAAAGCCAAAAACATCCCGGGCTCTTGCTCAAATGAGTTTTGAACTTTAAACCAGAAATACACTATTAGTAATAATGGGAATTGTGACTACTGAAGTAACTTTTTTCCCCATTTCTCTCTCTCTCTCTCTCAATCTAGCCTACCTTCTTGGTGGAACTCTCAAAAGTACTAGCAAACCCAGGAAACAGTCAAGTTGCTCGAATTGCCGCTGGTCTACAAATCAAGAACTCGTTGACATCCAAGGACCTTGATGTCAAGACACAATATCAGCAGAGGTGGCTGGCAATTGACAGCAATGCTCGTCGAGAAATCAAAACCTTTGTAAGTTATGGAGGCTATGATAACTTTTTAAGATAAATTTAGTATTGAAGAAATTTGTTTAATATTTCTTGAGGGGCAGGGAGGGTGAGGAGGAGGAGGAGGAAGGTTGGGTGCTATTCCAAACATAATTTTAGATGTTCCAAAATAAAAATCTAACTGGTAGAGAAAATGAAACACACAAACCCTTCATGTTCTCGGACTTGGTTTTTAATGTGAGGTAAATAGTGTTCTTTTCAATAACAGTTTTGTTCAAGTCAGTGGGTAAAATCTGCAATTTTACAGCGGATGGAGAAATTTGGAACCTCCCCATGCCCATGTGGGTCTGCAGTTTTGTGTGTGCATGACTAATTGTTCAAGAACTGTTCTTAGTTTTCTAGATTTTAAGATGCTTGCTTGCAAATAATTTAGAGAATTTTTCCATTTCAATTGATATTAATGTCTTGCAATTCTTCACTATACCATGCACTGAGTGACGCAGTAAAATGTGTTGTCCTGCATCCCGGATATGAATCTAGTGCAGATTTATTTATTCAGAAATGTTTAAGAAAAAATTCCTGATTTTAAATATGTTTGGGCAGTCTCCAGGTTCTGGTAGACTGGTCTGTAATGCATTGATCTGGCAATTCAGCTGGCACCAAAAAAAAACTAGTCAAACTGAAGTTTATTTGCAAAAGATTATTAATAATTGCACATCAAAAATTGCCTGCAACTTTAGTTTTACAACCAGTAACTTAATTGCCTTACCTGACGTGATTAAATGATTATCTAATTTTAACTAGGTGTTTGGGATATTTGCACATTGTATATTTTGCATGGATTAATGTTCATACAGGTAGTGTTGCTTATAATACAGATTTGGTGGAACATAAGGTTTTTTGGAAAAAGACTTTTCCAAGGAAAGTGTTAATGCAGATCTGGACACAAAATTGTGCAGCATGTGTATTCATGTTTGCAATTGCCTTGTGATTTAATGAGACCAAACTCCCTTTTTGGTCATTTAGCTTTCAAGTCCCAAGTTTTAATGTTGTTGTGGAAGAAATTTTTTGTTAATATATAGTTAAGAGCATTTGGATATGTTCATGTAATATATTATGGCCTTTGGAGCTGGCAGTGTTAACATACTGATAGTGTAAGATAAATAAATCCTTCCAGTGGGCTTTCCATATAAGCACTTTTCAAACATGATTGCTGCAATAGAACATCCATTATATAAATCTGTCCTTTTGTACTTCAGAGCATGTCTGTTTAATGCCATCTTTTACCAGCGGCCCGTAGGAAAATTTACATTTTACTCATGCACTGGCTCATTAGCATCAATCAAATAAATTCCAACAGAATGCATGGATACCAAACCACTGGGGATGACTTCTATTTGCTTGCAACTTAATGCACACAGTTTCCTTTTGTGTTTCTTGAACTTTAAAAAAAAAATCCAAACGAGGTCTTCACGTCTTCTGACTGAGGGTCTGCACCTGAAACGTAAATTTGTCTGTTCTCGCCACAGATGCTGACTTGCTGTGTTTCCAATTATTTTATTCTTTGTTTCTGTTTGATATACAGCATCTGTACTATTGTGAATTTTTACTTGAGAGTTTCGAGTACCACACTAGGAACCAAAGCAAATATTCTCCACTATTTTGGTTTGTTTATGGTCCCTGTGCTGTAGGACACTGAACTGTGTAAAACTATGAATGCTAGTAGAATAGTGGTTCAAAATGCATATATTAATATATGCAATGGCTGTATTGTGTCACATCAAGATGGTATTGTGCAGTTCCCAAGTGCAAGATCTGACCTACATAGTGTATATGTTTTGGGTGGTTTTGCGGGCTCTTGGGAATCACTCATCCAAGCAGTAAAATACATGGTTGTATTTAAAATACCAGCTGTTTGGTTAGTGGTGCATGTACTATATTTCAAAGCTTTCTTTAGTCTGTGGTTTTGCTTTCTTTACTGGCCTAAGTATTTTTCTATCTTCCTTTTCCCCATCTTTCCCATTTTCTTTAAATTTCTCTTTAGTGACCACCTAGTTCTAAGCTTAACAAGTTAATAGTTTCCACTAGCGCCTCCCTAACCTAATTAAAGTGTGGGGGTTATGTGACTACAGTCCTATTCTCTATATTTTAGCTTCTGACATATTTCTGCAATGGAATTTAATTGAACTCTAGAACCTGCTGAATTGTTGCAAATACTAGTTACTCATCTTTGAAGAACTAAACCTTGTTTTAAACTTTTTTTTTTTACTGCTCCCCCAGGTCTTGCAAACTCTGGGAACAGAGACCTACAGGCCCAGCTCTGCATCTCAGTGTGTTGCAGGAATCGCATGTGCAGAGATCCCTGTTGTTGAATGGCCTGAACTCATTCCTCATCTGGTTGCAAACGTAACGAACCCTAACAGCACCGAACATATGAAAGAGGCTACTTTGGAAGCTATAGGTTATATATGCCAGGATATAGTGAGTATTTTATTTAAAATTATGCTTTAGAAAATATGGTACTGGTGCAGTTAAGTTTCTTTTTGTCATGTACTACTTCACATTGCTGTTTATGTTGCAGTAGCCAGAGTATTAATTTTCATTTTGTATGGAGCATGTCACTGGGAATGTTTCTGATGTGAGCTGCATAGTGCGTATTGATCTGAAAAGAAATAGCACGGCCAATGGCGCGCACCTGAGTTTTAATCCACTATCGCCCTTTGGCATTGATGTATATATGAGATCACACTGAAGAACTGATGCTGGCCACTTGTACTTCAGTAATTATATTTATAAGCACTTCCAGTGGAAGTGGTTTTCCAAGTATAAACTAGTTCTTGTTACACTAAGGCAGGGTGAATTCAGCAACAATGTTCAACATGACGTTAGTGCAAGATTGCATTTGAATTTGCTAGTCTGGCTGGGGTATTCCCCAGTGTTGAAGGAGGGTTTATAAAGGCCAGCAGTTGGCTGGTATGGCTTCATGCAATGGTGGATGCAGCCTATATGCAGCTGATGGATGCTCTTAATTTTCATTACAATTAGCTCTCATCAATCTGAGGTGCTTCCAAAGGCATTGTCCGTAGTGCACTTGCCATCACAGTCAACTCTGTAAAATTAATGGGGTCTTGGATTTAAGTTGGATACCAAACATTGAACTAGATTTTCAATCTGTTTTTGAATGTTGAGGTCTTATTACCAGCATTAGAGTCTTGTGTTAAGTAATATAAAAATGGTCATATCTGCAATGATGAGAAATCATGCACCACACTGATTAACTGATGTGTATGATTACAGCTGAGACAGATTGGCTAGTTTTTTTCACATGTTACACAGTATCTTGCATGCTTAGTAATGGTAAGTTATTGTTTATACAGGGGTATTAACCTTGCACTAACTGGGTGTGCATTTATCTGTTAGCAAAGGGCGGAGGCAGCACTTTGGGTAGAAACTCCAGTATTTTGACTTGCTTGTTCAATTCTGCTCTGCTGGAAGCTTGGCGTTTTGGGTGGCCATTTGCACCTTGAGCTGAAGTAAGGTGGCAATTTTGGACCAGTCGGAACTTCTGAATTCCCTGCAAATGACCCTAAGTCTGTGCACAGGACCTCCCCATAATAGATCTCGAGAGAAGCTCAAGGTGCAATCTAAAATGGCAGACCTCTATGGAAGATGAAATAAGTCATCATGGAGTCACTATTAATTTGATGAGTTTTTTGAATTATCAGAGGCTCTGAGAAAAGTATCTAATGCTTTGTAGTGGTATCCTTGTGTATACTTCTGCAATATTAGTTTGAAAATTGAAGTTAGTCACTGCACTGTATTCCATAGCTTTCAAGTTGTTGCATTTTAAAATGACACTAACGCAGACTTGAAAGTGAGCTCTTGTTTTGTAATAAAATAATCTTGTGCAGTTTTAAACTGACCAGTCTACTTTGTGAAAACTAGTTTAAAATGCAGGAATATATTCGGATAACCAATTAATGTAAGTAATCCTAGTGCGTCTGCCCGTGGAACTTGGCAGGTTAGCGCATTACATAATCTTTAAAGAATACTTATAACATGAGCCAGAAAATGAAAGGGAAAACTTAAAAGCTGAGCAACTTTTTTGCTTTTTCAGGACCCTGAGCAACTACAGGACAAATCGAATGAAATTCTTACTGCAATTATTCAAGGAATGCGGAAGGAGGAGCCCAGCAACAATGTGAAGTTAGCTGCAACAAATGCACTGCTCAACTCCTTGGAATTCACCAAAGCTAACTTTGACAAAGAGGTAAGAGGCCATCTTTCCTGTGTGGTGATGCCAGTTTTTCAGCTGCGTTCCACACTTGTACACGGACTGCAGCGATTCAAGAAGGCGGCTCACCACCACCTTCTCGAGGGCAACTAGGGATGGGCAATAAATGCTGGCATTGCCAGTGACGCTCTGATCCCATAAACAATTTTTTTTTTTAAATGCTGGTTTGATGGGCCTCCATCTGGATGCGAAATGACGGAAAGCATCAAACCGAGTCAATCAAGTAAAATCCCAGGAATCGATATCTGGGAATATAGCTGCATCAATGTGTTTTTTTTTCCCAAATAGTCCCTTCCTACTTAAACTTGGTATTTTAGATATCTGGTCTCAAGTCTGTGATGAGAAACCATGCACCACGCTGCATTCCACCTGATGAAACACAATGAAATAAATCTGAGACTTGCTGACCATGCTTTTTAACACAAGTTTTCTGCTGACTAAAAGGAGCAGACCTGTTTTGTGGAATTCCTTCATCAGTGATCGTTGAATTTGTTTCAATCCGTGATGGTTATGAAGTCAGTGAATTCTACACTCAATGTCTGATTTTGGTCATTTGAAAACATGAAATACAAGAGCAAAAGAGGATTGAGACACCAGCTTGGCTTTCAATGTTTATGATTTTGTGGAAATTCAGTAGAATGCCATTTGCCCCTTGATATCTACTATAACAGAATATCTCTACCTGATTGGCTGCACAAGCATTGCTATACATTCATCTACTACGAAGACTGACGAGGTTAACATTTTGATGCATCTTTGCAGACATGTTTGTTTTTATTTCTTTGCAGTCTGAGAGGCACTTTATTATGCAAGTAGTCTGTGAAGCAACCCAGTGTCCTGATACAAGGGTAAGTAGTCTTACATTAAATTCCCTAAAATGTAAAACCCTCCAATATCATAATTTTATTGATGGAACGGACATTTTTGAATTAAACAGTTGTTTCAATTTAACAGGTACGAGTTGCTGCCTTGCAAAACTTGGTGAAGATCATGTCCCTTTATTACCAGTACATGGAGACGTACATGGGTCCTGCTCTTTTCGCTGTAAGTATAATTTATATTTGAGATCTAGTTTTTTGCCCTGTTGAGGGGAAATAAGGTTTAGTAGCAAAATATGAATCCTTAACCTCCCAATCAGCCAAGCCTCCTATATATTTTTTATATGCAGATTAGAATCTCTGGAATTTGTCATAACTTTGTCCTCGGTAGGCATTTTCTATGCAGTTAAAACCGGCTTCCAGCAACATACCTGTTAGCCCGATGGTAGCACACTGGTCTGAGTCAGAAGGTTGTGTATACAAGCCCCATTCCAGAGACCTGAGCACGCAACCTAGGCTGACACATCAGTACAGTGCTGAGAAAGTGCTGCATTGTTAAAAGTACTGTCTTTTGGATGAGCTGTTAAACTGAGGACCTCTTTGCCTACTCAGATGGACATAATGTATGCCATGGCACTACTGGAGTAAGCGTGGGGGAGTTCTTCCAGTGACCTGGCCAACACTGCTTAAAAACAGAATTTCTGGTCATTTATCGCATTGCTGTTTGTGGAATGTTGATGTGTGAAAATTGACTGCTGCTGTCATCTACATTACAACAGTACCTGCACTTCAAAATTGGCTGTGAAGTGCTTTGGGATATCCTAAGGATGTGAAAGGCAGCATAAGAACATAAGAAATAGGAGCAGGAGTAGGCCAATCGGCCCCTCGAGCCTGCTCCGCCATTCAATAAGATCATGGCTGATCTGATCCTAGCCGCCAATCTACTATCTATCACAGAACCATCTCCTGCATCTAACAGAATTGCACACACGAAATAGGAGCAGAATCAGGCTACACAGTCCCTGGGCCCGCTCCACTACCCACAGGGCCATGACCGATCCGAACCTAGACTCATGTCCAAATTCCTGCCCGCTCCCCGTAACCCTTAATGCCCTTTACTTCTAGGAAACTGTCTATTTCTGTTTTAAATTTAATTAATGTTGTAGCTTCTACAGCTTTTTGTGGCAGCATATTCCATGGACCTACCACCCTCTGAGTGAAGTAGTTCCTCCTCATCTCAGTTTTGAAAGAGCAGCATATAAATACAAGTTATTTCTTTAGAAAACTAAGGATGCCATGCTGCAGTACCTCACACTACTGCTATAGAAATGAAGAAGCACAATGTAATGTTGAATTAATTTCTCGACATGCTACCCAAAAAATTAATTTAGATAAAATAAATTGCTTATTCTGTTGTTAGTTTCAAGCCTAATGAGATGATGCACCATGCTAACTGCAAGCTGATTCGTATAGTGCCATGAAGCTGAGAATTATCAACTAATCATGTCCTTTCCAAATATATGAGATGCCTACCAAAAAGCTGACAGCTTTTATATTAATATATTTAATTTATGCCATTGCTGTCAGAAGGTTACTCTGATTTGATCCAAATTTAATATTGTAAAGCTGCAGTATAAATTAAGTGCAGAGTAAATCTTGTGATGTGTATTATGTAATTTAATTATTGGAGCTGGCACCATTTTAGCCTAAACTGACATTAATTATTTAAAAGCACAAGTTTTCATTTGACATTGCTGTATTCAGGTAAGGTGGGCCAAGTATTAACCATGTATTCCATACCAAAAAAATTGTAAATTTGGTGATGTGGGTTTATAACCAAATAATCTTATTGGAGTATTCATAGACATGGGGTGGCCACTTGCATTTTTATGTCTCCGTGACTTTCAGCAGTGGATTAGTGAACTTTGTGATAGTTCGCTTCAATGTTACTTTAATTTGGGCCTGTTCTCAGAAAGGCCATTGTATATTACTAGTGTTGCCAGCAATCGATCCATGAGCAAATAATTGTATTTAATGTGTATGAACGTTTAACACTTTCTTATATTTTTAAAAACCCTCAAGATTACCATTGAAGCTATGAAGAGTGATATTGATGAGGTAGCCCTACAAGGAATTGAATTCTGGTCCAATGTCTGCGATGAGGAAATGGATCTTGCTATAGAAGCTTCAGAGGTATGTTTAAACAGTGTACTGCAAAATCTTAAAAATAAATGTTATATTTAAAACCACTGGATATATTCAACTTAATTCTTAGCCTGTTTCTGCCCTCTTTATTTAAAAAAAAGTCTTCCCTGTGTGTGATAGCCTTAGATTAATAACTCTTTGCACAAATATAGGCATGAAATGATCACAAAATGCTAGAAAATCTTCCTTTAGAAGAGATGTTAAGCCTAGGCCCCATCTGCCCCCTCGGGAGTAAGCTTTTTTTTCCAAGATGATGATTATAGTGACAAATTGTTTTGCCGTGTTAAGGTGAAAGAGATGCAGTTGTAGTTTCAGATATTTAATCGCCACTGAAGTCAATATGCGAACCACTTTTTCCTGCAAGTTCAAACAGATGGTGCTGCATACTGCATGTATGACACACGAAGCTGGCTGTTAGTCTATGATGATAAACCATGCACCACGCTGAAACTGTTCAGTTGATGGATATATTAAAACAAAGCTGAGACTTGATTCGCCAAGCTTTCAATGAGTATTTGAAGCTAGTTCAGGTTCAGTACTGCACTAAAAGGAGTGGTTGGTAACTCTTAGGAATCTTGTATTTTCTTTTTTTATAAGCAGTTTACATTAATTTTACTTCATCTTTATACAGGCAGCAGAACAGGGAAGACCTCCTGAGCACACGAGTAAATTCTATGCCAAGGGAGCACTGCAGTACTTGGTCCCCATTCTTACCCAGACACTGACCAAACAGGTAACTAAGACATTTCAGTGCATTAGATGAACTTATGTGATGCCTTTTGATTCACGTTTGCAATTGTGCTATTTTCATTTGAATTAGAATTTGATGGTGCGATAAACGAGCAAAATATCTTGCAGCTAAGTTCTTCCTGTAACTTTTGATTTAATTGCTATTTGTGGCATGCTTGGAATTGCTTTTATATGATCAGTAAACAATACTAACGGAGCTGTGGAACACTACATGGTGCATAACATATTCTGCTTCTGAAGTGCAGCTTTGTATGTTAGTGTGTCCCTTAAAGCTGAGGACTGTAATAGCTGTACATTCTTATGATCAACTCTTAGATGACCCCTTTGGTCAATTAGAGGTGAGGCTCGCCTTTTTTTAGTGATTCTAAAGTAAAGCTATTTTGTAATGCTAGCAGATTTTCTCTTGGCTTGAAAATGCTCTGCGTTTTCTTTTTTTTTAGTTTTGCATCTAAGTGTGACAAGCATGTCCTCCGCTATTTTTTCAGAATAATTTTGTATATATTTCATACAGCAGTTGAACTCTGTTCATGGTAAGTGGGATAATGTGCAGTTTTATGGGCCATGTAATACAGAATATATTCTAAGTTGAAGCTGTGTTCCTTTTAAGGCCATAGTTTAATTCCTGTTGCCTAAATGTTAGGTGAGGTCAGGGTTTAATTGCTGCCCAGGCTGCAATCACAATCCTAGCTGCTTTGTTTTGTCATTACTAAGGTCACTTAGACATTTTCGCTCCTGTGTCAAATAACTGCCCTTATTTGTTCCTTTTCTGCCCCCCTCCCTTCCCACCGTATCTAATACAATACGAGTCTTGTTTATAACACACATTTCCTCCAAGTGTAACGCTTGCTGACACAATTAAACTTGCCTATTTGTTTCCCCTGCCTCTGATCTAACTGCATTTCATTGGCTATAAAGCGCTTCGGGACATCCTGAGGTCATGAATGGCGCTAAATAAATGCAAGTTTTTCTTAAGTCTTCAAACTAGGTGGCTTTATTGAACAATTGCTTCGAGACCTCCCAGTTCTGTCTCTAGCATGTTCTTCAGAGCACCACTTGTCTTGGAGCTAATTGGTCCTGTACCACAATGCTGTCTACCCCTTCTTGATGCAGTTTGCTTTTCAGCTTGCACATGGTAGTTGTAAAACGATCTATTATTTAAAAAAAAAAGGGACGAGTCATTTATTGGTGGGTGCTTCTGACCGGGAGCCTTAAAACCGTAGTCGCAGACAATATATTGTGCATTCCACAATATAACTCCTGCCCTTATGAGAGTATCGTCTAACTTACCATGAGGAACCGCATGGGAGATATGTGCATATGTACATACGGGTGTATACTTGACGTGTTTTGTCTATTCAGTACACTTTCAGAATTGTACCAGCTGATTGGCACAGATCTCATTCATAAAAACAAAAATCAGAACTCTGGTGGGGACTGTGAATCTAGAGTGGGGGAACAGTGGCAGGAAACCTACCAATGAGGAACTATTAAGCATCTTTGAAAGAAAATAGAGAATGAGTAGTGAGAAAAATATCAGTAAAAGACAGAAGCTGATCATATTGCTCCAAATAGTTGTTGGGCATCTTGGTTGCCATCTTGTTTCTGCTAAATTGAGCAGTTTTAACTGAAAATAGGGTTTGTAACAGCAGACATTAAAAAATCGCAACTTATTTTTTTAAAAATCATTGAACTTAGTTATACAATTGTATTCGATGTGCCTGTAACACTGTTTTTTGTCGAAGACCTTGTGCTTGTGTAGGAAACCTGATCTTTGAGTTCTCGCAAGTTCCAAGACCCATCTATGTTAGGTGAGGAGATTGATGCTAGCAGACTATCGCTCCCAGCATGCACTTGCGCATACAAATTTTTTATTAGGATTGCCAGCAAGACTAACCATTCATGGAGCCTTCCAGGACTTGCTATTTGTATAACACAACCTTCCCATGCAAATTACTAATGAAAAGCCACAGGGAGTCATTCTTTTTGTAAAGTGAAAGCAACTGGAATTTCTTTTTACATAAATCATCAAACAGGCTAAAGCATGGAACTTTTTTGCAGGTAATTCTCCAGGGTTTGGTGGGAGGGTTGTGTTGCTGTATTCTGGGAGTTTACAGCATGTTAGGTGTGATAAATCAAATTACAGGAAACTCTTTATTAACCGGCACCGATGGGACCGGCGTGGTGCCGGTTTATCGAAAGTACCGGATAACGGAGAGTTATATCTACCGAGGCTATTTTTAACAAAGAAAAATAAATAAATCAAGAAATGTGCAGTATACTTCCGACAGCGCCAGGAGGCCGAGTAGTGGCACTTTTGAAAACTACCCCTACTGACTAAATCGGCGTTCTCGGACTCGGGATCGGCAACATTGCCTGTTATTTGAGAGGAGTTTTCGGAGTACTCGGCGTTCGCGGAGACTCGACTGCGACTCGGCAACATTGCCGGTTATTTGAGAGGAGTTTTCGGAGGATGATTTTTGCCGGTTAAGCGAGAATTCCGGATATTTGGGTGCCGGATAAACAAAAGTTTCCTGTAATGTGGGATCTTTTATATTTTCTAATGTATTCTACATGTTTATTGTCACTGCTTTCGAACTCAAAACAGTTGATCATAGATTTATTTATGCAAGTGTGGTGTTCACTGCCGTACATGAAAAAGTAATTATTTTGTTATCTGAGAAGGTCTCTTATAAACTTATTTCCAAGTTCTTGCGCCACCACACATCCCTTTGCAAGAGAGTAACCTCTGACAGATAGCGGCCTTGTTCCCATCATGCTTGAATGCAGAACAAAATAAGTAGGTTTAGGTAGATTTTAAGCCTCAATTCAAGGCATATGTAATTATAATGGTTTCTATTTTGAGCCACCTAATTTCCTGTTTCAGATTGGCGTCAACTTAATCAGCAAGTTGACACCGAGATTGGGCTAGGTAGTATTTTTCAATTTTTGTGTCCATTATGTCCACTGATTAAAAATGCTGAGGTGGTGTAATTACTGATTTGAATATGTACATGTTCAATGGGTTCTTGACAATTACATTGCTGGAGTGCGCTATTTTTATTTAAAATCATTCATCCTTTCACTATTAGGATGAAAACGATGATGATGATGACTGGAACCCATGCAAAGCTGCTGGTGTTTGTCTCATGCTGCTTGCAACTTGCTGTGAGGATGACATCGTCCCACACATACTTCCATTTATCAAGGAGCACATCAAAAATCCAGACTGGAGGTACAGAGATGCAGCAGTGATGGCATTTGGCTCTATTCTGGAAGGACCTGAACCCAATCAACTAAAACCACTAGTGATACAGGTAAAAGTATTATCCTACTGCCATTACATTTCCAGTCATCGTATTGCTGAAACTACGAGGCAGTGTGTCCCAGATACTTCACCTTGACTTTATCGGGCAATCGTGTTTATAAATACAAATGATATTTGGATCTTGAGGGTCGAGAATACAGGTGCTCTTCTAATTGTTCTAAATTTTGCTCAGAAAATCAGTCAGCCAAAGGTGCTTGGATCAGGATGTTTATGTATAGGGAAATGATGTGTTGAAGGTCTCGCCAGATTGGACTGTGATTGAGTAAATTTAATTGTGCATTTTATCAGGTAACTAACGTAGAGATTTTATTGGAGCCCGAGCACTATAGTGGTGGGATGTAAGTTGATAACCTGCGATTTTA
Organism: Squalus acanthias; assembly: GCA_030390025.1. Lineage (NCBI taxonomy): Eukaryota > Metazoa > Chordata > Chondrichthyes > Squaliformes > Squalidae > Squalus > Squalus acanthias. Next base: position 4,997,240 of record CM059437.1, on the reverse strand, counting down.
CCACTGCCGAGTTCCTATTTTCAACTGCGTGGCTGGGAGCTGCCAGGTCTCACTACAACTGTAATGCTGATTTGAAAGCTGGATGTTTTTGGACTGCTCAGTTTCTGCTCCAGTAAACTAACTTGGTTTGATTTTGGTGCTTTGGATTGAATTATAATTTTTCTGACTCGCCTTCAATATTAGTTGGAGGGTGTGGCTTAAGGTGGGTAACATGTTTTTTTTTCTGTCTCTGCAATATGGATTGCTGACTTCTATGTGAGAGGATTTGCTTTGGCATGGAAATTGTCCAGAGAGTTGACTTTTGGTGAGGGGAGAAGTCATCCTTGAGCTATGATATGACTTGCTATTGTGGCAGTAAAATTTGGCTTTGAAACTGTAGGTGTTCTTTACACTGAAATTTTCAAATTAATCTCCAAAAGTGGCAATAGAATTGCACACATGTTCACAGCTGTGATAAGTTACTGCAAGACTTCAGTAATTTCAGACTATAGAATTAAAGTTGTGACATGTAGATACTTTTGGCTAGAATCATAGAATGGTTACAGCACAGAAGGCGGCCATTCGGCCCATCAAGCCTGTGCCGGTTCTCTGCAAGAGTGCTTCAGTTAGTCCCACTCCCCCACCCTTTCCCTGTAGCCCTGAAAAAAAATTTTCTTCAGGTATTTATCCAATTTCCTTTTGAAAGCCACGATTGAATCTGCCTCCACCACCCTCAGGCAGTGCATTCCAGATCATAACCACTCGCTGCATAAAAAAGTTTTACCTCCTGTTGGCTTTGGTTCTTCTGCCAATCACCTTAAATCTGTCCTCTGGTTCTCGATCCTCCTGCCAATGGGAACAGTTTCTCTCTGTTAGCCAGTGTGTGTAAAAGTCCTCGATAGTTGTCGTTGTTTATAACTTCATTTCTAATTGCAGGCAATGCCCACGCTGATAGAGCTAATGAAAGATCCTAGTGTCGTGGTTCGGGATACTACGGCCTGGACTGTGGGCCGGATTTGTGAGTTGCTTCCTGAGGCTGCCATCAATGACATGTACCTGACCCCTCTACTGCAGTGTCTCATTGAAGGTCTGGGCGCTGAACCTCGAGTGGCTTCTAATGTTTGTTGGGTAAGTTGCTTGTTGAGCAGAGAGCTACATGGAAATTTTTTTTTTTTTTTTTTAAGTTCTTTGACTTCTGCTTGATGCTAATTTATACTGATAGGATTTGAGTTTTTATAACCCACAAGCGAGTGACGGGTTGGCACAATTGTTTTACACTTTTGAGTAAAGTTTTGACAGTTACCTCAAACCATTCGCTTGATGCCTCTGCTATCGGGTGTGCAAAAAGACATAGTGGATATGCTACAAAATATACTTGACTATTCCAACGCACTCCTGGCTGGCTTCCCGTGATCTACCCTACGTAAACTTGAGGGCATCCAAAACTCGGCTGCCCGTATCCTAACTCACACCAAGACCAGTTCACCTATCACCCCTGTGCTTGCTGACCTACATTGGCTCCCAGTTAAGCAATGCCTCGATTTTAAAATTCTCAGCCTTGTTTTCAAATCCGTCCGTGGTATTGCCCCTCCCTATCTCTGTAATCTCCAGTCCCACAACCCCCTGAGATATCTGCGCTCCTCTAATTCTGGCCTCTTAAGCATCCCTGATGTTAATCGCTCAACCATTGGTGCCTTCAGCTGCCTAGACCCGAAGCTCTGGAATTCCCTCCCTAAACCGCTCCGCCTCTCTACCTCTCTTTCCTCCTTTAAGATGCTCCTTAAAACCTACCTCTTTGACCAAGCTTTTGGTCATCTGCCCTAATTTCTCCTTAATGTGGTTCAGTGTCAAATTTTGTTTTATAATACTCCTATGAAGCGCCTTGGGACGTTTTACTACATTTAAGGCGCTATATAAATGCAAGTTGTTGGATATAAAGCTCACTTTTATTACTTCAACTATAGTTGCCTTCTAATGCCAGTGTCCATTTTGAGTTACTAAAAAATAAATGATTAGTTACATTGCAAACCTTCAAATACTTTATTTTTATATAAAGACTGGTCATTAGTAAGGAGTTATGGTGGTGATACTAAATATAGGTTTTATGTAAGGAGAACTAATGTTATTTTACTAATGTGAAGCAATGTCAGCTGGAGGTGTGTAACTATCAAGTCTCGCTGCAAATTTTAATTTTAACTATTGAGTATCATTGCAAATACAGTTTAATAAATTCCTGTCATTTTATGACCCAGCAACTTTTGGTGTGCATTTGCGAAGAAAAACTGGCTTGGTTCTTGTGCGCACGCTTGGTTTCAAAGAAAGCATCTTTGTAACCTAGTTAGCTGCCAGAAAAATGAGTCTAACCATGCTACAAGGCCATTAACTGTATTGGAGTTCCACTGACGGCCCAGTGATGCACTACCTGGTATGATACTGATTCATGCATGTCAAGAGCATACCAGGTTCCATCCTTGTCTGAGTCCTGAAAAGTCATTGAGTTTTTACTGCTGTTTGCAGTCCAGGTTTCTTCTGGAAAAGTACGTGAGTGGGGATGATGGGTGAGGCCAAGATCTGGCTCTGCTCTGCTGCCCTGTGTGATCATACAGACTGCCAGTACTCACTGTCTAAGGTTATAGATGGGGAATGGTCACTTGGGCAAGATACCAGAGGGCAACTAGTACCCATCAATCTTCCCGTTAAGCTGTGGAGCCGCACAGCGATCTGAAGGTCCTGCACAGGCCGTTTGTCAGCTTGTAAATGGCAAAAACAGCGCATGTGCGATAATTTGAATGGGTCGCGCACCAAAAAAAATTAGTGTGAACATTGGTACCCATGGAATATCCCAGTATGAAGCCAGTACTAGAGAGAGCGAGAGATATGGGGCGGGGGTGGAATTGGGGGTTAGAGCGAGAAACTTTAATGACTAAGTCAACTGCAGAGTTTGGTACCTTGTGAGGATCTTTTTCTCTGTGCCTGTAATTATCATTCTACCGATCTATTGCTCTTCCCTCTTCCCCCTCTTTCTCCTAGCAAGATTAACTTAAACCTGACAACTGTTACAATTAGACCTTTAGTCTTAATTAATAAACTTTTAAAATCTTTAAGTGTATTCTGACCATTTTTCACAGGCATTCTCCAGTTTAGCAGAAGCTGCTTATGAAGCTGCAGATGTGGCAGATGATCAGGAAGAACCAGCAACATATTGCTTGTCGTCGTCATTTGAATTGATAGTGCAGAAACTGTTGGAAACTACTGACCGGTAGGAGAAGTTCCTTGTGCCTTTCCTTAATGTATGTTCGTTCTTTGCGATCTAGGCAGTCTGCTGTTAAGTTAGATTTGTAGCTTGCTTCTTGCGACTGATATTGTTCACAATTAGATTTCATTGCTACAGCATAAACCAGATTGGAGCATTTGCTACAAATTTTTGCATCTCAAATTCTCAATGTAATATAGCTGCTTAACGTTAGTACTTTGCAGTGGCTTGGTTTTACAATTTGCAATCGTGAGAGTTATTAGTACTTAATTATTGTATTATTGCGTTATTCTGGCAGTGGTCTTCGATTTGGATGTTGAATCGCGTGATATTTTAATTCTTACTGTATCTAATAATTCTGAAAATGAAGATTTGCTCCACTAAGTAAAATGCTCTTCTTTAGGCCTGATGGGCACCAGAATAACTTAAGGAGTGCTGCATATGAGGCACTGATGGAGATAGTCAAGAACAGTGCCAAGGACTGCTACCCAGCAGTGCAGAAAACAACTCTGGTCATCATGGAAAGGCTACAGCAAGTATTACAAATGGAGGTATGTGGAGTATATGTGCAGGGTGACACCAACCTACTGTCTCTCTTTAATCTTTTTCGCCTGCCACATTTTATCTTAAATTGCCATTCTGGCTCAAAAATTTTAGTGTGGGAAGATAGAAAGTATTGCAAATGGAGTTATGTGGTGTGTTAGTGGGTGGTGTATATAAAAGCTTTCGTTGACTGTTCCCGTTGAGGTTAAACAGATATACTTGTGTGTCCAATTTTAATTCTTTCACGTTCTGAGTACTGTGGACAGCAAATGTTTTCCCACAATTTAATGACTGATCAACTGCAGCCAAAGTGCCAATAGGAGAACTGAATGCCCAAAGTTATAATCTAGTTATGTGCTTTTTGCTGCTTTCTTTTTGCTGTTCAACCTGTCTCCACTATTAAATTCCCTTTCACATTATTTGAGGTTTCTTTGGCAAAAGTGCTTTAAAATACTTGAGCATTTGAGAAATATAATGGGGGTGAAAATTAATTGAGAATTGTAGGTGGAAACCCACATCCTGCCACTTAAGGGCAAAGCACACACCTATGCCCTAAGATGCTGCCATGAAGTGATGTAACATTGATGTAGATAGAAAGTATGCAGGGAGACTTAAAGGAGAAGTGATTAAATACAAAAAATAGTGGGATGCAATAGTATTTAGCCTAAATATTTACTAATCCAGTCATTATTGTGTCTCTCTTCCTGGGAATTATTTGCTGCATTTCCTCTGGCAAATAGGCAGCAAAAAGATACCAACATGCAAATGTGATGGACAAGAAAAAAAACAACTGGCCCACAGGGCCTATCCCATACAGTCATGATGCAACTGAACATTGTGATCCCCTCGCCCATCAGTAACCACATAATCTGGGAGAAGCAAATAAAAACAGAAAAATCCTAGACCAATTCGGGGGAATGTGAAAAAATCCTCTGCGGTCCCTAAAGGGGATCAAAATGAGTTCCAGGCGACCACAGTGACAATGAGACATGTCATGCAGTACCCCACCTACCTTTTATATGCTGAAGGATGTTGTATTAAAATGGTTATAAAAGTCCTTGCTAATCTTGCTTTTTGTTCCATTCAGTCTCATATTCAAAGTACCTCGGACAGAATTCAGTACAATGATCTTCAGTCTCTGCTGTGTGCTACCCTACAGGTAACTTGTTTTTCTCCCATATATCTATGTTCTGGTGATATTGGTTGGGTTTAATTTTGTGGTGAACCACACTTTATGCTTTGCCGGGCTCCCCATGGCTGTTGTCATTAGATAACATGTTTTTCATCAATATTCTATCTTGGCCTCTGCGGGGTGGCCTTCAACATGACCATTTTGAATAGCTTATTGGAGCAGGTGAAATGCAAATAAAACAAGTAGCTTTAAGGGGAAGTCATGTTTGACAAATTTGCTGGAGTTCTTTGAGGAAGTAACATATAGAGTGGATAAAGGGGAACCAGTGGACGTAGTGTATTTAGACTTCCAAAAGGCATTTGACAAGGTGCCACACAAGATTATTGCTTAAGGTAAAAAATCACGGGATTGGGGGTAATATTCTGGCATGGATAGAGGATTGGCTATCTAACAGAAAGCAAAGAGTTGGGATAAATGGTTCATTCTCAGACTGGCAATCAGTAACTAGTGGTGTTCCACAGGGGTCAGTGCTGGGTCCCCAACTCTTCACAATCTATATTAACGATTTGGAGGAAGGGACCAAGTGTAACATATCAAAATTTGCAGATGATACAAAGATGGGAGGGAAAGTAGTGAGTGAGGAGGACATAAAAAACCTGCAAGGGGACATAGACAGGCTAAGTAAGTGGGCAGAGATTTGGCAGATGGAATACAACACTGGAAAGTGTGAGGTGATGCACTTTGGCAGGAAAAATCCTAGAGCAATTTATTATCTTAATGGCAAGAAACTGGAGAGTACTGAAGTGCAAAGGGATCTGGGGGTCCTGGTGCACGAAACTCAAAAGGTTAGTATGCAGGTGCAGCAAGTGATTAAGAAGGCAAATGGAATGTTGGCTTTCATTGCTAGGGGGATAGAATATAAAAATAGGGAGGTATTGCTTCAGTTGTACAAGGTATTGGTGAGACCGCACCTGGAATACTGCATACAGTTTTGGTGTCCTTACTTAAGGAAAGACATCCTTGCTCTCGAGGCAGTGCAAAAAAGGTTCACTCGGTTAATCCCGGGGATGAGGGGGTGGTCATATGAGGAGAGGTTGGGTAGATTGGGACTCTACTCATTGGAGTTCAGAAGAATGAGAGGCGATCTTATTGAAACATATAAGATTGTGAAGGGGTTGGATGCGGGGAGGATGTTCCCGATGACGGGTGAGACGAGAACTAGGGGACATAGTCTTAGAATAAGGGGCTGCTCTTTCAAAACTGAGATGAGGAGGAACTACTTCACTCAGAGGGTGGTAGGTCCATGGAATATGCTGCCACAAAAAGCTGTAGAAGCTACAACATTAATTAAATTTAAAACAGAAATAGACAGTTTCCTAGAAGTAAAGGGCATTAAGGGTTACGGGGAGCGGGCAGGAATTTGGACATGAGTCTAGGTTCGGATCGGTCATGGCCCTGTGGGTAGTGGAGCGGGCCCAGGGACTGTGTAGCCTGATTCTGCTCCTATTTCGTGTGTGCAATTCTGTTAGATGCAGGAGATGGTTCTGTGATAGATAGTAGATTGGCGGTTAGGATCAGATCAGCCATGATCTTATTGAATGGCGGAGCAGGCTCGAGGGGCCGATTGGCCTACTCCTGCTCCTATTTCTTATGTTCTTATGTTCTTATCGGTATCCAAGGGAATTGCAAGGCAGTTATTTCACCTCTGTTAAATTAGTACTTTGAATTAACTTGGGTTTGTGTGTAATGCATTGTTTTCTTAAATTTGTTGCTTAGATTATGTCTGGTGATGACAAGTTCATGCACCACGCAGAAACAAGATGGTGATTATGAATGAATCTGAAGGCTTTTTTTTTGTTTTCAAAATGAATACATTTATTTCCTTTTTTTTAATAAACGTTACTTTTCTGTCTGGTTTTAGAATGTCCTGCGGAAGGTCCAGCATCAGGACGCACTGCAGATTTCAGATGTGGTGATGGCATCGCTGTTAAGGATGTTCCAGAGCACTGCTGGCTCTGGAGGTGTGCAGGAAGATGCCCTCATGGCTGTCAGCACTCTCGTTGAAGGTGTGTCTCGTCATTTAAAGGAGTGAAGTGGAAAAATTGCATTAATTCTAAGATAATCGGTGCTTTCAGCTCCTATTATTTGGTGTCGGTATTGCTTTTTTTTATTGAATTATACAGCTAACTTCCCTGCTTACTTGGATTGTTGGTATTGATTTTTGAGTTAAATACCAGTTACTCTTGGTAGTTCTGTCTTTCCATCTGTGTGGGTAATGAGTCAGATTTAAGTTTTTTTTGTTCCAATCTAGGCATTGGTACTTGAAACTAAAAGGAACCCGGAATCAATTTATTTGCCAACTCAAATGCTACCCTTCTCTTAGAGTTGAATTTGAGTTCTACTCAAATCATTCAGCCAGCAGCCAAATTATGTACAGCAAACGCTCAAAGATCAGAAACAATTTAGTACAGTAGGCCATGAATTCAGAAGTCTTCTATAGGCATATAAATAATAAACGGGTAGTAAGAAGAGGGGTGGGACCAAAAAGGAGACCTACGCATGGAGGCAGAGGGCATGGCTGAGGTACTAAATTAATACTTTGCATCTGTCTTCACCCAGGAAGAAGATGCTGCCAAAGTCATAGTGAAAGAAGAGGTAGTGGAGATACTGTATGAGATACAAATTGATAGAGGAGGTACTAGAAAGGCTGTCTGAACTTAAAGTTGATAAGTCACCAGGACTGGATGGGATGCATCCTAGGATGCTGAGAGAGGTTAAGGAGGGAATCGCAGCGGTACTGACCATAATCTTCCAATCCTCCTTAGATACGGGGATGGTGCCAGAGGACTGGAGAATTGCAAATGTTACACCCTTTTTTGAACAAGGGTGTAAGGATAAACCCAGCAACTACAGGCCAGTCAGTTTAACCTCAGTAGTGGGGAAGCTTTTAGAAAGGATAATCGGGGACAAAGTTAAGTCACTTGGACAAGTGTGGATTAATTAATTAAGGAAAGCACAGATTTGTTAAAAGCAAATTGTGTTTAACTAACTTAATCGAGTTTTTTGATGAGGTAACAGAGAGGGTTGATGAGGGCAATGCAGTTGACATGGTGTATATGGATTTCTAAAAGGTGTTTGATAAAGTACCACATAATAGGCTTACCAGCAAAGTTGAAGCACGTGGAATAAAAGTGACAGTGGCATCATGGATATGAAATTGGCTAAGTGACAGGAAATAGAGTAGCGATGAACCGTTGTTTTTCGGACTGGAGGAAGGTATACAGTGGTGTTCCCTAGGGGTTGGTGCTAGGACCACTGCTTTTCTTGATATATATTAATGACTTGGACTTGGGAGTACAGGGCATAATTTCAAAATTTGCAGATGACAAAACTTGGAAGTATAGTGAACAGTGAGGAGGATAGTGATCGACTTCAAGAAGACATAGACAGGCAGGTGAAATAGGCGGACACGTGGCAGATGAAATTTAACGCAGAAAAGTGCGAAGTGATACATTTTGGTAGGAAGAACGAGGAGAGGCAATATAAACTAAAGGGCACAATCCTAAAGTGGGTGCATGAACAGAGATACCTGGGGGTATATGTGCACAATTTGTTGAAGGTGGCAGGGCAGGTTGAGAAAGCGGTTAAAAAAGCATACGGGATCCTGGGCTTCATAAATAGAGGCATAAAATACAAAAGCAAGAAAGTTATGATGAACTTTATTAAACACTGGTTCGGTTCAACTGGAGTATTGTGTCCAATTCTGGGCGCCAGACTTTAGGAAGGATGTGAAGGGCTTAGAGGGTGCAGAAAGGATTTACAAGAATGATTCCAGGGATGAGGGACTTCAGTTACGTAGATAGAATAGAGAAGCTGGGGTTGTTCTCCTTAGAGCAGAGAAGGTTGCGAGGAGATTTGATAGAGGTGCTCAAAATCATGAGGTGTCTAGACAGAGTAGAGAGCAACTGTTCCCATTGGCGGAAGGGCCGAGAACCTGAGGACACAGATTTAAGGTGATTGGCAAAAGAACCAAAGGTGCCATGAGGAAAAACTTTTTTACGCAGCGAGTGGTTAGGATCTGGAATGCACTGCCTGAAAGGGTGGTGGAGGCAGACTCAATTGTGGCTTTCAAAGGGGAATTAGATTCATACCTGAGAGAAAAATAAATTGCAGGGCTATGGGGAAAGGGCTGGGGAGTGGGATTAGCTGAAGTGCTCTTGCAGAGAGCCGGCATGGGCCAAATGGCCTCCTACTTCTGTGCTGTAACCATTCTGATTCTAATGCTGGTGACTGGCTTCGGCAACTTGAACCTAACACATGACACTGACTTTATTTTCTTTTTTCCCTCCTCCCCTGCCCAGCAGCTTATTTACTCAACAGGGCCATCAAGGGAACTGTAAATCCTTTCTATATATTTTCCCTCCTTGTGTCACAGAGTAGATTACTACTATGCCTAGTTCCTCTGCTGAGATGTGAAGAGCCTTTTAGGCGGCCTTTTATTTTCCTTGCCGTAAGTGCCTAACTATTGCTTAGCACCACTAAAATACCTGTGGGCAGTGAAATTGTAGTAGATTGCTGTTGGGTTGTATTTGTAATTAATAACTTGCATTTATATAGTGCATTAGTACATACTCATTGCACTCAAGTAATTACTGTTTGAAATGTAGGCCAGTGTAGCTGTTAATTTGGAACAGCAAAGTTTTATAAAAGGCAAACAAGATGAATGACTAGTTAATCTGTTTTTGAGTGGAATGTTGAATGAGGGAGAAATGTTAGCTAGGACACTTGGTTTTTCTTGGAATCGTGCCCTAGAATCTTTTTATGTTTACCTTAACTTAGTGTAGCATCTGAAAGATAGCACCTCCAACAATCAGTCGTCCCTGGGTACTGCACTAATTATGTGCTGAAGTGAATGTTGAAGCCACGACCACTTAACTTGAGAGTTAAGTACAGTCAACTGAACCGAGGTGACCCATGTCTGGAAAGACAGTAGCTGCCCATGCTTACCTCTCTTGTATTTGATTACAGAATTAGTTTGAACGCTTCATTTGTGTAGGTAATGCAAAATGTTGGAAGATGGGTGCTTTTGTTTCTCCATCACTTCTATCCAAGTTAAAAGTTTGAGACTGGTGTATTTAGTGTTATCTTTCAATGTAATAATAGTGGAGGAAGTATGAATGTGTGTGGTGAGCTGACCCGAGTCTGACTTTGGGGACGCTGTGATGAGAGGAGGAAACCAGGACATGAAACAGCAGTGATAATAAATGGGATTTAGACAGGAGCACCTCAATGGGGCAGATTCAATTCAGTTTCATTTTTTATCTTGGTGTTTGAAATGGATAGATTTTAGTATTATAGTCACCGAAGTTGAGCCTTTGATGTGCAATAACCTTGGATAATTGGAACATTTGCACCAAAATGGAACAACATTGAGTTATTTTTATATCTTAGGAATTGTAAATAGGTCCATAAATTTGTATTTTGCTTATGAATGTTAAATGATCTATGCATTGAAAGCTGAATATCGTTTAGTACTTAGCTAATTTGCATCCATGGGAAGACAGCTGAAATACACTTACCCTCTTTTATTGACTAACTGATCTTATTTTTAAGCAAGAATTTTTCTGTGGGTATTACAAACTGCAGAATCTGCTACTGATTCAATTTAGTAAGAAAGTATCAACTGAAATGTAGAAATGTGCAAAATTAGAATGTAACTGCTAAAACTGCAGATTAAATTTTGACGGCAACTATTCTCCTGATTCCACATAATTTTCAAGCTTTAGTAAGTTGTGCATCTAAACACTTTTTTTCTATAGTACTAGGTTCAGAATTTTTGAAGTACATGGATGCCTTCAAACCGTACCTAGGGATTGGACTGAAGAATTATGCAGAGTATCAGGTAAGAATCTGATGCCTCTTTTGTGGGGCGGGGGTGAGGAGATGATGGAGTATTTGCTCGGTGATGAAATTTTCTATCTAATCCCTGGTGCAGACACTTGCAGGTGAGGTATAGTTTAGATGTTTTTTCTGTCTCCCTCTTTTTTTATCTCTCCTCCCCCACCCCCAAAAAAATGGCCAGTTGTCTTTACTTGGTCCCATCTTAAATTTGATTTTTTTAAACTTATATTTATGTAGTGTCTTTTACATCCTTGGGATGCTTCACAGCCAGTGAATTACTCTTGAAGTCTAGTTACTATTTTGTAGGCAAATGAGGTTGCCATTAGTGCTCACCCTCGTCTTTTGGCAGATTTCAGTCCCATGTACCAATGCTTCCTCTGCCCCACTCCCAGCTGCTGACAGAGGCAAAAAAAAAGACCTGGAGCCAACTCAGAAGTCCTCTTAAAAATTCCTCTCTGATGCTTCATGAATGATCAGGCAAGCCCCAGCAAGGTTCCGCGCAGCAAATTAGATAAACAACCAGTTAATCTTTTTTGGCAGTGTTGCTTGAGGGCTGAATGTTGGCCACAAAATTGGAAAAACTTCCTGCTTTACTCTAAGTTGTGTCATGGATCTTGTCCGCCTGCACAGGCAGAGGGGACCTCTGACAATGTCGCATTTCCTGTCCGTCAGTTCAGTTGCTTATTATGGAGCTCAACCTAGCCTGCAAAAATTTAAAGTGGTGTTATGTAAATTGAGCAGGCACCCACTTAACTCTGATAGGGATAGAGGTTTCCAGTGTTACAACTACAATAATTACCCATGTTTTTCCTAAAGGTGGTGATTATAAGTAAGCTGATAATTCTCTATAGTTAAAGTATTGGCTAAGTTTGACTGCAAGTAATCTTGTGATGACGAAACACGTTTGCAGGTGATTTCCTGTATTTGTAAAGGATTTAAGACCATAGTGTTTTTTTTAGTATGATTACGTTTCTGTGAAGCACCATGGGATGTTTTACTATGTTGAAGGCTCTATATAAATGCAGATTGTTGTTTTGGTTCATATACCTAGCACAGTATCTCCTGGTTATGGCTAACTTGGAACTTGGTTTAACTAACCAGAGACCCTAGTACTTTGCAGTACTTTAAGAACAGTTTCAGTAACACCCCAACCAAGTTGAGAATGTAGGCTTCAGATTGCTCTGCAAGACCAGCATGTCGGAAGACTGCATCTCTTGTGGGACCAAAACAGCTCAAGTCCCCAGTAATAGCTGCCAACTTAACTTTTGTTTGGGTGAAAGTGTAAAATTGTTTTTTTTTTGAACTGGGGTTATATAATTGCCATGCATTTCATTTTGCAGGCTTCAACTGCACATGAATCGTGTAGGATGTGAAATGCATGGGAATGAGGGAGATGCTTGTCAATAGGGATTAATGTCTCCTGACGCTATTTGGAATCCGAACACTTGGTATTGGTTCTAAAATTGTTGCAGGGAAAGCTGGCAGGGGTGAAATTCCATGCCTACAGAATCACAATAGTGCCGTCACTGACCATAGTGCAGTGAAGTGTAGATTAGCTTCAGTTGTGCAAGTGTAAAGGATACTTGCTGGGATTAACTATAATTATGGAATAGAACCTGGCTTGCCAAAGTTGACCGCTTCGTGTTTTGAAACTCTCTGATGGTAATGTTTGTTGTTGAAGGTTTGTCTTGCGGCAGTAGGCCTAGTTGGTGACCTGTGCAGGGCCCTGCAATCTAATATGCTGCCTTTCTGTGACGAAATGATGCAACTCTTGCTGGAGAATCTGGGGGTGAGTTTGTGTACACGATACCAAGCTGAATTTTGTTTTAAATCTTCCAGAATGCTTCCTGTCTGCATTTACACTGTTTCAGCTTAATGCTAAAGTTTCAACATCTGCAAAAGTAGTAATCCATAGACAGTCTGCTTTATAAAGGAAGTGTTTCCTGAAGGACACTAATGCAGCGTAGTTTTTAAATGCAGAGTTCGGGGTATTATTTTTAAATGCAGGGTTCGGGGTATTTTTAAATGTTTTACGATGTTAATAGAATTTTGCAGTAATTTGAACTTGCAACAATGGGCAAAATGTGTATTTTTTTCAGAATGAAAATGTCCACCGGTCTGTCAAGCCACAGATTCTATCAGTGTTTGGGGATATTGCCCTTGCTATTGCAGGAGAATTTAAGAAGTATCTAGATATTGTCCTGGATACCCTTCAGCAGGCTTCACAGGCTCAAGTAGACAAAGTAAGTACAGCATAAACATCTAATACCCCTCCACTTCAAATTTAGATTTTTGCCTTTTGGTGAAAAAAATGCAGTTTCATCTCACAAGCCAATTAGTTGGTAACTTTCGCTAAACTAATTTGGAACTTTCCCATCACTTTAAATATAGATTGTAATTTAGTGAATTTATATCCTAAATAAATCTTGTTTATAAAACCATAGTTTTTCATCTGTTAAATGAAATAAGTAGCTTTAAGCAAGATTTTTAATAAAAATCTCATACCTAGTTCCTTGCATACAGTAGTCTATTTTGTTCCATGATTTATTAAAATCTTGCGTAATACATTTACCTTGTACCTAAACTGCTGCCCCTTGGCATGGATATACATTCTGGTCAGCTGTGCTAAGATTCCAATTTATTTTTAGACAGATTATGATATGGTGGATTACCTGAACGAACTAAGAGAAGGTTGTCTGGAGGCATATACTGGCATTATTCAGGGTCTGAAGGGTGACCAAGAGAATGTACATCGTAAGTTTAATTGTATGGAATGATTAAATCTGTAATCTGTTAAATTCAAAAGCTGTTAGTTTTAACAAGCTTGCAAAATTTCTTTCTGCAGCTGACGTGATGTTGGTGCAACCAAGAGTAGAATTCATTCTCTCCTTTATCGATCACATTGCACGAGATGAAGATCACACAGATGGAGTAGTAGCCTGTGCTGCTGGACTGATAGGGTAAGCATGCTTGGGATAAGAAGCAAAATGGCTGATCCAGTTACAACTACTAACTAGAAACTGTTCATATTTACAACTTTTGTTCTTTCACAGCACGTTTTCCAGGTAAGTAACTGCATGGCCCCATTCACACATTCTTTCTGAACTTGTATTCTGAATGTCAGATGACTTCATTTGTCGTCTCTGCCTGTTGCAATGCTTTGCATATCAACTTGCAGTTTTCTGAAGAGATTCTAAAAGTGCATGTTTGGAGGGGGGAAAATAGCTTCATTAAGTAGAAATCAATTTATTTTCTGTAACTTCAAGGATTTTTGCATTAATTTTTTTACATGCTTTTTCAGAGATTTGTGTACAGCATTTGGGAAGGATGTACTGAAATTAGTTGAAGCCAGGCCTATGATACATGAACTTTTGACTGAAGGAAGACGATCAAAAACGAACAAAACTAAAACTTTGGCTACATGGGCTACTAAAGAGCTTCGAAAACTGAAAAATCAAGCTTGGTAAGACGCCTTTTGTGTAGTATGGTTATTAAGTTGGCTACCTGCAGTTGCTTTGTTCCTGTTTTTACGGTGGAATACCTCTAACCTGCTATTGAAATACATGTGACTTTCAGTGGGGCAATTTGTATAGCGATATTCACTCTGCACCATTTCTGTTCAGTTCTTTCTGTCTCTAGTACCAGTCTATTGCAATCTACTGCAAATTGGGATCAATGGGGAAATATGCTGTACACCTTTTGCCCTTAAGCAGGAGTGACTTGAACACACATCTGCTTTTTAGATAAAAGAAACGCTACTAAGTAGCTTCCAATTTTCCAGTTCTGAAACACACCCGTGTGTGGCAGCATCAAGAGTTTGGATTTTTTGTGTCATGGCATTCCCAAAAAGGATGGATGAGCACGAGGTCTTCGAGCTCATTCTGCACAGAATGTTAGTGGCATTTCAAAGCTGCTGCACTAAGTTTAAAAACTAACACAGTGGTTGAATTCACTGGTGAGTGCTGAGAATTTGGTGCTGTTCACTTTTAATCTACATACTCGCCACTCTGCTCTGCCTCTTGCTCATTGCTGGATGAGGGTTTGCCTGATATAGTGGGCTGTCTTGAGAGTTATATAGCTCCCACTTAAGCTGCAAGTTCAGTGCACGGTTCAAAAGGAAAATCAAATTAATCCAGTGAAGAACGACGCGCTGAGCTTTTAACACCAGTATGAAATGAAGCAGAGTGCAGGCACAGAGTCTGTGCAGCACTGTGATCCTAATTGTAACTTGATGTATTCCCATAAATGACCTTCAGGAGGGATTCCTAGGTACAAAAGAGCATGTTTTTAGTTTTTATTTTCCCTTAGCTATGTCCTGTTCCCTTTTTCAGACAGCGACCAAGTGGCCCGCAGGCCTCTGCAGTTCCATCATTGAGCTAATCGCTTAATGTGCGTCTGTCCATAGATGCCTTTTCATTTTGGGTGGGAAGTGATTGACCTCCATTCACTACCTGATAGCAAATTGCTGTTTTTGAGGAATTGAAATATCTTGCACCTTATTTGAAGAAATTTCTATGCTGCTAAATAAACCAAAACAAAATGCATTATTTTAAAATTCTTTTATATAATTTACTTCAAAAATGGGTAATTTTTAAAATGCTATAATGAAGCTTTTCTATTACTTTTTTAAAAAATATTGTAAAACTACAAGGGCCATGGTCTGTAGTGCATGATGCCACCATGGTTGAGGAGAATGAACAAGATAATAAACCAGTGATGCCTTTTTCCAACTTCGAAACCTCAAACTTTAGAGTTTTAGAAGTTGGAATCAGGAAAGACTAAAGTCAAGAGCTTCCTGTTGTGAGAAATTGAGAATGAGTTAGAACAGAAGACTATGCATTGAGACTTGATATCTTCCTTACATCTCCATTGTATTAAAAAGTGAGCTGGCATACTTGTAACTCGGAACAAGAACAAAGTTCAGAGGAGCACTGATGATGGCAATAAAGTAATGGCAGAGGTTGTGATGAAAGAGGGAAGGAAATGAGCTCAGACTAGATATTTTTGCAGCCTCCCCAGATACAGGAGCAGTCTTGGACAGACTTGAACTTTGTAGAAAGTTAAATTATCGAGAAGAAAGAGGAAGGCAAGCTCTTGGAGGCAGATTTATCAATGGAGGTGGTGTGGCGGTTTCATGAGGTCAGGAGATGAAGTCAAGAATGTTGATAAATGAAGGAGAAAAGGTGGAATTATGCAACATTTAGTTGGTAAAGCTGTAGGTTAGGCTAGTCTTGAAGAAATTAACATTTTGAAGAATTGAAAGTAAAGTTTCAGTGGCTCATTGAAGGAAATGAATATCAAAATATAATTCAGCTGTTGGGCTGCAAGGGCTGGAGGTTACATTCTGAAGGCATGAAGGAAGTTAATTGTAATCAGCAAAAGAGTTGGATGATTGGAGCAGGTCGCTGAGCTCTGCCGAGCCTGAGTTCATGCAAGGAGTTAAGTCACCCAAAGTAGGGAGCAATTTTGAGAAAAACCCCACACCACCATAATCATGCTACCAGTATTTGGGGATGTTCAGGACAATGACGGTTGATTCACTAAAAAAAAATTTGGAGCTGATTTCTTGAGGGGTATAACATGGGCCACACAATCACAAATGGAACAGCTGTGCAAAAAAACTACTGTTGATGATGGATTGTGCTAACACTTGTATCACTTGTGATCAGTTCAGAGTTGATAGCTTCCATAACTTTAGAAAGTAATGCTGTAAGGGTTCTGGTTTGAAGGGTTAGAAAGATCAACTTGGGTATGGGATGAATACAAGCAAATACTGAATAGGTAGACTGGAAGTAGGATAGATTGAAGATACTGCAGTAGGGCAAGGGGAAGTTCAGAGGATCTGACATCTATGTTGGGGATTAAACAACGTTGACTAGAGCTGAACAACAGAAAAAGGTTGTTTCCTAAAGTCTTCCTTCTCTAGAAGAGCCAGAAACTGTGCCATCAGGATGGAAGAGAGGTAGAAAGGATTCACTGAGTTTTTGGCACTGTATTGTTGAGCAGCAGTTTTATATGGTTTTAAAAAAAAAAAAAATACAGGTGATCAAACTGTTTTAAATATGAATTAATTTGAGCTCGATGGCACGGCAAAACTATAGCACCCCGAGTTTTGACAGCTGTATTGGAGAATTTTCAACCAAGGTCTTTTGTTACAGATTTCTGACAGCATTGGGATAAGGAGGACACCTGAGACCCCACTGGAATTCTCAAATCTTTGGAACAGAAGTGAGGAGTGTGCAAGGATGTTGAATGTTTGAGAATGTGAGAATGAGTGAGTGAGGTTTGCATCACACCACCTGATCCAGCAGTATCTTGGACAGAACGCCGAAACAAAAAAAGGCCAACATAACCTGCAACAAGAACGAGAAGAAATCCCCTTCTGTCAAACAGCGGGAGTGTTTTAAGAAAATAAATTCAAAAGGATTATGAACATTGCTGCTGGGAGGAAAATTGGATCCTCAGCCTGGCTGATGTAATCGTACTACGTGGAAATTCGTGCATGAATAATGAGGTTGAGGTTCTTGGTCAGGGATGAGTGTGTGTGAGTGAGAAGGCATACACTTTCTCTACTTCAGATTCATTACAATTTACTTAAATGGTTAGCATTTGCATTAAAGAGTTGAATCTACTGAAGCAGCACAAAAGAATTGAATGAGAGTTGCTCTTATTGGGAAACACTGATGAATGCTCAGAGCTTCCTTGTGCGAAGCTTTCAGTTAGTCTTCAGCCTAGTTTAAGGAGATGGTATCCCCTTTTTAAATAGCTTGCATTGGCTGTATTTTAAACCGTTGAATCAGATCCACGCAACATGCCATTTAACCTATTCCAACTATTTTTGAAAATATCCATATAGTTTCTCTAAAATGCAACAAATTTTGTATAGACCTTTAATAAAAGGTGGCCTATTTTTAGCAGTGTTACTGCCATTTGCTTTGAAAAATAACGATGCGTTGTGTTTTACAAGAAGGCTGGGATAGATAAATAAATGGTGTGTTTAGGTGTTTTTTTTCCATACCTCTAAATTCAGCGCATGTAGGCTAACAAAGGGATCGTGGTCAAGCAAACGTGGTGGCCGGTGACACAAATGATCGGGAATGACCTTAAAATAGTTCTACATGGTCAAGATGGCAACTATATCTCCACTGTTGTATCTTGCCACCATTGTCACACCACCATCTTTGCCTACCAGGTATTTTTGAATCGGTGGCCAGTTGGCTGAGGGCTTGTCGCTTTTTCTTCACATCATGAAGGATACTATCTCTTTAAAAGAATTTAAAAAAAGCCTTTCTTCCCCTGTAAAGAGAAATAAAACTGTGAAAAGTGTAAATGATGCAGAGGGATTTGAAAAGGTTAAAGAAATCAAAATGGAAATGCATCATGCCCTAATCTGCCGGATAGCACTTTGGAACCCCTTTCCCCTCCACAATTTGTACTGTAGCAGCTGAAACAACGTAGAGTGCCAAAGATTTATTAATTGTATTCAGGTCATGCTTTGGATTTCTAAAGAGTTTGGAGGAAAAAAAATCAAATTTCATATTGAAAGTAGGCATGTAGGATGCCATTCAAACTGCTTGGTGATCTATCTGCTTTTATTTGATTAGGAAAATAAAAAGAAAAATTGTGGTATTGATGTCTCGCTGCACTTGGTATCAGACGTTAACTAAACCGGAGACACTTGTAAAACGAAAGTGGCATATTTTTCCAACCAAGTCTGAATTTAAAAAGTGTCAAAACATTCCCCAGCACAACTTGTACTTAGTCTTACATTATGTGATCGCTGAAATAACTATACTTCCACACAATGATGTAATACAACTGTATACAGGGTATTGGATATGTGCCTTAGTGTCAGAAGGTGAATGCAGTTTGGTGCATTTGTTCATACCACTTCAGTGCAGGCTGAGAGGAGAGGCACCATGTATTTACACTGGCAAAAGGGTGTTTTATCCAGTTAATAATTGCATACTGGGAAAGGTCTGGGCCTTTTCATGCCTTTATTTTGTACTTTGGAGATCGTACTGATGGGGAATTCTGATCATTCCTCAGTGCTACCTGTTGCTGTCCTGTGGGCTTTCAGCTGTAGAAAACAGGATAATAAAGTACACTGAGAATAGTAAGTGTTGTTTCTGTGTCTTTTTTTAAGAAAGAAAAAGATTTGCATTTATATAGCATCTTTCACAACCACCGGACGTACCAAAGCACTTTACAGCCAATGAAGTACTTTTTGAAGTGTAGTCACTGTTGTAATGTAGAAAATGCGGCAGCCAATTTGCGCACAGCAAGCTCCCACAAACAGCAATGTGATAATGACCAGATAATCTGTTTTAATGATGTTGATTGAGGGGTAAATCTTGGCCAGGACACTGGGGAGAACTCACCTGCTCCTCTTCAGAATAGTGCCATGGGATCTTTTACGTCCACCTGAGAGGGCAGACAGGGCCTCGGTTTAACGGCTCCTCCAAAAGACAGCATCTCCAACAGTGCAGCGCTTCCTCAGTACTGCACTGGAGTGTGAGTCTACGTTTTTGTGCTCAAGTCTCTGGAGTGGGGACTTGAACCCACAACCTTCTGACTCTGAGGCGAGGGTGCTGCCCACTGAGCTACGGCTGACACTAAATCCTATTTCAAATTGTTTCTCTTGAATCATAATTGGTTCCTGCTACGAGAATAGTGAACAAGACTGATTTTTTTTATACCTTTTTTTTAAAGCATCGTGTAAATGAGTTGAGTATTGGATTAAATGCATCTTTTATGGACCCCTCCCCATTACCCATAATTAGACTTGATACTGAGCAGTCCACTAGGAAAGCAGGGTGCTTTTGAAACACTGGCTTTTTACTTAATGAAGTGTTAATCTATTAAACAGAATTAGTCCAGCAGTGGTCGGTTTGATTTATGTAATTCTGTACAATGACGACCAGTTATCAAATGGAAGTACTGCAACCCACATGTGTACCTTCCTGAAATTAACTCTTTCGTTTCATCTGTGAAGCACTGACTTGGTTCAAGTTGGTTGGGGAAGGAAAAAATAAGGAAAAGGGAGTCTGAGAACAGGCAGTGGTTAAATTTCCATAACTTAAACCAGACAGTTCTGTACAGGTACTGTTGATGTTGCCAACAGTTGCCAGAAATTGCTCCATTAAGGGGTGTAGTGCAATTTGTCACTAGGTTTGAGTGGGCTGGGGAGAGCGCAAAATCAGTCCACATCTCTGAGCTGAAGCCCCTACTTGCCCTAGATTAAATAGTGATGGATGTGGCATTGGACTTGAACATGTAGAACTTCAAGACAGCTGGTATCATGGAAGTTGTCACTTAAAACATGCCTGTTGTTGAGTTGAAAGAAAGACTTGCATTTATATAGCACCTTTCACAACCACTAGATGTCCCAAAGCACTTTACAGCCAATGAAGTACTTTTTGAAGTGTAGTCACTGTTGTAATATAGGAAACGCAGTAGCCAATTTGCGCACAGCAAATTCGAGACTTGGACAGTTGCTGCCTGGGGCCCAGGTATATCTCTCCAGGATCTGGGGTTCCAGAGAAATAAACAGCTGCTGTGGAAGTTCTTATCTCTGCATAGTGTAACCTTGGCTGAAAGATCAGGTGGATGACTTCCTTAAACTCCTGCTAGTGCTGCTGGACAATGTGAGGAAGACTAGACTCCTTTTGTCTTTAAACCCTCTAGCCCAACTGCAATTATGGAATTAGACACACACCCATGTCCTGCTCGGCGTAGAGTGGGGCATCATGTATAATACCCATTGCAATACTTTTTTTTCAAGAAAACTTGCAGTTCTGTAATGCTTCATTACTTCTCTGGGCAGTCCAACACGCTTCACAGCCACTGAATTACTTTGGAAGTGCTGTCACTTGTGTAGACAAATCATGTAACTGTTTTGTGCACACAAAGGTCCAACAAACAACTTGCATTTATGTAATGCCTTTGACAGAAAAATGTCCCATGGTGCTTCACAGGCATAATTAGACAGAATGGAGTCTGAGCAAAAGGGAGGAGACCAAAGGAAGTGTGACCAAAAGCTTTTAAGGTGGTTCCTTGGGGGTGCATGGAATTCTAAAGCGTAGGACCACTAATGATGGGTAGAATGCAGGCTGGGTCTCTTCTCTTGAAAAGAGAAGGCCGAGGGGTGACCTAATAGAGGTCTTTAAAATTATGAAAGGGTTTGATGAGAGTAGATGTACAGAAGATGTGGAACTCACTGCCACAGGGAGTGGTTGAGGTGAATAGTATGCATTTAAGGGGAGGCTAGATAGGCACATGAGGGAGAAGGGAATAGAGGGTTATGCTGACAGATGAGGAAAGACAGGAGGAGGCTCGAGTGGAGCATCAACACCGGCAGCATAGACTGGTTGGGCTGAATGGCCTGTTTCTGTGCTGTACATTCGATGCAAGAGGCCAGAGTTGGAGGTATGCAGAATTTGGGGGGTGGTTGGGTTGAAGGAGGTTATAGAGATAGGATGGGGTGATGTCATGAAGGATTTAAATTGGAAGTGGGGACTGGGAGCCCAATGTAGGTCAGCAAGGATGGGTGAGTGGGACTTAGGGCGGGATAGGATAGGGGCAGCAGAAACTTGGATGGACAATGAGATGTGCTCTTTGAGAAAGGATTGTTGGCCGGGAAACCAAACTGTTCAAACAGGCAGACCGGACCTCTTGTTTAATATCTCCTCCAAAGGACAGCATCTTTGATAGCAGCACTGCTTTAGTCAACCCAGGTTCTGTACTCAAGTCCTGGAGTGGTGTTTCAATCCACAACCTTCTGATTCAGACAGTGCAACCAACTGAGCCAATTTAACAGAAAGAAGTGCAACGGTATGTTTTTAACTTTGTTTTAGATGGAAAGTTGATTGGTGTAATTTTTAACAATTCTAATAGTGATGTAGTCATCACGCCCCTCTTCAAAAAGCAATTCTCAACCATGCTGTCCTTGAAAACGACCACCCTATCTCCAACCTCCATTTCCTCCCAAGTCCTTGAACGTGCTGTCGATTCCAAAATCTGTGCCCATCTTTCTTGCAACTCTCTGTTTAAATCTCTCCAATCAGGTTTCTGCTCTGACACAGCCCTGAAACAACTTTAGCCAAAGTCACAAAAGACATCCTCTGACTCTGCAGCCAGTTGACTGCACCATCCTCCTCCAATGTCTTTCCTCCATTGCCCAACCGAGTGGGACTGCTCTCGCTTGGTTCCATTCTTACCTATCCGGTTGTAGCTAAGAATCTCCTGCAATGACCTCTTCCCGCCCCCTCACGTCGATCAGAAGGTCAGCTTCCACACGTATGCTGAGGACGCCCAGCCCCACCTCTCCACCGCCTGTTGTTGTCAATTTAGCCATCCTACAGAGGATAGAGACCGATTTTATATTTGCAGAAGTTTGGTTAGTGCAATTAAAATTAACATATGAGCTGGTGTGAGAACATTTTATCTTGCTCCACGCACTTTAATAAAGGAACTATCCAGTCTTTATCGAGCCCCATGAACTTTAAACTATTTCATTCAAATTAAACAAATCACTGATTGTGGGTTGCAACTGGTCAGCAAGATTAGGGACACAGGAATATTCACAAATTTTGACGAAGAGCAGAGGTGGTCTTCCCCTGGCGAATATTTATCCCTCAACCAACAGATTATCTTGATGCGGAGATGCCGGTGTTGGACTGGGGTGGACAAAAGTGAGAAGTCACCCAACAGCAGGTTATAGTCCAACAGTTTTATTTGAAATCACAAGCTTTCAGAGCGGCTGCTCCTTCGTCAGGTGAAGTCACCTGGTGTGCGATTTCTAACAGATTATCTGGCTATTATCACATTGCTGTTCGCAAATTGGTTGCCGCGTTTTCTACATATTAAAAAATAAAATACTTTATTGGTTGTAAAGCGCTTTGGGACGTCCTTACTGAGGTGAGAAGCGCTACATAGATGCAGGTCTTTTCCTTTAATCGTTTTTTGTCTGTTTGCTGGAGGTCGCGGCACCTTTAAGAGCCCCGCCTGACCTCCCCTTTAACATGACGCCGGGTGATGCTGCCTGGTCTCAACCAATGGCAGGCGGGGTCACAGTTTGAACCGAGAGCGCGGGCTCGGGAAATGGCGGTGGCAGCGGCGAGAGGGTGAGAGAGAGAGACCCGGGGGGAGAGAGAGAGACCCGGCCCCGGGGGGGGGAGAGAGAGAGAGAGAGAGAGACCCGGCCCCGGGGGGGGGAGAGAGAGAGAGAGAGAGAGACCCGGCCCCGCGGGGAGAGACCAACCCCAACACCCGGGGAGAGACGAACCCCACGCCCGGGGAGAGGGGGACCCAATACCCAACCCCGGGGGAGAGAGAGACCCGGCCCCGGGGGAGAGCAACAAACCCCAACACCCGGGGAGAGGGGGAGAGAGAGGCCCCACACCCGGCCCAGGGGTCGGGAAGAGAGAGAGAGAGAGAACAGTACCCCAACACCCGGATCGGGGAGGGGAGAGAGCGGGGAGGGGGACCCACACCCAGTCCCGGGGGGAGGGAGAGAGTGAAGGGCCCATCACCCAGCCCAGGGAGAGGGTGCCCCCGGGGAGAGGCAATGAGGGGGTTCCGGGCCCGTTGGGAGTGAGGGAGCAGCGGCAGGGCTCCAGCCGGGGAATGTAGCGAGCTGCTCGGTTACATTGTTGCTCACTGTATCCACATTGTAACAATCTCGGCCCCCAGTGTAGCGGCTCGGGGCTCAGCCTGGACCCGCACCTTCGGCTCGGGGCTCAGCCTGGACCCGCACCTTCGGCTCGGGGCTCAGCCTGGACTGCACCTCGGCTGACACTCCCAGTGCAGTGCTGAGGGAACACTGCACTGTCGGAGGTGCCGTCTTTCAGATGAGATGTTAAACCGAGGCCTCGTCTGCACACTCAGGTGAACGTAAAAAGATCCCATGGCACTATTTTGAAGAAGAGCAGGAGAGTTCTCCCTGGTGTCCCAGCCAATATTTATCTCTCAATCAACATCACTAAAACAGATTATCTGGTCATTATCACATTGCTGTTTGTGGGAGCTTGCTGTGCACAAATTGGCTGTCGCGTTTCCTACATTACAACAGTGACTACACGTCAAAAAGTACTTCATTGGCTGTAAATAGCTTTGGGGCATCTTGAGGATATGCAAGGCACTATAGTCTTTTTTTGTAGCTTCATCCTGTCTTCTGATGTTATGCCACCTTGTAAATTGAAATAAAGTCATTTTTTTAATGAGCTAATTGATTTTTTTTCCCCCTGGTGACTTTAAAAGATATATATTGTGTTTCCCTCATCTGGATAAGCACGCTGAAATAAATGTTACATGTGGGGAAACACATGTTGGCAGAGCTGTACTGCTTGCCATTACAGACCAGGTAGTGCCCACATTCAGTTCCTGATCTGGACTGAGGAAGTGTCAGCCAGGATTTCCACTCCTGTGCGCATGTGAAAATCGGGTGAGGAGAGTGTTGAGCTCAGCTTTGATGTGCCCTTGGGTCGGGAGGGACCCCCAGCACAACAACAACAACATGAAAAAAAGACTTGTATTTATATAGCCCCTTTCATGACCTCAGGACGTCCCACAAACAGCAATGAGATAATGACCAGATAATCTGCTTTCAGTGATGTTGGTTGAGGGATAAATATTGGCCAAGACAACCCTGCTCTTCAAAATAGTGCCATGGGATAGTTCAAGTCTACCTGAAAGGGCAGACGGGGCCTCGGTTTAACGTCTCATCCGAAAGATGGCACCTCAGACAGTGCAGCACTCCTTCAGTACTGCACTGGGAGTGTCAGCCTGGATTTTGTGCACAAATCGCAGGAGTGGGACTTTGAACCCACAACCTTCACACTCAGAGGCGAAAGTGCTACCCACTGAGCCACGGCTGACACCTATAGCGGCTTTAACATAGTAAAACGTCCCAAGACGCTTCATAGGAGCGATATTAGAAAAAAATTTGACACCGAGCCTCATGAGATATTAGGACAGGAGCTTGGTCAAAGTGGTAGGTTTTAAGGAGCCTCTTAAAGGAGGAGGAAGAGGTTTAGGGAGTGAATTCCAGAGCTTAGGGTCTAGGTAGCTGTTATTTCTAGAGAAAAACAATGGGAAGGAGAACAAAGTTTTCTGAAAAGTAATGAAGTTTCTGAGACTCTTTTGAAATAAGCTTTTAGAAGCAAACTGAAATGAATATTGCATGCGGGGGGAAGCACAGAGTGGCAGAGCTGTACCCCAAGGGAACGCTGCTGACCATAGTGCACACCCTAGCAACTGCTTTGAGAGCATCGGTAGCAATCGTCTGGTAACGGATCACCTCCTGTCCTCTTGGTTAGGCGTAGTGAGGAATGTCACGTAAAGGAGGACTCTCAAAACATGCATCCTACAGATGTGTGTGTTTCCGGAGTTGGGAGGGTTGTCCTATGAGTAAAGATTGAGTAGATTGGGCCTATACCCTCTGGAGTTTAGAGGAATGAGAGGTGATCTCATTGAAACCTTTAAGATTCTGAGGGGGATTGACAGGGTAGATGCTGAGAGGCTGTTTCCCCTGGGTGGAGAGTCTAGGACTAGGGGGGGCAGAGTCTCAGGATAAGGGGTCGGCCATTTAAGACTGAGATGAGGAGGAATTTCTTCACTCAGAGGGTTGTGAATCTTTGGAATTCTCTGCCCCAGAGGGCTGTGAATGCTCAGTCATTGAGTATATTCAAGGCGGAAATCGATAGATTTTTGGACTCTCGGGGAATCAAGGGATACGGAGATCTGGCGGGAAAGTGGAGTTGAGGTCAAAGATCAGCCATGATCTGATTGAATGGCGGAGCAGGCTCGAGGGGCCGAATGGCCTACTCCTGCTCCTAATTCTTATATTCTTATGTATCGTCTTTGGCCAGCTGCTGTGGGGAAAAACTTTGCTTACTTTTTCTTAAATTTCAGGCTTCTTAAGGAAGCAGAGGCTGCAAAAAAATTCCACGAAGAGGATGAGTGTGCGATGGAGGACGGTCCCGCTGCCGTTCAGCATGCGGTTGTGAGTATTACAACTTAATTGCACACTTTAATTTACATTCCTGCAAAACCTAAGTCCGAGGGTAAGGTTGAAGAGAGTAGGAGATAAGACGTGATAAATCAAGTAGTGGTGGGTGGTCTGGAATGGCCATGCTTCAGTTTTAAAAGCCTGTAGATCCGAGGACAGTGTTGTCCACATGTGGCTAATTAATAATCCAGATGCGGCTAATTGCATTTCGGGTGCTATAACTGGGCTCAGTCTCTCTGCTCCAGAGAAGGGGAAAATGAGTTGGAATAGCTGCTCTGGATCCAGTGATCCCAGCTGCAAAGAGCATTTAGAATCACAGTCCTCGACATCCTTCCTAAAGTGTGGTGCCCAGAATTGGACACAATACTCCAGCTTATGTGGACGTCGGGTGAGAGCATGACTTGGGTCTAATGTGTCCCATCCCCCCCCATCGTTCAATAGCCTGTCAGCACGAAGAATGTCCGCTTGGGTAAGGTGCTGCAGGGCTGTCAAACTATTCCAGCAATAGTCATGAACAAATACAGAAAATAATCAAAAAGGCTAATGGAATGCTGGCCTTTATATCGAGAGGACTAGAATACAAGGGGGTAGAAGTTAAGCTACAGCTGTCTAAAACCCTGGTTAGACCACACCTGGAGTACTGTGAGCAGTTCTGGGCACCACACCTTAGGAAGGATATATTGGCCTTGGAGGGAGTGCAGCGTAGGTTTACCAGAATGATACCCGGACTTCAAGGGTTAAGTTACGAGGAGAGATTACACAAATTAGGGTTGTATTCTCTGGAATTTAGAAGGTTAAGGGGTGATTTGTTTGAAGTTTTTAAGATATTAAGGGGAACAGATAGGGTAGATAGAGAGAAACTATTTCTGCTGGTTGGGGAGTCTAGGACTCGGGGCATAGTCTAAAAATTAGAGCCAGACCTTTCAGGAGTGAAGTTAGGAAACACTTCTACACACAAAGGGTGGTAGAAGTTTGGAACTCTCTTCCGCAAACGGCAATTGGTGCTAGATCAATTGTTAATTTTAATTCTGAGATTGATAGATTTTTGTTAACCAAAGGTATTAAGGGATATGGATCAAAGGCAGGTATATGGAGTTAGGTCGCAGATCAGCCATGATCTAATTGAATAGCGGAACAGGCTCGTGGAGCTAAATGGCCTCCCCCTGTTCCCATATTCCAAATATTCCGTGCCTTCATGAAGGGACAGGAGAGTGAAAAGGAGGAGTGAGGTTCTGACATAAGACCAGGGTTGTTTTACTGGGGGGAAAAAGCCTTCTTGAGTGGCAGTCTCGAATTGAAAGAGTGACTCTCTTACTATCCCTGTACAAATTGTAAGATTACTTTTGCTCAATTGGCAGCACTCTCACCTCCGAGTCAGAAGGTTGTAAGTTCAGGCACCCACTCCAGAACTTGACCACCTGCTCCAAGAACAAAAGCAAAACACTGCGGGTGCTGGAAATCTGAAACAAAAACAGAAAATGCTGGAAGCACTCAGCAGGTCAGGCAGCATCTGTGGAGAGAGAGAAACAGAGTTAATGTTTCAGGTCGATGGCCTTTCATCAGAACTGGAAGAACTAGGTCAAAATCCTAGAACTCCCTCCCTAACAGCACTGTGGGAGCACCTTCATCACATGGACTGCAGCGGTTCAAGAAGGCGGCTCACCACCACCTTCTCGAGGGCATTTAGGGATGGGCAATAAATGCTGGCCTTGCCAGCGATGCCCACATCCCAGGAACAATTTTTTTTTAAAGTTAGAGATTTAAGTTTTAGAATCATAGAATGGTTACAGCACAGAAGGAGGCCATTCGGCCCGTCGAGCCCGTGCCGGCTCTCTGTAAGAGCACTTCAGCCAGTCCCACTCCCCCACCCTTTCCCCGTAGCCCTGCAAAAATTTTTCCTTCAGGTACTTATCTAATTCTCTTTTGAAAGCCACAATTGAATCTGCCTCCACCACCCTCTCCGGCAGTGCATTCCAGATCATAACCACTCGCTACGTAAAAAAGTTTTTCTTCATGTTGCCTTTGGATCTTCTGCCAATCACCTTAAATCTGTGGCCTCTGGTTCTCGACCCTTCCGCCAATGGGAGCAGTTTCTCTCTATCTACTCTGTCCAGACCCCTCATGATTTTGAACACCTCGATCAAATCTCCTCTCAATCTTCTCTGTTCTTTTAAGCAAGTACAGCCAGGGGAAAAAAAGGGGGAAGATGGAGAAGAAAGAACAAATGAAAGGTCTGTGATGGGATGGAGGGCAGGAGTGATTAAGTGACAAAAGGGATGATGGTGCAAGGCAATTTCGAGGTTGACTAGTCCAGGGGAGTACTGCATCGTCAGAGATGCTGTTCTTCAGATGCGATGTTAAGCCAAGATCCTGCCTGCCTGGTTCTGATGATTTGGGTGGAAGCTAAAGATCCCATGGCACTATTTGAAGAAGAGCTGTGAGTTTTTCCCCAGAGTCCAGGCCAACATTCCTCCCTAACCAACACCAACAAAAAAAATCCACGAACTGACCCGTCATCTGATTGCAGTGTTTGAGATCTTGCCGTGTGCAAATCGGCTGTGGCATTTATCCAGTTAACATAAGAACATAAGAAATAGGAGCAGGAGTCGGCCATTCGGCCCTCGAGCCTGCTCCGCCATTCAATGAGATCATGGCTGATCTTCTGCCTCAATCCATTCATCGGCCCTATCGCCATATCCCTTGATGCCCTTACTAGTCAGAAATCTATCGACTTCTGTTTTGAATATACCCAATGGCTGAGCCTCCACAGCCCTCTGGGGTAGAGAATTCCAAAGATTTACCAAACTCTGTGTGAAGAAATTTCTTCTCATCTCAGTCCTGAATGGCCTACCCTTTATCTTGAGGCTGTGGCCCCTGGTTCTGGACTCCCCGGCCAAGGGAAACATTCTCCCAGCATCCACCCTATCAAGCCCGGTAATAATTTTGTATGCTTCAATGAGATCCCCTCTCATTCTTCTGAGTTCAAGAGACAACAGTCACCAGACTGCAAAGTAGTTCATCGTATTTGAAGCATTTTGAGACATTTCCAGAAGATGCAAGAAGGCACATTATTAGTTTGAGTATAGGAACAGGGATGTCCTGCTGCAGTTGTACAGGGCCTTGGTGAGACCACACCTTGAGTACTGTGTGCAGTTTTGGTCGCCTTATCTGAGGAAGGATGTTCTTGCCATGGAGGGAGTTCAGCGAAGATTCACAAGGCTGATACCTGGGATGGCAGGAATGACGTATGAAGAGAGATTGGGTCGATTGGGCTTATACTCGCTGGAGTTTAGAAGAATGAGAGGGGATCTCATTGAAACATATAAAATTCTGACAGGTCTGGACAAACTAGATGCAGGAAGAATGTTCCTGATGGTCGGAGAGTCCAGAACCAGGGGTCATAATCTAAGGATAGGGGGTAAGCCATTTAGGACAGAGATGAGGAGGAATTTCTTCACCCAGAGAGTGGTGAACCTGTGGAATTCTCTACCACAGAAGGTAGTTGAGGCCAAGTCATTAAATATATTCAAGAATGAGTTAGATATATTTCTTAAAGCTAAAGGTATCAAGGGATATGGGGAGAAGGCAGGTACAGGGTACTGAGTTTGGATGATCAGCCATGATCTCATCGAATGGCGGAGCAGGCTCGAGGGGCCGAATGGCCTACTCCTGCTCCTATCTTCTATGTTTCTATTAGATGCAAGTCTGCCTTATCTTTGGGGTTGTTAGTTCAATGCTGCACCATCTAGATTTGTTGGAGGCTGTACTTACAGTGCCGGCACCGTGCCTTATTCCTTCAGGGTTTCCGGAGGAACCAGAAGATGATGTTTCGGCAGCTGAAGACCTGCGCTTTGTTCCTGGAGGTCGTGAAGGACTGCGATCTCAAGGGAATTAAAGAAAACATCCAGCAGCAGAATATCCGTGAGTTGGAGGGTGGGTGTGCGGGTCGATCACGGCCAAGGAATGGGGTGGGGGGAGGCTTTACAGTGAAACCTGCTTGTGACGGCCACCTTTTGGGACTGACAGTAGGTGGTTCTAATGGAGGTTTTTGGGGTCCACTTCATCTGAACGGTCATTGCTTGAGAACAAAATGTGCAAGTTGTGTGTGATATTGGCAAGGACTCATGGCCAATAAAACCAAGACTTTCCCTAATTTAAAATATAATAAAATTCTCATTCTTGTTTTCAAATCCCTCCATGGCCTCGCCCCTCCCTATCTCTGTAACCTCCTCCAGCTCCACAACCCTCCGAGATCTCCGCGCTGCTCCAATTCTGGCCATTTGACCATCCCCCGATTTTAATCGTTCCACCATTGGCGGCCGTGCCTTCAGCTGCCTGGGCCCCGAGCTCTGGAATACCCTCCCTAAACCTCTCCGCCTCGCTCTCCTCCTTTAAGACGCTCCTTAAAACCTACCCCTTTGACCAAGCTGTCCTAATAGCTCCTCGTGCTTGGTGTCAAATTTTGTTTGATAATCGCTCCTGTGAAGCGCCTTGGGACGTTTGACGACGGTAAAAGCGCTGTACAAATGCAAGTAGTTGTTGTTTTGAGGTGGTGTTCAAATAGGTTAATGCCAGCCGTGCCCCAGCCAATTTGCAGCCACGTGACGTGGGTTCAGTGACCACCGGAAGGCTGTGCTGCTCCGCAATCGGTAGGAGAGTGGCCTAGGTTCTCTTTCCCCGCTCCCTGTGTAGTGTTCCTTCGACTCCCAGACCGCCAGCACAAATTAAGAATTGGGAACGTGCCATGCAGACGCGAGCCTGTATTTCAGCACTTTAGAAACATAGAAAAATAGGAGCAGCAGTCGGCCATTCGGCTCTTCGAGCCTGCTCCGCCATTCAATATGATCATGGCTGATCCTCTATCTCAATACCATATTCCCCTCTCTCCCCATAACCCTTGATGCCTTTTGTGTCTAGAAATCTATCTATCTCCTTCTTAAATATATTCAGTGACTTGGCCTCCACAGCCTTCTGGGGTAGAGAATTCCACAGGTTCACCATCCTCTGAGTGAAGAAATTTCTCCTCATCTCAGTCCTAGATGTCCTACCCTGTATCCTGAGACTGTGACCCCTCGTTCTAGACCCCCCCACCCCCAGCCAGGAGGAGGAAAGTTTAAGATTCTGTTTCAATTTTTAAAAACCCAGAACAAAATAGAATTTTGTTTTTTGGGTTATGTTATTTCTGACAAAAGCATCTTTTGTAGAGTAGCTATTTAATGTTGCAAAATGTCCCCGAGCAGTCCAGAGGAGAGTGGACACTGAGCACGATCTAGGAAGATAACCAAAGGCGTGGTCAAAATAATACGGCAGGTTTTGAAGTGGTTTATGAAGCTGGGAAGAGCCAGAATAACACAGGAAGGTTTAGGAAGAGAATTCCGGCATGCAGGCGCGTGTTCCAGCTGAGGGACTCCACGTGCAGTGTTGGAGCAGTGGTGTGGGGGTGAATGCAGATCAGCCCAGAGTTAGAAGAGTGTAGCGTGGAGCAAGGCCGGGAAAGGATTTGTAGTCCTGGAAAAGTTTTGAAATCCCAGGTGCGAAGCGATGCACGGGCAGGGCTTGGTACGGAATGGGAAGCGAGTGGTTGGAGTTTGGGCGAGTCGGAGTTCACGCAGTCCATCTATGGAAAACCGGTACATTGGAACATCGGAACAGGAGTAGGCCATTTAGCGTCCTCGGGCTCTGTGGCTCCACTCCTCCTTTTGAGTTGGACGTGAGAAACCGCCTTCCTCCTCCTCCACCGAATTCCTACTATCACCAAATTCTTCCGCTCCGCTTGCGATCCACTCCGATTGAGATCCGCCCACCTCTGGCTCCAAGCAGCTCTGTGCTCAAGCAGTACAGAGAGAGCGTTGGAAAAACAGAGCCTGTGGTGACTAATGCATGGCAGTGGGTGTAAGATGGAGACGGAGGTGGCCAGTGTTAGAGGTGGAAGTAGGTGATGGGATAGAAACTTAAAAGGGCCCCATTGAGCAAGCAGTAGGGGAGAGAGAGATGGAATCGGGTTAGGGTCTGGAGCTTTTGGCTGGAGCCAAACAATGGTTTTGGTCTTGCATCAAGCCGGAGAAAGTCTTGGCTCGTCCATAGCTCGGACAGGCAAGCCCAGGAACAGTGGCGGAGTC
Organism: Squalus acanthias; assembly: GCA_030390025.1. Lineage (NCBI taxonomy): Eukaryota > Metazoa > Chordata > Chondrichthyes > Squaliformes > Squalidae > Squalus > Squalus acanthias. The sequence goes on along the minus strand of CM059437.1, from coordinate 4,965,303 downwards.
GTGGAGAGGGTAAAGGTGGGTCATTGGCAGACACCTGGAAGCTGACATGGTGCTGACGGATATTATCGCGAGGCAACAGGTAGAAGAGGAAAAAGTGGTTTGCTAAGAATGGAACTTTAGGGCGTGTTGGAGGAAGCCACGTGGGCACAGGAGCAGAAACCACAGCAGATGTGTTAGCTACAGTGGGAGGTAGGGAGTGGAGCCACGAGTGGGGAAAGAAGATACCGAGGAGGATGGAGTGGCTGATTTGTATCCAAAAGCTGCAAGGCGGACAAGGAAGGAGAACGGGCCGCAGTGACCGTCACAAAGGATGTCGGTGGCTCCGGGGCAGGGCAGTGTCGATGCCGTGGGTGGAGCAGACACCAGGCTGAAGGCGTTCAAACAGAATGGTGATGGAGGTGACCACTGAGTTAGGTTCAGGACGTTGAAGAGAAGTTTGCGAGGCGTGGGAGTCGGAGGTAAATGGATGGGGCCAAGCCATTATATGGGGATGAGGGATGACAGTTTTGAAATGGGGGGGAACAATGGCTTTGAAAGGGAGCAGTTAATGATGGCAGTCAGCACTGAGCTGTGGGGGAAAGCAACTGCATACAGAAGTGGCGGGGGGTGGGATTCAAAGGAGCACGTGATGGATCCCATTGGGGGGGGCGGCGCAATAGAGCAACTGTGGAGTGTTGTGGGGGTCAGACTGAGCAGGGAAGTGTCGGAATGAGCAGGGCAGCAACATTGGGAACGGGCGAGATGGGGTCAGCAATGGGTAGCCTCAATTTAGGAGACAATGAAATCCATAAATTCCTTGCACCTAGTGTTAGAGGTGACGGGGGAGGGTGCAGAGGTAAGAGGTGGCGGTTTGTGGGAGAGTAAATGTATTTGGGTTCCTGCAGGCTAGTCCCTGGAGAGGGAAGGTGCATTATAGCTTGAGATGCTAAAGCCGGATCCGGCAGTGGATACGTAGGTTAATCGTGCACCTTAGGCCTGTGTCCGTCTTTGAGGAGTGGGCCATACAAGGGAAAACAGCAACGTTGGGGACCTGGAAGGACCAGGGTGCTGAAGCTGGAAACAAAGGAGCTGTGGAACTCGTTAATGACGGCAGTGATGCTGGAGGTAATAAAGAACACAACATAAGAATTAGGAGCAGGAGTAGGCCATACGGCCCCTCGAGCCTGCTCCGCCATTCAATAAGACCATGGCTGATCATCGACCTCAACTCCACTTTCCCGCCCGATCCCCATATCCCTTGATTCTCCTAGAGTCCAAAAATCTTTCTATCTCCTCCTTGAATATACTCAACGACTGAACATCCACAGCCCTCTGGGGTAGAGAATTCCAAAGATTCACAACGTTCTGAGTGAAGAAATTCCTCCTCATCTCAGTCTTAAATGACCGGCCCCTTATCCTGAGACTATGCCCCCTAGTTCTAGAGGTAGTTTGGAGTCAGAGTACTAGTGAAGGAGCAGAGAGTATGTTTGTCTGGGGTGGAGGATTATTTAAAGAGGTTGAGGGTCGGGCAAACAGATGTGGATGGTGAGGAAGGCTAGGAACTGATCAGAGATGGCCTTGTCAGTGATATTATTGAACTCGGAACAAGTCCCGTTCACCCATCACTCCTGCGCTCGCTGACCTACATTGACTCCCGGTCTGGCGGCACCTCGAATTTAAAATTCTCATCCTTGTGTTCAAATCCCTCCATGGTCTCGCCCCTCCCTATCTCTGTAACCTCCTCCAGCCACACAATCCCCTGAGATCTCTGTGCTCCTCCAATTCTGGCCTCTTGAACATCCCCGATTTTAATCGCTCCACCATTGGCGGCCGTGCCTTCAGCTGTTGGGCCCTGAGCTCTGGAATTCCCTCCTTAAACCTCTCCGCATCTCTCTCCCCCCCCCTTTTAGGTGCTGCTTACAACCTACCTCTTTCCCATCCTAATATCTCTCTATGTGGCTCAGTATCAAATTTGTGCGATAACGCTCCTGTGAAGCGCCTTGGGACGCTTTACGATGTTAAATGCAAGTTGTTGTTGGATAATGGTGAGTTTGAGAGGGCGGGTGGGTAGGCGTTGGGGCGGGTGGGATGGGGGGTGCTGGGGGAAGATTGGAAACTGAAATATTTACGATACGAGTTCCTTTCTTTAAATAGAGATGAAACTGAATGAAACGAGGCAAAAGTGGAAGAGCCTGAAAGCGGAATGTCGAGTGCAAGACGAAGAGCTGCAAAACATCGCCACAATCCTGCAGAAGTTCCAAGCTCTGGACACGAAGCAGCAGGCGCTGAGGGACGCTGTCCAGTTACATGAAGCAAAGGTAATCGGAGCTTGATTGTACGGGAGCCCATTTGTTTATGGTGTCAGCCGTGGCTCATGGATCGCGCTCTCGCCTCTGAGTCAGGAGGTCGCGGGTTCGAGTCCCACTCCAGAGACTTGAGCACAAAATCCAGGCTGACGCTCCCAGTGCCAGTGCTGAGGGAGCGCCGCGCTGTCGGAGGTGCCGTCTTTCGGATGAGACGTTAAACCGAGGCTCCCGTCTGCTCTCTCAGACGGTGCACGTAAAAGATTCCCACGGCCACTATTTCGAAGAAGAGCGAGGGGAGTTCCCCCCCGGTGTCCTGGGGCCAATATTTACCCCTCAACCAACATCACTTTAAAAAGAAAAGATTATCTGGTCGTTATCACATTGCTGTTTGTGGGAGCTTGCTGTGCGCAAATTGGCTGCCGCATTTCCTACATTAGATCAGTGACACCGCTCCAAAAAAGTATTTCATTGGCTGTAAAGTGCTTTGGGACGTCCTGAGGTCGTGAAAGGCGCTACATAAACGCAAGTCCTTTCCCCGTTTCAAGTGATGGTTCTATGGTAGCTGTTTGTCCTAAAGTATTTTCACACATGTAACAACTTGTATTTATACAGCGCCTTTAACATAGTAAACCATCCCAAGGCACTTCACAGGAGCGATTATCAAACAAAGTTTGACACCGAGCCACATGAGATATTAGGACAGGTGAGCAAAAGCTTGGTCAAAGAGTTAGGTTTTAAAGAGCGTCTTAAAGGAGGAGAGCGAGGCGGAGAGGTTTAGGGGGAATTCCAGAGCTTAGGGCCCAGGCAGCTGAAGGCACAGCCGCTAATTGTAGAGTGATGAGAATCGGGGATGCGCAAGAGGCCAGAATTGGAGGAGCGCAGAGATCTCGGAGGGGGTTGTGGGGCTGGAGGAGGTTGCAGAGATGGGGGGGGAGGGGCGAGGCCATGGATGAGAGGGATGAGAATTTTAAAATTGAGGCGTTGCCGGACCGGGAGCCAATTAATGTTCCCTGCAGGCTGCGCTTTGTTCTGCGCGGCCTTTTGCTTTCAATGCGCTGTCCCTTTAAATTTCTGCGCATGCGCGGTATTTACAATTTAAAGCCCGGTGAGCGGCCTGCACGGGACCTTTGAGATTACCGCGTGGCCGCGCACCTTAGCGGGAACATTGAAGCCAATGTAGGTCAGCGAGCACAGGGATGGTCTTCCTGTGGGCAGGTGCCTGGCCATAACTTCGCAGTTCCTTATGTGGCACGTTTGAAATCAGAACCTCGCAATTGCAGGCCCAGATCCCGAAACTCACTGATGCAGTGTGTGGGGAAAACTCCTACGTGTAAACACTGGAGCACGACAGCGTTCAGGGTTCAAGAAATGACCTTTCGACGCTGTGAAATACTTGCGGTGCTGCCCAGTGCAAGTCTCTACTGTCCATTGTACAACCTGAGTCAGGTAGGCTTGACGTTGCTAATTCATTTTCATCCTCTTCCCTAAAACAGAAACAACAGTTGGAAGAGGCTCTTCAACAGAAGAAGTTACAACTCAAGCAGGTGGGTCGGTAGAGACTAACAGCGATCGTAGAATTGACAGAATTCCCTGTGGGCGTTAGTGAACCAGTTGTGTTGTTTCTGACAGTCCGGCAGCTTTCCTGCTTCTTTTACCTGGTGCCAGCCCACAGGTTGCCAGGTTTACTGAACTCAGTTTCATTCATGGCAGGATTTGAACTCGCAGCCTCTGGATTGCTAGTCTGTTAACCATTAGACTGCCGTACGTACCCGTAATGCGTTTGCTCCTTGTCCTTGTCTTGCTCTGCGTCCGTCTACCCGAGAGTTGATGAAAGTCATAAAACCAAGGCGAGAAGCGACGGTGGGACTCAAGGCCAAGACCCGTGTAGTTTGGAAAAGTTACTATGCTGCCATTAAATATAATCTCTGCCGTACTCTTGGAGTCTGGTTGTACCTTTTTTATTTTCTGTCCAGGAGCAGAAACTCACTTTGGCAAAAGAGAAGAGCCTGATTGAACAAGCCATCGAGGAATGTTCTTTGCGCATCAGCAAGTGTCACACTTCAATACAACAGGCACAGCAAACAATCCAGCTCTTGGCTAAGAAAGATGGCCTCAGGTACTGGTGAGGACCACGAGAAACGATATTGATCGAAACTGGTTTATGGCGCAAATGCCGTATTGCGGGTTGGTCACCTGTGGGAGATGAAACTCATTCCATAAGTGCCGATGGGTTTTGTAGACAATCCCACCAGCGAGGTAGTTTCTGTACCGTACAGTCACAGATGACTCTGATATATCTCTGCAAAAGTGAGTATTGACACCACTGTGTCAGCCAATGAGTTGGAGGCAGGGCAGCACTTTGAGGGGAGTTGAGGAGAACCTTTTACACCCAGAGGGTGGCGGGGGTCTGGAACTCACTGCTTGAAAGGGTGATAGAGGCAGAAACCCTCATCACATTTAAAAAGTACTTGGAAAGTACTTGAAGTGCTGTAACCTACAAGGCTACGGACCAGGAGCTGGAAAGTGGGATTAGGCTAGATAGCTTTTTTGGCCGGCACAGACAAATGGCCTCCTTCTGTGCCGTAAACTTCTATGATTCTATGACTTACAGAAAACAGTCTATTTTACACAAAACAAAGTCTGTTTAAACAGCGCATTACATCACACAGTCTACAGAGTCTATTTAAAAAGAGTCTCTAAGAACTACAGCAAAGAGAACTCATGACCGAAACTACAGCAACTTCTCCCGATAAAAGCAGGGTGATTTCTCCAGCAAAATGCAGTGAGTGGAGGATAGTTACATAACACAAATGATGTGCGTAAAATCAATCCTGGTCACTTACAGCAGTGCGGTCTCCGGGCGTGATTGACGGGGGAATTACCCTCTCATCTCCATTCTGGCCGGGATTGGTGATGTCGCTATAAGCAGCCGTATTTCTGCCATAAAAGTACCATCAGTGAGTAAATGTAGATCCAATGAGGAGGCAGTAACAGTGCAGAGGTGAGGAGGTTTCACAGGATACCCACACTTCAACTAGCTTGTAACTCACTAGATCCAGTTGAGATTGTTGACTTCAGTCCACTGGTGTTGCATTCACCTGGCTGTAACTATTTCTCACACGACTAATCCTGTTTGTGCGTGTTTTTTTAAAAATTTAAAGCCTGCACCCGTGTGATTTTCACACGCTATCTCAGCTCTACCAGACTATGGAAACTCAGTCAGGTGTGGAAATCCTGGCACTCTGTGAAAATCGAATGACTCTTCAATTTGACCCTCGAGCACTGATCCCACTGACGAAGCTCAGTCCCCTTGTGCTGACGGTAGTTTGGACCAAGGACGGGAGAGTAAAGCTCGAGGTGAGCAGATTATTACTTGCTTCGGTATTTTTCTCACTGCCTTGTTAAACTAACTTTCCTGCGCGCCAATTGCTTAAACTTCTGTGCAGGAGTTGAGAACATAAGAAATAGGAGCAGGAATAGGTCACTTGGCCCCTCGAGCCTGCTCCGCCATTCAATAAGATCATGGCTGATCTTGGGCTCAAAACCACTTCCCTGTCCGCTCCCCATAACCCTTCATTCCCTTATCTTGCAAAAGTCTGTCTATCTCCACCTTAAATGTATTTAATGACCCAGCCTCCACGGCTCTCTGGGGCAGAGAATTCCACAGATTTACGACCCTCTGAGAGAAGAAATTCCTCCTCATCTCAGTTCTAAAAGGGCGACCCATTATTCTGAAACTATGCCCCCAAGTTCTAGATTTCCCCACGGGGGGGAAACATCCTCTCTGCATCTACCTTGTTGAGCCCCCTCAGTATCTTATATGTTTCAATAAGATCACCTCTCATTCTTCTAAACTCCAATGAGTATAGGCCCAGCCTGCTCAACCTTTCCTCATAATTCAACCCCCTCATCTCAAGAATCAACCGAGTGAATCGTCTCTGAACTGCCTCCAATGCAAGTATATCCTTCCTTAAATAAGGAGACCAAAACTGTACGCAGTACTCAAGGTGTGGTCTCACCAATACCCTGTACAGTTGTAGCAGGACTTCCCTGCTTTTATACTCCAATCCCTTTGAAATAAAGGCCAACATTCCATTTGCCTTCCTGATTACTTGTGGTACCTGCATGCTAACTTTTTGTGTTTCATGCACAAGGGCCCCCAGGTCCCTCTGAACTGTAGCATTTTGTTGGACCAGAACAAACGCGGGGCTGGGGGTGCGGTGAACTGCAGTCGGCGTCACTGTTCCCTCTGCTTCGCACAGCTCCCACTCCTGCTGTCCTCGCCTATGGGCGGAGATCACTTCATGCAAAAGGTAGAAACTCCCAACACAGGAGGAGGCCATTCGGCCCGTCGTGCCTGTGCCGGCTCTTTGAAAGAGCCGTCGTGCTCAGTCCCACGCCCCCCCGCTTCTTGTCTGTAACTCTGTCAGTTCCTCATCCTCTGGTACCGTCCCACTCCCCTTTAAAATTATTGATGGAATCAGCTTCCACCACCTGTTCAGGGAGAGCGTTCCAGATCCCCACAACTCTCAGTGAAAAAATCTCTCGTCTCCCCTCTGGATCTTTTGCCAATGATTTTGAATCTATGACCTCTGGTTATTGACCCACTCGCCAGAGGGAATAGCTTTACTCTACCATAGGTAGCTACCATATAACGTTAATCAGGGCCAAAGCGGTCTCCAGAACTAGTTTTGATCGCCTAAGGGGATCGAATAGGAACTTTGCAGATTTTTTCCCCCCTAATTGGCCTGCGTTTTAATCTGGGGTTGTGGGGAGTGTATATACTGTGATGCATGAGGCATTGCGGTTCTGTGGGACAGGCTGGATGGACCAGAGGGTCTTTGCTGCCCATCGTTGTATGAATCACAGCGGAGTCTGGTCCTGTCCTCACTTGCACATTCCAGACTCCCGCTAATGCCACTGTTAAACCAGTAGCCCGAGGAGGAGACACTGGATCACGATAAAGAACGGGAGCATGGGTAATATTTTCTTTCTTCCAAACCCCATGCTTGCTTTTTTAGAACATAAGAATTAGGAGCAGGCAGTAGGCCACACGGCCCCTCGAGCCTGCTCCGCCATTCCATAAGATCATGGCTGATCTTTAACCTCAACTCCACTTTCCCACCCGATCCCCATATCCTTTGATTTCCTTAGAGTACAAAAATCTATTGATCTCAGCCTTGAATATACACAACGACACAGCAGCATCCATAGCCCTCTAGGGTAGAGAATTCCAAAGATTCACAACGTTCTGAGTGAAGAAATTCCTCCTCATCTCAGTCTTAAATGACCGGCCCCTTATCCCGAGACTATGCCCCCTAGTTTTAGAGGTAGTTCGGAGTCAGAGTACTGGAGAAGGAGCAGAGAGTATGTTTGTCTGGGGTGGAGGATTATTTAAAGAGGTTGAGGGTCGGGCAAACAGATGTGGATGGTGAGGAAGACTAGGAACTGATCAGAGATGGCCTTGTCAGTGATATTATTGAACTCAGAACAAGTCCCGTTCACCCATCACCCCTGTGCTCACTGACCTACATTGACTCCCGGTCCGGCAGTGCCTCAAATTTAAATTTCTTACCTATCTCTGTAACCTCCACCAGCCCCACAACCCCCTGAGATCTCTGCGCTCCTCCAATTCTGACCTCTTGCGCATCCCCGATTTTAAGCGCTCCACTATTGGCAGCCGTGCTTTCAACTGTTGGGTCTTATCCCTGAGACTATGCCCCCTAGTTCTAGACTCTCCAGCCAGGGGAAGCAGCCTCTCAGCATCTACCCTGTCAATCTCCCTCAGAAGCTTAGGTCAGCTAATCATGGGACGGTTAATGATGTTGCCCTTGAGCAGGTGCGGAGGACAATTCCAAGTATCGTGGATCTACATTATGAGGAAAGATTAAGGAAGGTGGGAGTGTTTCTTTGGAAAAGTGGAGACGTTGATGTGACTTAATTGGAGTTTTCAAAGTACTGGGGGAATTGACACGGTTAATCCAGGCAACTCTCAAAGGTTTCATAGCGCAGGAGGCATAAGTTTATAAATATGTTTGTGAGAAAGGAGGAAAATTGTTGGAGCTATTCTAATGAGGAATAGGTTACCAGGGACGGTCACTGAACCGGACAGAATTGCTCACTCGAATCCTTTTCCTGTTCCTAGAAATTCCTGTTTGTTTTCCTCCTTATTTACCCTTCCTTTCTGGAAGTGTGTGTGTGTGTCTCTCTCTCTCTCTCATTCTCTCTCTCTCTTTCACTCTCTCTCTTTCACATTCTCTCTCTCCTCTCTCTCATTCTCTTTTTCTTTCTCAAACTCTCCCTCTCTCCTACCCTCTTATCTTTCTCATTCTCTCTCTCACATTCTCTCTCATACACTCTTTCCTATACACATTCTCTCTCATTCTCATTCTCTGTCTCTCTCATTCTTTCTGCCTAACTCATTCTCTCTCATTCTCCCTCTCTCGCTCTCTCCCCCCTCGCCTTCCCCCCCCTTGCTCTCGCCCTCGCCCC